>OX637536.1:96985021-97695021 GCA_951800035.1 Linnaemya tessellans | reverse complement strand
TACTCATACGTCTTAAACATTGATTTAGAAACAAAAAATCTTACGTTACGGACGTTTTTTCCCGGTTAGGGTACCCCACAGCATCGTTCCAAAAAACAACAAAGTCTTCTTCCCAACTTTTTCCATCAGTCTTCTCAACACCAACCCTTTCTTTTCATAGTTCCGGCACAATGCATTGCATTTTAGTGGTCATCCCTGAGTGCCGGCTTCAACAAAGAAAATAATGTTTACCAATAGTCAATATATTGTAAAAATTATTATATAATATATGTCAATTATTTTTATTTGAAATTTTTTCAACAACGACCTTGGTGTCCCATTTGTATGGCTTCTTTAGGATCAACAATTTCTTAGCAAATTATTTTTCAATATATTTTTATTATTGGACCTTATTACGGTTCTCGATTCGACTCGAAAAAATGTAATAAATTAAAGAAAAATTCCAGATTTTTCTTTAATCTATTCCAAACACTCGAGTCGATTCGAGAACGGTAATAAGGCAGATTATTTTTATTTGAAATTCTTTCAATAATGCGCTTAATTTATAAAATTTTTCTTTTCAGTATTTGTGTAACTTCTTCCGGATAAAATATTTATAAACAAAATATTTTTGTCTAATAGTTATGGTTTTTTTGCTTTCAATGCCTTTGGCTACTTTTTGTTTATTTATTATTCTGCCTTATTACCGTTCTCGAATCGACTCGAGTGTTTGTAATAGATTAAAGAAAAATCGTGTATATTTCTTTAGTCTATTACATTCTCTCGAGTCGAATCGAGAACCGTAATAAGGCCCATTATTTTTATTATTTTGCCGTTCTTGGTCATGGACTTCTGGCAACACTGTACCTCTGTCATGTGTACATAACACCTTCCATTCATGGCGTGCTGTTGGTATTTTTCTATTGTGTTATTTTTTGTTGCTATAGCCTTATCCTTTGCTTTGACATTTTGCATTTTTTTTACCATTTGTCAAACGTGGCGCCACTTATGCATATACGATGATGTATTTGTGTAAGTGTATATGCAAATAAGTAAGTAATTAAATGGGAAGTATAACCTCTTGAATAAAGAAATTATGCTTTCAAGCAACCTGAGTTTATATGTATATGTTCGTATATGTATATGTTCGTATATGTATATGAGAGGTCAACTTTATCAGCTGCTTATATTTTTGTACATTTTATTTTTCACAGTGGAAGTTTTTTTGCATTTTTTATTATTATTTAAATAACAATAGAGATAACCTTAGATTTAAAGCTGTTAATTATTATTGTTGTTTGTTATAATATACGTATTTGCTAAGAATCAGTTAAAGGCAGTAAAATGTGTGATTTTGAAATATAAAAAACTTTTTTAAAAGAGCAATTGCATATATATAAATAAAAAGCTTATCTGCGATTGTAAGTGCATGAAATTTAATTTGCTAGGGCGGTGTCAAAATCGCCTTGTTAAACGTATAGAAAAATAAAACTGATAGAAAGGATAGTCATGATCGTATGAAAATGTGGAAAGTGAATAACATTCAATTGATTCTAAGAACTCCATTATCAGTTAAAAATATCATTTTAAATAAATCCGTAGTTTAAATAATAATTAATTATAAATAAAAATAGTATTTCCAACAATTGATTGATGGCCTTTTTGATATTGAAAAACAAAAAAAAAAAAAAAACAAATCAATTACTTTTTGCTTTCAACCTTCCCACTGAATCCCATTCCGTTTCATTTCCTCTCTCTATGTCTTAACTACACACACACACACACACACACACACACACACACAACGTTTTCATAGCTAAGCTGCCCTTTTAAAACACTTAAGTGCCAACATATCCTTTCATTTCCTATTGATTTTAGTATTAAAAATATGTACTTAGAAACGACACGGGGTCACAATAGCAACCAACTGACGCTCCCCTAAGGAATCAGATACACATATAAATATAATTAATTTATTAGAAATAGTTAGTCAATGGAAATAATTGGAAATGAATTTTAAAACATTTCTTTTTATATTAATTAGATGTTATATGTACCTACATATACTTAGCGAGAATAATTTCAAAACTTTTACTTTCAAAATACTATGTAATGTAAAATAATAAAACAGTTTTATAGTATAATTTCCGATGCCAAAAACTTATTTAATTGAGGCTACTTTTTTTAAAATTATTTTTAGATTTCTTTTCGAATTTGTAGTTGTGAGAAAACTAACACAATTGCGTAAAATTTAAATGAAAAATTAATAACGAAAACAAGATATAATATAAAATAGTGAAACTCTTAAAACAATAAAAGCAGTGAGGGGGAAAATTAATGAAAATATGTCTTGATTATCAAGAATGATAAATATATATATTTTTATAATGTTTTTATATTTGTTTTTAAGTTTGAAGGCAAAATAAGTAGTATCAGTGAAGAAATATACTATTTAGTAGATTTTTACTTCAGACTAACTGCTTATCTGCAGTTTGTTAATGTATTGAACTATCGATTTTGTTATAGAAGACCAATTGGGTCATTTGTATATAGTTACATACTAGTTGGAAACTAGTGATTAATAATTTTCCTATTCTAGCAAATGGATAATGCCGTACAATTTAGGGAGAATAAAACAGTGCAGTCGATATTTCATAATATATATCCTTATTTTAATTCCCCCTTATTCTGTAACCATTTGTAAACGTCACTTCAAGACAATATCAAAACTAAGACATCTGTATAATTTTTTTCCATCCTATTAATTTATAGTGCTTACAGAATAGTCAGAGGCTGTCAGCAGAGATCACTTGTTGCCCACAACCAGAATGTAACTGCCCTATTTCTGATATTGTCTTGACGTGACGTTGACAAATATTTTACAGAATAAGGAGGATTAACTATTAAGAACTTATTAGAGTTGCAACTAGTAATATGACTGCCTTAAAACGCAAATAGCAGGGAATTTAAGTGTAGTACACAAATATGTAGAATAACGTATGCTGAAATAATGAGTGATTATTTAGTAACTCTCTTCTTGGCAACACTGTTTTTGGCAGCTTAGCTGTTTTTGACAGTTCAGCTGTTTTTGACAGTTCAGCTGTTTTTGGCGGCTCAGCTGTTTTTGGCAGCTCAGCTGTTTTTGGCAGCTCAGCTGTTTTCGTGTAACATATTACTGTTAAACATGTTCAGTTTGGTCTATAATTTAAACCTAAAACATCATTCATATTTTTGTGATATACAAAACGTAAACATGAGTCGTCGAAGCGACGAAGAATGATATTCCAGGGTTAATCACGAGTCGACTTTCAAACATCCAACGCTTCCAAATTGAGGAATTTTATTAAACAAATTCTTGCTCAATTAGTGCATCGTGCTGATTTCCGGTTGAAAAAGCCTTATTTGGAGTAAAATACAGTCAGAAACATTGCAAGATGGTTCTATGGACTCAAATAAAGATATCATACATTTCTCCAAATTTTATTTATTTTTTTTTTAATCAAATCCGAAAGCTCTTAAAACATCACCCATTATGAGTATGTTAATCAGTATAAAATTTATTTCTAGTTTTATGTTCGCTACTGTAGCAAATGATCGATTTTGTTTATTGTGAAGAAAAAAAATTAAAAGTAAACACAGGGGTGGATGGGTTTTACCATAAAGAATTTTATATTAATGCGTTTTTTCGTAAACACTTTATAGACGGACGCCATAATGTAATGAATTTGGCGATTTTTTCAATTGACCTAGACCCAAATAAGAGATTTGTTTTGATTTTATATGAAACAAATAAATACATTGTGTTAAAACGATACAAAATGTGTGTTAAGAGAAAAACATTAAAAATAATAATTGTTTGGCCAAATTCAAAACCACTACCGCCGCTTAATTTATTAAAGGTTTATTTAACAAATGTCTCCGCAAAATATGTTTTATTAAATAATTTTCTGCCAAGTAAGATATCAACAACCTTAGTTTTAACTAAACTTATTTATTTAAATATAAAATAATATATTTGCAAAGTTGTTTGTAATAATCTCTCATATAAACTCAAGTTTATCTAATCAGTCATATGGACAATGTTATCGTATTAAGTTAACTTTTAAAATAGCACATTAAAATTAGTATAATTTTAAAATACAGTTAAAATAAATACGTGTTCAAGAAAATGGCAGACATGTGTGTGTGGCGTTAACAACACTTAACGAAGAAGAAATGCAACTATGCAAGTTTCTTGTTTCAAATTGACGCAGAAAACTGCTAGTCAAAACTCATTAATATTTTTGAAGCGGTGTGTGCAACACAAACATTTCAGCCCTAAGTTATAAAAATTTTATACGATTTATAACACAATAATACCACAAATTTTCATATAAAAATTTATTTTATAGGCCTCTTAACAACCAAATTATTTTCTTTTTTATTATAAATTAGGCTGTTATCTTTTATTCAAATATATTAATTGTTAGCATTTTTAAGTTTCATTAAATATTTTTTAATCAAACTTGTTTACAGTTTTCTAACAAAATTATAATAATTAAAATATGTGTATATAAAACACTTCAAACATGTAGTAGACTGATTGCCGTAATATTAACTAATCAGCAATAATTATTAATTTATTTGTTATTTTATAATAAATAATGAACGACATGCTGATAGAATAAAATAAAAACAAAAACAGATTAATTATTGCATCTAGTTTTTGAACAGACTTTTTTTTGTAACTGATAATTTGTTTACTTTTTTTACATCTTTTCAGTTAATATTCTAACCACCCACTCCATAAAAATATATTTTATTTAAATTTATTTATAAACAATTTAAAAACGTTAAGAGAAAAAAGCAATTTACATAAGAATATGGATGTCAACAATTACATAGTTTGTGAATATTTACTTGTTACTACATAAGTCTAAATTAAAAAATAAATTATTCTTTTTTGTAAACAGAAAATACTACTTTTTATTATAAAAGAGTTAATATATGCATTTCTATTCTTTGTTTTTCATTTTAATAAATATTATAGAAAAAAAAACAATTCCACCTTACACCGGTTCTTTAGACCAATTTCATTGTTCTTAGTTAAGTAATTATTTTTAACTACCATTTTTTTTAACACCAATGTCATTGGACTTCGGCTTGTTAACTTGAAAAAGTATCAATTAAAAATCAATCATTTACAAAAATAGATCAATTAACGTATTTGCATGGAATTCAATTTGGTGTATGATGCAATTTTTAGCATTTATTACCACTAAACAACAACAGCAATAACAAAAACAATAAAATACCCCAAAACTTAAAATAAAAACAAATTATGGAGAGCATAACTGCTATGGCAACCATGCAAACAAATCACCAGAGATGGAAAATTAATTACCATTGTGTTTTAGTCAATACTTTTTGAACATGTGTGTAATTGTGCACATTTCGATTATAATTATGGTAAAATACATAAAATGTGGACATATTTTCTTCTATAATATATAGAATATGTAATTAATTTGCAATGGATTTTTGCGGCGAGGATCAGGTAAGATATGAGCGAATTCCAGAAACCAACATTTTTTTTAAATTAACCAACTTATTTTTAATGGAACATTAGACAAGCTATATAATTTTCTACATGTAACAAAAAAAATTACTATTACAACTGATTTGATTAGAAGTAGAGAGCATGTAACGTGCGTCACACAGTGTTCACTTAGAAACGATTTGACAAACACATGGTACTGGTTCTTAGTCATACAAAGGAACCATAACTGGTTTAATTAGAACTAAAGATCATGTAATGTACGTCACATAGCGCTCACGGCTTTTGATACAAACCGAAAAACTCACTGATTAGAAACATTGGAAACGATTTGACAAGCATATGGTCCTGCCCTTAGTCATACCAAGGGACCATAACTGATTTAATTACAATTAGAGAAAATGTAACGTGCGTCACATAGCGTTCACTTAGAAACGATTTGACAAACACATGGTCCTGGTTCTTAGTCATATGAAGATATCAATAGTTGATTGGATTACTGAATTAGGAACCACGTAACGTGCGTCACACAGTGTTCCTTGTAGTCTTGATATTAAAATGAACTCATACTGCCGATGAACATTTATTTGTATGGAAAAATAAAGTTCCATGATTTTTGAAAATTTTAATTTGTCGTAAAAAAATATATATAAAAAACAGAAATAAAAAAAAAAGTTTTTTAAATATTAAAAACAAAAAGAAAAATTAAAGAAAAAAAAAACAAATAACAAAAATTTAAAAAATAAAATATTTAAAAAAAAGAAATAAAAAGCAGTAAAACATTTTTAAAATGTTTTCAGCAAAATAAATGTGAACTTTTTTAAAATATACATATATGTATATTAACTTCCTTATTCATAAATATTATGAGAGGCTTATAAGAGTGTAATAGAGCAAATTTCATATGCAATTTTGATTTATTGCGCTGTTATTAGACTCTCATAGTTTTTATGAATAAGGGGTTAAGAATTTGAAGTTGTGATTGATGAGTGTGGGGTAAAACTATAAATTCACATGTATACTACGAAGTGTTTATAGGCAGTATTCGTATGTGTCAGCATTTAAAATCTTTATTTCCCATGTCTGTAAATAGCCTTATAAAAGTCAAAGCGCATGTGAAATGCAGAAACTGGAAAAGTGAAGTCTTTTAATAAATTATTGTTACGCCTGATATTAATGCCCTAATGTTTTTAATATTAGTCATGCATACATACATATGTATGTATGTATATGTACAAGTACATATACGTATACATATTATTAATTTCAAAGTTTTTGTATTTATTTTTGTATTTTTAAATATAGAATGTGGTTTATAGAGAATTTTGATAAACATATGTTGGTGGGCGGATAGTCAAAATGCAAATAAAGAGGGGAAAAAATGGGCCAATACAGAAAAAAAAATCTATGACGTCTAAACTGAAACAAATGTTATCATATTTAATGTGTTTTTTTTTAAGTTTATTTGTATCTGTGTTGGCATGTATTTAAATTTTGAAACGACCTTTGGTAATAGGTAGTCATTGTCTCTCTTCCCAAATATCTAAACGTCAGGTTTTTTGAGAACACAAATTACTATTATACAAATACACATGCATACAAACTCGTGTGTGAAGAAGCAACGTCAATAGCGAGAATGATGAAAGATCACATAAAATTTACCCAGAACAAGTTTAATCTTACCGTTAAAATAAGATGAAACAAAGAAAAAATTGTATGTAGATTTCAAAGAAAACACTGGATATAGATTCTTCAAATTACAATATATAAAAAATGGTTTATAAATAATTCGAATGCCAAATTAATTTGTAACCTTCGAAAACAAAAAATAAACGTACTTGCTTAAAGAACTTGTTGTAAATATTGATACAATTGACATGAACTTGAAAATAAAACACTTAATAAAATATTAAAAGATTTACATATGTACATACTTAAACCAGTTTCAAACTGGCTAATTTATTTTTAAATATTTTTTTGTCTGTATTGAATGCAAAAAAAAAAAAAAATTATGCCAAATATGCATTTAATTTTTTTTATAAATTTAGCGAGAATTTTCTTTTTTATTTGTTAACGCATAAAATTAATTACTCATGGAAAAATACCAGCACGTGTATCAAAAACGTAAACAACACTTTGAAAACAAGGAATAAAATTACCAAAGTTATACAAATAGTTATATTTACATTTAAAATTGTAAACAAAAACATATTATGGCCATAACGCAATATTTAATAATTAGTTTTGACACACCCAAAACAATAACGGATAATGCAGTGCGGAACCATCTTATGGGTAACACTGTATTTAACACCATTGGCACAACCACAGAAACCGTTACTGTTATGGCAAGAGTAATTGTGTCTTTTGTCATGTTCTGCATAACAAAAAGTCCGATATTCCGGATTTAAAATATTTTAAATATCTTTAAATCAACTGCGAAATTTGGCATAATTGTTTACAATACCGACAGCCATATTACGTATGCGCTGTATTCGGAAAACAGCTGTTATCTAGAATCTATTATATAAAAGTCCTAATAATAGATAAAAACGTATGTATATAAATATTTACATATGTACAAAGCAAGTACATATGTACGTAATTAGACAACAAAAAAAATATTTTTTTTACTATTTAATATAATTTTAAGTGTTAACAATAATTCAAGCTGTCTCATTGTTTGCTATATTTCTAATTTTTAATGTTTTTTTCGTCATTACCAAATTAAATTTAATAATTAAGCTATAAATAGTTGTAAGTTTAACCATATAAAACCAGAAGTACTCATTTTCAATCACCTACTACATACATAATTATCATGCTTGAAAATTATTACGCTATTTGGTTCTTTTTAATAAATCTTGAAAGAGATTATTATTTTAAATTAATCAATGTGACGACAGTATTGCATAGTAATGACGTATTTAAATATTTTTCTACGGTTTTATAAATATTTGTTTGCCACCTGTTTAAATAATTTATTGAAATGCAAAATATACAAGCATTTTGCATTATATTATTATAAGAATTTTAAAATATACACTAGAAAGTTGTAAATAATATTTCAGCAAAATAAAAAACACGACCCGTATCACATATGTACATATATTACTAAGATACACTATAAATTGTATACAACGAAAACTTTCATTAATTATCAGAAACTTTACATTACAGTGATGCAAGTCTATTAAACAAAACTAAACTTCTCTCAATTTATTTTGCCGATTATGTTACGTTATTATAATGCGTAACGTAATACTATAATGCGAAATTTGAAGAAACTTTTAAAATAAATAATTAATTAAGTAACTTTTCGATATAGAGGCAGTTTCGAAAATGTGTCTTCATAGAATTAAAAAAAATCTGTTTGGAAACGACTCAAAAAACTGAGCGCTTTTCATAAAAATTTTCACTCAATACGAATTCTAAAATATTTTTTAAACTTCTAGTATTTTTTTTTTTTGCAAAAACATTAAACATGAATTTATAATAAACAAGGCCTTGAAAATTCCAGAGCACTACTGTTAGCAAGATTTTGGGTTCACTGATCTAGCAATTTTTAGAAATACTTCGAGAATTATTGCTTTTTTCGCGTTAGCAAATATTGGCATCACTCTTATCAAGCAATAAATTTCACTTTCTTTTATTTATATATTTTAACTGGTTTCTTTCGATGTTTTTCCTTGAAATTTTAATTCGAATCTTCCATCACAATTGCCTTGTAAAGTTTTTGGCCACAAAAGGATATAAAATAAATACCTCAAGTTTGATTAACATGACCATAAAACTACAAAACTATTTCAAATTCCCATAGAGAGTTAAAGAAAAGTTTTACATCTTTATGTTGTTGGCAAAAGCCATAATGATAACAACAACTATACTTTTGTTCCTCCCCCCTTACAATCTCAAATATCTTTAATCAATCATATACTATTACGCAGTCTATGTCTGGACAAAATAACAATAAAAATCGATTTCTATGAATCAAAACAAACTAGAGAAAAGAAAACGTGCAAAACATTAAATAGTACAATGTTTTGTTTTTTTTTTTTTTTAACAGCAATTATGTTGAAAAAAAAACAAAAGATCCAATAGAAAAAAAACACAACAGACTAAAATACATAAAATTTTTAAATTGTCTTAGTCAAGTCAGTGACCTCATTAAAAATTAATAAGAAACTGTTACGACCCCGGGTAAATGTGTAAAGCTAGACGGGAGAGAGCAAGAGGAAAATGCGTTTGATAAATAATTAAAAATATGCTAAATGTACAACAAACCGAATTAATAATGGCAAATAAAAATGACTGTTCACTTTTTAAAGCAAATAAATAAAAAAATATACCATACAAATCTTATTAAAATACGCCTTAAATTTTGTTGTTTATATAAATCTAAAGGTTGATTTTAAACAATGTTTTTGAAGAAAATGAATCATCATATTCATTTAATTGTTATAAACCCAATATGCTAAAGGAGAGTGCCAAAATTTATGTTAATATCCATCCATAATGAGTCAATATCTTTAAAAAGAGAATGAATGGAAAATGGAATATTTTGTTTTTTTTTAGCAAATTTCATAATGTTGCTAAAATTATAGTTCTTTTTTTAATTTGGCAGCAAGGATATTATATAGAAAATTAATATTTATTGCTGCATTGATGTATTGAAAAAATAATAATAATAAACATTTAAAAGTAAACAATTATTTTATATTTCATGTTGCCTTTGAAATTTTTCAAGATATATTCCATGGCTCGTTGCTATGAAAACTCTTTCATTTATTAATATTCAAGGTGGCATCATTAAATTTCAGAGTTGCTGTACTGAAAGTCATCAGACGGCTTAAAATTGTGACCAGTGTAAAAATTGTGGTCAAATTTACATAGACCATTGAATTCATTAGCCTTGAAAATTATTTCAGGCAAAAATTAATATTATGAGACAATGTGTGAAGCATTTATTTATTTTATGCACGATAATAGTTCGCTTTAAAGAACATGTAACAAATTTTACACTCATTTGCATTTATAAATAAATAAAAATTTATCAATCAAATAAGACTGTAATAAATCAATTCCATTTCATTAACAAATTTCATTTATCTAACCTTGATATTACTTTTAACTGCAATTATCTTGCAAATCACGTTTTATTGATAAAAAAAAAAAAATAAAATAAAAAAATAAAAAACAATCATATAAAATATCATGACACTCCAAGTCCATATTAAGAATAATCTTAACGTGGGTTTTTTTTGCGACGTCATAATACGAGTGTGTTTACGCAGTTTTTACAATGCCTTACAAAATATTTACGCTTTAATGGTTTATCTTATCTTTAAAAACGAAATAGTTATTGAAGTATACGGCAATAAAATTGTTAATTTTTAGTATTAATTTACAGATTTATTCAATTTATGCCGAAAATATTTTATAGTAAAAATATATATTAAATAAAGCGCGCTGAAGTTGCTGAGTGTTTTAAAGATTCAAAATAAAAGAATCACCCAAATGCAATGACTTTAAAAGAATTTAAAAAACAAATATATTTTTTGAAGTACTATTACAAAATTGTTGTATTAGCTAGTACAATTGCAATAGCTGGGTATGCTGGCAGTTGATATGACCAGATGCTCTAACCGGCAATAATACAACTGAATGCAAAGCAAAAGCATTGTTTTAAAAATACACAACACTTAATATATTTTTTTCCACAATTTAAAAATGAAACGTGAATTGTTCGAACGAATTCTTTTCCTGTAAAAGTTAATGAACCTGCTATAAATCTTATTAAAATAAAAAGAGATCATTAAAATATCATAGATTTTACGGTTTCTTTTTTTTTGCCAAATTTAATTTTTCCGCCTTTTAAATTACTTTCAAAGCTTTAAATACTACTATATAATAAATTAATAAAATAAATAAATTAAAGACCAGAAAATTTATACAATTCAATAAACGCAATAGGAAGTCATGTAAATGAACTTTGTTTGGAACGTAAAATTTTTGAAACACAGAGAAACAAAGAAATTTTAGAGATACATATAACATCCTAAAAAATATAGAAATATTTATTCGTACATAGATGCATCATGTTAAAAGGCAAATAATTTGGCTGCAAATATTTTTACACTTCAATAAACTGAAAAAGTCCATGCATTTTTTTTTTTTTTCAAAAATATAATATATAAATAAATAAAAAACTAACTAATAGGAAATGGTTGAGTGATTAAAGCAACTTAGCGTTAAAGCCAAAGAACATGAGTTATAAAACTATGCAATCTTTTTTTGCATTTATCTCCCAAAAAGAAATAAATCAGGGTACGAAAATAGCAATCAGTTTTTTTTATTACACGGTTTTGTAGTAGTAAATTTGAATTCTATGGCCATAAGCAACAAACGCTTAAGTCTACTTAAAATAAATAAAATAATAATTAAAAACACTTTTCTTAAGAAGACCTAAGCATGCAATTATTTCAGATGTAAAGCCTGAAGCACGTTCTAATGATACTCTAGATAATCACCCTTATTCTGTAACTATTTGTCGACGTCAACGTCAATAGAATATAAAAAATAGGACAATTATTTTACACTGTTTCTTTACCAATTATTTGCTTTTAACAGCCTCTTGTTAATTTCTATACCATAAAAAATAGTTTGAGGCCATCAGCAGAATTCACCACAACGACTATCTAAGCATCCAATTTTTGATATTGTTTTGACGTTGACGTCGAAAAATAGTTACAGAATAAGGCGGAATATTGAACTGCCAGCCGCGATTTTTATTCCGGTTCGACCTGTCAAATGCTATACAAACACTTACACAAACAACGTAGAAAATTTGTGTGTTTCCCAATTAGGATGTTCTATACAACAATAAAACACCCTGTTCTTTTAACTGTTCATGTAATTATTGTATTCTTGCGGCTACTTAGTAAATCCCAACATAAAGCTTTGCCATATTACGCCATTTTACAATACCACAAGAAATCATTGTGTGGTATTGCCTAGGAAACTGTTTGTGTATATTTAACGGAGACTGTTGTCACATTTGAAAATGAAATGCCTAATGTGTGCAAGGCATAAGAAAACAAATATTTCGAAGAGTTGCCGTATAAAATATAACTGAAACAGAGCAGCCATATGTAGTGTCCAGTCGTTTAGAGTTGCCATATCAAAATATATAGTGCATTACAAATGCATTGCGAATAGTCAGTTACAATATAAACTATACTCTTCTAGCCCGTTTTTATAGAAATAACGTATAATAAATATTTATTTTTAAATGATTAATAAAACAAGATTATTTTGTTTTGCATTGCAGCTAAAGATATTCATATGTATATTGACGTACTTTTAACGTATATACGTATGTACATTCATATGTGTTTAATAATGTATAATGTTGCTGTTTTTTAGCCTCAATTTTAAAAATGAATGGACAAGAAAATGCATTTGAAAGTTACTTCTTCACTTGTGTATTTAAAAAAGTCCCAAGCAATGTTGTTGATTAAAAATTCAATACATTTGTTTTATTTTTATGGCCATTTTTGCTGCAAATAATTTATTATTAACCGTGTGTTTAAAACATTGTTTTTTATGGCACTTAAACTTTGTGCAAAAATGGGCGGAAATGGTTGGATTACACATTTTTTTTATTATAAAAATATTTATAAATGTATATGTATGTATATACGAAGTATGTAAGTACATAACAATATATGTACATATATTGCAAATGAAATAAATAATACCTTTAATTATTTAATTATTAATAACCTTAAAAAGCTTATGAATAAATAATTTAATTATCAAACAAATATATTGCAGTATAACTTTATAGTGCATTATTTATAATAATTAATAATCTTAAATTGTTTAAAAAAATATTTCAAATATCCATTTTGATTAACAATCTGTTTGTATTTTGCTTTGGTTTTGTGAATAATAGCGCCCTCAATTTCAATAACTTATTATTTATTTATAATAAATTGCATTTTAAAATATGGAAATATCATTAATTAATAAATAAAAAATTATTATGAAAAGGTGTGAATCTAAATGTAGCGATTTTTATTTCTCTTCTCTTCCAATTACAGACAATTAACTCGCCTAAGAGATTATATATGTGAAACGTTCACTATATTTACGATTTGAGCGGCCAACTTAACCCTCTAGATGAATGAAACGGAACTTTATTCTCTCATGTCTTATGATATGATAATAATTAAAGTGCTCAAAAAAGCACTTAAATGATTTAAACACATGTGCACACTGGGCAAGCAAATTTACACAATGATTTAATATAATATCATACCAATATCGAATAAGTTAAAACATTCATACAGAAACATTCTACAAGAAAGAATTTTTGGTAACGAAAAAAATACATCTCGTGCCAAGTATAAATACATATATAAAATTCCAAAATACTTGAGAGTTAACTTCCTTGCCAGATAACGTATCTTTGATTATCAAATAAACTTGAAACGGTTATTTTACCTACCCACGTATGCATGTGTATACGTGTGTGCAGATCAACATGCATACATATGCATATAAAAGTTGATATTTATCTGCTTGAAGGCAATGAACTTCTAGCCGAGATGATAACAAATCTCACTAAAATTTACCCATTATATTACCGATGATTTCCGCAAGAAACAATAGACCTTACATTTTTATACTTCAACTGAAAATTTTTAGTTTCGTATATGAGTTGGTCTGTGGAAAATATTGAAAATTGGAAAATTGTGCAATTTGGGGCTACAGTAGCTGGAAATTTTCTTTCTATAAAGAACAAAAAATGCCCATTAGATTTATGGTAGTAGATGTTAAGGGTCTAGTTCAGAAAAAAATATTTCATGCTTATAACCTTCTCATTTGAAAAATTATTTTATAGAAATATGTCAAATGAAGTCTCAAATAGTTTTTGTAAATTACACCATAACTATTTGATTTAACGAGTATATTTTTTCTCTTATCATTATAAAATGGAAACGCTGCAGCAAAGCACACAGTATCTAAAACAGTTACTTCATAATAGCCAGAATCGTACACGAAAACATTGCGATTAAAACAATATTTTTATATTGATAAAATATTTTTTAATAGAAATAACTTTTTGTTATCATTTCTCTTAATATTCTTTTTATAACTTTAGCACGTGAATTTTATTATATTTTAGGAACATTTTTTTTATATAATAAAATTGAATTGTACTTTTTATACATATTTTAGTTTAAGGATTTTTAAATTTAACAAAATATTCATGTGGCATCAATGTTTAAAGCAGAAATTAGTTCAGTGATGCCATGCTGTAATTGAAGAGAAAGAGATACCATACGTAGCGGGTTTCTTAAGGAGCCTAGACACGGTCAAAATGCTTGCTGTCATTTTCGTGTAGGTGTGCTTGCGGGCTTGAAGCACTCAGGCTTGTTAGCTCGTCAATCATTCATTTCTGATTTGATTTTGTGGTGTTCGTGTGAAATATTAAAAAATTAAAACAAACGAAAAGTTTCTAAATGAAGATATATTAATTTTGACCGTGTCTAGGCCCCTTTAATAAAATGATATATCCTAAATCAGTTTGATTTAATATGAAGCCATATCATATACAAAAAATATAAAATTAACGTTGTTATTTTACGATTTTGCATTGATTTCTTTTCTTTGTGTAGTAAATAAAATTACATATCGATGGCTTAATATAAAAAAGGCATAACTCGATTTTTGTTACTTTACTGGAGAAGGAGAAATCTTAATAAAATCCATAAAATTTATGACATAAATAAAGTTTTGATGAATTTTTAATAAAATGTGTTACATCTTTTTATTAAAAATTGCATGAACAATTTTCATGTGTTAGAAATTCTACGGATTTCACTAAATTTCTTTACTATTGTAAATTAACACAAAATCGAGTTACGCCTTTTTTATATTAAGCCATCGATATGTAAATAAGTACATTTTCTAGACAATTATATTTAAGTTTTTAATTAAAAAAATTTTAGAACTTTTTAGCAAAAATATTTCTTTTAATTTTAGCAGTTCAAGAACTAACTACATACATATATACATATGTACATATCGCTCATTTGCTGCAAGAACGGCATAACTCAAAATTCGCGATTTTTGAGTTAATAATACAAAAATATTGGCAATATCATGTTCTATCTTGTGTAAACTACTCGTTTTGATATCTTGTATACAGAACGTGTGAGACGATTATATGCCGTTATTTCTATTCCTATGTTTTGCTCTTCTTTTACTCACAACAAGGACACATCGTTAGGTACGCCACAGTCGTTAAGGTGTGAACATTGTTTTGTTTTCGGAAAGACCGACATAATTTGCGTTGAGCCTTTATAAGTGGAAAGGTAAAATGTGTTTTATGTAGTAAAAATTCTTATATACTGCCATATTTTGTGTTGTGACTGTTTTGTTGAAAAAAATCATGTGATTATAAAAAATTGTTTTCGCATTAAGAACGGCACAGTTTAGTTTACTACACTACTATCAATGAACTTTAGCAGCAATAACGTGATAACTCAAAGTATAAACAATTTACCATCTGAAAACAATTATTAAAAATTTTTTACTCTACTTTTTTCTATACGGATATATTATATATAAGTTGAGTTACAAGATGATATCAAAATATTTACATTTATTCATTTTTCTTCAGAGCTATAGTCAATTGAAAACTTAAAACTCATTTATCTCAAAATCGAACATTTTGAGTTATGCCGTTCTTGCAGCAAATGAGCGATATGTATGTGTTTAAGCACATACATACCTATTTCGCTTTCTTCATACTATTTCAAATAAACTAATTCAGCAAAGATTGTAAAATGTTTCTTCGATTTTTTACTTAAGCATGCATGTAGCACATATTTATTTATACTATAAACACAACAAAATCTAAAAAAAAGCACATACCATAAAGAACACACACAAAACTTTGGGAATTTTCCATTAAAACGTCACATGTCTGTCTGGCGCTGTTGTATTTCTGATATTATGCTGACTATAATGAAGAAGTGGGCTGTAGAGGGGCACTACACACGTACTACTACTACCATATACACATGCCGATCAGCAATGGCTATGTTAAGAACAACGGCAACAAGTAACAACATGACTGGGCCTGTTTTTATGCTGTGAATTCTTTATTTTTACACACATACCTTGTATTTTTTTTTTTTGCTAACAAGTAAGGACAGCATAAAACACACCAACAACAAATATTTACACATTTAGAAAAATATCAATAAAAAAGAAACTTACAGCAAGCAACATTAAAAATCAGCGACATCAAAAATCATAACATACCAGAAGAGGGGAGGAGGGGGAGCAATCTAAGTCGGCAGATATGTATCTACATATCGTATGTACATACATATGTATGTAGCCACATTGCTGCCAGACTTAATAATTTATTAACATTTTGACGATTTGTTCAAATTCTTGGAAAAGAATGCGGAACGGATATGATGGATGGATGGATCGTATATGTATCACAACATGAGATTTAAGCTTTTACAGTCCGTTAAGGTGATATATCGATGGTCACAAGTAGAAATGTCTTAACTCAAATAATTTGAACTTTACAGGAGAAGGCATAATAATTCTAATTAACTTAAAGCTGAACTTTTTAAATTTTAAAAGATTTTATTTTTTGTAATGGTTCATAAACTTTTAGAATATTTATTTATGTGGCAGCCCTATTCAGATCAACCAAAGGAAAATGTGTGCCTAGGAAAAAATGAACAGCAATTAACAAATTTTAATGAAAAAACCAGACTAAACGATAAGCACCCATTTAAAAGAACAACTTAGAGAAGAACTAAACACTGTTATATACAAGTTACTGTCTTTGTAACTCATCAATGAATTTTTATAAGCCAGAGAATACAACAACAAATCATACATGCATATGCATGTACATATAGTCATATATATAATTGCATATGCATGAGGTGACATATGCTAAAACAATTGCAGCAATATGGTGACATATTAATAAGCCTACTTTTTGTTAAAACCATTCAAAAAAAACTGTTAGGGAGGCGGAAGGGAAGCTCAAGAGAGTAAGTTAATACTTTTAGCCATGCTCTGAATGAGACAGAAAAAAATAAAAAATAAAAAAAAACCGTTTATTTGTATGCGTACATACAGGTAAGGCCATTTCAGCGTTTTTGCGAAAATCGGCAAAGCAATGCAATTTGCTGATTCTCATAATTTTTATGCCAAGTTTTTTGAATAAAGTTTATGATCGGAATTCATTGTTGGTGCTATTATAATACTAATTTTAAGCTTAAAAAAATTTTTATTGAAAGAAGAAAATTTAAAAATTTCATTTGATATAGGATATAATTTTTCGTTCGAAGACATAAAAATTATTTTCGTTCTTTAATTCTAAAGAAATTTCATTGAAAATTTTTAGACCTTTATAAAACAATACATTTTGACTAAAACTATAATTATTTGCGTTTCTTAAGTTATAAGTTGCACAGTTATATTTTATTATCACACGGTTATCAAAACTGGGCCGACTAATCAAATTACAAAAGTTACTAATTAAATAAAAATAAATTAAGCTTCTGTTTACGTAAATTTTGATTGATGATAGGCAGCAATATGAAAGACCTTCGAGTGGTAGACAATTCTTAAGCTATAAATGCGTATAGATTAGTGTAGTAGATTGTTATAAAAATAAAAAATTCTGGAATTTTGCCTTATCTAAGGGGAAACTACACTACACGTGCATGACATGAAAAATAATAATTAAGCTGAGCTATCATTCGTTTATATTAAAAAATCGTCATAATAATATTATTACTCATAGTAAAACCTCTTGATTGCCCACACTGCTGCATACTAGTATGTTCGTATATCAACCAGCGTTACCATTGTGAGACTAAAGTGGAATTTTTCCTCTATTTTAATAAACTGACTTTTAAAAACTAAAAGCAAAATTCCATGTTTTATTTATTTTTTACTTTTTTGTTCAGAGTAGGATATTTGTTTCGTTTTTCCATTCTGCAAGCTTTATTTTTAAGAGTTACATATTTTGTGCCTTTTTCTTTTTTACAGTTGCACTTTTAATTTTTAGAAACCTTTTATGTAACCCCTCCTATTTTGAAAATCTCCTTTTTGCAGCCAATTTTAAAAAATTTCAACGGTAACACTGATACCAATATCATTAATAAAAGAGAATGAATAGCCTCAAAAGAGTATGAGATAGTGAAAAAATTTGTGGATACTTTTTTTGTGTGGCGCTTAAATTGCCAACAACACAATTGAAGTTTAAAAAATTACAAAAACGAAAGAAAATATATTGGCAATTAATACTAGAGGACAATGTCCATGATTTAAGAAAAGCAGATATGTTTTTTTGTGTATGTATGTATGCATGCTTGTAGATATAAATAGGAATAAGAAAGATGTAGGCAATTACACAGCCCATGTATGTAAGTATGTTTGTAGTATAAACTAATATGTTGGTGTACGCATTTCAATGGGAGTCCTAGGAACCCGATAATAAATCGAACAATCAAAACCATATTAAGTAACAGAAGAACCACGCGAATAAAAATATGTACATCAATGTTGTTGTTGTTGTTGGTATTAGTAATTGCCATAAATGTATGTATGCATGTATCCACACACATGTACTTGTTGCTACGAACATATTTCTAAAATTACTCTGTGCCCACAAAAAGATAACACAATTTAAATTAAAATCTTATAAAGTGGGGTTGGGGGGGTCATATAGGGAAACTACAATAACGACAACAATGGCTTTAACATACTCGTGCAAATTTTTAACACAGAAAAGGGGAGGGCATAAAATATTTCATCTTTCTTTAAACATGAGGATCAAGTGAGCGAGAGAAAAATCTTAACATGCAGCAAAAATGAGTGAGTGTTATTACGGTTTTATATTTTTATATTATTTTTTAAAACTAACGTTTTTTTCTAAATTTCTTAAACATTCTGAGACCGGCAAAATGTAGAAAAAAAAACAATGTCATGCTTGTTGAAGAACATTTTAATTCAATTAAATTGTGTCAATTCTCAGGAATGCAACAAATAAAATTATAGATACATTTTCATAATAAAAAAAATGCATTGTCTTGTAATTCTTTAATTCGCTAATTTTCAAATGAACGTTATAAAATTTAAAAGTGCGATAAAATTACATTATTGATTATTATAGGTTCTAGCTTTAAAATCGTATAAATATTTTAAACTATAGTAATAGATAACTTTTCACTCGAAATCTTTTAGTTTGGAGGGCGCATTGTATAAGAATAACACTGCTTTTAATTTATAGATTTTAAAATTTTATACATATAAATATATCTACTAATTTGTATAAATCGACTAAGGATTAGAAGTATCTCGCAAAACGTGACGATCAATTCGCTGTTGTTGTATCTCCTTGTCAAGGAATATATCAGTGATACTAATTCTAAAGTTCCCACCTAAAAAACTAGACTAGAATATTCAAAACTACTCGTTTATTTGCACTGCAAAACATTTAAATTACAGCACGAATTTTTGTAGTTTTTTATTTATTGTAAAATTTTGAATAATCTTAATCGCATTTATAAGTTTCTAAAATTCTATTCTCTGTTTATGTTTAGTTTATATTCTTCTTCCTTATATTACATTCACTACGTATTGATAGACAGACACAAATATTTCCATGAAATTCACAATAGTAAATTTCACATTTTATTCACAATAGGAGTGATTATTATTTTGAAGCGATGGAATGCATGTTTGAACGACTTATAATATCTGGCAAACAACAACAAAATAAATTAAATTGAACATCCTTCACAATTATATTAAATGCACATAAGCAATTTTCTTCTTTTCGAGGTGGCAATATGTACTGTTTTCTTTCCAATTTGGTCTAAACTATACTGATGACGAAGTTGCCACCTATTTCGAAAAATATATAAAAATGTAATATTTATTTTTTTTTGTTAATTTTTTACTTTAAATAAAAATATGTTATTCCAAAATTTTTGTTCAACTTAGAAAAAACGTGGTAGATAAAATTTAGGCGATTAGTGGTCAAAATAAACTTTAATTTCTTTTCAACTTTCATGGTATTTTGCTTATACCTAATTTTCTAATTATATTAGATAATTTTTATTTCAATGTTAGGTTTTAATAAACAAGTCTCAAATTTCAGAAACTATTGTTTATGCTAAAAATATTTATATTCAGCCCTGTAAACCATTCACACTTCATCAAATACATATACAAAAAAGCCTACAGCGGTTAAATCTTGTCCAATTATTCCTTTTTCGGAAAACCAGATATGAGCTTGATATAAGAAAATATTAGATCCAAGTCTGGAGAACGTGCAGCGTTTAACTCCTCTAGAAAATGCACATGCAATCACCTGTTTTTTTTTTTCTTTGGAGATTTCTATACAAAAAAAACTTGGACAAATGAGTCGTTTGTATTGTGCAAACGCACTTAAATGTTAAGACGTAAAAGTCCAAATAAAAAAAAATTTAATAAAACAAATGAAGGCGCACGCGCAGCTTAAAATAGTTATAAAAAATGACTCACTATTGAGTAGATTTTGCTTAAATGAGAGTTTACATTATTTTAATTGAGAGCATGAGTTACCAAAGTTATTGAAAAAATTTAAACGTGTCTTTTTTTAGCGCAGCAAAAAATTATTTAAAGAGGTAACAACAATAAAACACGTTAACAGTAACACAACCTTTTCAGATGTGCTAAAATAGATTGGCAATAACATGAAAGAGATGCAAAATATTATATTGCAGAAAATTTTCCATTGATAAATTTCGTTGGAATGATGAAATTTCAAATACATTTTTTTTCTTTTTTTTTTAAGACAAGAAAAAGTTATAAACAAAAAAAGTGCTTTCAATTTCAAAAGTAAAAAAACAAGAAAATATTTTTAGAAAAATATTTGATATTGTAAGAAGAAAGAAATAATTATTTATCGCAAAAGCATATTTATAATATGTAATAATGTATGTATGTACATATGTTCAGATGTATGTAATTTAATTCCGACAAAAGCAAATCCCAAATAGTAGAGTATTGTTTATTATTTATAGTTATAGAATTAAATGGAACATGGAACCTAATTATGCACTGCCATGAAATTTTAATCATATTAATTTGTTAAATTGACAATTATATAATGGAATAAGAAACACCGTACTAAACTATGTACATATGTAAATCCCTACATGTATGAAGTTTTAAAACATTTCTTTCTTTATTTAACTGGGAAGTTTGAAAATTGAGAAGTTTGTTTGTAATTTGTATAATAGTCTAAACGTTTTGTTAGAAAATTAGCTGTGCGAAGTGGCAACAGTGAAAACGATTTTACTTTGTCTTTTTTCTTTTGTAATTAAACAATAACAATTTTTATATATATATTATATATATATATATATATATATATATATATATATATATATATATATATATATATATATAAATAATTCAATTGCAAATGAATGTAAGTAAACTATGAGATGGGAGCACGATTTTGTCTAGGTGGCAGCTCTATAATGGACAGTGCTGGTAACATGTACTAAGTTGACATTTATAGATATGGGGAAATTCATAACGCATAACTTGCAAAATGGGTAATTTTATGGTAAATACTTTCTAACATACTTTTCAGTAGTATTAGTTTTTTTTTACAAAAATAAAGTATAATTGTAAATACTCGTATATATTGTATTAAATGTATCTAGTCTTTGTTTTTCTTATTACTATTTAAGCTAAAATTTTAAAATGCTTAATCTAGAGATTCTTTAAGAAAAACTTACTACTTTTTATGTACAAAATTTAATAAGTATTTTTCTTTAATTTTAAAATTTTTTATTGTTGCATATTTATTTCCTTTTATTAATATTATTTTATGTATAAATATTTTTCTTTTAATATTTCTGTAGTTGGTAGAAATTTTTTCGTTTCAAAAAATAATATTTTATTCATTAATATTTTATGTATTTTTATTCTGAACTATATTCTTCCAAGTTGAATTCAACAGTTAAACTTGTTTGATAATTTTAAATTACTTTTTATTAAGAAAGGAATATTAAAAAACATGAACAGAAAGGAAGAGCCAAGAGCAGAATGTGTTATATTCTTTATTTGTAATCGGAAAAGTCTAAGCTGTAACAAAAATTAAACTCTTAAAAATTCCCATTACGTCTGTAGCAGTCGATTTGAAATTTTTCTTTATTCCATGACAATTGGTAGAGAATTCGACAACGACATACAGAATACAAGAGTTCCACAGATATGTAAATCTGATTGTTACATACAGAAATACATATTCCTTTTTTGAATAAAAAACAGAAACATATCAAACAACTCCAGGTATTGCTCTCAATAATTTTCAAACAAATTGGAATTTACATTTTGCCAAATATATCTTCGGCATTTATTATTTTTGGCGATTTATTTTCACTTATATAGTTTATTCTTTTTAGATCAGATGAAAATTCCTTTAACTTCAAAGCTTCTCTTTTTGGAAGTTTTCTTAAATATATTTCAACTTGGGATATTTCTTAAGAGATTTTCATTTTAAAGTTCAAGGTGGTTTCATAACTTAAATGTTGTATTTGATATTATTTATTTAATTTATTATTTATTTAATAACAATACAAAGAAATATATGTCTAATTCTGTGTATGTATATACATATTTTTCTTTAGTCTATTTCTAATTGTTATTTGCTTATACGAAATCGAAAAATTTTTAAATTGATATAATTCATTTCATTTGAAATTATAAATTATACACATTTTATCGGTTTTATATTTTATTAATTTAAATT
Organism: Linnaemya tessellans; assembly: GCA_951800035.1. Classification (NCBI taxonomy): domain Eukaryota; kingdom Metazoa; phylum Arthropoda; class Insecta; order Diptera; family Tachinidae; genus Linnaemya; species Linnaemya tessellans. The sequence continues at coordinate 97,671,637 of OX637536.1, read as the reverse complement.
TACTTTAATATGTTTAATTTATTTTTTTATTTATTTATTTCTTTTTATTTTATAAAATAAATTTTTATTTATTTATTTATTTTTCATTCATTTATTTTTATTAGTTTTTTTTATTTTTTATTTATTTATAATAAATTTTTTAAATTATCTTTTGTTTGGCATTTATATTTGTAATTTTTTATATAAATTGTGGCAATTTTCTTTACTTATTTATTCTTTAGTTAAATTTTCTAAAATTTCTTTCCCCTCTCTTTTTGCAAATTTCTCACTTGTTGCTGCAAAATTTTTTTCTCTCTTACTTTTTTTATATAAAAATTTCAACAATAAAACTTTAAATAAAACATTCACTTTATAAATTTAAAATACTTGTGCATGTATTTCAATTAACATACATAAATATAAAACCTTTTGAATAAACAACAAAAATTCGTAGCGAGTTTTTTCTTTTTTTTCAAGTTGGCAAAAAAAACTAAATAAACTTATTGAATTTCTGTTGTATGTGCGCTTAGTTAAACGTTTAAAAGTAAACTAACAAACCAACACACAAAAGGGGGACTGCTGCTTCTTTCTGCTTGCTGCTGGATGGAGTGCGAATAAACGCAAAATAAAATAAAAAATTTATGTATTAACTATGAGCCCCAGCAAAAAAGTACACACAACATATGTTGGCGAGCTAAGATCACAAATATGTATGTATATACAAAAAAAGAAGCTCAAACAGGGTGGTAGTTCGTTATGGGGCTTAAAAAAGAAAATCTAGCGCCCAAAAAGTCACTCAAATTTTTCAAATGATTTGCTTGTTAAATTTTTCCAACACATTGACTCTATAAATCAACCTTTTTTTAAAGCTGGCTTTAAACCAATACAAATTGCTTGCATACATATATAATTTTCTTTATATCCTGAAAAGTTTATTTTATGGGGCAGAACTAGATATCAAACTATTTTATTATCACAATTTTAAGCCATCAAAACAATAACAGGATAATAATAACGGATATTGACAATTACTCTCATTCTCTATCTCTATCACACCAATACCAAGAAAATATCATCTGATTTATAAACACTGGGTTTAAAACAGGGATGGTAAATGACAAATATCCCATAATCATTCAAATCTACTGGACAATACGAGACAGTTCGACAACATTGCCGCAATAAAGATATCAATTGCTCATTATTGTTATTTTTCTGCCAGTTATTACATTAATTGGGTCTAAGACAAAGTTTCTTAGAGCATTGATTTGAAGCTCGAAACAAGGCAGCACAATTTACAACGATTAAAATGTGATACGAAAGCAAGGCATAAAAAATGCGACGAGAACACAAAAACTACAGCACTGTAAGGGAGAATGATTTAAAAAGAATCACAAATTAAATTAATTTTAATATGTAAGAAATAATTATATGTATTTAATCAAATCTAATTGATGTTACTATTATTAGACTCTGGTGTTCGTAAAGTAATATTCAGAATTAGACATAATCAATGAAAAAACAGTTACTGATTTGATTTGCTATTGTGAATGTTTCTCAATAGTCAAGTTTTGGGGAGCGAATTCACAAACTTGAGTCGCGAATTATTTTACAAAATAAATTCCCAACAATTCAAGCTCAGCTATTTTTACTACTGGAGATACCACCAATATCCTAATTTCTATATATTTCTATTATATAAAGTATTTAGAAACAATTAATCATCGGAAAACCCTATATTATCGTGAATATATTGGGATTAAAACTTTCTATTGTGAATGGTTTGGGAGTAATAGAATCCATTGTAAACTATTTATTAGTACTTTATAAATATTTGCAAAGATTTTTGAAAATATTAACAGCGTTTATTTTTGTGGTGGAAGAGATATTGGGCGAAACAACGTGAGGATAAGATAATACAGCTTTAAGCGCTTTTGCTTTAAATCAATTGTTTTCCATTAACTTCGTGAATTAGAGGCTAATAAAGAAAAATTCCGATACTGGAGCCGATTGTTTAACATCATGTTAAGCTCTCTCCAAAATTTTGCCACATTTTCTTTTTTTTCACCTTTTGAAACCATTTGGTTTTGTGACCATCTCCACAAATAGACAATTTATTGGTTGATATTTAATAAAATGAATAGGTAATAGGTACAGTGGAGTGAGTTCTGCCTTAAATAAAAATTTTCGTTCCCATGGACACAGTAAACATTGGCGATTGCATGTTTTTTTTTTAAATTTGGTATTTTGCTCCCAAAAATATTTTTATAGAAAAGATTTTGGATAGGTAGTCGAAAACTTGGGGAGTTTTCTCGTGGTAATATTTATTATCAGTGGGGATGACTGTTCCAGCATCAATGCTAATTCGACGTCTATGTCAAGAAGGCTTCAGAGTACACATGCATATGTACAAACATACACATACATATGTACTTTTTGGGGGTCGCAAATACATATTGTAGAAATTGCAAACAGAATGACCAAACTGTGTATACAGTGTTCCACCTGTGGTAAAGAGTATAAAATGAAATACTAACGGATTGAAAACCTTCACCTTTTTTTTAAAGTCGGTTAAAAGAACTCTATACCTTGTCTCATGCATATATACGAGTAACACACCCACATGCAGGCTCAAACAAAATTAACACATGTTTTAGAGAATCTGTTGTTGTTGTAGTCAACTTTTATCATTTTATTTATTTCTGGTCACAATAAAGACACAACTAAAACGTGATTTCCGGTTAACACATAGATTAGACATTAAATGGCCTTTTTACTAAGTATGTATTAGTGACAAAGATAACAATATTACAACAATTATTCTGTTTGATATAAAAATACATACATATATTTAAACAAAGATAACAGAGCAAAAGTCTGAAAATGTTTACTTTATAAACCTTTAATAAACATGGGGTTTTAACGAAGTCTTCCTAAAAGATATTTGTTAAAGGAAACATTTTTAATTTGCATTATATACATATGTATTCATGTACATATATTTTCTGATGTGAAACTTTTACTTTTTGAAAACTTAAGTTCGATTTCTTCAGTAATAATAATATCACGTTCTTTTATTTTGAAATGAAATTAACTTTGGTCCTCATTTAAAAATATTTGAAGCAAGTATTAAATATTGTATGCCAATTAATAAATGTAAAATAAAAACATGTTTAAAATGCTATATAAAAAATTTACACCACATGTTTAATTTTTTTGTGTCTCTGTTCAATATATAAAAAAATAAGGAAATATATTTTTTCTGTTAAAAAAAAGAGTGAATTTGATATTATTTTTAAAATTATTTAACAATACTTAAAAGTTGAAGGACCTACTTATATACTTATTAACAAAGATTTTATGTACTGCGCTTTTTAAGATTTTTAAATTATAAATCAAAAAGCAAAGATAAGTATTAAATAAATACATTGACTTCCAAAAAAGACATTAAATCGAATCACAATGAGGTAAAGCAATATTTCAGACATTAAATTAAGAACGTTTATATATAAAATATATATATATATATATATATATATATATATATATATATATATATGTAGTATATATATAATTTTGATGTTTCGCCCATTTCCATTTTAAAAAATTCCTTTCAATTCCCTGATTAAATTTAGTGTTTTTTTCGTTCAATTTTATTTATTTATGTCATCCTTAAATTATGCCACAAAAATGTTGCATTTTTTAAGAGAACTGAATTGCTAGTAAAAGCAAAATAAAAAAATTAACTTACACACGCACACACTCATCAAACCTGCTCAACCAATAGTGTTCCCAGTCTACGAAATTTATCCCCAAATTGGGAATGTTTGGCAATTAGGGAGTTTTCTTATTATGGCATTTTTATATCCTATTTTCCATTAATCTCTATACGATAAATACATAAGACTAAACTAACTTAATAAATAAATTAACTAAAATTTAACAATCAATTAAAGATTATTTGAAGCATTTTAACACGAAAAAACACGGCTTAAGTTTTGCATTGTGTAAATGCCAATGAAAGTTTAATGAAGAAAGTGATGATTACACATTCTGTATGACCTTGCAAGCCTGATGTTCTGGAAAAGAGTCATATGTAAGCATCACATCACAATAACAAGGTCGGTAATTAAACAAATTTTAACCATTTACACAGAAAAAGTGATGAGTTTAGCAATAAGAATTGGGCAGTGTAAATTGGGACTTATTATGGGAAAATACAAGTGTTATGGCGTTACCATCTCTTGCAAAATTGTGCGCAACAAGGTTGCCAGTTTATCTCTAACTAAATACAAGCTCTAACACTACCACTCGACAACAAAAGAAAGATATTGCCAGAATGTTTCAATATCGACTGACGAGACTTTATCACATTATTGAAAATTACAGTTAAAATTGTAACATCTTTTCAAATTCTGAGAATTTTATTTTTGTGTCAAACTATACTTTAATTTAAAACCGGAATATTAATTGCTTTAATTATATATAATATTTCTGTCTACTTTTTGGGTTTTTTAAAAACGTGTTAGGAGTTCTAATATTTGGATAAACTTACCGGAGTATTTAACAGTTATTTATTGGATGGACTTCAATACTTTTTTAATAAATATTATAAATAGGGAAAAACACTTACCTAAAAAGAAAAAAACCAAAAATAAGAATTAGTAAAATATTTAAAGTTGAGTTTACAATTAAATCAGTGTTTTAAAATTTTTAAAGAAACTATTTAATGTTATTGCATAATTGCCATAGGTTTTTTAATTCGAAGCCACTGAGAACATGATGTTATCAGAGATATTTCTTTTTAATTGTTTATAGCAGCACAAAATATAATTTTTAATATTTTCTATTACATGTTTTTTTTTTTTATTATTTACTTTTTATATTGGCAAAAGAGTAAAATAAAAAAAAAGCTTCCAAAAACTTGCAAGCTTTCATTTTATATTTACTATAAACTTATTTCAATTTGTTAATAAATGCTCATATTTTTTTTTTTTTTTTTTTTTTTAGGAGTAGGACCAGCACTCAGGGGATGTCCCCTATATATGCAATGCATTGTGCTGGAACTGAAAACGAGGGGATAGTATTGAGGCGACAGATTAGGATAGATAAGAAGATAGACAGTTTTTTTTTTTTTTTTTTTTTTTTTTTTTTTGTAGCTATTTCAACCTTTTACTTCGCCGGCTAATTTTTGCTACAGGGCCGACGAAGGTGGGTGCTGTTACTCTGCTTTTTAGTACATGATTGGGTCAGTCGCTGCCAGTAATTGTCCAGTGATCAGTACTATGCCTTCATCACTGAAAACAGGCTGGCAACAACTAACACAACCACGCACTAATGCTGATCAGAAGAATTCAACACAATATTTTATGACTCAGCTGGGGCTCGAACTCAGGACTCTCCGCTTCATAGTCTCGTGTTCTACTACTTCAGCCAACAGCACCCACATTAAATTATATTAAATAAATACTACTAAAAACTAAAATAATCGTTGACCTACTTTTACAATAAATAAACGTGTTTTATTAACTGCCATCATAAATAAAATTCTACCCATTTGCTCTTTCTCTTGTGGTAGTACGTACTGCTGCTTGAACCTCTTTGAATCTTAATTTATAAAAATATCAAGTCAATGGCCGAATTTTTAATATTCATTTCCCTTTGTACAATGGCGCCTTTGTCATTATTATTATTTAATTATTTGTATTTTTAGCTAAAACTTCATATACCTATTTGATTTTCTTTTTATTGTCCAATTATTTTCGAATACCAACGCAAGATACGCTTTAGGATTTCTTAATTACATTTTATTATTTATTAACATTTGTACTCTAATTTTCAGCAAAAAAAAAATTAATATTTTTTGGGTTCGTTTTCCATGTACTTTTTGGTTATGAATATTTGATAAAAATTCATTATTTAAATTTTTTTTTTTAACTTGGACCAGCACTCAGTGGATGACCCCTATATATAATTATAAAATAATTATAATATAATTAGTTTTTATGTTATTTAAAAATTCACAAACTGGAATTTTTTTAAACGCAAATTCCTGAATTTTTGGAATTCTAATCAAGTCTGTCATTTTCTTAAAAAAATTATTTTCTTATAATTTTATATACGAAAATTATACTTAACCAAATTTCAATACAATTTAAATCTAATTTTCAATCGATACCGATTAATTTTCAATTGTTGACCCGTTTCTATATTTTTCTTCCCATCTTTAAAAATTTTTATCAAATTTTGTTTTATTGGGAATATAGCTAGAAGGTATTGGAAGGTGGTGGTGTCGTTGAAACGATTTTACTAACTTTCGTAATACATTTTTATTTTACAAATTTTTAAATTTCGTTAATACTGTTTAAACCATATTTGAAAATGGACACGTGTGTGTTCTTTTTTTTAATCGTTTTACTTATGTCAATTAAATTGAAAAAAGTTTATTTCAATTTAGACAAGAATATCAAAATTGAATATGAGATGGGCATGAGCTTGGAATCACTTTAACAGAAGTTCGTTTTCTCCTTACCCTAAGTCTTTTAAGGAAATGTAATTATCTTCTTGCCGTGTAGGTGGAAGGTAGGCGTGTCCTTGAAGCCATTTTCAATCAAACACGACAATATATTTTATTTTAAGATCACGCTTATACACACCATCTACCCATAAACTTAATTTCAAATAACAATTTGAAGCTCGCATTTAATCGTACTTTTTTACTTTTCATTTTATTTTTTTTTTTTTTTTTTTTTGGAGATGGATATTTTTTTATATGGCAAGCATGTGGCAACATTTATTTACCTGCTGCCAGCACTGCTTTCAAAATACTTTAATTTGACATTTATGTTTACTTTTTAAACAGGAGGGCATAATGGTACATTGTATTATAGTTCAGCCAGATGTTTTAATCAAGCATTGCCAAAATTTTTTGTGCAGCAAATTAAACACATGCATATATTGTTTGACGTATTATACTTTTATATGCATTAAAAAAAACTACTGCATATTTTAAATAGGAGGGTTATTTTTGAAATGTTAAAAATTTACACTTTCAGATTTTGTTGAACAGTGTTTAGGGTAAACATCAATCTACATTCCGCAAAGAAAATTAATATTATTGATTAAAAATATTCCCTTCAACATCTCTTAATCATCGATTTTATTCCAGAATAATATGCCTTATTACGGTAGCCGATTTCACTCGACAGCTGGTACTGGTTTAAACAAAAAAAAAATATTCTGTTTTTCTTTAATCGGTTGCAAACTCTCTGTCTAGTCGATTAGAGAAAAAGGTCAATTTTAATCGATATGGCAACATATTTAATTGATATGGCAACTTATTAAACATATAATTAGTAAAATCGTAAAGTAATATTGCACGTCAGCTGACCACTTTTATTCCTATTCGTAGAGTACTTGTCACGTTGAAGTCTACAGAGATGTAAAAAAAATACATAATAAATTAAAAATGCTGACAAATTGCAAACAAAATTTTGCGTTTTCTATAATAGTTACTCAAATCTGAAAGATACGACAAGCTGTAAAGTAAAACGATATCATTTCACTAATTCTACTTTAAGATTTTGTACAGATTTTCTAGTCTTTTTTAGTTATTTTTTTTTCTATTTGCAATTTATATAAAATATGTGACTACCCGCATGTATGTATGTACGTCGATATAATCAATTTTATTGCAATTAATTTTCTTAGGTGTCAAGCTTTATAATTTCATTCATGCTTTTTTTTTCAATTCCCATCAATTTAAAACGTGATTTATCAATTTTTCGCCATTGATACCAGTTTGTTTGATTGCCTGTCAGCCAGATAGATGGAAGATGTTGAAGAGACTGCTTTTGCTGACTATTCTTTACTACGTATAAAAATTTAATGAAATTGTTTGACGGCAAAGATTAGTTAGAATTACTTTTTCCAAGTACATAAATTTAAAAAAGAGGTCAACATAATTGATTTGGTACATTTTGCAGATGATATACTGCAACGTATATATGTACATATATTTACTTCTATATCTAATAGATAAACAAACAATTATTTTCTCAAACGATACGGAACATATATATGTATGTACATATTTTAAAATATTTTTAGAATTTTTTTTTACGATTTAGATAAAGGAGCTGTTTCGAAATAGCAAAAAAAATAATTTTACAGGTGTTACCTTGAACTTTTCATAAATATTAAATAAGGTATATATAGACATTTGTATATCTAACTACATGCACATTTGTACATACACAAAGAAATTATTTTAACGATCAATATAAATTTGTATCTTAGTTCTAAATATTAATCTGTCACATCTTTGTTATTATATATTTTTTTGTATTTGTTGTTTTAGTCATATTGATCATGTAGCTGATGACAAACTCACAGCCGGCGTCTGTCATATTCGTACAGGTACTATATTATATGAAATGTCATCGTGCCTTGTCTTTTAAAATATGTGTGACGTTTTTCACACTCAAATGGTAAATGGATAAAAATAAAACAAAAAATATTTTAACAAAAAAAAGCGTTTTTACCGCCTTTGATTTAATAGCATACATACATACGTATATATGTATTTATACATATAAATTTTGTATATATTTTAAAATTAACCGACACAAATTGTTTTTGTGCTAAAGAACACATTATTTATAATATTCACCTCCACCTTCTTTTGGCAGCCATAATGTGCATAACTTTGACACTTTTTCATCTCCCACTCGTTGCCACCCAAAAATGATATTAAAAAAATATATTAGCAACATTGACCGAATTCATTTATTGCCATTTATGCATGATGTTGCCAGAAAATTTTGTCTAATTTTCCCCCAGTCAAGGTAGAAAGTCTCCTTAAAATTCATCAATTGCAATGAAATCTAACATTTTTTTTAATTTTTTAAATTTGCATTATAGTCATAAAATATAAATATAATTTAATAACTTGCGTGATAATAAATAATTTCCTAATATATTTTGTGTACTGTGGCAAAAGACGTATAATATTTGTGGTACATTTTTATGTATTTTATCATCCACTTATATTAATGGAACTTATACATTTTAAAAGGTATTTTTGTGCAGATGTACACAATATAAATAATATTTTTAAATTTTTTATGTAAAATATTAAAAAAATTTATTTAAATTTGCTTAATTTCTTTTTCTTTTTTACTTGTATAAACGCTAAAAAGTCTGCATAATATGTTATGACTGGTAGAAAAAACAAATGCTATTTGCTGTTCTCTTAATATATGTATGTCACTTAGGAAATGAAGGAAGGGGTGTAAATATATACACGTATCAGGGGGTTCCACCTGGAAGTAATGCGAAAGCGGTACCCAGGTGGAAAATACATCCGCAGGTCGTTTGAGGTGGGTTTTTAGCCGGTAACCAGGTATTGGAGTCCGGCATACGATTTGGACGACAGTCCAGGTTAGATGCATAACGCATTTTACCATCTTTACCCAAAAAAAAAAATATATATATATATATATATATATATATATATATATATATACTATATATATATATATATATATATATATATATATATATATATATATATATATATTATGTATATATGTCACGTAACGAATAAGAGGATATATGAAAATACCTTAATTTACGGAAAGAATATTTAGCATATAGAAATTTATTTTAAATGTAAATGTCAAATGTTTGTATTTGGATCATCGCACAATTCTAGTAAAAATAATTTGACGATTGGATCTGGAAAAAAGTAAGATTTATTAATTCCACCATCTGGCCACATTGTTTATGTGTCTTTGGCTGGTGTTGGAAAGAAAGGGGACTGTGTTTAAGGGTGTTATTTATTTAACCAAGCTATTGACCCACATACCTTAAGATCAAACATAATCTACATATTTAAAATAAAATGAAAAAATAAACAATATATTTTCGAACATATATAATTGATTTGTTTGTCATATAAAATATTTATGTAAATAAATTTTCTTATAGCACGTAAAGTTTAGAATTAACCAGAGAATTTGTAAAAAAGGAACAAGTTACAGCATACCAAGTTCTTGAATGGGCAGAAAACCTAGAATTAAAGCCACTAGCGCTACAGATTTGATTTGCTTTATTTCTGTCAAACTAGTTTTTTTATAAAACTCCTCAAAAACCCTTATTCGCAATTAATTCGCTTGATTTAATCGATTATTTTGCCAAAGTTCAAATACAAATAAATAATCGTCTCTTACAGAGTTCGCGTCATATGAAAATATATTAAGTTCACTCTTTACAAACAATTTTTATCACCCACAACGAATTCTCTTAATTCTTTTCATAAATTTTTTTTCTTAATTAATTATTTCATAATTCACAGTTTACTATAAAATTTAAGAATTTCTCGTAGTAGTTTTTGTTGTAGTTCTTATGCTCTTGGCCAACATTTTTTTTAATATTGCCATGCCTAAGTATTCCTTGCAAAGAAATCAAAAATATCTACATACATACATACGTCTTATATAAAATTATTTTTATTGACGATAATTTTATATACACACATATTTTTATTTATTTTTTATTTTTGGCCTGAAGCCAAATTTATTGAAAGCAATTTTTTTGTAACCCACAGAAATACTCATCTTTTTTCATCTTATTTGTAGCTAATTTAGTGCAATTTGGTTGAAAAAAAATTAAAAGGAAAAAAGTAGAGAGAGTGGCAATTTTATTTTTCAATAAAGTTGTTTTCAAGCTCATTATTAAAATAATTTGAAATAACTAAAAAAAAAATATATTGAAAAATCAGTAAGAAAGTTGAAAAATTAAAATAATTCTGCAGGTTCTAAGCGGATAAAAGATTCCCCTTTATAGTTTTATTTCACCACAAAATTTTATATTTAATTTCACCACCAGGAAAATCAACTGCTATCTGATTACCTGAAAATGTCTTTTTATAAATTAAAAACAATAATATTTTTTATTGTATACATAAATAACATTTTTATAAAAAAAGCCCTCGAGTTTAATAAATATAATAAAATTAGTTTAAAAAAGGTCAATAAGAATTAATATAAAATAAGTTTGTATAAAAATTTAAATTGCCTTTTACCGAAATTTCGATAGAAAAAGCCTGAACAGATATTAACGGGGTCTAAGAAAACAAAAAAGATGCTATCTAATTTTTAAGTTACTTAGGTGGAAAATTAATGTGATAGAAAAAAAACAAATTAGAATTGTTTCTGAAATCCCTTCAATTCCCAAAGAAATTTTTTCTTGATCCCAAAAATGGGATATTTTTTAGTATTCAAGCTGCATAATTTTTAACTTTCGTCAGACACAGAAAACTTTAATTTATTTATTTATTTTTTTAATATGTAAGAGCAATTTAAATTTTTTAATCAAATTTTGTTTCTGATATGCCTTAAAGTTGATACTCGCAATAAAAATAAGTCTATTTAGGTATTTTTGAAAAATAATAATAATAATAATAATAAATTCCCTGATTGTGTAAGGTGTTGGCGTTTACGCCTCAGGCGTTTTTTGTAGTAGATTGTGTGTTTCTTTAATCTTGTACAAAAAACGCCTTCGACGTAAACGTCAACGCCTTACACAATCAGGCTGAATAATAAATAAAAATTATTGAGAAATAATTGAAACATTTTTTCGGGGAAAATTTTACTTTTCTTAATAATTTTAATTTAAACTGTTGCAACTTATATTGACAATTTTATTTTCGAACTTTATATGTGGGACAACTATTAAATTCTTCTGACATCCAATTTTTACCCGCTCTTAAGGTCTTGAATATAGCAAGAGGTTATTACACGTGATGTTAACAAATAAATGCTGAATAAGGGGGATAAATTACCTTTTCCAGCTGGGAAAATTGATAGAGAACCCCTTTGCAAATGAACCACATACGAAACAGAATCGCGGGGTTGCCATACTATAAATTAATGTAATAAGAACAAAGTTCAAAATAATTTCAACGTAACTTTTATAAGTTTTACAAATATTGGGAAGAGGAGCTAAGAAATATAAAATATCTATCTATACAAGACATTTTTTTATTTATACAGCAGTAGAATTAAGATCACAAGCAATAAGACGAAAGGTGAGCTGAACTTAGACAGGAGTTAATGGATTTGACCCTTGGTTATGCTCATACTATTTAATTTTATTCAGTTTTTTTTAGAAACTAACACTTTCAGTGGTCTTTGTATCTACATGGTTGTATTTTAGATATATTTATTTTCTTCCCTTCGCACACATTCGTTTTTTACATTTGCTTTATTGCATAGTTTTTTGTTTTCTACTATATTTTTCGTACGCACATGCAATGTTGTATGCACGAATGTGTATCCTAAACTAAATATATAATTCTCATATTAAAGACAATTTGTGTTTAATCTACAATGTTTCAATAATTCATTATATTTTTTCGTAAACAACTTATTTAGTATATTTTATTATTAATTTTTCGATTTAGAAATAAATTTTTTATAAAAAAAAATACATTTATGTATGCATACGAGTACATGTGTAAAAATACGGAAGTTGCATGTCAGAAGTCTTTATAAAAAAAGGCAACAACAAATATTATTATGAAACCACTAATGTAAATGTCAAATCATGCGAACACATGTTTAATGTTTTTACTCAATTATAAAGCAAACGAACTATTTCCCACCTAATGTTGCCAGATCGTTAAGATGGAAAATCAGCCTTTACTCAATAAAAGTGGAGACACATAGAATTCGGCATACGTTATATGTCATCTTTTTCAACGATTTTTTTACAACCACGGCAACCGTAATAAGGCTGATTGCTTTGTTTTTATTAACCCAGGGATTTCTGATATATTAAACAATATTACTTTTTATATTTTATTCAATATTCAGTTTGACAGTCGTAATATAGGGTAAGCAATCTATCGTTTTTTTTCAACTAGTGCTTATTTCGTGAATGGTAACACTTAGCTCATGTCTGGTTTGACAGATAATTAGTTTTATCCTTCCGCTGAACGAATATGATTGTGTATACGCTTGAACAACGCTTCGCTAAGTGGGCCTGCAATCGACTTACAGAATATGCCGATTTTGCCAAAAAAAAAAAATCTTATCAGATGAAGCTCATTTTGATCTTGGCGGGTCATTTGATCATTTGGGGCACAGAAAACCCGCACGCATACATTGAAAAGCCGACGCACCCAAAACGAGTCACTTTTTGGTGCGGATTTTGTTTCAGAGGCATAATTGGGCCATTTTTCTTCGAAAATGAGCAAGTAGTGGCCGTTACAGTCAATAGCGATCATTATCGGGCCATGCAGCCATTTGAATGAAATTATTTTCCATTATTAACCGGAAGGATTGTACTTTCAAATAAAAAAATAAATTTGAGAAAATATTCAGTAGTTTTTTTATAGCATTTTCAAAAAAAATTATTTTACGGACCCTATACAATTTTTATAACATATTTTAATTCCCAAAATGCCCCTGAAAATTTTGTGGGAATAAGAAAGCGAAAAATTACTATTTTCCAAATAAATTTGTTTGTCATTTTGGAGAAAGACATCAAATGAATAGTAACATATAATGAAAATCGTCTGGAAAAATGCATAATCTGAACATAACTTTTGAAGATGTGGCGATTTGCTGGGGAATACAATTGTAATTGTTTCGTTCGGTTTAAAGCGACAAAATAATAAATTTTACATGAGAAGTATTTTTTAATTATTCTTGGTTTTAATATTCAAATTTTATTATTATTGTAATTTTTTTGTGTCGAATTTTAACCAATACCATCTGGCACCTCTTTAAATTATGAAACAGAAATAATAAAGCTTTTTCAACATTTGAAACATAAATGTACAACACGAACTGAACAAAATTGTAATTAGAAGCAAATATGTATAAAAATGCATAAAATTAGTAGATAAAAAATATACCTTCTTCACTAAGGGAACCGCGATTAACAAGCATGCTGATATAAATAATAATAAAAATAAATCACTTTATCTTTTTTTTTTAACTTGAAAACTTTGTCGATTATTTAATAGATATTCTTAAGTACTCATTTTAATTCTTTTGTTAATAATCAAATGCATTTTATTATGATTTTATAGATAGAAACTTTTAATTAAGTTTTTTAGTATATTTTTGCTCATATTCACTTAGAAGCACACAGGTGCACATACATATAGGATATTTTTATACATTCAGCGCAAAATAAAGTTGTTCATTTGAGTGAAAAAAATACGTAAAATATAACAATTAATTAAAACTAAAAGTTAAATATTATTTAATATGAATATACTCGTATATATAAAACAAATGTATGCATGTATATCGATACATATTTTTTTAAATTTGTTTGAACACTGAACAAAAATGGCACGATAATTTTAAACTGCACGTCGGTCACAATTAATAAAACTGAATATATTTGAAAGAAATTCGTAAAATAAGCAGCCACATACTCGTGAGCACCGAAAATGTTGTAGAAAAACAGCAAAATTAAAAAGCATTTGAAAAAAAACTACTAAACACTGGCAGCTATAAAAGCAACGAGAAAAAAAATAGCTTTTAAAATACAATAATGAAACAAAACAAAAAGAAATATAAAAACACAAAAGCATTTATTTCATTATTATGTTTTTCCCCAGAGCAGCGTTGCAAGAAATATATTTATCCTGCCCAAATGAGAGAATGTACTTCTACAAAATCTCCTCAATAAATCTAAATAGAATTTTCCAAGTTCGTTTACAGAGAAACAATAGAAGTGCAGAACTCCAGGAGGTCATCGAAGAAAAAATGTATATGAATATATTATAAATTTTTTTGCGACTTGATGTTTGAAAAAAAAAATACCGAAATGTTGTCATAATGATTCATGGCTGTTCATTATAAAATTAACAATAATTAACAATTAATTAAATATATTCTAACAATTAATTTGTAAAAAATTCACCCTCTTACAAAGTGGATTCAAAATCTTTTCCTGAAAAAGAACACCGAAGGTGTTCGATATATTGAAATAAAAAATATACAAATACATACGGAAAAAGAGTTTATTTTCAATTCTTAGACCTAGAGCCTGAAGAAAGATAAAAATTAAGAAGTTTAGTTTGAAATATATTCTAAATATTTGCATGAATTAGTGTTTCAAAATTATTTAATAATTTATTTTTTATGATTTAATGTAATTTAAACGCCTGTCAATGATATACAGGAATATATATCAAATAATTATTTTTGAAATACACAATATTATATCGAAAAATAATTCGCTTAAAATTAGAAATTAATTTTCTTTCCAACAGCCTGAAAGTAGGCTAAATGAATCAACCAAATATTGAAGAAATCAAACTTCTCTCGACAGCAACGGTATTCCGTAAGTCAATATTTTATAACTTTATGTTAGGAACACAACTGAGACGAACGACGAATTTCTCCCACCACGACATATTCGTTAGTAAGAATTCGCTTTATAAGTTCTTTGTATGAAATACAATATAATGTCGAAAGAACTTTTATAATTAATATAATAATGTTCATAGTTTTAGCGATGTGTGACCATTTTATAGGAAAAAAAAGACTATGAAAATTTTTTAACCTCATATCCTAATAAAAAACTCGCAAGTAAGAAATGCTAATTACTAGAATATAAACATAAAACTCATATTAAAATATATGTCTAAAATAGTAAATTGTTCGATAGGCATCGAAGTTGTTCTCTGTCGTAACAACTAGACGTTTTAGTTACTTCGGGCCATGTCTCATAAATTATAAATATGCAAATTAATGCAAACATCATATATGACAACACATGCAAAAATTATTCTTTTTCGAATTCAGTGAGTAGCTAGTGTGCGAGAGAGTAGATAAATCTATAAATACTAAAGTCAAAACATAATTTCAATAGAAATGTAAGAGTAAAAAAGTCGCTCAAAAACACACAGCAAAAATACATGTAAAATAATAAAAGGAAATCAATAAAATAAAACACAAGTTCAACTTGGTTTAATAAGGTCGATCGATTGCCCATTTTAACAAAGAAAAAAAATTGTTTTGGAGACAAGCAAAATATTTTATTAAGAAATATGTATTGCTTTAGCGGGCTAGAACAGTATTTGTTGCAAATTGTATGGCGAAAATAAAAATAAAGCGTTACCCATCTGGCAAGGCTGTCAGCTGTTCCATGTCTGTTATCTGAGTTGTAATTTATTTACTGAACGTTTTGTTTAGCGTTTACGAATATGGTTCGTTTAACGACTAAAAAAAAATCATGGCCGAAGAAACTGGTCATTTCACTTCTCTTGATGATTTTGTGTAGGGTTGTTTTGACAGTTGAAAATTTTTCATGCTGTCAAAAGTTGTTTACATTTATATTTTGTTTACGTTTTATCGATGTTTATTTACAATGCAACACCTACTAGACACAAGCTAGACAACAGCTGAGACATTCCAAATTTGTGTATTTTGTTGTTGGATTGAAAAAAAGCTACTAGCCCTATTCAAAATCTTGTGCAAATAGTCTTGGATCATTGCATTTGCAAATTAAGAGAGTATTTGAGAGCACTTTTAATGTATTTTGTTGGTGTAGAAGACAATTATTTTGCAAATGCAATGATGCCAGACCATTTGCACAAAACTGTGAATAGGGCTATTATATTTTGTATTTGCACTTCCCTATGGCTGTTAAATTTGCCAGGACAAAATATTTTCGAAAAAAAATTTAATAGATGATTCATGATGAAAAAGAAACTCACGCTATCTATAGTAGATACATAAATGTAAAAATTAAAAATACTATTATTTATTATATTATATTTTAAAATACTTTCAGAGGTATGATCTTATAAAAAGAAAATTTCAAATTTCATTGCTATAATTATTTGCATTAATTTTTCGTCATTCAATTTCAACAGCCACGTCATAGGAAATGTTTATGTCTTGTGGTCAAGAGCAAATACATATTTCAAGGATAAGAAATCTACTTTTAAGAATTTACACAGATTTTATTTTAAACAATTCTAACAATTCTTTACGATAAAAAAAAATAAACACCAAAGGCCTAATTCATAAAAAATAGTTTGTTAAAATAATTGATATTAAACAATATTAACATATAATGGAAAAATTTAGTTATAATTAAAGCTTTTTGTTGTTTTGTTGTTTTATATAAATATTTATTAATAATAAAAAAAAACTTAATTATAATTACATTTTTCCATTATATGTTAATATTGCTAACTTAATATCAATTTCATTGTTTCCCTAACGAGGATATCGAAATATTGAAAACATATTAGACAAATTATTATTTAATAAAAAAAGTGCTGAAGCGTTTTATAACAAAAATGTTTATAAACTTATTTTTGGTATATAAAACTAATCAAGTAAACAATTTCTTTTTATTAAAAATCAAAAAGATGCTTCCAGGTTTGGGCATTTAAATTTATTATTATTATTTGGCCCTATTATGAATGACGACATCGACATCGCATCAAGACGACAGCAATAAAATTAACTTTATCTATTCTTTGTCGGCAGCAATTGACATGTTCTATTAATATTATATGTCTTAGAGAATACTAAGAGATTGTCAAGAGTAATTAATTGTTATCGATAACAAGTAGACAAGTTGTAATTTTTTGCTGTAGAATTGATGTGACGTCGATGTCGTCATTCATAATAGGGGCGATTATTTTTTTTTGTGGTACATAAAAGTAACCATAATAAAATTTTTTCCTTGCCTTTATTAAACACATTTGAAGTTCATGAAAGAAATTTATTGGTGTTAGAGATTAGAAAAGCCAAAAATACAGCTTGAGAAGCTGGAAAATATACACTTTATTTGGAATATTAAAGTAGCCAAATAAAAAAAATTTTTTATTATCAAAAATATTTTATAATTTATAAAGAAATATTTCAAATGAAATTTATTTGTTGGTGGTCAAGCAATGTCTTTATGCATTTCATTGGTGCTTTACCAAATCATCAGTAGACTTTAACCAGTTTTGAAAAGTTAAAAACCAGTTTTGAAAAGTTAAAAACCAGTTTTGAAAAGTTAAAAACCTTTAATTTAGAAAGAAAGAAATTAATATTGGAAATCAGAAAGACCAATATAAAAGATGGTTCCAGGGTTGGAATGAATGTATACAAATAGACGTAAGCCTCTAAAGTCTAATATAGCATTTTTACTTGATTACCTTACATTCACTTTGAATTGATAGCGAGAACAAATAACGTTCCCATATAATTTACAATAGAAAATTTCTCTTCATGGGAAATGAAAATTTCGTGGAAACATAATATTCACATTTTACTCGTGATGGGATTGAATATTAATACGAATAATTGTATTGTTAATTATAAAATAATAAATTTTTAATCAAAATTAGATTATTGGTTCTAATCATGAACGAAGAAAAAACATATTTTTTCTTCTCCTTTTTATTTGGAAAAATGTTCTAAAAACGAATTCATTAAGATTTAATGGTTATTGTTTTTTAAGTAATCCTAATCTTAATAGTAGAGACAATTTAAATGGAGTGGACTTTAGGAGTTCCCACTTTCCCTACGAATGTATATGTCGTCAGGAGCTCCATGAGGAACCTCATATCTGTTTAAGACCCTAGCAAATTATAGTACAAGCTGGCCACCATTATAATATCCTTATTTATAAAAAACAAACAATTATTCTCAATGGCTTTGATATTGTGCGTAGTAGTTTTAACAAATGTCCAACTCTAATGCAGAGTGACACAGAAGTCAAAAAAACTTTCATGACTGTAGTAATTAACTTACAAACGAAAAACAAATAAAAAATAAATGGAATTAAGCAACAATTGTATTTAATATTAATGGTCAACACACGAAGCAGCAACATACAATAATGGGATCCTTGGAAATTCGTTACAAAAACAATTAAGTTCAAAAATATCTATATATTACATAAACTTCTTCTGTGGCACTTATATAATTTATCTTATTTACTAAAAAAAACAAAACACATGCATATAGAATATAACAAAAACATGAAATATGACTTACTGCTTGTTTTAACGCCTCCCAATACTAAATTTGGTGACTGCTTATTGCCCTCAGCGAATGAGGTTGTCCTTGGACGCCCACTCATATCGTCGTCCGCGTCGTCGGCTGCGGCTCCTAATGCAGTGGTGTCTTTTGAAGGTTTATTATTGCCGCCTGATGCCTGCGTTTTGACTGCTTTTTGCTAACACCCGGGGAAGAAAAAAAATATTCTAATAAAATTTATTATCGGTAGTTGATTGTTGGTAATTGGGTGTTTTCTTTCCCCCACTGTTCTTCAGATCACTTTACTTGCAGGTGTTAAAGGGTTTATAAAAATTGCTTTGTGCTATTTTTATATTAAGCAAGAACTTATTCTTTCGTCTATGTTTGCTTTTCTTTTAATAAAATCAGGACTTTTTTTTTTTAATTTATGTGTTAAGAAATTGAACGCGTAATTGCCAATATTTAGAATACGCAACTAAAAAAATCGTTAATTCAGTTGATATAATTTTCGCTGCAAGAAAGAGAAAAAATAGAAATTAATAAATGCAATTATAATGAGTTCAGAAAATATGTATGTACTATATCTACTATTTATGTATATTGGCTTTTAAAAAAATATTCTAGTCATAATGATTCATGGGCTGTTTCACAATAAAATTAACAATAATAAGCAAATTATTAAATATATTCTTCTTATTTACATCAATTAATGTTTCAAAATTATTTAATAATTTATTTTTTATGGCTTAATCTAATACAAATAATTAATATATCAAAATAATTCGCTTAACATTAGAAATTAATTTACTTTCCAACAGCCTAAAAGTAGGCTAAATGAATAAATCAAATATTGAAGAAATCAAACCTCTCTCGATAGAAATGGTATTCCGTAAGTCAATATTTTATAGCTTTATGTGAGGAACACAATATTCGTTAGTAAAAATTCGTTTTATAAGTTCTTTGTATAAAATACAATAACGTCGAAAGAACTGTTATAATTAATAAAGTTGTTCATAGTTTTAGCGATGTGTGACCATTTTATAACAAAAAAATCATACTAACAAAAAAACTTAAACAAAATCCAGACTGAAAACTATTTTCTTTAGTACATTTATGAGGTCTGGAAGATGTAATTCGTAAAATAATTCGTAAAAAATATTTTGTGTTTATAAACTGTTTATTTGACAAGTTTTATTACAAATAAATTTTAAATGAGGAATTCAAATTAAAAAACACTTGTAGAATGAAGCTAATGAAACTTCATTTAGAACAACATTTAAGAACTAAAACGATACATGATCAGATCAGAATGATACAACAAATATATTTCTAGTATCTATTGCCTAGTTTGTGGCGTAGGAAGCATTCCGTCGACGCCGTGATCATGTGTATGTATTTTCATATTCAAAAATGTGTTTTATTTTTTACGATATCAAGCAAGAAATTATATTTTATTAATGTTCAAATTAAGCTCTACTCTTTACGCTAAAGAAATCAATTGAAAGAAAAATCTATTCACCTAATAGCGCTTTTTTTAGCCTCAAACTAGCCAGGAAAAGCGAAATACATAGCAAACAGACATCATATTTAACTTAAATAATTAATAAAATTATGAAGTCTGCATTAATATATTTATCATTGAATAGAAAGTTATTAAAAGTGCATGTTCAATTTGCCAGACTTATAAATATTTAAAATTAACTCTATTAGTTAAAAAGTAAAACTTACATTTTCATTTCCAAAATATTTTCCGCTTATGTGATTTCTTCTTTTACTGCTGTATACGTTTAGTTTTTATGTTTGTTTATTTTTTCTTTTTTTTACTAAATGATTGCACGATTTATTACTTCTATATTATTTTAGTAAATAATTTTTATATGTAGTTGGAGCGAAGACATTTACTAATTAATTTTAAGAGTCTTGTCTTTACATTTCTTTTTCTATTTTAGGTTCATTTAACAAAATCCGTTTAGTTTTATTTTCAATCATTTAGATTTTTATGATAATCATTTAGCCTAAGAAACAAATTATTGTTTTAATATTTACATTATTTTAAAACATTAATTAGTTATATTACTGAAATTAATATTTTTATTTTCTTTAAGTTATTAACAGCAGTGACAGACAGACAGCAGCAGTACAGCACAGCACAGCATGTGAAAAAATTAAGGATTTTATGTTAATATTTTATGTAGGTTGACTCTTTCTCTATCTCTCTGTCTCTCTCTCTTTCTTTCCTTTGAAGTGTTGCGGAGGGAGCAAGGAAAACAAATTGTCGCAGATATAATAAAATATTTATTTTATGTTTTCCGCAAATCTATAAAAAAGAAACGAAATATATTAAATAATTTTCTATTTAAAATTTATTTAAAAATAAATAAATTAAAGTTTAAGCGATAATTAAACATTTCCCTCCAATTACAAATATTCCCTAGGAATTTCTTTCTTAAAGAAAATACCTTTTCTAAAAAAAATCCCTTCAGTTGACAATTTCACTAGAACTTAAATAATAAAAAGTGGCATCACTAGTTCAACAAATTCATTGAGGATACCTAATTTTTCCCCATTACAGAAATCTTGAGAAATCCCCTGAGAAATTATTAGTCGTGAAAAGCATTCCAATAAATTAATTCTGATAAATAAATGAATATATTCAAATGAAAAGTAATTAAAATTTTCCATATGAAATTATTTATATAAGAATTGATTGAAGAATATTTCTATGATAAAAATTATTAGAATTGGAACATTTCTTCAAATAAATATTATTCGAATAAATATTATTTGAATAAATATTTTTCGAATAAATATTATTCAAATAAATATTATTCGAATAAATATTTCTCGAATAAATATTATTCGAATAAATATTTTTCGAATATATATATTATTGGAATAAATATTTTTAAAATATATATTATTCGAATATATATTTTTCGAATAAATGTTTTTCGAATATACAAATTGTTTGAATATACTAATTTAGCAATTTTGTGATTTTTGTCACAAGCTATCGTTCGACAATTTTATAATTTGTTTTTGTTTTAAATGTTATTCACTGCCGATTAATTTCTAATTCATATTAATAACAGTTCGGCGATTTTTGCTGTCGAAAAATATAAAAAAAAATTATATAAAATTTTGTGTAAAAATTTAATTTTAATGCCAAAAACACTTGTTGGCACAGAAAATTGTTTGCAGATGGTACAGGCTTATTGGCCAAGGTCCAGATATGAATGACTACGCTAACTCTAGACGCCCTAGCGCTTCAACAACTGATGAAAATGTTGAAAAATTAAAGCAAATTCTTATGGAGAATCGTCAAGCGACTATTAGAGCAGCTAATGAGGCTTTTATCCCAAGAATGAAGATATTTTTTTTATGCTGATTTAAACTTAGCATAGAGAAATATAGGGGAATTTTCTAATGCACTTTTCCAAGTTTTTATTTATTTTTTGTTTAGTTAGCTTTAATTATTTCTTATTACCCAGTTAAAAAGTGTTTTGCTAAATAATATCTTTTAGTCACGAGTTTTCAACTATTTATAAATCTTTTTTTCATCGAATGATTTAAAAGACTAATCAATTGTCTGTCTTATTTTATATGTTTTATAATCAATCACATTTAAATTTTATAGCAAACAGCTAAATATATCAGCATCTCTAGTTTTCATTAAAAAAACTGTTCAAAATTTAAAATTTATTTAAATTTTTTGCAAAACAGTCATTCTATAATGAGCGCATAAAACAATGAGACAATTTGACGCTCTTTTTTGTATTGTTTTCTTTAATTTTTTTATTTCCTTTTTATGTTTTCGCTAAACGTTACGAACTTTTCTGGCACAAGCAATTCAGGGGGTTTAGTTTCCTTTCTTTAATTTGGCAAAGTTTAAGCTTTTTTCGTGCCAAAAAAAAAACAACCTATTATTTGCTTAAAGTTCATTTTTTTTTCTATAAACAAATACATATATAAAAAATTGCATAGAACTGAAGAACTTAACTAGTTAGTATATACTTTTTTTTTTAGATATAGTATATCTTTAGGCGCAGCACACAAATCACTTTTACTGCCTATTGTAACAAAAACAAAAGGCCACGAGGTTATTTAAAATAAATGTCCTTAAATAAAGCCTCTATATATACACAAACAAATACACGTACATATATGTATGTACATGCACATATACTTGTATTTACCAATAAATTTACTGCATTTAGTAATATCAAATATTTCCTATAGATTTTTTATATCTTGTTTTATTTTTCTTTATCATCATTTGAAAAATATATACTCTCACTTTTTGCGTTTCATTTCACATTTTATTTTTGCAGCAGGTGTTTACTAAGTCAATTGATATTTTTATGAGGAAAAAAAATCGTTGTTGCTAATTGGTAGAAAATGCCAACAAACAACAAATTAAAAGTGTATATTGTGTTATGAAATTTACAGTAGATATTCATAATGCATTAAGGTTGATTTTCAAATAACAAAAGTGGAGGCTACGCCGTTACACCTTTATCTTTGTTAACAAATAATGTTTTGCAATGTAACAACATTTCCTTTAATGCGAGTAATAATTGCAAATTTTTAGATAATTTTCCACTTGCAATATACGACAATTAAATGATAATTTTTATTTGTTTTTATATTGATATGCAGAGTGCTTTATAAATTCAATTAAACGGCATTGCACAAATGATAAATTTTAAAAAGCAATTTAATAATCACTAATGCACTTTTGTATTTCGAAATATATTGGCTTTGAATACAAAATGTATTTGTCCATAATCATATTTAAAATAAAGTGCACTTTAAGAATTTAAAACCAGTATTTTCTTTTCTAGTAGGACCAGTACCTAAAGGGATGGCTTGTGCAAAGGCAGTGCACTGTGCCGCAACTAGAAAGCAGGAGGGGATAATAGTGAGAGAACAGATGAAGAGATATGATAAGATAAAGGAATACTGGTTTTAAGTATTTATCACTATGAAAATCGATACTAGGAATTTTTGATAATTGAAAATTATGGATATTATAGTTTGTACGATGCCTGTTAAAAAAAATAATAATAATGTGAATTTAAAATTTTCGCTGACTACTGTATCGTATAGCGAAAAAGGAAAAGTGTTCATTTAGTTCTTGTTATTTATAACTTTGATATTTGTTTAAACTTCTCATTCATTTTAGTGGAAGTTTAATATAATATCTTTAACTATTCTAAGAAATTTTGAGTAAAGGTTTCGTAACAAAGATAGAATAAAAACAATTCAAATGATCAATCCGAATTTAAAATTTAAAGAGTTGTAACTCTTAATATAAAAAAAAATAATTAGTAATAAAAAACATAAAACAAATTTTTTTAATCAGTATCATTAACCTGATATAAATCGGAAAAATATTTATATAAATTATGACTTTAATACATAATTCGAAAAAATATAAATTGATATTTTTTAAATAAATATTTTTTGAAAAAATTTAAATTCTCCTAGTTTTAGAACAGACCTCGTAAAACTTCCTACAAATATAATAAAAGTACAAAAAGTAAAAATTATATGTATATTCTCACTTAGCCTGTGATCACAGAGTGAGAATAATTTTTTGATGCATGCAGTTCTCACAATAGATAAAGAAATCAGGCACAGATTTGCTAGTTTTGAGGTGTTGAAATTCAGATCCCTCCCCGCTGATTATTAAAGACTATATTAAAACAAAAGAAAATAAAAATACATGAAAATATTTTTAGTGCCACTATTTTAGCTTTTTTAAATACAAAAAATCTATAATAACATTATAATTCATGTTTAACACTTAAACCAATTTGAAAATGTCTTACAAAAATGTCACACCCCAAAAAATTTCTAGCATTTTTACAAACAAAAAAACGTAAAGTTACATCCACACCAACATTTCAAAGCCGCTTGACCCCTTTCAAACTAGGACAGGTTAAATATGACCACAGTCTTTTTTTTGCAGCTTTTCTTCTTCCTTCGTATTCATTTCTTCATTTTTTTATGATAAATCATTACTTAGATTAAAACAGATTTTGCGAGCAGTAAAGAAAAAATGTT
The DNA here is from genome assembly GCA_951800035.1 of Linnaemya tessellans. NCBI lineage: Eukaryota > Metazoa > Arthropoda > Insecta > Diptera > Tachinidae > Linnaemya > Linnaemya tessellans. The sequence goes on along the minus strand of OX637536.1, from coordinate 97,646,573 downwards.
GTAAAGAGATTAAATAGAGAAAAGACATCAAACGGATTTCAAATTTTGTTTCCAAAAAGGATGATATCTTTTAAGTACACTTGCAGTAGGTCGAATTTTTATTTTGTACGTGAAACAGAATGTGTTTTTGCAACAGAGTACAACAACAACAAAAATGTTGGTTGAATATGACAATGACACAATTTCGTATTGATATTTGTTGTCGTTTTTTGCTGTTTTGGAATTTTGTATAAAAATGAACGAGGATGACGCCAGAAGTGCATAAGTTGCTACAGAAATAAATATTTAATATATATTTAAAGATCAGACAAACTTTTACGAGTTTATAAACGTAAAAAAAATTATATTTGTGGAATGCCAAACTTTTACATTACAAGTATTTTTATATAAAAAGGTCATGACACCATCAAAATGCTTGACAAGCATGTTTATAATATAAGGGAAAATTTGCTGGTAATTGAGAATGTCCAGGACAACTATTTTAATTGTTTCTAGATTTAAACTTATTAAATGTTGAGTAACAATTTGTAAATAAACATTGTAAGATGTTATTTGAAATCTGAGAAGGCCAGGCTAAGGCCCAAATTTTGAATAAAGTCGATAATTCTTTCATTTTTTTTTTTTTTTGCTGAAAATTATGCATAAAGAATTATTAAATTATCTGTGAAGATATACAATCATTATTTTTTTACCATGAGCTGGCCCGCCTGGCTTTCTGCATTTATGAGCTAATTTCTTTTTATAAAGTTTAATAATAGAATTGGCAAGCAAAAAAAGTTTCTGTTTCCGGAAAATGGTATAAAATTAAAGTTTGCTATCAGTTTACAGTTAACTATGAAGAAATTGTGTATTTTAACAACCTGGCCCGCCAAAGGTTCTGCATGCATGGGCTAGATTTTCTGCTCTTAAGTATAAAATTATGTTTAAAAATTTGAGTGAGTAGTGGGTTCCCACTACAGATTCAGAATGACGAAGTCTAAGTTACTATTTTCGGTTCACTAAGTTATAATATAATTTGTAATTGTATTTACAAAATTTACTAAAGAAATAAAAATGATAGTGGTCATTAATGTGTACCGCGAAAACTGTATCAGTTAATTTTTTTGTGTCTGTTTATGCTAGTTTTTAATTGCAGATTATAATATTAACGTTTGCCACCCAAGTTTGGCTATAGAAACATTCAACTTTGACCCGCCTGACTTTTTGTATATTTCAAATTTTAATCTATAAAATTCGGGATCGCCAAAAGGGATCAGTAAGAATTAAAATAATTGTTAAAAAAATTTTAAAATAACTGGCCCGCCTGAAATTATGCAGACGCTAGCTGGTTTTCCATCGATAAGTTTAAAAATCGTGATTACTGTCAATAAAAAGCTCCCTATAAAGAAAAATAAAATTTTTTTTTCTAAATTGGACCGCCAGACTTTTTAGCTCGAAAAGTGTTTTTGCCCTCTGAAGTATATAATTCCATAGAGAAACAGTATAATTAACGCTTTTACAGCAATCTGATATCAGCTTTGAATAAATATTAAAAATATATTTATTAAAAAACTCATGCCAGGAGCGGCAAGCTATTCCTCGAAACTAAAACGGACATGCATAAAGTTCTTGAGTTTTGCGATACCCCTCGTATATCTTTTACTTAATATTAGCAAAAAAAATTCATATGGAAATATTAAAAAAAAAGCTTTTTTGTGAATAATAGGAAGTAAAAAATTTTTAATGGCTCAATAATAGAACTTTAACTGTTATAAAAATTTTGAGAGAGAGAGAGAGAGCAGGAAAATAACAGCTGTCAATTAGTTGTGCTCTGTTAATATTGCTTTAAAGCGCAGAATCGTTTAAAGTCATAGAAAATTGAATTTTCCAATTAACAATAAGAGTAGAGGAAAATTTACAATATATTATTGAAAATTCATAAGAAAAAGAAAATTTTTAAATACTATAAAATTACCTTCAGTTAAAAAGAGATTTAAATTTATTTTTATGCTGGCTTAAAGACAGTTACTTTGTTTAATAACTTTAGAAAATTTAACACTTTTGTTAAGGTTATTATTATTTAATACTTTTAAACACATTTTCTTGTGTATTATATATAAAATGTAACATCATATATAATTTGAAATTTCGGTTGCAAAAAGTTGCATTTATTTCTTTATAGTAACTTTTGTTAAACATTTATATTAATTAGTTGAACATTATAATTTAATGATTTACTTTTTTTTACTAACATTTTTGTAACTTTTTTATTCACAATTTTCTTTTTTCCCCATTTTTATGTTATATACAGTTTGTAAGAAAACCAAGACAACTACTAACAAGGAAATTACTTGGAAAATTGTTTGATTTTAAAGAAGCAGCAGTAGCAGTACGAATAAACTACAATTATTTGCTAATGCTGTTAAAGAAGAGAGTAATAAAACTCTTTTTTTTCGAAATCTTTTTTATACACTGAAATCAATTTTCTCTTGTATGTAACTTAAAAGTGTTATAAAATTTTTGTAAAACTTTAAAGTTTTCATTGGTGACTTTATTCGAGGAGCTTAAATTTTTTTTTACCAAAGGAAAAGAGCAAGAATACAACTTTGAAATAACTTCTCATATCATTGATGACGTAATTGACGTCATTGTTTGGAAGACATAAAGTCGTCATTGTGACCTCCATTATAGAGCAGAATTTCATTTTTGTTTTTTCACTAGAGTAGAGACTTTTCTTAAAAGTAAGCAAAAGCCTAGAATATAATGTACTCAAATGTAATAAAGTAAATTGCTAATATTTATGCTACATGACCCCAAAGTGGGCAATTGAAAATCCCTAAAGTAGGCAGAATACAATACAACAGATTAGCAACGATTACATTGAAATCTCAAGAAATTACTAAAATTAACATGATAAGCCAATTTAAAAATTAAAACATGTTTTTGTGTGTTACATGTTTTGTATTAAAATTAATTGTAGCAAGACATTTTCAAAGAAACGTTTCGAAATATTATACAAATACTATACGCCGTACTATCTGCAAGAGAAATAATTATATCATTTAATATTTATCTATATTTTATATAATTATATATTTACATACGAGTATGTAATTGTAAATACAATTTAATATTTATTTTATAACAAGAAACCCACTACTAATTTTTGTAACGCCCCAAGGCAGAATTAATTATTTTTACTAAAATTACCAATAACTAGTTACAATTTTGATCTATCAAATTAATTATTAAAAAAAATTGGGAAAGGGATAACAAAAATTAAGTCGTTGTAACAACAGAGGAGGAGAATTAAATACGGAGGTGTTGACGTTCATAATAACAGTACGTGGAAAGTCAATTAGTATTTCGAAACTTTTATAAAAAGCCCTGGGAATTTTAAAATGCCAACTTGTTTTTTCTATACTAATTTGGTTAATACAACTTCTCTGTAAGGTTCCATAATTTTATAAACACACGCAAAATTTCTTGGAAATGAAAATTATATATTTTCTATGGATTGATAATAACGGGTTATTAACTTTTTGGTTTTAAATGAAACATACATAAAGCTATGAGTTACATTATGAATAATATTTTATTGCAATTTGGAATAATATTCCATTCAAATAATACTTTACTCGAATTCTATTTTATTTGAATAATTATTGCGAATAATATTTTAATCGTATTTGCCTTGTTTTATTCGAATAAAGTTTATCAGTAAAATGTTTTTTGGAATATCGTATTCGAATTACTGTTTATTCTCATAATCAACTTTCGAATATTATTTTTAATCGAATAATATTTTATTCGAATATTACTTTATTCGAATATTTTATTCGAATAGTACTTCATTCGAATAATATTGTATTCGAATATTACCTTATTCGAATATTAATTTTTTGGAATAGTACTTTATTCGAATATTTTATTCGAATACTCCTTTTTTTTTGGAACACTAATTAAAGGGAATAGTATTTTTAAGCATACGTTTTATGTTGTATCATTACAAAACTTTTTTTTGAAAATTTTTTCAATTCGAAATATTGCTTTATTCGAATAACATTTAATTCGCACAGTGGTTTTTCTTCGAATATTTCATTCGAGAAGTATTTTGTTCGAATAATACTATATTCAAACAATATTTTACTCGATTACTATTTTGTTTGAATAATAATTAATGCGAACAACATTTTATTCGAATAATGACTGATATTTTATTTACATAATAAATTTTTAAATAATAGTTTATTCGAATACTTTATTTTATTAGTAATTTATTCGATTATTTTACTCGATTGCTCTTTTACTGGAATAGTAGTGAAAGGAAATACTATTTTACTAAATAATTTTTTGTTCGAATATGACTTCATTCAAATTGTATTTCATTGTAATAAACTTTTTTTTTAGAAAAAGTATCTATTCGATTTAGATATTTTATTCAAATTATCGCTTTTTTTAACACTTTAATTTAATATTTTCGCAGATTTATACATAATTCTTTATTAATATATGTATGTATATAAATAATGTATGCTTTTAGGGGCGCCATATAAATATTCGCCTTAAAAACTTTGCGTGTTAAAATAAATTATAGAGTAGCGAGTTTTGCGTGCTGAAATGAATTTAAAAATTGATGCCCTAAGGTATGGACACTTTCTGTGGTACAATACACAATTATAAAGCACAAAGGATATCTGACGGTAAAACAAACAAGATCGGAATGTATGACTAGCCCAAATACTATAAAATTATTCTTTTGTTTTATTTCATTCTATTATTATTTTGTTTTAATTGCTTTTGATCATGGTGAGTCACGAATTTTGGCCAGCAAACAATTGTTTAATTATTCTTATATATGCTTACCTATAAAAACAATTTACTATGGCACACTTTTGGGCTTTAAAGCAAACTCATATAGTGGGTATATATAACTGGAAACCTTAAAAATATATGCCCTATCGATTTCATGACTTTTTTTAAGCAATTCTTTAATTTACTTTATGCCCATATTTAAGAATTAAATTTCTTTTTTAACATCTAAGACAATTTTTTTTACTGTAAAAATGAAAACAACTACAAAGTATAGCATGTCATTTGACATATGACATGTCGGTGTTTTTTATTACTATTTTTTTAACACATTCTTACATACATATGTACATATATGTACGTATGTATTTTTTGTTACACTATTGCATTTAGTTTCTTAACATACATATGCAGCCAGAATTAAAAAAAGGTATGAACGCAATAAAAGAATTTCATATGAACAAGAAACCCTCTTAGTTACAGTACAAATATTTGTATTTAATGATTAGCGCATGCTCGTCTTTAGCATGTGGATAAACGAAACGTAAAGTAATTTAAAGCGAAATTGACTCTATAATAAAGAAAAGTTCACATTGCATTACAATACATTTAATAAGACATTATGAAATGGAAAGAAAAACCCATACAAAAATATTGTGTTGTGTAATATTTGGCTAACGATAAGAAAAGGAAAAGATATATAACTTTTTTAGCAATTTTAATAAGATAATTCGAGTTTTAAAAGATATTAAGTCTTGTAAAAACAAGAACTTTGTCTAAAATTATTTATAAATGCGTGCATACGCGTGCATCTTGTGAAAGCTATAAATTTATATACATATGTATTTCTATTATATAGCTGTATAATGTATTTTAGTTACTGCCAACAAGTAAAAAAAAAGTTAAAAAGTAATGCCAGCATCGATTTAAAAAAAAATGTAAAGGATGAATTTCTTCTGCTATAAGTTTTCTAAGTAGTCTCCTCCAGCATGTCTAATTGTAATCTTAATTTGTGTTCATAAATTAATCTACAACTGAAAGCCCACTATGGTATTTTATGATATCTCGTTTTTAATGTAATTTTGAAAAATTTACAGTATCGGAACTCAGCACAGGTATCGGAACAATTAATTATATTCACGCTTATCGTGTTTAGCGCTTTTCGACTTCAAATTGGACAATATACAACGCCTTAAAGACAAAGTTCGAACTCTTTCTATTACTCATTGCACAATGTAGAATTTAGAGGCGAAAAACTCCAAAACCGACATCGAAGATTATTCCAGTAAATAGATTTATTTAATTGATTGCTTTTTTATAATAATATGGTTGTTTATATATCTTCATAATTGATTAAGTCAAGGAATAGATATAATCACACTAAAAAGACCGAACAAATATAAAAAAATAAAATAAAAAGTATATAAAAATATGCCTCATATAAAAAGACCCATTATTTGGTCGTATCTAATAGCCTTCTCACTAAAGAAAGCACTTTTACCGACAGTTCGAATCACATTAAAAGCTGCAAGGTGCTATTTACATTCCCTTTTAATTAAAAACAGTTATAAGGATATAAAGATCTCCATTCCAGAAGAATTTCTTCAGTAACATAAATTTAAAAAAAAATATTAAAAGTAGATTTCAAAACACAACGGACATAAATCTATTGACAACTTCTCACTATTATATCCTTTTGCTTTAAAATAATTTTAATAAAAACTATTTAAAGCTAACAAAAATAGAAACTTAAACAATAAAATACTTTGAATAATAGTATTCGGGTATGTTCTGACACCCACATGATTTTCAAGGAATACAACACTTAAAACGGAATCGGTAATAGCCTAAGAATTAATTTGTTTTGTGTTTTCAACAATTAGATTTTTAATAAAAAAAACTACTGCTTTTTTAACTTTTAGCTTTAATTGCAGTTTACCCAAGTTGCACCAAACTACGTGGTTTTGTATAAAAATAAATCAATGTATGTAAGTGTGTAGCACCTTACGTTGTCAAATAGTAGCAAAAAATCAAAATATATCTAATGTAAAATTATATGTATGTATGTATATAATAGGTTTCTGCTTAGCTGTTGTCAACGTCTTGAAGTCGTGCAAAACAATAAAAATCAATTAACTTTTTATACAAAAGTTGAGGCATATTATAGTTCTTATTAAAAAACCTTATAGAACAAATCTTTATCGCTAAATGAAACGAAACCCCTACAACAGCAAATTAATTTAAATCGAATTATGTATTTCTTTATTAATTATTGTACATTGTTATATACATATGTACTTGGTGTTTGGTATTTATTAATATATAATAGCTCGTTTCTCTTGTAGATTAGAGAATACAACGTTTCTGTAAATAATGCGAGAACATTTGTCATCCTGTGGAAGACTAAATAATATTTACTTATTTATTTCAAGAAAATGTAATACAAGCCTTAAAGGGGAATTTAAAATATTACAATAGATGAGATAATGTGCTAATAAAAATAGACTCAATTCCATTAAAAAAAATAATTCATAAAAATAATCAATATGATATAGAATTAGTAGATAGCTAATTCTACTTATATCAAGGCATGTACTTATACCTATATGTATGCCCGTTCTATATTAGCCAGCTCCCCGCCGTACATAATATAAATGATATTGAAAACGGAAAATTATAAAGGTGGTCCCAATCAGTAGAAATTATCCAATTTCTAAAGTTGGTTTATTAATTAATTAATTTCAAGCCCAAGCTATGTATGCAGAATCAGAGCGTAGAAAAGTGCCGTAACAATTTTAATCTATATTTTGCTGTTTGCCAGTAGAAAATTATTTGCAGGAAGAAACAAGTTGATTCATATCAAGCAAACTTTATTTTTTAAAGTTTTTGCAAATATGAGGCCCTGTCGTGCTTTTGTTTTGTAATTCTAAGCTTCTGCAGCATAAAAGGGTGCTGCATAAATGGTGTATATACTTTTTCCTATAATTGATCGTAGCTGGTGGGCCAAACCAAAGTACTATTGGTCGTTATTCGAAATATTATAAGTATATATACATATTATTGCTAATAGCTCAGGATTTTTATTAATTAATATACTATATACCTATGTATCCGTCCTTGAAGGCTTTTTATTACATTGATGAAATAAATACATATATTTAAACTGGCTCAACTTTATAAGACTGATCTTAAAAAACTAATGGATTCCTTACGTTCATATGTAAAATAGAATCTTTCTAGTTATAAACAATTTGAAACGACTAGTAAGTTTACGCTAGTGCATATATCTATACATCCTATAAGCCTTGTACGCTTTGGTTTATTATTGATGGTGTATCTTGTAATGTGGGCGTAACAGCAGTTACCAAATCATATAACTATATATCATATAACATATATATCATATTAAAACTGAAAAATGAACTCAATTAATACTCAGCGACGAGTCGTAAGAAGCCACGGCGGCCATCTTTACATACATTTTACATTTTTTCAGCAAAAATAAGTTATCGGCATCCCTACTTACAATAAATAATATTGTTAAATAAGCATATCAAATAAAATAAATGCACACATATGTATGTTGTGAATAAATTTAAAACTTTCTCCTTGCTTCACATATCCCACTCCTAACAGCTATAAAGCTGCATCCATACATGGTACCGGCACAAATTCTTACAAATTATAGTAAAATTCAAAGCTACAAACCGTTTTGGGTAGAAAAATGTTAAAATACACTATATCACACATTTTCCTAATTAAAGAACAGAATATATTTTGCATTTGGCAAAAAAAATTATTTATAACAAAAACTAATGAATTTTTGCACAATTTGTAAATATAACAATTAGATAGCACAATTATACACTATTACTAAAGACGCAATAGACACTTTGGCTACATAATGCATTATAAAACAACGCTGGCATACAGAACGCAAAGTAAAATTCAATTGTAAAAAACCTCAAAAGAATCAAAACGTTAAGGAGGCGCGTTATGCAAAATTAAAGGCAAATATATTAACAATTCTAAACAAATCAATAGAATATTCCTAAACTTAATTGAAGTATTTTAATTTCTTCTTCTGTTTCATATATTTTCTCATCCATATTCTTTTTCCCTCTTGGTGACATACACTTGTTAAAAAAACACACAAGTGCCAAAGTCTAATTGTACCACAGAGTTGTATTTTTGTTTAGGTTTATAACACATTTCTATGCAACATAAATATACAGATATCTCTTTCTGTCTTATTACTAGCAAACTTTAATAGAATTGCATATGTTTTTCTTTTTCTTCATACATGTACGTATCTCTTATAACACTTTTTTCTTTCACTGTAGAAAATTTTCAAGGATATTTTTTAGGAGAAAAAATTCTTATACATTCTATATTTCTAATTAAATGATAAATCATCACCAACTTTTACCATATAAAATTAGCTAGATGCTTTTCTTTGCACAAAACTTTGTTTCGCTTGTAGTTTTTTTAAGAACTTTGCTCTAATAACTTATTTTTTGTCGCTTCCAGCCGTGCTAAACTTTCTCAACATTTTTCATTAATTTTTATCATCACTATTGTTCAACACTTACATACATACATTTAACACAAATATATTTGTTTTTTAACTAAATTCCTTTGTCAAACATTTAACAATTCTTGTTAATTTTTCCTTATTTTAAGTAATTTTTTTTAGCTTCACAAATTCACATCTATAGACATTTTTCCCAACTTCTGTAACAAATTTCGTTGCTGCTTCTTCCTGCTTTTGTCGAGTTTTTCTTTTTTTCAATTTGTCACTTAACGTTTGTTCGATTTTTTTCTTCAATTTTTCTTTTAATTCTTTATTCCGTTTCTTTTTTAGTCTGCTTTTACACACATCAGTTTTTCTTGAAGCAGTTCTCTTCAGTTCTCTTTTAAAACTGCCCGTTTGTTTACACACAGACAGTCTGTGTTCAATTTCTAATTCAATTTAATATGACGCCATTAATGAGAATAAAATAACAAAAGAGAATTGAAGTAACTTTCCGGTACAATCAAGTATGTACCCCTCTTCTTGCTTCTTTCCTCTCTCTCCCATAAACTCAGACTTGCTTCAAGAAAAACTGATGTGTGTAAAAGCGGACTTAGTTTCAATAGCGGCTCTTTGTCTCACAATCTATTAAACTTTTTATTTTCTCTCTTTGAACACTCAGCAATGTATGTATATGAATTTTTGCCTTTTTATACATATACTATCTATCTATAAGTGTATTTTTCATTTTAGTAGGCAGAAAAAATGAAAAAAGGCAGCCATCACCTTCTCGCACGTAAAATAGGCTTCAGAAAATTTTCGTTCTGTATGTTGATAGAAATATTTTAAGTTAAACAATTACCGTTTGCTTTATTGTATTCTGCGAAGTGTAGTCGTTTTTGGAGTTTATTAACTTGTTATTGATTGAACTTTCAAACACCAAATTTATCTGCAATATTTTATACTAGCGACGAACGATGGACGACGTTGTACAAAAATTATAATTTTTCTTTCCACTACCGCACTGGCACGCACACATTGAAATAATTTCGTATAGAGTTGTAAAAGTACTGAGTACTTGATTGTTGAGTACTGTTTTCTGGGTTTCCAATTAGAACAGAAAACCAGTGCTACCATGTCATATATCTCTTGTTATATATTGCAATGGTTATTATTAACCGATGTGGCCACACACTGTTTATCGTCAAACTTGTGTTCAGGGGCCAAATTACGGCATTCGATTCGAAACGAAATTTCAATACAATTTATATACAAATTTCGATCGATATCGAATGCCGTAATTTGGCCCCAGACAATTCAAACTGATTACCTTTTAGACGAGAGATACCAAGAAATAATCAGCTTTATATGGTGATTTTTTTCTGATAGTTATATTGGATGTACTTAAGTTTGATGAAGTGCACTCCACAATCAAATTCGATCACCCACTTGTTTTTTACAAGAACACATGATCAACCCAATGCAATTAATTGTGTCTGATCATAAGTGCTTGCCAAATGAGCGGGTGAGCGAGTTCGAAACAAGTCTATTATACATTGATGACAATTTTTAATGCTTTGCTATATTTGTTGGCAGTTGCCAGTTGTAAGGGAAATAAGTTACTATTTAAGAAGTTGGTTTTATAGTTCAAAAGGATCATATTCGTAACTTTTAGATAAATTAATACAACATTCGATGACGTTGTTATTTTCAAACTTAGTGATTGGACTTATATATGACAAACTATAAGCAACGTTGTGCAGTTCAGACAATTATTTCAATATTCTGGCAGCCTTCATAAAAAAATCCGTTACATTTCAATATTAAAGCTTAACTAAAACGCCACTGTAAATTTATTGGATTTAGAACAAAAAGTGCTGCCAACGTTTTAGTTTACAATATGAACATATCTTGAAAATTTCACAACATTCTATTGAACATCTGTAAATTGAAAACAAATAAAAAAATAGATACGTTCTTATCAATTACTTGATCAAACAACGTATATACATAAATTTGCTGCAGTCTACCCACAAAAAGAAAGGGTAGAAAAATAAATATTTCCAGCTTTAAGCTCCCAAAAAGAGCAACAGCATTTTTAACAAATGTTAGCAGATAAAGCATCTTTATGCAAAACAAAAGCATGACAATTTTGTAAACAAATGAAATAAGACCATATTTTAAGATAGTCTGTGACACAAACGAAATTTACTGATAGTGGATCATTGTAAATTTAATATTAAGACAGCACGTGTAATCAGTATTAAGAAGACTACAACGAGGAAGTTGGCTTTTTATTTCAAATAGATTCGAATTTAGTACGAGATAAGCTCCAGTTGGTGATAGACGTGCATGAGTTAATAAAAAAAAGCAATGACTGAGAATACTCAACATTATTTTGAAGGTGTGGAGAAATTAGTGGAAGTGTGGTTTAAGCAACCTCCTTTGGATGACGAGGCTGACTTAAGACGGATAACCAAAGATGTATGGGTTAAGCAAATGCAGGCGGTGAAATGTGAAATAATAAGTTTTACTAAAAATTCGGAAGTCGATGCTTATGTTTTAAGTGAATCCAGCATGTTTGTATCTAAAAGACGCTGGATTTTAAAAACCTGTGGTACTACTACACCTTTAAACTGTTTAAAACCTTTAATGAAACTAGCCGCTGATATGGGTTTTAATGAAATTTCGGATTTCTTTTATTCCCGCAAGAATTTCGCTCGACCCGAATTACAATTATTGCCGCATCGCATGTTCTGTGAAGAAGTTAAATTTCTCGATACCATTTTTGAGGGTGGCCAAACATATTGTTTGGGACAAATCAATAAGGACTGTTGGTATCTCTATACTTTAAGTCATCCAGAACGGGAATTCAAAGGCGAGTTAATAGAACTGCCCAAAACTGTTCAAAAACAGCAGTCGGAGCCTGATCAGACTATTGAAATTCTTATGGAGAATTTGGATCCTGAAATAATGAATATATTCAGCAAAATTTGCTGTCAGGACGGCAAAGAGGCCACAAGAAAATCAAAAATTCACGAAATATTACCCGATATGGAAATAGATGATTTTCTTTTTGAACCGTGTGGTTATTCCATGAACGGCATTAACCATTTAGGAGAATATATGACTATACATATAACACCCGAAAAGGAATTCTCCTATGTAAGCTTCGAATCGAATGTATCCTTATCGAATTATGCAGATTTGATACAGCGTGTTTTAAGCACATTTTTACCTTATAAATTTATTATAACCATATTTGCTAATAAATCTTCCGAAGCTTATGCCACCATGCGTGAATTGGAAAATGCCAGCTATTGCCAGTGGCAAAGAGCTGATATGCAATGTTGCAACTTTCCTTCCTTTAATCTTCTATTTGCCACCTACACTGCTTGCCGCGAAAATGATTGTTAACGTTTGTGTGAATATATTGTTGGATGTCTGTAGTTTTCTTTTCAAAGTCATAAACAATTCCTTAATTTCTCTTTTGCTCGAAATCAACCCAGTTGTAAAATTGTTAAAATACTTGATATTTATGTATAAAATACCTGCATATATTTTATGTACTTTAAATACTTTAGTTGTTTAACTTGTTTTTAAATAATTTGTAAGTTAATTTTAAAACGTTTACATGAAAATGTGTATGCAATAAAACAAAACAAAACAATAAATATAATAACCAAAACAAATGCCAAAGTAACATGGTTCTTTCTATTGCTTTAACATGAATGGAGGTATTTTGAGTAACAAAACTGTTAACCGCGATCAATAACTGTTGCAGCAATCCAAGAAAACACTTTTCGTCGAGCAGATTTGGGTTTGTTGTTATTCAATTTTATACGAATTTCAATACAGGATTTATTAATAGGATTTTTAATTCCTTCAAATATATGTTTTCTACTAATTATTTTAATATTTTTTTAGACCTTCATTTACTGCACTTTTCAAAACAAATATTTTACCTTGAACATGAGTGCCCCGATAGCACAACACAGTATTTGAGACTCCTTTTCGCTCTAGCACAATCCCACTAACAGCCAATCACCAGTTCTGTTACTTATGACGGCCATCTTTTTTAACATGTAGTAAATGCATTCAATAGGGTTCTTCTTCAATTGATTTATATAGTAAAACCTTAATATTTTCTTAAATATTTAAGGTAAACACTTTTTTATGTATAATATTTTTCCCAGAATATCTTTTGTTGATTGCCCTTAATATTAATTTCTTAAGTAACGCACGCACTTGTAAAACAAACCAAATAAACTAAAACAGTAGAAGCAGGTTGCTGCATGCATCCATGCAAAACAGTTTTAAGATAAACAAAGAGAGTAGAGAAGTTAAGGTTGCCAGTCTTCTGTTAGTTGCTGTGGTTAAATAAGGAAAGGGAAGGAAGTACGATTATAAATGATGATTAATGTTAATTTAATATATTTTGTGATTTTCATATATTTTGTGATTTTCTCAAAATGAGTTTAAAAGATATATTCAGGAGAGTAAAACCAATAAAAATTAAATTTTTTAACAGCCTCTGTGCGAGTTAATGGTTTTATTTGAATGATAATAAGAACATCCGATAGTTTCTATACTCATGTCCGTATTTCGTAATACATATCTCATTTTAATTTTGACTATACGAAAATGTAATATTATTGACTATAACCTCTGACCAAAGACTACAAATATGTATTATATATATTTATAGTTTTTGGTCTGACAATATTTTCTTCTTTAATCTTCATATTTTTTATTTGCTATTTATCTTTAGAGCAATTTGAATGTAACACTATTAAGTTATATGTACTAATTATATAGTTATATGTGCTAATTTATATAGTTAAAGAAAACTACACCTTAAATAATAAATACAATAATAATTATAATTTGAATATTTTTTCAAATATTTTTCAAATATTCGTATTTTAAACAAGAGAAACAAACATGTATAAACATAAAAAATATTGCAATGCGAATAGAAACAAATTGATTTTCCAATTACATACTTCTAGAAAGCCATATAATTTCGAAGACTTTTAGTTTTGGAAACGAATTACAGCGAAAGCCTCCTCCATACAAATGCGAAAACTTATATACTAATACCAACTAATATATTAATTATTATCTTTAATAAGGTATTTGATTTTGATAATATTGTAATATATCATAAGTGCGGGTACGGAAATTTTGATAAGAGTTACGTATGACTGCCAACATATGAGCGGCTGCTTCTTTATTGTTTTTTGTCGAAACAAATCTTTGTTTCAGCAAATTAATAGTTTGGCCCCTAAAACAGGGAAGGCCAGTATCCAACATTAGAGATACCAATGAAACAATAGCATCTTGATAGGGCCTAACAGCCAAAAATGCCTGAACGCATAATTCGCAAAACCACTTGAAGGCGGGAGCTTCCATTTTGCCACCCATAATCATGACCATTTCATCGGTTAGTTTCATGTCGGGTTCGAAACCAATGTTGCCACCCGGCGATGATTCAAACATAAAGCCAAAATCTGTAAACAGCAAGAACAAACATTATATAACATTTATCTAAATTTTTTAAGTCACAAAGATTTGTTTATATTTGCCTATATGTATTATATGGCCATCTTTATCTATCATTATATTGCCATTATGACGATCTTTGATTTGCAACAAATAACCTATTAGGGAATAGGCAGCCATGGATTTAACAAAATTAGCTCGGGCCGCTTGGAATTCTCGCGAACTTTCATCGCCATACTGATGCAGGAAGTATTCGTATAAGCCGGTATCAGTTTGTCGTCCCAATTGATCGCGAGATTTGGCATTTGGCACACATTCAATAACACCGCACTAAAATAAATATATGTATGATCAATATAAGTACATTTTTAAAAAATTTACATTGTAAAAACTAAAAAACATAACATTTTCTAAGAAATTAATAGTAGGAAATGTCTCCATAAGTTTTGTCTTAAATAAAACCATGCCAGTGTGAAGACATTAATATCCAAGAATAACTAAATTTAACTTACCCCTGGTGCTGTAGCCACCACACGATAGGGAAATAGAAACAGATCTAAGCCAACTTGTTGGAAGATATTCTTAAATATGGTTATCACTTGCAGAGCCAACATATCCTGGCGGACATCATCACCCACTTTGAAAATTGCCGCCTGCCAAGACTCTACACCCAAAGACATTTTGGCATCTTCCTGGGAATTCTGGAAAGTAAACTGCATTAAAATGCAACATCATGTGTTAAATAAGCCTACTTACCGGATTATTAGACACTTCCATGGCTCTGGTTTCCAGTTCGGTGATGCCGCATCTATACACTCGAAATCTGGCCAAGTAGGGAGCCTTGGCAGCACTTTGCATAGGTGTGCCACTATTATAATCAATATCCAAAACCATAGCCTCCGGATTGGAGGGTAGATAACAACCCGATTGCACTTTAATTCGACTCAATGCCGCCAAGCAAGCATTTTTACGTTCAGCTCCCTTCGGATACGAACGTATTTCACCGGATACGGCCGTTATTTTGCCAAAGAAATCAAATTCACGCTCATAGAAACGTTTGGCTGCACCCGAAAACGAGGCAATAATATTCTGACTTAAAGCCTCCAGGCCATCATACAAATTAGGATCTTTGTGCAATTGATCCTCGTCCATATACATATTAGTTTGCATATTCCAAATCAGTTGATGGGCAACAATTTGTGAACGCTTGGAAATGTTCTTAATCAGCTCGGATATATAGCCCATGGTGTCATGTCTTAAGGCCTGCACCAGCTGTGGAATGTATGGCAGAACAGATTCGGCGGGATAGTAATTTAAAGTCTTCACAGCATACTGGGCTGTAAGAGGATGTGATGGATATTGACGTGAGGAATAGGATAAAGCCTGTATGGGATTAACGGGAGACCACACAAGAATATACATTAAATCGGGACTTTCTTGCAATAAATTCTTGATGGTGGCTAAATATTTTAGAGCCTCGGGTATTTCACAAACCGCTATGGGATCGGAGCATACCAAACGCGACACTTCTTCTTCTATACACTCGGCATTCTTAATACGCGAGGGTAGGAAAACAGCTAAAGCGGGATTGTAAGTCCAGGCCAAGCGGGTGTAATCACGCCAAACACTAACTTTGTAGGGTCGATTGCGCCACTCGGTGATTTGTTCTTCGCCAGGTATGGCCAAGTCCGGCAAACTATTGGGATTATACCAAGTTATCAAAAATTCTATTTCCACCGCCAGCAATTCTAAAATCAAATTTCTTTTCTTCATGTAATCCTTGTCATAAGAATCCTTTTGATACGGCAAGCGTTTGGATCGATTGGATCTTTTCGAAAGTGTAGAGGTAGAATGGGGAATAGTATTATACCATCCTCCGCCGGCACCAGCAATAGACGAAGATCTACCCATTTCTCCGGTACTAATCAGCGAAGCAGTTTCTGGATTTTTATTCACTGTTAACATGTGATTGGGTGTAGCCGACGGTATTTCATAATCACCCACTTCCGACGTGACCAAATGTTTCTTTTCACTGCGCATTGTCTGCCAAAATTTCAGCGCTATTAGAATGTCATCGAGCAGCTGCTCTTTGCCCTGATTAGGACATGTGGGAGGACCACAGAAATAGTCCAAAGCATTGCTATAAATACGTTCACGTAAAATGTTTCGAGCCAAAGATTTGGGTATGGTGTTGCCCTGCAGCAAAGACAGGCCACATTGAAGCAATTTGAAACGGCAGCCTATGCTGCTGACTTGCCGATTTTGTTTACTATTCTTCGCAATTGGTAGACAGCGGTGCAGCAGCAAACAAAACATTTCGACTTTATCCCGGTTGCAGTATTTGGCGGTGTCGACCATTTCCGAAAGCAATTGCAGCCATATGAGATGGGGAGAAATTAATATGGGCTTTGGCACCAACTTGCAGCCTTCATAGGCGGCCAGAGGACTGGTGGTTTCAACTTCTTCGGCAAACAAGCCAATTTTCTTTTCGAATGTAGTCTGCCAAGCTGAGACCATTTCCTGTATGAAACACAGCTCCAAGTCCTGGCGAGCAGTCAAAACCCATTGCCAACATTCTACAGCGGTCTCCATAGCCGATTCAGTAAACAGCTCCACTTGAGAGGTGGCTGGGAAAGGACAAAAACAATAATAATTTTTCCATACAAAAATAAATAAGAAAAAGTTATGGCCGTAATATTAAACCTGATTTTGGGACAATAAATTTTCTGTAAAAATTTTTCTAGCAATTGGTTTTCAAAAAATAAAATGTATGATAACAGTAAAATTAAAAATATTTGCTTTAAAAATAGTTTGGGACAATAAATTTCTTATAAAAAAATCGATTGGTATAAAAAAATTATATTATATACAAAATAATTTCGTACAAAATATTTTTGCACGGAAAACAGTTTGAAATAAAAAAAATTTCCACTGAAATATTTTTGGACAAAAACTTTTCTTTGGAAAACCTGTTTGAAATGATAAGTTTAAAAAAAATTTATCAACAATGGGACACAGATTTTTGGTAAAATGGTGAGAAATTGTTTTGGGACAATCGTTATTATAAGCAAAATAATAGCAAATGAAATTAATTCTAAAGCAAATACTTACATATAAAAGTTTATATGTATTACAAGCAAATAATTTGCAATAAAAAATTTTCATAAAAATATGTTTGGGATAAAGAAATTTCTATAAAAATAGTTTGGATTAATAGAAAATTATATTACATATACTTTTAATTTTTGGTAAATTTTTTTTTAAACAAAAATTATTTGATATTTTTTAGGACAAAAATTATTTGATATATTTTTTTGGGACAAATATTATTTGATACATTTTTTTGGGACAAAAATTATTTGATAAACTTTTTTGGGACACAAATTATTTTATATATTTTTTTGGGACAAATATTATTTGATAATTTTTTTTGAGACAAAAATTATTTGATATATTTTTTTGGGATAAAAAATATTTTACATATGTATGTATTTTTTGGGAAAAAATATTAATATAAAAAGCTTCTCTAGAAAATAGTTTGTAATGGAAAATTTCTTATAGAAATATTTTAATGATAAATATATTCTGTAAAAAATTGTTTGCTCTATAATATGTTTAAAAATTAATTACATTAGAATTAATTTTATTTTTTGGTACAAAAAAGAAAATATTTTTTTTTTAGATAATATATATTTTATATATTTTTTTGGGACAAAATATTAATATAAAAAGCTCCTTTAGAAAATAGTTTATTATGGAAAATTTTTTATAGAAAATATTTAATGAAAAATATAGTTGGTATAATATAGGTTTCATAGAAATTTATATGAAATATGAGATTGAGACAAAAAATATTGTTTTGTGACAAAATATTGTCCATAGAAAATAGTTTCAATGTAAACATTACCTATTAAAATTAGCTTCATATAAAATATTCTATAGACTTTCGTTTGGGACAATTAATATGTATGTGATGCAAAGTCTTTTGGGAATAAATTTTGCTAAAGCAAATAATTGCGAAACGAACAAGGTTTTATTAGGTGGGGTTTTTTACATAAATACTATTTTAGAAGTTGAAGGAAATATCTGAAAAAAACTTACCAACGGCATGCAATAGTTTACGATTTATATCCGAGCATATAATCAAATAGGCGGTAGCTCTCCATAAAGCACCACGATGTTGAGCGTCACTCTTCTCCTTGCAGGCAGCCCACACATCCTTAACCAAACGATCTGCCAGGCCAGCCTTTTCTTCATCGCTAAGTACCGACAAAAGACCCGATATTTCGCCGGCATACTTACTGCGCAAACATAAAACTGATACAAAGCGGGGAGTATCCGAGCGTACACAATTCGGTCTCTTACTAATGGAAGGCAAAGCATTGGGATAAAAGGTATTCGTGCTAACTACTGAATCAAATGCTAAAGCCAAGCCACTATGATGAGCTAATACATGAGTGGGTATTTGATTGGGATATTCTTGTAAATGGGATTTGGTGGAACGCGGTGCCCATTTCATGGCTTCATTAACAATGCCCTGGCAGCGATCAGAAAAATCTTTAAGACGTCCCTCACGAGCAGGCAACGAATCCATTAATTGCAAGGTATAGGGAGTGGAAACCACTCTTAGGGTAGGTGTCTCCTCATTGGGATCCAAAGTCAAAGAAAAAGCCAATAATTGCAAAATATCCAACATGCACCACAAGACGCGGCGATTCCATAATAAATGAGGGAATTTGTCGACCAATTGAGAAAGATATTGATCGGCCACCACTTGTATTTGTTTGTGTATATGATTGAAATACACCAACAGCAAAGTGGCTTGGGATTCCAAAACCTTTTCACGTATTTCATCACGGGTAAATAAAACGTTGCGGAATTTTTCAAACACCTGGTCAGCCACACTGAAACGCAAGATTCAAATACATAATTAATTTTTATACTAGATATTAAAAACCAAATTCACCATTTCACACATTGCCAAATGCCAGATTTATCCTTTTGCAAAGCGGGATCACAAAGATAAGTTAATATCGGCTCTAAACTAGGCTCATCGGCATTCTCGACACGCAACATTTCCAGCCAGTAGACACTCAATAAATAGGTGCATTGGGCAAAGGTTAACTTATTAATGCAGGCTGTTACCTCAGCTGTAGGATGCTCCAGCAACAATAATATTTGACTGCGCAATTCATTCAAACTAACCGAATCACTTTTAATGGCTGACGTATAATTCAGCTCACGCATATCAGACTTATGGGTAGTTTGCGAAATCAACAGTGGCGACTTGGCAGCAATTTGCTGAACTCCCATGTACCACTCGGGTGACCAGAGACGAGCGTTTGTAAAACCCATGACCACACAATAAACCCAAAAATCTTTGAATAGTTTGTGCAAACGCAAGCGAGGATTTTTTATGGGCGGCAAGCGTCGCAATAGTACAGCAATTACCGGTATCAGCATACCTAAATGGCCGGCACTAGAGCTAGCCTTGGGCGCCCCAGGCGTATTATCATAGGAACGCTCTCCCTCAAGACCGATTTGTACAAAGAGTTCTAGCAACTTGCCCAACAGTTCTAATTTCTCGTCGTCACCTTGTATATTGGCCGCAATATTACCCAGAGCATTGACTACAGCATCCGAAACACTAAAGAATTGCTTGCGATGCTCCGGATCCGAAGTATACGCCAACGAGGCCGATTGCACCGTAACGCGTGAAAACATTTTCATGATCTCATCAAATACATGAGTCTCGCACTGAGAAATCACCATACAGCCCAGTTGATCAACAATCAGCGCATTTTGTTCCGAAGGGACTTTGCAAAAACGTTGTATGAAGAATTGCAAAATATTTTGTGTAGTCTTGGAGGTGTCCTTCAGAGCCACAGCCACATGTCCCAACATTACAATTATATTTAGGCTAACCAAAGTGGATTCTCTATGGCAAAAAAAAAAAAATAAATAAATAAATAAAATCAATTTCATTTAATTTTTTCAATATAGATAAGTAACTCACGATTCATGCTTTTCGGCGGTGAACAAACGATTAGACACATTTGCCACCAGAGCTGGCACACAAAACTGATCTACTGGTTGCGCCGCTCTCAAAGCTATACTCAGGTTCTCTATGGCTGCATCTCTCAAAGCCTCAAAGGCTGCTAGACCAGTTCTCAGGGGAGCATATTTTTTACTCTCCCCAAATATGTCCACCGTCGAACGCGATTCGCTATTCTGCACCACTATTTTAAAGGGCGTCACTTCTTTTTCCTTTTTCTGCAAGGCCATCAATGTCTGGGAATGAGCATGCAATTTGGTAAGAATTTGGCTGGGATCAACTAAGAAATCTCTTAAATAAGATATTGAAGTGTTGGCAATATTTGGAAATTTCTGAGCCAATTTGCCAAGACCTTCCAGACAAACCATAAGCAAGGGCATATGATCCATAACGATCTTGTGTGATAACTGTGAATTGAGTTTTTGCGATAACCGTCCACACAATTTATCGGCCTCTGTAAAATTTGATGCAGTTAAAGGAAAAATAAAATATTGAAATTAATAAAATTCAAATAAATCAAGTATAAATACTACTAGGAGTTCTAAGGATGCATAGCAAAGACATTCCAAACATATTAAGGATTAAAAGGATTTCAATATAAATATGGACATGAAAACAGAGACAAATTGGAAAGATCATAAACAGTTCTGAACATAAAAAAATTTATTTTTTATATAAATAATTTGCAAAAATTCAAAGACAATTTAAAGTTATATAAATGTTGTTGGTAATTTCCAAATAATAAACATATTTTGTAAAATGTTTATATGGCAATTACCAACATCACAAGAGGCTGGGAGTCACACAGGCATACATACACACACTTTGTACATTTAAATTTTTAAGAAATTAGTTTACAAAAGTATTTTTGGTAATAAGGAGTTGTTGAAAGAGTTTATAAACAAATTTTTTTCTTATTAAAAATAAAGGTAGCCAGTATGATTGAAGAGGAGGGTTTTTTGATGAGAAGTATAAAAACATTCCAGTGAATATAATCTTCGTTTTGTGTTCAGTTTGCATAATTGTAAATCTATTTGTTTAAATTTCGAACGATTTGCCATCATACCACATTAAATTTGATTTGTAAGCAGACCGGTT
Source organism: Linnaemya tessellans (assembly GCA_951800035.1). Taxonomy (NCBI): domain Eukaryota; kingdom Metazoa; phylum Arthropoda; class Insecta; order Diptera; family Tachinidae; genus Linnaemya; species Linnaemya tessellans. The sequence goes on along the minus strand of OX637536.1, from coordinate 97,624,611 downwards.
TCAGCTATGATGTGTTCTCTTTTTCCGTCCTTCGTTCTTTATAACCTTTTCTGTTTACAAACCAAAAAACAAAATTTTACGGTCACGGAAAATCTTTCCTTGTACGAACTGATAAGTGATCTAGCGATTTTATTCATCGTTTTATTTTAATCAAAAAAATACTTTTTTTATATTTTATGAATATAGAGGTACGTTTTTTTTTAAATTCGAAAAGGGATACATGTAGATTGTATATTATCAAGAAAGAAAAAATTAAATAGAGGAAGAAAAGTTTTAAAGGGTATACAAATTATAGCAGAAATAGGGATAATCAATTCCATGAAAGGAAACAGTCAACAATATTACTTTTTAATATAAAAACCAAACAAAACTAAAAAACTAAACCTTTTTGCATTAAATAATATAAAGCATACTGCAATGAAGGTACATTGTACTCATCATCAACTGAAAATTAAAAAAATTTGAAAAGAAAAAAAAAACAAAATATAAATCAATTTAGATAAAATCACTACTGGAATAAATCTAAGACTACTTGAAAATTATTAATTTTATATTATTTGTAAGAAATATTCACGCACACTAAAAATCACCAACTTACCAGTCTCATCACGTATAGCCCAAACCAATAAATCCACGCAGGCAGCATTTGCCATGACATTTACTTTATATTTATTTACCACTGGTATGCCATTCTCTTCTCTCCTCTCACGCTCCTGATCCTGTTGTTTGTTTTGCAATTCCGTTTGACCATTCAAAAATAAACGTTTAACAAACTCCTGCACATCTTTGGTAAAAGGTGCCGGCAAGTCAATTTGATGTTGCAAAATTTCACGCAATAACGTGACCAATACTAGATTTAATGTTTCCGAAAAGCTTTTATAGCAATACCCCTTAATTTGATGCAAAGCAAATATATCACTGGCTTGTTCATCTAAATGTTCTAGCGTTTCTTTTGTTAAAAGTTTCTTAGCCACCGCAAAGATAGTCTGCAAATGTTGTATGGGAAAGGGTGGCATGGCTAAAGCATTTTGCGTTTTAGTAGGTGTATCGGTGGCACGCATATTCGGAAACTGATTAAAGCTGGAACCGTAGCGTGTAAAGAAATGTGTGCGAGGATCATACGGTACCGAAAAGTAAGTATGCAATTGGGGTTTGTGTTTGTTCAAGTTGGCTATAACCGATATCTGACGCATGCGTATTTCATTAGACTCTTGACTTAAACTGCCCGACATGGAACGCGGAATGATGGGACGAAATTGTGTAAACGCTATACGCTCATTGGAGCTATAACTGCCGCCTTCTTTTGAATTTCGCCGCACTACGGGCATTTCCTCTCGCGGATATATGCGACATAATACAGCTGGTTCTTGCGGCGCATATCGTCCCATAGAACGGGCCAAGCCAAAAAGTAATGGTACAGTAGCTTTGCATAGTATGATCGGTGGTGGAGCACAACTACTTTCTTTGCTGCTTTTGATAATGTTGGCGAGTGCACTCAACGTTTCCACTTGATTCAAAATGATTTCTTCTCTTAACTCGGGACATTTGACAACAATATCGGAAAGTAAAGTATTTAAGCAGAAACTGAATTTTTCCGCAGACGGAATTCCTGGCAGATGAAACGTGTATAGAAAATATTGAAACATTTTAATATGCAATCAACTTACTATATAAAATTATTTTTTTTAAAGAAAATTATGCCTTCAAACATTAAAACTGCTTTACATTTCAGTTTTGCCAAACAATATTATTAATGCAACATCGGAGAAACAAATTTGACGAAAACTTACTGTCGGTTTTGCTCCACTTTCCATCATCAACCCACACAGCTTTTGGCAAACATTTTGCTAAACGCAATAGATATGGTACAATACGATCCTCATGTTGACAGCCACTCTCTAGGAAATATAAGCCCAATGCTATGACAGCATCTTGAGAACGAGAATCCAAACAAAAAACACCCGCAGCGTTTTCTTGGGGACAATAGCGAAATAATGCTTGAACCTAGAAAATGTATAAAATTCTCATTAAATATGTTGTTGTTTGCAACAAAATGAGTTTTCAGTTTTTTCTCTGCTCTATACCAGGGCAAAGTTGAAAATTCAATATTTTTAATCTAATAAGGCCAGCTAAGTCTGAACGGACATAAAATCTTACTTTTTCCCAGGGCGTTGGTTTTATTTGCGCCAGTACCCTTGCCAAACTTTGCACAGTTCGTTGATAGGAAAATTTATCTGCCATTTTAGCAGTTTTTATTTATTTAATTTTGCTCCAATAATTGGTCTTTTTCGTAATTTTTATCGTAAAATTTGTCATTCGTTAAGAAGATTTTCTCTATAAACACCCCACTGATTCATAATGAAAAAACAAAGCTGACATTGACAAGGCCGTTTATCGAACAGCTGTTCCTTATTTTTGCTGAAAATGCGTGTATGTTCATAACTAAGATGGCGTTGAAACCACAGCTGATTACAACGACTGAAGATGGTGAAGATGGCAGCACTTTTGATGATAATATATATAATATGATGGACAGAGAACAAAATGATATACGTGCATGTATTTTTTAAGCTTTTGGGCAAGGCGAATTAATACAAGGTGAACTCACTTATGCAACTCTGTGTAAAATGTATTGAACTGTCAAATGAAATGCCTTGGAAAAAGCAATGGCCGCACATAAAAACGAAAAACCAAAAGAACACCTTGACAATTCAATAATTTTGCCTTGGTAACAGCTGATCACCAATTTCTGAACTAAGGACACCTTGTATGAATTCGCCTTGCTTGTGGGTAAGAATTTAAGTTTTTTCTTGTTCTAGTTCGACAGTAATTGTTCAAGATACATAATAATATCAGAAAGTGCTGCCAGATAGAAAGAGGAAACTTGGTATTCAATGTTTGTAAATAAGTAGTAAAATTATATAAAAAATTCATTTATATCATATATATAGCTTTGGCAGAAAGGAACAAGTGCTGTAGTCATATACATGAATCAGTCTACGGTGATAATAATATATTCAAATTCACTTTGTGCCTTGGAATATTTATCATGTCTTTCTGAGATTTAAAAACAAATTTCGAACGAATGAAAATTCGAATGAATCTTAATTCAATATAAATTCAGTTTTGTTTACGGCGTTGAAAAATCTTCGGCGACTACAGGACTAAATTGGAGTGTGGCAGCACTGTTTGCTAGTTAAGTGCCATGCAAAACAAAACTCACAAGATGGCAGCTGCGGCAACTTAATAAAAAGCAAATTTCAGTTCTTATATGAAAAAATGAATTTTCATATTTCATTTATACAGTTTGACATTAAAAATTACACAATCAGTACCGACATTATCTTTAAGTTTTTGTGCTGTGCATCATATCTTTTGACAAAAAAGTTGGTTTTTTGACATTTGGGTTAATTTTTTTACACAACGCCTCTGATACAGAAAAGCCGCATTTATCAAAAAATTTTGTAAAAAATAAACATATTGAAGTTATAAAAAATCTAAAACTTTGTGGCTTGTGGTTAGAATATACACATTTCTTTTTAAATAGTATAAGATCTATATATCGGGCAAAATGTCAGTGCGGGATCAAATAAAAATTGATATTGTAAGTGTGAAATATTCTCCATGTGTACATGGCTATTCCATGTGAGCCTACTGTTACATATTCATTATTTGCTTCACAGGAATGGGGACATGAACGTTTGGTGCGTGCCCAACAGGTAGTGGAAATGCGCCCCTATGACATTGAGTCATGGTCGACATTGTTACGTGAGGCTCAAACCCGGCCGGTTAATGAAGTCCGCACTTTATATGAATCATTGGTAAATGTCTTTCCAACCACGGCCCGTTATTGGAAAATCTACATTGAACAAGAAATGAAGGGGCGCAATTTCGAAAGGGTGGAAAAACTGTTTCAACGTTCGTTGGTAAAAATTCTGAATATTGATTTGTGGAAATTGTATTTGACTTACGTTAAAGAAACCAAAGCCGGTCTGAGTACACACAAGTGAGTATGAGTTACAATTTAGCAGGAATTTTGTAAATAGAAATTCGTATTTGAAAAGGTATAAACTATTACATCGAATAAAGAATTACTATGTTAATGAATTAGAATTCCATTATTGAGTGCCTAAACGAAATATTGCAATCTGCTGAAGAATTTAAAGAAACGTTTAGAAAAATTAGAATAATTTCCTCTATAATAAACAAATTTCAGAGAAAAATTAGCTCAAGCTTATGATTTTGCTTTGGAAAAAATCGGTATGGATTTACATTCCTTCTCCATATGGCAAGACTATATATCATTTCTGCGGAGTGTTGAAGCTGTGGGCAGTTATGCAGAGAATCAAAAAATTACAGCCGTTAGAAGAGTCTACCAAAAAGCTGTTATAACACCAATAATTGGCATAGAAATTCTGTGGAAAGACTACATAGCCTTTGAACACAATATTAATCCCATAATATCGGAGAAAATGAGCTTGGAAAGATCAAAGTAAGTTAAAAATGAAGAAAGCAAGAAAAATATTTACCATTTTCAATTTAATTAATTGTATTAAATTTATAGAGACTATATGAATGCACGACGAGTAGCCAAGGAGTTGGAAAATATTACCAAGGGCCTTAACCGCAATTTACCCGCTATACCACCCAGTCTATCTAAAGAGGAAGTTAAACAGGTTTATTTTATATTATTAGAAAAAAATATGATCATATATAACAAAAATAATTTTTTCAGGTTGAATTGTGGAAAAAATTTATTGCTTTTGAAAAGTCCAATCCTTTAAGAACTGAAGACACGGCCCTCATAACACGCCGCGTTATGTTTGCCACCGAACAATGTTTATTGGTGTTGACACATCATCCAGCCGTATGGCACCAAGCAGCACAATTTTTAGATCAAAGCTCTAAAGCTTTAGCTGATAAAGGAGTGCGTATAGTGTTTTTATACAATAACATTTCTGAATTTCAGAGGATATTTAACAAAAACAACATCAATAACAGAAGCAGCTTATTATTGGCAATGCCAATTACTTTAAAGAAGGCCTGTTTGATAAAACAGTCAATAAAATTCGAGATTTTTGAATCTCTTGTTAGCTTACAAACACAAAAACAAATGGACCTTTTTATTTACAAATGCAACGAAATGATGTCCATTTGTATTGAAGAACTTGCATTATAAACAGTTTTGCATTTCTATAACGAAAATACAATGAATTTTCAAACTGTTAGACTAATACAAATTAAATATAAAAACTATTTAAAGCTATAATTGTAACTAAGTATTCCAATTTTAATATAATTAAGGAAATGCAATTTCTTTGATGCTTATAGTGACATCGGTTTATTAATATGTGTTTCTTTTTATGTAAATATGTAACATACTTTAATATTTTATAATATTCTAAATTGTTAAACGTAATATTATGCTTAATGTTCTCCTATCTAGGATACCCAAGCTGCTAAAATTTTTGGCGATGAATGTGCTAACATTTTAGAACGCTCCATAAACGGTGTGCTTAACAAGAATGCATTACTGTACTTCGCTTATGCTGATTTTGAAGAAGGTCGCATGAAATATGACAAAGTGCATGCAATGTATAATAAGTTTTTAACCATACCTGATATAGATCCAACATTGGTAAGTGAAATACCTCTTGACTATTTTATTCAATAAAATACATTGGAAAAAATATTCAAAACAAGTTCAAGTTAAAAATATATACATTTCCTTTCATGCTAGATTTTCGAAACTAAAACTTCTTCTAAGAGAAGAAAAAATACCTTTGCTTTGAAATTTTTAATTTTACGGAACTACAGCTCTCAAATCTATAATTTCAATAAATTTTGTAGATTTCAATAAATTTTGAAAATTTCCCTTTTTGAGATATATTTGATTAAACACTTTTTAGGTAACATTTGAGCAAATTTCGTCTTATTTCCTTTCAGGCCTATGTTCAATATATGAAATTTGCTCGACGAGCTGAAGGTATTAAATCTGCAAGAGCTGTTTTCAAAAAAGCGCGTGAGGATATTCGTTCTCGTTATCATGTGTTTGTAGCAGCCGCTCTAATGGAATATTACTGTTCTAAAGATAAAGATATAGCATTTCGTATTTTTGAATTGGGTCTAAAACGTTTCGGTGGTAGTCCGGAATATGTTATGTGTTACATAGATTATTTGTCACATTTGAATGAAGACAATAATACGAGAGTTTTATTTGAGCGTGTTTTGTCGTCCGGTGGCCTAACGCCACACCTAAGTGTCAATGTATGGAATAGATTTTTAGAATTTGAATCAAATATTGGCGATCTGTCCAGTATTGTAAAGGTGGAAAGAAGAAGAAGTGCAGTATTGGAAAATGTAAGTAATTTTCAAATAAAAAGAAAAAATATATTACATTCTTAAAATTTTTAAATAGCTTAAAGAATATGAAGGCAAAGAAACAGCTCAACTGGTGGATCGATATAAGTTTTTGGATCTATATCCCTGTACCACAGTCGAATTGCGGTCTATAGGTTATACGGAGGTTAGTTTTATTTGATATAAATTGAAAATGCTTTCAATATATTTATGTTTTTCTAATATTTGTGCACAGAATGTGGGCATTACTATTAATAAAGTTGCTACTGTAGTCGGAGCATCGGGAATGCCTTCTGTCAAGGAAGAACCCGACAATGAGCCTGCTGTACAACTGCCGAAACCGGATTTCGCGCAATATATACCCTTTAAACCTAAAGCCAATGCTTATCCAGGAGCTCATCCTTTAGCTGGCGGCACATTTCCACAACCTCCGGCCTTGGCAGCCTTGTGCTCATCTTTACCACCACCCGTTTGTTTTAGAGGACCTTTTGTTTCCATTGAAATGCTGTTTGACATATTTAATCGCATAAAGTTGACAGATGGTAAGTTTTGTTGTGTTAGTGAGTCTTTTTTGATGAATCAATACACTTTTTATGTATACAGCTGCTCCCTTGCCGTCCGGTGATCCTGGCTGCGATATAAAAATCTTCGATTTGGCCAAATCTGTACATTGGATTGTGGATGAAAGTACTTTGGGTGGTGATACGTCGGCTGTGTCAAGTGTGAAACGTCGACGTATGCTGCCCGGTGGTGATGATAGTGATGAAGAAACACCCACCGCTGCTCCTCCCGTGAATGATATATACCGTCTTAGACAGCAGAAACGATTTTCTAAATGATGGTAAATTCGTGAAACAGCTAGCGACATATGTGTAAACTCATATTAAAACTTTTTAATAAGTTGTTGCAAATATTTTATTTGTTTTTAAAAAAGTAATATAAGAATAATTTAAAAAAACTTTTCTTCAATTGCATATAAAATATAAATTGGTATAAATTTAAGTATTCTTTAAAAATAAAATACAAATCCTATCTGTAACGAAATTAATAAGCAAGTCTTTTTCAGAACGCGTTTGGCGATGTTTTGTTTTGTTTAATGAAGCGCCGATAAAACAGTGTGATTGCCGACGACAGAACTTTTATTCAAAAATACATTTTAATATGCCAACAGAATTGTGTGGAATTCAAATAAATGATTTAGTAATTTTCATAACCATTTTTCTTTTCCCTTTCCAAATGTAATTAGACAAGTAGGAAATAATCCAAACACTGGCAACTGTTCACATTTGATGTCAATCTGGCACCTCACGGCGAATTGATATTTCGCCTCTATAGAATGAGCGCAATTTATTTAATACAGTGTTGCCGCTACATATATTTTTCGAAATACATATTTGAATATATTACTGGAAATATTTTAGTGCAAAAAATGAATTTATGCATCATTAATTACTATATGTAATTCAAATAATGAAGAAGGCAAGCAGAAATATGAAAAATCGTATCGTTTTTTCAACTCCACTCAACAATAATATAAAAAAGTCGGTCTATAAATGAAGGCAGAAATATCCGGTGTAAATATTAATTACTTAACGCCATTTTGTGTGGGCGTAGCACTATCGGTATTAATCTTTATAATATATTGCAACGTGACCACATTTCTATGGGAGGGTGTCGTAAAAACGGGGCCCTGATACAGCCCTCATTTTACAAAAATAAATTATATTGCCACAGGAATCCAATATGAGCGCAGAGTGTCTCAAGAATCTGTTATCATCATTACGTATTGCAACGTGACTGTGTATTCTACGTGAGTGTGTTTGAAAAAGAGGCTCTGTTACAGCCCACATTGGCTCTGTTACAGCCCACATGGAAGTATGTTTTATTTTAATCATATGAATTATTCACTATATTTTATTGTCAAAAGGTGACCTAAATGGTGTTAGAGTCAGTCAACTGTAATAGTTATATATATATATATATATATATATATATATATATATATATATATATATATATATATACATATATACATATATATATATATATATATATATATATATATATATATATATTATATATATATATATATATATATATATATATATATGTATATATATTATATAATATATATATATATATATATATATATATATATATATATATGTATATATATATATATATATATATATATATATATATACATATATTGTGTGAGCGTGGTTCACTACAAATTATTGAAAGAAAATAATTATACTAAATGTTTGTGCAGGCGTGTCACAGCCTAATTTTATTAATAATTAATTTTATTCTCAAGACAAATCAATGTATGTATCAAATTTCAAGTTCATTGGACGTCTTGAGATTTGTCACAAGGCATATATAAGCATTTTACAGGAGCTAATGCACAATTTCAGACAACCTTTTATTAAAATTGCCTTAGAAAAACTAGGGATATTGTTTTATACTTCTACTGAAGTGATTAAAATGTTTAACTTAAAAAAAATCAGAACTATTATATGAAAGTGTAGTGCTCAAATATATTTCATAATAATTTGAATAATTCAATTCATTTCTTACAAATTCAACAATTTGGTAAAAAAAAGCTCTCATCCCCACTTAAGCGAATTCAATAATCATATCTTAACAAAAAGTATCAATGCGGCAACTCTTTTAGTTCTTGTTGTTCTTTTTATCAAGTGCGTGTATTACTTAAGTTGCGTCTCCGTGAAAATTGTTATAAAATAGTAAAACACTCCGTTATTTTTACAAATTGTGAAAGATAATCATTAAAAACAAGTTGTTTAATAAGTTTTCTATAAAATATTGCAGTAATGTTTGAAGGAAACATGAAAGTTTTAGTGCAAAACCTAATTGGAAAAAATCGTATGCTAGTTGCATTGCACCTAAAACAACATGGCCGTTACAAGAACAATTATGTACTGGCATTTAGTGTGAGTGCATGTGTGTGTTCGTTGCCAGAGAAGTCTCAAAATTATGTATGTTTTGCCGGCGGAGCACCCTTGTTACAATTGTTAGGCGGCTATATTTTAAGGTTATGTGAAAAAATGTAATGTGTGCGTGTGTGTATGCATAAGCAAAAGGGCTTTGTGTGTAGTGTTGTTTTAATGCATATTATGTGTATGCATGAATTAGGTAAAGCAGAGTAAATTGAATGAGTGCAATAAGTAAAAGTGTCAATCAAAGGCATTAAAAAAAGAGGTGTATGTCACAAAATTATTTGCATAAATAAAAATATACATATGTATTAATACAAATAAATTAATTAGTTTTATATTAAAATTAAATATTTAAAATAGTGTTATTGAGTATTATATTAAAATAAAAAAGAATAAATAAAAATCGTGTATAAAAAGTGAAAATAAATAAAATGAAAATATAAATCTTGAGTTGAAAAATAATGAAGAAAATAAAATAGGCCTTTAAAAAATGGCTATTAAATCGAAAATATAAATTAATAAGCAAAAGGGCTTTCAGTGCAATGCTGTTTTAATGCATATTATATTTATATATGTATGTATAAATTAGGTAAAGCAGAGTAAATTTAAAATTTGTGATAAGTAAAAGCATTAAAAAGGCGGTGCAGGTTGTAAAATAATCTGCGCAAATAAAAATTGAAATATATTAATACCAATAAATTAATAAGTTTTATCTAAAAATTAAATTTTTAATATAGTGTTATTGAGTACTAAATAAAATTAAAATAAAGAAGTATAAATAAAAATCGGGTGATGATAGCGTGTGTAAAAATTGAAAAGAAATAAAATGTAAATCTTGAGTTTAATTTAAAATAATGAAGAAAATAAAAAAGTCATGAGAAAGTGGTTATTAAATTGAAATAATAATAATAATAATAATAATAATAATAATAATAATAATATTAATAATAATAATAAGCATTTAAAAAATGTAATTGGTGTTAAAAATGAAAAGATTCCAACAATCCTGACTTCAAGTTTAATAAGGTAAATAAATGTAGATATTATACTTACTTATGTACATATTTAATTTATTTGTGCTTCCTTGATATTGTTTGTTTTAAGAGGCCAGCTATTCCCCAAATCGGGATTATTTGCTAATTTCGCTGCATTTCTCTGAATTTTCGTTAAGAACATTTCTTTTAATTATTTAAGAACTATGAGAACAATTGAAAATTTGATTATTATCTGAGAACCCTATAATCCCCCAGAAAAATTCAAAAGCCCAAAGTTGGATTTCTAATTAGTTTCTTTGAATTTCTCAAATAAAAAATAAATTGTTTGTAAAATATTTTGTTTTAAGAGATTTTTTAAAATTGTGTTTCCAAATACAACCTTAAATGATATAACAAGGCTTATCAATTAATCGTATGTAATTGTTATGTTTTTTATTCGACCAGAATTTTATTTTATTTTCGTTATATTTTTACATTAAGATTACATCTACCGTAGAAAATACGATAATTATTTATTTGCTAAAGAAAATATTAATAATTAAGCAGAGTGTCTCAAGAATCTCTTATCATCATTACGTATTGCAACGTGACTGTGTATTCTACGTGAATGTGTTTGAAAAAGAGGCTCTGTTACAGCCCACATTTTATAGAAATAAATCATATTCGCAGAGGAAGTAAATATGAGTGTAGAATCTCTCAGGAATCAGTTAGCCAGAACTAAATGACATATACTCTTACCTTTTATGATCAGGTCGTGGCCACTTTTTCTATAAGAATGCGTTATTAAAAGGATTCTATATGTCTGGAAAGCTGTAGTCGGTTGGAATTATTTTTTATTTTAATCATATGATTTATTCACTATATTTGATTGTCAAAAGGTGACCTAAATGGTGTTAGAGTCAGTCAACTGTAATAGTTATATATATATATATATATATATATATATATATATATATGTATATATACATATATACATATATATATATATATATATAGATATATATACATATATATGTATATATATGGTATGTATGTATACATATATATATATATATATATATATATATAGATATATATACATATATATGTATATATATGGTATGTATGTATACATATATATATATATATATATATATATATATAAATACATATATATATATATATATATATATATATATATAAATACATATATATATATATATATATATATATATATATATATATATATGTATATATATATATATATATATATATATACATATATATATATATATATATAGATATATATATATATATATATATATATATATATATAGATATATATATGTATATATATATATATATATATATATATATATATATATATATATATATATATATATATATATATTGTGTGGGCGTGGTTCAGTACAAATTATTGAAAGAAAATAATTATATTAAATGTTTGTACAGGCGTGTCACAGCCTAATTTTATTAATTATTAATTTTATTGTCAAGACAAATCAATGTGTGTATCAAATTTCAAATACATTGGACGTCTTGAGAACGCGTTTGGCGATGTTTTGTTTTGTTTAATGAAGCGCCGATAAAACAGTATGATTGCCGACGACAGAACTTTTATTCAAATTACATTTTAATATGCCAACAAAATTGTGTGGAATTCAAATAAATGATTTAGTAATTTTCATAACCATTTTTCTTTTCCCTTTCCAAATGTTATTAGACAAGTAGGAAATAATCCAAACACTGGCAACTTTTCACATTTGATGTCAATCTGGCACCTCACGGCGAATTGATATTTCGCCTCTATAGAATGAGCGCAATTTATTTAATGCAGTGTTGCCGCTACATATATTTTTCGAAATACATATTTGAATATATTACTGGAAATATTTTAGTGCAAAAAATGAATTTATGCATCATTAATTACTATATGTAATTCAAATAATGAAGAAGGCAAAGAGAAATATGAAAAATCGTATCGTTTTTTCAACTCCACTCAACAATAATATAAAAAAGTCGGTCTATAAATGAAGGCAGAAATATCCAGTGTAAATATTAATTACTTAACGCCATTTTGTGTGGGCGTAGCACTCTCGGTATTAATCTTTATAATATATTGCAACGTGACCACATTTCTATGGGAGGGTGTCGTAAAAACGGGGCCCTGATACAGCCCTCATTTTACAAAAATAAATTATATTGCCACAGGAATCCAATATGAGCGCAGAGTGTCTCAAGAATCTCTTATCATCATTACGTATTGCAACGTGACTGTGTATTCTACGTGAGTGTGTTTGAAAAAGAGGCTCTGTTACAGCCCACATTGGCTCTGTTACAGCCCACATGGAAGTATTTTTTATTTTAATCATATGATTTATTCACTCTATTTGATTGTCAAAAGGTGACCTAAATGGTGTTAGAGTCAGTCAACTGTAATAGTTACATATATATATATATATATATATATATATATATATATATGTATATATATACATATATACATATATATATATATATATATATATATATATATAAATATATATATATATATATACATATATATATATATATATATATATATATATATATATATATATATATATATATATATATATATATACAAATTATTGAAAGAAAATAATTATACTAAATGTTTGTGCAGGCGTGTCACAGCCTAATTTTAGTAATAATTAATTTTATTCTCAAGACAAATCAATGTATGTATCAAATTTCAAGTTCATTGGACGTCTTGAGATTTGTCACAAGGCATATATAAGCATTTTACTGGAGCTAATGCACAATTTCAGACAACCTTTTATTAAAATTGCCTTAGAAAAACTAGGGATATTGTTTTATACTTCTACTGAAGTGATTAAAATGTTTAACTTAAAAAAAATCAGAACTATTATATGAAAGTGTAGTGCTCAAATATATTTCATAATAATTTGAATAATTCAATTCATTTCTTACAAATTCAACAATTTGGTAAAATAAAGCTCTCATCCCCACTTAAGCGAATTCAATAATCATATCTTAACAAAAAGTATCAATGCGGCAACTCTTTTAGTTCTTGTTGTTCTTTTTATCAAGTGCGTGTATTACTTAAGTTGCGTCTCCGTGAAAATTGTTATAAAATAGTAAAAAACTCCGTTATTTTTACAAATTGTGAAAGATAATCATTAAAAACAAGTTGTTTAATAAGTTTTCTATAAAATATTGCAGTAATGTTTGAAGGAAACATGAAAGTTTTAGTGCAAAACCTAATTGGAAAAAATCGTATGCTAGTTGCATTGCACCTAAAGCAACATGGCCGTTACAAGAACAATTATGTACTGGCATTTAGTGTGAGTGCATGTGTGTGTTCGTTGCCAGAGAAGTCTCAAAATTATGTATGTTTTGCCGGCGGAGCACCCTTGTTACAATTGTTAGGCGGCTATATTTTAAGGTTATGTGAAAAAATGTAATGTGTGCGTGTGTGTATGCATAAGCAAAAGGGCTTTGTGTGTAGTGTTGTTTTAATGCATATTATGTGTATGCATGAATTAGGTAAAGCAGAGTAAATTGAATGTGTGCAATAAGTAAAAGTGTCAATCAAAGGCATTAAAATAAGAGGTGTATGTCACAAAATTATTTGCATAAATAAAAAAATATATTAATACAAATAAATTAATTAGTTTTATATTAAAATTAAATATTTAAAATAGTGTTATTGAGTATTAAATTAAAATAAAAAAGAATAAATAAAAATCGTGTATAAAAAGTGAAAATAAATAAAATGAAAATATAAATCTTGAGTTGAAAAATAATGAAGAAAATAAAAAAGGCCTTTAAAAAATGGCTATTAAATCGAAAATATAAATTAATAAGCAAAAGGGCTTTCAGTGCAGTGTTGTTTTAATGCATAATATATTTATATATAAATTAGGTAAAGCAGAGTAAATTGAAAGTTTGTGATAAGTAAAAGCATTAAAAAAGCGGTACAGGTTGTAAAATAATCTGCGCAAATAAAAATAGAAATATATTATTACAAATAAATTAATATAGTGTTATTGAGTATTAAATAAAATTAAAATAAAGAAGTATAAATAAAAATCGGGTGATGATAGCGTGTGTAAAAATTGAAAAGAAATAAAATGTAAATCTTGAGTTTAATTTAAAATAATGAAGAAAATAAAAAAGTCATATGAGAAAGTGGTTATTAAATTGAAATAATAATAATAATAATAATAAGCATTTAAAAAAATGTAATTGGTGTTAAAAATGAAAAGATTCCAACAATCCTGACTTCAAGTTTAATAAGGTAAATAAATGTAGATAATATACTTACTTATGCACATATTTAATTTACTTGTGCTTCTTTGATATTTTTTGTTTCAAGCGGCCAGCTATTCCCCAAATCGGGATTGTTTGCTAATTTCGGTGCATTTCTCAGAATTTTCGTTAGGAACATTTCTTTTAATTATTTAAGAGCTATGAGAACAATTGAAAATTAGATTATTATCTGAGAATCCTAGAATTCACCAAAAAAATTCAAAATCCCAAAATTAGATCTTTAATTACTTTCGTTGAATTTCTCCAATTCAAAATAAATTGTTGTTAATTATTTGAGCTATGAGAACAATTGAAAATATGATTATTATCTGAGAATCCTAGAATCCCCCAAAAAAAATTTAAAATCCCTAAGTTGGATTTCTAATTAGTTTCTTTGAATTTCTCAAATCAAAAATAAATTGATTGTAAAATATTTTGTTTTAAGAGATTTTTTAAAATTGTGTTTCCAAATACAACCTCAAATGATACAACAAGGCTTACCAATTAATCGTATGTAATTGTTATGTTATTTATTCGACCAGAATTTTATTTTATTTTCGTTATTTTTTAAAATTAAGTTTACATCTACCGTAGAAAATACGATAATTATTTATTTGCTAAAGAAAATATTAATAATTAAAAAATTAAGCACCCATATCAAAAAATAAATCCATAGAAAGTTTTTTCAATTTCTATAATTTTTTTTTAAATGTGATGCCTCTTTCTGTGTTTGTAGAGACCAGCATATTGGGCAAATTTCGTATTACATTTGTCGCATTCAAAACGTTTCGTATCATCATGTAACATCAAATGAGCGTAGTACGATGAGCCGGCCACAAACGATTTGCCACACACCGGACAAGATTTATCACGAATATTTAAATGACGCTTTTCATGGCGATCCTTTTCGAAAGCCGTAAAAAATGCCTTCGCACAAAATTCACATTGAAAGTCTTTCTTATTCAAATGTCGTTTGACATGCTGATTCAATTTGCTGGCACTAACAAACGACATGCCACATTTTTCGCACGAGTAGGGACATTCCTTGGTATGCGATCTAATGTGCACTTTCAAAGTATACGAGGCATAGAACTTCTTCGGACACATGGTGCAAGCATAGTTTTGTATGCCTTCATGACGTCTTAGATGATGCCTTAAATTGCTGCGTGTGGTAAATTTTATGCCACAAATATGGCAAATATTTTCCATATCCGGTTCAAGGGGTAAAATAGTGGGGCGCTTGTTTAGGCCATTCTTTTGTGTATGCTCCTTCTTGACATGCTGTTTGTAGTCGGTACGTTTCCTAAATTCCGTTTTACATATGTCACATGTAAATGGGTCTATGTGATCATCTAAAAAGTTGAGGGCCTCGTAATATT
Organism: Linnaemya tessellans; assembly: GCA_951800035.1. Lineage (NCBI taxonomy): Eukaryota > Metazoa > Arthropoda > Insecta > Diptera > Tachinidae > Linnaemya > Linnaemya tessellans. Next base: position 97,608,603 of record OX637536.1, on the reverse strand, counting down.
CAAAATGGTTAGGCGAAAATGTTTGTTTATTTTTAAAACATTTAAGGCGTTGCTTCTTAGCTGTTCTATATTGCGTTCTCAGCTCTATAAGGCGATGTTTTACACGCTCCGTGGTGAACTGCAAATTGTTTTCCTCTTGCAATTTATTGCACATAATTTCAATATTGCGCTGCTTATTGCCACGTTTATTATAGTCAGGATGTTGAGTATTCCAGAGCTGGGGCAGTGTCTTATAAATACCTATAATTTTAAAATTACTATCACGATGATAAATGCTGCGCTGCAGTTCATTATTTATGGCAATCTGTAAGTGCAGACATGGAAATAAAATTGTATTTATTTTTTGCAGCCTAGATGTCTTACTTACCACATCATCCATAAATTTAAAATCTTCATAAAAAGCCCATTTATTGGCCACCTTCTCATAGTCCTCTTGTTCTGTTATCAGTTTCTTGTAGTATTTGGCATAATCTGTTAATTTGCGATGCAACGTGCGCCAGGATATGCCTTTTCCCATGGCCGTGTTGAACTCTGCCGTAAGTGAACACCAGGCTTGACGCCTTAAAGTGCGTGAATTAAAGTCCAAATGATTGGGATTCCAAAGTAGAGGATATTTTCGATAAACTTCAATCATTTTGTGTATTAAATGATCGGGCAAGGGTATGGTAGAAATGTCGGCAGAAGACGTATCCATATCATTCAAACTACAATTGAGTGTTTCCGTAGGCTTCGAATTCAGCTTGAGATCAATAGAAAGATCAGAACATTGCATTTTAGCCATGAGAGGAGCTGGCGAGGAGAGCTGAAAAAAAGGACATGCACATTATTTAATTATTTGAAAAATGTGGGGAAATCTAAACATGCAACCATCGAGTTAAATTGTGCAATTCAACTGTTTTGCTTGCATTTGCACAAACAATTATTATATTCTCCAAAAAAGAATTGGAGGATATATTCACTTTGTCATTCCGTGTGTAACGCAGCGAAATATCCCTCTAAGACCCCATAAAATATATTTCTGATCAGTGATGAATTCTAAGACGATCTAGCCATGTCCGTCCATCTGTCGGTGGATATCATGATTCAGTCCAAACGAAAAAAAAATTGGTATAAATACATTTTGAAGGATAGCACAGGTAAAGTTCCAAAATGGGCTGAATAGGGCCAGAGGGAAAAAAGTTCACCTAAGAAGAACTAAACTAACCTCTAAAAACAAAATAAATTTCAAAGTTTTTTTTTTTAAATGTCTTAAGCAAATGATAAATTTTTATCACAAATGAGGTCCAGAAAAATCCATTTTTGGATTCTGAACCCTTTAGTGGGCTTTAAAGTTTCATATTACATGGAAAAGAAGTGTAAATATTTAACAAATTGTATAATTTAAAAATACATTCCTTAGAAGTTAAATGTTAAAGCTTTCATAACGAAGCTGAGATGTTCTCTGATCTTCCTTTGCCTTACCCTCCCCCCACCTTTGCTCCCTAAATGAACCTTTAAAAAAAAATTCACTCGGCTCAGTTTTTCGTAACAGAGATGAGATCGTTTTATGAGATGAGATTTATAAAAATCGCCGCAGGCAAATTTATATATATGGGCGTGACATTGCCCACTTTATAATAATAACATTTTTGCACTTGATTCAATTTTATTAAGAAACCCGTTTAAAAAAAAAAGACTTACATTTTCCGTAGCGCATAATTTTGTAATTACATCTTCAAAGTCGTTAAGTGGACACGTTTCTGGAACACTTGAATATGAATTTGAAACTTTTAAAGATTGATCTGCATCCATGTCTATAACATTATCTATCGCAGCATTAGAATGTTCAACAACTACAGAATTTTCGTCAGACACAACAGATTCCACAGTTGTTTGTCCGTTTAGGAAACTAACATTCTCGTCTGTTACAATATCAGGATGTTCTATAATGAATGAATTTTCGCTATACAATTGAAGTGGCGTAAAACTTTCCACTATTGGGGATAGATGCAAAATACTGGGAGATTGATCGGCTACTATATCTGGATGTTCTACGACAAAAGAGTTTTCTGTATGAAAAAGATGCGGACTGAAAGTTTCCTCTGCAACACAATTCTTGGCGGTCAATTCGAAGTCTAGACTACCTTCACAACTTCTTGTTACGGTGTTAATGAACTAAAATAGAATAAAAAAAGAGATTAAAATTTCCCCATTAGTTTTAATTTAAATTACCAACCTGATCCAGTCCCTGCTGGCTTAAAATATCGTGATTGCTAACATTTTCCATAATCTCCTCTATGAGTTGTTCTTCCAAATGCAAAGAATTAATTATTTGCTCGTTGGGAGCATCCAAGGGAAAGTATACAACTTCCTGTACCATAGAACAGGCAGTTTCTGAGGCTGGCAGTTGTGAATTTGTTATTGAGTTCGGGGTGGGAACTGGACTAGAAGAAAATGGGGTAAATCTTTGCAAAATATCTCTAGAATCTTCGGACTCTGAGAAAGAGTGCATATTGTTTGTAGTAGTAGGAGAAAAAATAAACGCTTCAGTCTCAATGTCTTCTAAGTTATTCTCTTGAATATGGGATAGACATGCCTCTTCGTTGATATTTATTTCTGCAGCAGCCGCCGCTGGAACTTTATCTTCACTTTCTTCCATCAATACACTGCCATGACCTTCAGCCTCCAAATGCTGTCGAAAGCTTTGCAGATTTTCAAAAATTTTCCCACAAATACGGCAAACAAACGGCTCTATATGTTTATCCAAGAAATGCATTCTCTCATAATGGCGGAACGCGCACTCGAAGGGTATTTGCTCCACTTGAGCATGCAGGTAGCGTATTTTCTCCAAACGATAATATTTCCTAAGGGAGCGCAAACGCTTTTGTATGGCCATACAAGACAAATTTATATCAAACAATTTTAAAGTCTTGCTTATGCTCTCAATAGCCTGATCTCTGGCCGCGGCCTTTGTCAACTTATAAAAGTTGACATGCCAAAGTGTGGGAAAATTTTGATAAATTTCCAAGATTTTCTCATTTTGCTGGTCATACAATTCACGTCTCTTTTGCAGAGACTTTTGTTGTTCCAGAAATTGCATTTCTTCGTAGTACGGAAATTTGCCGCACTCATCTACTTCACCCTCCGCGGCCAAACGATCTCTTTCTTTTAGAAAACTTTGGCATAGCGTACAAATACGTATGCGTACCTCAGCTGTGGTAAAATTGCGCTTACAGAATACATTCCATTGCTGGGTGATGGTGTGCCAGGATTTGCGGCATACATGAGGTTCACAGAATTCCGGATGCAATTGATCCCACAGTCGGGGATGTTCACGATAGAGTTTTATTAACTGGCTTATATGTTGTCTGTTTAGTTTTTCTTTGGGTTCATAGAACTCCGAATGATCTTCTTCGGTTTTAGCTGATAGTCGTGGAGATGAAGGTTCTGTACTTGGATTTGAACAATTGTCTTTGCTAGAGGCAGACTTCTGCAAGTTGAGGTGATCAGAAGTGATGCTATATTCTTGTTTATCTGAATTTTCTGAACCCCTAGGAAGTATCTCTTGCAGCGTGATTAGAGCTGTAAGATTGTATTTGCTAGGGCAAGTCTCTGGCAAGTTCAGCTGATCGCGAGTGCTGTTATATTCAGGTCTTTGTGGATTTTCTGAGCTCTTTGGGATCGCATCTGGTTGTATGATTAGATTTGTACTGTCGGGGGAAGACTTCTGCAAGTAAAGCTGATTAGAAGTGGCGTTAGGCCCAGGTTTCGGCGAATTGCTTGAAGATCCCTCTTGTCGCTTGCTTAGAGCTGTGCAACTGTCTCTGTCAGAGACAGAAAGTTGCAAGCTAAGCTGCTCTGAATTCTTGGAAACTGCTTCAGGGAAAGACTCGTGCAAGTTAAGTTGATTAGAAGAGGCGTTATGCTTGAGTTCTCCGAAATTGTCTGAATTCTTTGAAGCTTCCTCTTGTTGAGTGCTTGGAGTTGGGCAACTGCCTTTAATAGAGGAACACCACTGCAGGCTACACTTATCGGGATTCTTGGAAACTCCTTCAAGAAAACCTTCCTGCAAGTTAAGATTATCTGAAGTGGCATTATGCTTATGATTTCCGAAATTGTTCGAATTCTTTGAAACTCCTGCTTCTAGAGTGCTTAGAGCTGTGCAACTGCTTTTAGCAGAGAAAGATCTCTGCAGCTTAAGCTGATCGGATGTGCTGGTGAGCTCAAGTTGAAATGAATTTTCTGAGCTCATTGGAACTCCCTGTTGTGGCATGATTAGTGTTGTACAACTTTCTTTGTCAGAGGAAGAGGGTTGCAAATTAAGCCGGTCAAAAGTGGTGGTATCCTTAAGCTTCTTTGAATTTACTGAATCTTGCGTGCCTCTGCCAGATGAAGACTCCTGATCACAATTCCTGCTATATTTAAGTTTATAATAATTTTTTGAATTCTTTGATGCTCCTTCTTGACGCGTACCTTTATCACTCCTTTCATTCTCCTCCTGCAAATTAAGCTGATCAAAAGTGGCTCTATACTCAAGCTTTTCAGAATTTCCGCAGAACTTGGAAAAAAATTGTGTAACTAAAGTTTGTTTTATAACTTTTCCGTTGTCCTCTTTTGGACTTGAGCTCGCAATTTCTTTTTGCTCGTTTTGACTAACACTTCCATTAACTTTCTCTTTGCATTGAACGTTAGTCATATTTTCTTTTAAAGTTGCGAAATCCTTGTTCTTCTCTTTGTGGCATAAAGTTTTCATCTCAAGGAGTGGATGTATTTCATTTGTCTCTGAATTTATTAATAAATTGTTTGTTATATTATGTGATTCTTTGACGCTTCCTTTTCTCCCTCCCTCCCTGGCTTTTAAAGACTTTTGGTTTGCACACCGTTTCCAATGTGTCTGCTGTCGTTTCTTAATTCGCTTGAAGGAGCAGTTTCTTAAACGCTTGGAAGAATGATGAGCTAAATCATTTCTTTCCTTTTCATAATTGCGCAGTTTTCTCTTGAACTCATTCACTTTATTTGCATCAGGTAAATGTTTCTTCTGAAGTGTCTTGGAATTTTTTGATTGCTGCAGGATATTCTTCTTTAATCCTATGTCATTATTTCTCTCGTTGTCTCTTAATTTTCTTTTATCCTGCTGTCTTGTTTTCCTGATTTTTCTCTCTCCTTCAATTTCATTTATTCCTTGTAATTGTAATTCTTTTTCAATTGAATGTTTAAAATTTTGGGAATGTGTAAAATTTTTTCGTAAAATTCTTAACGATTTTCTGGTTCTTCGTAAATTTTGTGAATTTTTGCTTTTTAACGATTTATCTTGTTCTACATTTTCAATTTCTTGGCTTTGTTTTTCAAGGCGTTTCACTAGATTTTTGTTGTGTTCTTCATTTTCTTTTGAATGCATTTTGGTTTTGTTAGTTTTCTTTAGGATTTCATCAAGTCTCTTCCTTTTTTCTAAAGTGTTTTGTAAGCACTCAAGATGTGCTGCATAGCTAGTTTCAGTTCCACTCGTTTCTACAACATTCACAATAGCTTGGGATTCAGTTTCATTTACAGAATTTTCCTCTTCTTTTATTCTTGTTTCATTTTCATTTGTAGCTCTTGTGTTTTTACTTTTTCCTTTTATTTCGAATGAATTTTGTAAGCAATCAAAGAATTTTGGATTTTGTGTTTCATATCCAGCTGTTTCTTTACCATTCCTTTCTGTTACTGATGTTTCATTTATTTGCATTTTTTGTTGAAATCTTTTCCGTGACCTGGCGGTTTTTTGCAAATACTTTTCCACTTTTTTTCTTGTTTCCAAGGACTTTTTCATACATTCCTCAAATTTTATATCTTCATTATTGTTTATTTTATTTTCACTTGCCACATGTTCTTGTTCTAATATTGCATTTCCATGTATTCCTATTCTATTTGTTATGAGAATTGTTTTATTTTTATGGGAAGCTGGGGAAATTCCCCGTTTATTTTTATTAGTATATATTTTTGTTTGTCTTTCGTTATGATTTAACTCTGTTTCAATTTCAGTTGTGCCATTTTCACTTTCTACGAATTTAATTTTATTACAGCATTCTTGCGTTTTCGTATTAGGGTTTGGCATTAGAGAATTAATTAGTTGGCTTACGTCTCCATTTAGTTCTATTTTACTTTTAATTAAATTTGCAATCGTTTGAGCTCTTTTAATATCAGTTTCACTTGCACACGTTTCGGTTTCGTTTGTTTCATTATCACTTGTATATGTTGTATTTTTATTTGTTTTCCCTTTGATTTCAGTAATTTTTCTTAGCTTTTTAGCATATTTTCTATTTTGATTTAAATTATTTGTTTTAATTTTTAAAGAGTTTTTCATATCAGCAATTTCAATTTGTTGAGGCATTTCTACAGCTTCTGTATTTGTGCTTTTAAATTTAAATATTTCTTTGCTTGTTTCTTTAATTATTGCACTTTGTTGCTTTGCAGTTTGACCGGTTTCATATTCCATTTGTCTTGTTTCATTTTCTTTTGTTCCCTTCTCGATTCCACTTGTTTCAGTTTCATTTTCAGTTGTTTCTTTTTCAAGTTTCCTAATTTTTGTTAAAATATTATTTCTCTTGTTATCGTTCATATTTCTTACGATTTTACTTAAACTATTTTTAATTTTTTCTATTTTTGCTAAATTCTTTTCTATAGATTTTGTTATCTGACCAGATCTGTTGAATAAATCTTTCGATTCGAAATTTTCTTCATCACGCATTTCACTGTCACTGCCACTGTCACTGGTTGCTTGTGTTTTATTATTAAAATTTCTGAAATTTCTTTTGTAATTTCTAGGTTTTCGCCAAAATTTTCCTTTAGTATTTTTTCCTTTAAAATAAGCTTTAAAAATTTTGTGTTTTTTGCTTAAGTCTTTTGTTACATTAACATTCATTTCTGCTTCATGTTCTGTTAAATACCTGGATTCTCTCTCATTTGCTGTTCTTGTATTTTTACCTGCCCGCTGCTCATTTATTATGAGTTCTAATGCTGGATTTTTATTGACAGCTAATTTTTGTTTGTTTTCAATTTGATATTGTTTGTTATCGGCTGCCGGCAGGTGTGCATCTTCTACATATTCTTCTTCATTAGCATTTTCGTTAATATGTATTGCTTGTGTGCTGATGTTCTGTTCTATTAGTACCTGTTCAAAAGGTTCTAAAATGTCTTCAGTTTGTTGTTGGCTGGTTATTCTGTCGCTTTGTAATTCATGGCCTGGTTCAAGGCCACGTACACAGTCATTATTGTTAGTTAAAGAATTTTGTTGTTGTTCATAATGATGATGATCATCATCATCATCTGTAAAATGTACTTGCTCATTCTTAGTTTCATGTTTTGGTGTAGCTATTTGCCACTCCGTGTGCCAAATATCCATATGTTGTGGAAATTCTGATAGAGGGCATAAAGGACAATCCTCACACAATTTGCATTCAACGGCATATAATTCACCAGCACACAGCCAAGTAAAAACCTCGCCACATTTTATATGATCGGGTATTTGTGGCGCCTGGCAATCTCCATTATTCATTTCTGCTGAATGCTTATAATTAGTTTGATTTATTAATTTTTTCAACATTGTTACACTTATTTTCTAAAAAACAAAATCTGTTTTGTTTCCAAGAATATTTTAGAAATGCAGAAAATCTGGTTTTTTCCCCCTTTTAATAATTTAAATACAATGTTATACGGCTCATGATCAAAAACAATAACAAACAATCACTTTATGTTACAAAAAAAATTGTACAATAAAAACACTTTTTTTAACTAGATCATTTTTGTACGTATTGAGGTTTCGTGTAAAATTTATGTCTTCGGTACGACACTCACTGAACAACTGAGCTGTAAGACTGGTATGATCAGATGTGAAAGCAAAAAGCAGAGAAAAAGAATACAAGCAGCAGCTGCTTAAGAAGTTCAATGAACGTTTAAATTTAATGTTAACAATTTAGCGTGTTTTTAGACACAAACCATTGTTTGTTTACGACAGCTACATATTGTGGACAAGAGTAGAGAGAAAAGACAGATAAAACAATTTTCAAGGAACTGGTAAATGATTCAGTCCATCGCTCTCGGTTAGTTTTCATATTTTCAATAGTTTCAATAGACTTTTTTTAACTTCGACTAAAATTTATATATCGCAAAACTTATTTTTAATGAGTTATAATATATAAGATATTTAATTTGACATGTAGAGTTTTATTAATAGCGGGGGCTGTTCGATAACTCAGTGAATATTTGATTCTTTTTTTTTAGTACATAAACGTTTTATTTTTCAATGTGATTTTCTTTTCGATCAATATATTTAGTCCAAGGAAAGGCCCTCAAAATAGGGCTGGGTTGCGATTATGAGATTTGTTTTGGAAATTTTCACAGCTTTCAGCTGAAAATATTTATAATATTTTATGGAATATTTTTGTTTAAGACTTTTTATAACTCTTTAAATTCTTTTCAGACTTTTTTTTAAATATACTAGAACAAAAGTTTCATTTTGAAATAAATTTATACCAAAAGGACATAAAAAGTAGAAAAAAAAAATTAAATTTATTTACCAATGCCGAGATCACCGAAATTCCCAAAAAATTTTCAAAATCCCCAAAGAATTTTTCAAAATTCCCAAATTTTGATTTTAGACAATTGCATTTTTTGCAAATATTTAAGGCTTTAAGAAGGATTTAAAATTTTTTTTGCAGCATTTCCAAAAGAACATAAAATGTAGAAAAAAAAAAATAAAATGTATTTACCAATCCCGAGATCCCCGAAATTCCCAAAAAAGTTTTTAAAATCCCCAAAGAATTTTTCAAAATCCCCAAATTTTGATTTTGGACAATTGCATTTTTTTTGCAAATATTTAAGGCTTTAAGAAGGATTTAAAATTTTTTTTGCAGCATTTCTTAAATTTACTAGAACATCAGTTTAATTTTTAAATAAATTTATACCAAAAGAACATAAAAAGTAGAAAAAATATATAAAATTTATTTACTGATAATTTCAGCTGAAAATGAGATTTGTTGGTGAGATCCCCGAAATTCCCAAAGAATTTTTCAAAATCCCCAAAGAATTTTTCAAAATCCTCAAATTTTGATTTTGGACAATTACATTTTATTTTTGCATATATTTAAAGCTTTAAGAAGGATTTAAATTTTTTTTGCAGTCTTCCAATTCCAAAAAACGGGCTTTAAACTTGATAATTACAACAAAAATTGCTCTATTTCTAAGATAACTCTGGTTCTTATTGGCAAAACTGTGGAAAAAGGCTGAAGGCAAAAATAGCTGTTTTAAACATTTTTTTAGCCCAATATCTCTTAAACCTTAAGCGCATATCCATGTACATAACAAACTTTATTTTAGCTGTGAAATAGTAGAATCTATAGCAAAAAATCTTTTTTATTAGATTAAAATTAACTGCTCGGCATAGGCTTGAAGGTTGAAGATTTTAAATTTAAATCCTAAATTAAATTGAGCAACGTATTTTTAAATATTGTGGGAAATTTACAATTCGCTTAAAAATTTTGGAATTACATATTTCTATTATTTTTATCAACATCACCCACTGTGCATCGTGGGACAGGCAGTTGATCTATATTTTAGTTCTCGCTAAAATTTTATTATTATTTTTTTGATGTTGAATCGGCTTGGAAATTATTTTTTTTGAAGAGTTTATAACTTCATAGATAAGAATTGAGATAAGAATTGAGATAAGAATTTCTTAAATTGGACTCAAGCTGCAAATTACTTTTTATGAATGTTAATTGAATTCAAGTTATTTTTATTTAGATTGGAATATCTAGCAGAATGATTCAGTTTTTAACTTTATTTTAATCGTCTAAAAGCGTTTTCAAAACGCTGCAGTGTGAACACTTTCATGTGCTACGAACAGAAACAGGCTAACGTGTATTCTTAGGTGTTAACAATCGTACAATCATTTACTACACAGAGCTGGAAAATGTATTAGTATTAGTGTTACTGGTTGGCAGTTTATTAGAGTTAAATTAAGTTGGCCAAACACAAGCGATTTGTGTCTACGATGTGCTACAGACTAGATGTCTAGGCGCACAATGTTTAGCGTGTCTAAAAATTGCAAGTCTGTGATCAGCTAGACACTTATACTGCACTCTGGCACGTGATAAATTTTTTCAATAACTTTTTTATTTTACTGTTTATTAGCCATTGCACTTTTTAATCAATTATCCAACTCTGCTAAGATATTATTTCCAGTTCATGTTAAAAAAGAGAAAAAAAGTGGTAATAAATAGACAACTTTTGTTTAAACAATAAACCAAAGAAATTCGACATCAACGGCAAAAGAAAAATTAATAATAAAAAGAAGCACCGACCGAATTCTTATGACATTCAGAAAAAATTTTTTTGTCTGGGCTTCTAAGCACATGCATATCGTTAACTGAAATCCGAAAAGCTACGATTTTCTATTTAAACATTTACAGCCGAATTCAATAAAAATATTTCATGTTTATTGAATGTTTATTTTTATACCCTCCAAAAAAGATCTGGAGGGTAAATTTACTTTGTCATTCCCTGTGTAACGCAACGAAATATCTCTCTAAGATCCCATAAAGTATATATTCTGTTATCAATGATGGAAGGTATATATATTCTGCATCAGTGATGAAATCTAAAACGATCTAGCCATGTCTGTCCGTCTGCCTGTGGAAATCACGATTCAATAAAAACGAAAAAAGCCAGGCCCTCGAAATTCGGTATAAATATATCTTGAAGGATAGCAGAGGTCAAGTTCGTAAATGGGCTGAGTCGGGCTAGAGGGAAAAAAGTTCCCCTAAGAAGAACTAATCCAACCTCTTAAAAACAACATAATTTTTAATATATATTTTTTTGTAATTTTGTTAAGCAAATGATAAATTTTTATCACAATGAAGGTCCAAAGCGTTGAACTTGCAGCCAGAAAATCAGAAAAATTAATTTTTGGGCCCCGCCCTCTTTAGTGGGCTTTTAAGTAACATATTACAGGAAAGATAGTGTTGATATTAGCTACAGTGGCACCATTCATATATTTTACAGAACTTGCGAAAAACCTTGAAATCACTTGGTCTTAGAAAATCTTCAGGAGAATAATAGGCAAGGATCGCGAATGGCAAAAGAAACATGTAAAATATCTGATTTGTTTCAGTAGATTGTTATGTTTTCATAAGCTATATATTTGAATGTTTTAAAACTAAAGGGTGGTCCAACCAAAACGTACGAGTGTCAATTGTAAATTAAATAAAAACTTTGAGAGAATTATCTTAATATTTTGCTAATATGAATGTGAATTTTTATTTCTTGTACTTATTAATTTTATTAAGATATGCATTTTTTCTTCAGACTCAGGTTCAAATCTGCAATCTGTAAATAATTTTTTTATGAATTTTTATTAAATTCAAATTATTTTTTATTAAGAGTTTCCATAATAAACAGACAAATTTTTTTATAAATTCTGCTGGTCCGAATCAGGGGATCTACGTATGCAGTGCATGGCGCCGGAACTAGAAAGTAGGAGATAGGGGATAGTATTGAGATGACAGATGAATATAGATGAAAATATAGACAATTTTTTTGTATCTTGTTTTAACTCGGCGGACATGCGACGAAGCAGGATAATGTTACTCTGCTCTTTAGTATATGATAGTGTCAGCTGCTGCCAGTAATTGTTTAGTGGCCAGTGCTATGCCTTCGTCACTGAAACAGGCCAACAACAACTAACAAAACTATGCACTAATGCGGATCCGAAGAATTCGATACAATATTCATGACAGGAGCCAGAGTCGAATTCTGGACCTTCCCCTTCATACTCTCGTGTTAACTACTTCAGCCAACAGCGCCCTCATTTCAAATTTAAAAAACAAAAAAAAAATTAAGTTTAGGAATATATAAATATTTTTCGACTGCGGTGGCGGTAGTAGTAGCAGTACGGAAGTTGTGGAAACGAAGGCCAACAAAAACCCTGAGAGTTGTTTAATATTTTGTACGTAACACAATGAGACCAATTAGAAACCAAGTGGACTGGATTTCTTAGTGAGAAAAAAATATATGTGCATTTTGCATGTCAGCCGACAACCATTTTCTTTTATTTTGAAAATACATTAAAAATATAAATAACATCTATGCTGTGTTATCTTTTTGTTGCATGGTGTAATATGATTGCAAATAATAACATTGTTTAGGTTACTCCCCAGCTTAATTGTTAGCAAGCATGAGTTTACTAAACTACTTATGCTCTGCTGTAGTAAATGATATACTTAAATACAATTATATTGTACTGTATTTAAGTACATTTATAGTTTACAAAAATACAGCAAAGAAAAAAAAACATCTTATAATACACACTGCAGGCAAACACATGTACATTGCCTGCATTCTCCTCGTTTACTATTTTCTAGTCACCAGTTTTTCACTAAATGCTCATCTCTGATGTTCTGGCGCGTGCACATACACATACGTGTGTGTGTGTGTGCATGTGTATTCCATGAAAAATCATCATACTGTGTACTAACAAATTTGATAAGAACCTGCAGACATTTTACAAAATACAGTCACATTTTTCTAGTTTGTATATGTGAGCGAATGCATATTATCCATACAAGTGCTTGTGTATGTGTGTGTGTGTGTATATGTCTATGTTGCATTTTATATGTGCTTTTTTATAACTCTTTATGACATTAATTTAAATCACGTCTCATTTAACATACTTTTTTTCATAAAACACTACAAACATGTCACACATACACAAATACAAGTGCGATACACTCGCTCTTACATACTACTTTCTCTAGCTTGCACTTTTTGTGCAATTTCAAAAACACATGTACACACCTATATCTGTATCTACATACGTGCATGTGTATGTTTGTCAGTGTATCAATGCGTCGTGTTTTTATGTTTATTTTAGCAAACATGGTAGTTAAGTTGACTAAATGAACACTATTTTTTCTTACACTCATAGTGTTGTTGTTGTTGTTTGTGTTTTGTCATTTAACAAAAAAAAAAAAAAAAAGAAAAGAAAAAAACTGAGAACCTGGGCTGCCAAAGAAGGTTAAATGTGTAAATGATACTGCATATTAGAGTTAACTTTGGCGCCATTTAGATTTGTTTCGTTTGCAGTTGAATGTACCTCTATTCTGCTCTAAAGCACAGTGGGATAAGAAAGCAAAAATAATGTAATAAATTAAATAAATTTTTTTTTTGTCTTGGACCAGCACTCAGGGGATGACCTGTACATATGCGGTGCACTGCGCCGGGCCTAGAAAGGAGGGACAGATGAAGAAAGAAGAGAAACGTTGCAATTTTGTGTTTTAATATTTTTCTTTTATAGCAGAGCGGAACATCTGTTTTCGAAAGCCGCTACACTTTCACCAGTATGTGTGCTTAACACCGCTTATTAGGATGTGATACATTTTTTTATTTATATTAAATTCAATTAGAAAATTGCATACGAGAACTGTATCAAATCGCTGTATATGAATTTTTCGAATTTATATTTTATTGACTTCAAAGTATTTTCCCCCAAACTTTTTTTAACTGATATTATCACAGATCGAAAATTATTTTACATATAAGACTTTTTCTGCAATATAAAGGGCTCTCTGGGCCACCATTTTTTTTTAAATAAAATAATAATAAAAAAATAATAAAACTCTCTTAGAAATTGTTGTAATCAAGTAATCAAATTCTGCAGCAATATATATTTTTTTTAATTTTCCAAACCCACTTTGCATAGCTTTACGCAGCCTTATATTGTTATTAAGGGTATTGTGGGCTTTTAGGGAGAAATTAAAATAACAATGCTACCGCCCTGCTGAGAGTATCTTAAATCTAAGATATGTGAATCTTTGATCTGGTGTTCCCAATTACAAATCAAATTTAAATTGAAAAAATGAACTTCAATGGCTAAGAATTAAAAATAAAAAAGCTGAAAACTAGACTTCAACGGTGTTATTCCATAGAACTATTTTATGTCTATTAACTGCTTATTATGCTTTAAATATTTTTTATAAAAGCGACACCCAGAAACGTGTGGCATTACACTTTTTTATATTTTATTTATTTTTTGCTTCTTCAAACTTTTCCTTGAACACGTTTAAACTCATCGGGTATTATATTTTTTGGCTTCTATGTGAAAATAATATAAATATTATTATGAAATATATTCACGTAAGTAAAAAAGTGTGATATTTAGCTGTTTGAGTAAGCAAAATTGTTACACTGAAAGAAAATCAATTTGGAAAAATTTTATTCTCTGCAGATGGTTATAATTTTTAATATTTAAAAGATTTCTAAAATAGCCAAATATGTACTATGTTAGTAAAAATTTCGGCAGTCGTTCATGGCTTGAAAGCTAATAATGATGGTAATGAACGTTACTTTGACATCTTATAATTTGAAGTTTTATTTATGATTTGAAGTTTTATTTACGGAATTCTAACTATAGTTTTCTAATTGAACTCAAGAATTTTTTTAAATCATAAAAATACGTATTGAACGTTACTGAGACATCTTATAATTGTCAATATAATTTTAATTTTTATTTATGGAATTCTAACCATCATTTTCTAATTGAGTACAAGAATTTTTTTAAATCATACAAATACGTAATGAACGTTACTTTAACATCTAATAATTATCAATATGATTTGAATTTTTATTTATAGAATTCTAACCATAATTTCCTAACTGAGCACAAGACTTTTTATGAATCTTACAAATACGTAATGAACGTTACTTTAACATAATTATCAATATGATTTGAATTTTTATTTATGGAATTCTAACCATAGTTTCCTAATTCAGCATAAGAGTTGTTATGAATCTTACAGATACGTAATGAACGTTACTTTGACATCTTATTATTATCTTATTATATTCTATTTATGGAATTTAAACCATAATTTTCTAACTGAGCACAAGACTTTTTATGAATCTTACAAATACGTAATGAACGTTACTTTGACATCTTATAATTATCAATATGATTTAAATTTTTATTTATGGAATTCTAACCATAATTTTCTAACTGAGCACAAGACTTTTTATGAATCTTACAAATGCGTAATGAACGTTACTTTAACATCTTATACTTATCAATATGACTTGAATTTTTATTTATTGAATTCTAACCATAATTTTCTAATTGAGCACAATACTTTTTATTAATAAAGTTATTGGAAAATTATATAAAAGTCATACAAATGTGTAATGAACGTTACCATGACAACATGTTTCAATATGACTTGAATTCATATGCTCGGCATGGTATTATATTATCGCCAAAGCAGAAAAGCTTTACAATCCCACTATTATATATTTCCAGCCACAAATCAAGCCAAGAAGTAAAATAATGAAAATTACTTTCTATAAAAATCTTTAGGCTTATTTACAAAAATTTGTTGACATTTAAAATATTAAAATATATCCATGACTGCTAACATCTGAAAGAAATGTGTATAAATCTTGCCATAGTAAGCAAAGAGGAGTTGCTTAAGTAGAGTAACGTTCAATACATAACCCTAATTCCCTCTTAAGGATTTTCTGACAAATTCTCTTGTGTTTCACTTAAATTTTGCAAGTGTATTTTCTTCAAAATACTTTTATTTAATGCTGTTATAAATGCTTTTGGCAAAAAGAAGCACAACACTTTTTTTATAAGTTCAACTCATACCATAAATGTATGAGAATACAAACAACAACATGGTAACAGCAGCACGAACAACAAACAAGAACAAGAACAAGAAGAAGTAGAACAACAACAAAATATTGTTGTTATGTTGTTAACCCATTTATTATTTCTGTTTATCTAAGTTTTTCCTAAACGAAGTTATACAAAACAAAATCTAGAAAAACACACGGTTAAATATATACACACACACGCTGTGACACACTCATATTCATTTAGATATTTATGGCACCAACCAAAACGACAATTTAGTTTAACCCAGTGTCAGATAATTACGAAAGATACTGACATTTCGCAGCAGCAGCACAACTGCATCAGAAAGAAAAACAAAGAAAAAAAAAATGCAGTAAAAATTATAGGGACACAAGTAAACAACTTAATTTCAACGGAATAAATTTAATTTATACTGAAAAGTTAAATAAAAAAATAAAATAGGAAAAATAAAATGAATGGAAAATGGTTAGCAGAAGAATAGAAATAAAAATTATATTAAAGGGAATAAGTAAAATATTTATATTCAGTTATTCTAAATAAATTTATAGGGGTCATTCTGATTTTTAGGGTTCATTGTGTGGGTGTTCAGAAAGAAATAAAGTCTTATGTATTATATACATAATTTTTTTTTATTTTCTATTTGCTGACTTGAAATTATAAATACGAATAATATGAGAAAATAAAATAAATAATTTATGATGGAACTGAATAGAATAATAAACTGATCTGATGTGATTGTCCTAATGAAATTCAGAGGTCTTAGACGGTCATCTCCATTTTTCTGTTAACAAAAGTTCAGAAGAAAAAAAATCACCTTCTACTATTTACAAGAGTAAAAGAATCTGGTTATTAAGTATTCCTCAATGAATAATTTAGTGCCAAGAGACAAGAAGAAAAATTCGAGTACCCGCCCGTAAATAGATCAAGCCTCTTGTAACGCAGAATACCGTTACACGGAAATGGTTGTATCAATAATTTACACTCAAAGAAGCCCCCACTTACGCTCGAATGTTCACAAGCGCTAATCAAAATTAATGCCACAAAAATGTCTGACCAATTCATCCGCTTCTTTGTCACCCGGATGACTAGAGTGACTCGTCATCCAGTAATTTGAAGCTTTAATTCCTATTGATAGTTTTTATAGCGAGTCAAGGCATTTAAAGAAACATTTTAACAGAATACAAAAATGAATAAAAAAAATTAAAAAAAAACAATTCTATAAAGTTGTTATTAAAAAAAGTAAAATAATAAAAAAATAAAAAAAATTAGCTAATATTTTTATTCATAAAAAAAATATAAAAATAATAGTTAAATAAATAAAAAAATTGGTTAAAATATTTAGAAAAATTAAAACATTAGCAAAATGGACAAAATAAAAAATAATAAATTAAAATTTTTATTAAAAAAAAAAAATAATAATAAAATAAATAAAAAAAAAAAATAATAATAAAATGTATAAAAAATAATAATAAAATAAATAAAAAATAAAAATAATAATAAAATAAATAAAAAAATTATATATAATAATAAAATAAATAAAAAAAATTAAAAATAATAATAAAATAAATAAAAAAAAATTATAATAAAATAAATAAATAAAATAAAAAATAATAATAAAATAAATAAAAAATAATAATAAAATAAATAAAAAAAAAAAATAAATAAAAAAATCAAAAATAATAATAAAATAAATAAAAAAATAAAAAATTATAATAAAATAAATAAAAAATAATAATAAAATAAATAAAAAAATAAAAAATAATAATAAAATAAATAAAAAAATAAAAAATAATAATAAAATAAATAAAAAAATAAAAAATAATAATAAAATAAATAAAAAAAATAAAAAATAATAAAATAAATAAAAAATATAAAAAATAATAATAAAATAAATAAAAAATAAAAATAATAATAAAATAAATAAAAAAAAAATATAATAATAAATAAAAAAATTTAAAATAATAATAAAATAAATAAAAAAATAAAAAATAATAATAAAATAAATAAAAAAAAATAAAAAATAATAAAGTAAATAAAAAAAAAAATAATAAAATAAATAAAAAAATAAAAAATAATAATAAAATAAATGAAAAAAAATAATATTAAAATAAATCAAACAATAAAAAATAATAATAAAATAAATACAAAATAAAAAATAATAATAAAATAAATAAAAAAATAAAAAATAATAATAAAATAAATAAAAAATAAAAATAAACAAATAAATAAAAAAATTAAAAATAATAATAAAATAAATGCAAAATAAAAAGTAATAATAAAATAAATAAAAAAATAATAGAATAAATAAAAAATAAAAATTATAATAAAATAAATAAAAAAATAAAATATAATAATAAAATAAATAAAAACATTAAAAATAATAATAAAATAAATAAAAAATAAAAATAATAATAAAATAAATAAAAAATAAAAGTAATAATAAAAAAATAAAATTTAATAATAAAATAAATAAAAAAATTAGAAATAATAATAAAATAAATAAAAAATAATAATAAAATAAATACAAAATAAAAAATAATAATAAAATAAATAAAAAAATAAAGAAAAATGATAATAAAATAAATAAAAATATATAAAAAAATAATAAAATAAATAAAAAAATTAAAAAAATAAAAAATAATAATAAAATAAATAAAAAGTAAAATTAAAAAAGTAAAAAAAGTAAGAAATTTTCAAAAATTTAAAGAAAAACTAAAAAGTAAAAATAATAATAAAAATAAAAAAAAAATAACAATAATGAAATAAAAAAAGCAAAATATGATTAAAAAATTAAAAAAAAATAAAGAATGAAAACGAGAAAGTAAAAGTGAAATAAAAATTAAAGAAAAACGAATTTAAAAAACAAAAGCAAGAAAATAAAAATAAATAAAAAAGAAAATTAACATCTTGTAATATAATTTACATAAGAAAGTTCGCCTAAGAAAATAGAAATTCATACATAATTTAAAAAGGAAAAACTTTTAAAAATATTAAAAAATTTAAATTGGGATTGACGATTAATCGAATTATTCTTAATCAACTCTAGTGTTTATTTAGGCGCTCCTTTACTGATATTGTTGGCACCTCATTGTCGTCAAATATGTGCAATTCTCGTATTAGGAAGATTGTTATTAAAAGCCTTTTAATTGAAGTAGATGTTGAGCAACTTTGTTTGGAAAAAGTAAATTTATAAATTAAAAATTTGCCAAAGCTAAAATTTTGCTAAGCAATAGTCTTAGACAATGAGGCTCTAAGTCACAAACATCAAAAGTCAGATTCAATAACTTTCAATGAGTTTAATAAAAAAATACTCATATTTTCTCTACTCTGCTTTCCTGTATTAAATATCATTTATAATAAATTCTTCTGGTTTCTTGACCTCTTTTTAATTATTATTGTATTCTGATATTTTTAAGCTTAAGGTCTCTTTATTTTAGTTTAATTTTTAATTTCAATATTTCGTCACTCCTTTGTGTGACTTCTTCAGGAAATTAAAATAAATAAAATAATTAATTTCCTGAAGAAGTCACACAAAGGAGTGACGAAATATTGAAATTAAAAATTAAACTAAAAGAAAGAGACCTTAAGCTTAAAAATATCAGAATACAATAATCATTTAATATATTTTCTTATTCAACAAAAGTCAAGATAAATTGTTATTCGAAGTGATAAAATCCGTATCACACACAGGGTTTTGTTTTTTTTTTGCTTCCTTACCCCTCATATTAAAACTATTCTTCCAATAAGTTTTCGTTATTAGAGTTTTTTATTTCGTAAAAAAATCGGATGGAAAAATGCAAAAAATATTTACCTACATTTCAGAGAGAACGAATGCAAAAAAATCACATCTAAGTGTCATTTTCAATCGAAAATCTCTAAATGGAAATTACTAGCAAAATGACATGCATGCACACAAAATCTCCATTGTACACACAGGCAAACACAAACACACACACACCCACATGCACCCTAATAGTTTCTTCTTACAGACACAGAAATGTTACTTTAACATTTAAACTCGAATGGTGAGAGTGTTTGCATACAAACTGACACTAAGCAAGATAAACATCACTATTACACTGAAACACGAAGGGAAAAATATAAATGAAAATATTTAACAAAAATGTTTGCTGGCAAGTAGTATTTGCAACAATAAAATAAAACAAATATTTTATACACAAGCGTATAGTAAATACTATAAATGTGGCAGTTAGTAAATATGCAACAAGGGACACGACATTGTGTTCGTCGCAGTGTCTGAGAAAATAAAACACGATATGAAAATCGATGCTGGTTTGTTTTCTAAGTTTTATTTAAATACCATTTTGACTTCTAGCGCCATTTTTATGTAAATAAAGGAACTTTAGGAAAAACGCACTCCTCCTCTCTGGTTTCGTTAAATTTACTTATAAAAAAATATAAAACAAGAAACTATAGCATACTTTAAGGTGAAATGATACTGTGGAAGGGGTATTTGACTTGTTTTTAGTTTTAAGTGGCTTTTTATGATTTTGTCATATAAATAACATGGGGGAGAAGTGAAAAAGAAGTTAAATAAATAATAGTTGACAAAAAAAGAAATAAATAAAAAAATATTGCAAAAAATAAAAATTGTAAACAAGAGTTAAATTTGAGGCAAATACAGGGAGGACTGGATAACAAGTCTAATAAATTTCTTTTTTTAAATAGGTGACAATGGGGCACTTTACTTCATTACGACGTATCATTTCTAATATCGATGCTTTTTAACAAGGATTTTTCTCGTTATTTTAAAGGTCTAATTTTTTTTTCTTATCATAATCCTTTCAGAAATTTAAGTAATTAATTTTGGACATAAGTATTTCGGAAAATTTATTTAATTTTTTTTTGTGAAATTCTTTAACATTAATGTTACCCATTTTATTCAACTATGGAATCCTACACATGACAAATTTTAGAAAAAAAACTTGTGTAATACTTTAGAAATCAAAGCAATTAAATTTTGAAAAATCATTAAAGTTGTTTTCTTTGCTACATTTTGTGCACTTTTCAATGGAAAATGGTAACCCTATGGCATTTGAAAATATGTACTGAATTTATTAGAAATTAATCTACCATCCCTTATGAAAATTTGCTTTATTTTAAAAGAAATTGCCTTAAGATTCTGTGAAATTTCTGCAAATTAGTAAAATATAATTAAACGGATATTTAATCGAATCAGGTATTTAATCGAATAATTATTTTAGAAAAAGAAATTTTCTCAACAAAATTTCTTGGGGCTATTTTAGACCAAAATTAAACTTCCTAAGGATCATATTACTTGTTACAGCACTCAGGGGATTACCCCTACAGATGCAGTGTATTGCGCAGGAAGTACAAAGCGATGGGGTTGAGAGCTCAGAAGAAGAAAGAGTATAAGATAGAGAATTTTTGTAGCTTTTTTTAAATACTAGTGCTGACCACAAGAATTCGATCCCGAATCGAACTCGCAAGTCTTGACTTGTTAGTCTCATATCTGAAATTATTTTGAAAATTATTAAATTTATTTACTTATTTTTGTATAAATGTTTTGGTTTATTTCCTGTATCGCAAAACTAGTGCCATTGACGATGTAGGGAGGAAATCTTAAAGAAATATAACAATAAAAAAGTTTAGAAGAAAAAAAATTTTTATTAAAAAACAAAGCCGTTTGTTTGATACACTCATTTGCTCGGAAAAAATTTTTGTCTAGACAAAAGTTGGATTTTAACGAATTTTAACGTCTCTCTTTCGTTCTCACTAAAAACAAAACTTTATATAAAAAATTCTTTTTTTTTGTGAGGACAAACATATTTTAAACGACTTTTAGTGCCTCTCTTCGATCTCACAAATGCAAAGAAAAAAAAATTTTTTGTTGTTTCGTGCTGATTCGTTTCCCAAATTTTGCAAAAAAAAATTCAAAATTAATTTAAAAAAAATTTGATGCTAAACAACAAATTCCCAAATATATAAAATAAAAAAAAAAATTTTTCTGACAAAAATCTTTTTCCCGAAGCAAATTGGCTCATTATGGCTTAAGGCCAATCAAACGCTGATTGGCAACTTTATGAAATCTTTTATTATATAAAATTTGATTATTGTCGCAAACTCAAAAGGAAGTTAATTTCGTGTATTCAATGTTACGATTTTGTTAATACTCATTTGGTATATTTTTAAAAACTATTTAAAAAAAAAATTTGACACATAAATCGCTATCACTTTAAGTGGAAGTATGCAATCACGGCCTTATTCAAACTTACGCTGGTCTATATGTATAACATTTCTACTTCTTCGTCAGTTTTAATTAATTTTTTCTGTTATGAAATGGAAAAGTGCATGAGAGTTGTGTTGGAAAAATAAATGGGAATTTAAATTTTTTTTGAAAAATAGCTGAAAAGCTATACAGAACTGCCCACTTTTGAAGTCACACAACAGGACTTTGTCACCTTTATTTAAATAGGTGAAATCGACATTGCGCAAGCCGTCGTGATATTAAAATATAAAATGATGCCAGAATAGTCTTCTTTATAAACTGTAACAAAATAAAATTCTTTAAAACGCCACTTCTTGTTTGATGTATTTTTAATGGACTTTTATTTTTGTATTGTATTTTGAATAGAATTATAGTCATTCCATCGAACTGGTAATTCCTTAAAGAAATCACAAAAACCTTGGAGAAAAAAAGCTGAATCTTATGCATGCGATGAATGAATGAAATGAAAACTTTATTTTTCTTTTTTGCTCAAAATTGTTTGCTTTCTTCCGCCAGCATCTAGTAAAGCAAAAGTATTTACACTTTGTGTAACATGCTGTATGAACTTCATGCAGTAACACGCAGGCATACTGTACTACACCAGAAAGGACACACAAATTCTCACCAAGTTTATCTTAAAAAAAAAATAACAATAAAAAAAAAATTTGAAAAGCCCCAAGTTGCTGAAGTTTAACAAATGCATTTCTTATAAAATATCATTATAAAAACGCCATGTTATGGTGGAAGGGAAGAAAATACAACAGCCCTCAAAAAAGGAAATGAAAATTGATGATTACAGGACAATACGCGGTTAAGTTTCTCTTTAAGTAGATAAACTGCAGGATGCAATGGTCTTTTTTATTTTTTATTGATAGATTTCCGTTTTATATAGAGTTTTTCTTCTGCTCTTCTCTTATGGTTGCAGTAAAAAATTTTTTATTCATTTTAATTTTTCACATTGCTTCAGAAAAGTTTTATTATTTGTTATAGCGGTGATAAAAGAAAGCAAAGGAAAAAAGATATTGTTAATAATGTTAAAGCTTAAAGTTAAGTGATATATAAAATACAATTTATTAGATAATTTGATTTAAAGCCAAGCTGTTGACCGCAAATGCGATTGTAGAAAATTGCCAGTATTGGAAAAAGAGGATTTGAAAAGTAAAGCGACTGCATGGGTGATAGAATATTTGTTATAATGGTATACACTCGGTAAAGCGAAATCAAAAAAATTGAAGCATAATTTCAGGCGTTGCTTTAAAATTTTCTTAGGGCCCAATATATTTTGTGTGTAAATACGGCACACATTTTTTTGTGGTACACTTTTATGTACCTTACCGTCGTTCAATATTAATGAAACATATATAATTTGAAAGCTAGTTTTTTGTAGATTTTCAGTCTATAAATATATGTATTTTTTGGACTAATTTCATATATATTAAATTTTCCCTAAATATATAAATATTTTTATTAAAAATCCAACTTATGATTGTTTTGGCTACCAGGCATCATACAGGATCAAAAGACCTTTAAGCTTCCATAATTTTTATTCGCCCAGGTATTCCCATTCTCCTCAAATGTAATTTTTAGAGAAATTTCATTTAAGAAATATCTCCAAAAGTTCAATTTTTTTTATTAAAAATGTAAAGTTGATTGTTTCGACTATCGGGCGTCATATAGAAGCATAAGAACCTAAAGGTTCAATAATTTTTATTCGCCCAGGTATCTCTGTTTTTATGAAATGAATTTTTTGGGAAATTCCATTTAAGAAATTTCACAAAAAATATTTTTTTTGTATGTAAGTACTTTTTTTAACGAACATTCATTCATATTGATAATTTTTTTTGATTAAAAATTCTACTATTAATTGTTTTGACTATCGGGCGCCATATAGAGGCAGAAGACCTAAAAGCTTCAATTATTAATTTTATTTCTTAGCATAAAAATTTTAAAATATCTTGCGATTTTTTTTTTTGGAAAGCAACACAAAGAAACCTTAAGAAAAAATTCTTTAAAATTTTTTTAATCAATATTTTTGACTGAAAATACTCGGCTAGATGGAAAATGTAATGGAAAGGAAACCTAATGAAGTATGTTACTGAGATCCCCATAATTCCCAAAAGAGATTTTTAAAATCCCCCATCGGGATTTTTTAACACTTTCGCTGCATTGTCGCTATTTTCCGCCAAAAAATATTTAAAAACAAACTGGATCTTGAAAACCGTCGTGGTTCACTTGTACTGTTTGTTGCCTTTTTCATATTAATATCCTTAAAATATCCGAAAAAGGAACAGCTAACTTTTCTTTTTACTCTTAAGCCAGACATAATAAAATTCTACCAATTCCATATATTATCTTGCTTTAAATTTATTTCCTGCAAAATAATATTAATGCCAGTTTAATTAAAACTGTCAGTTACACAGTCTTTGGTGAAGAAAACACATGCACACGTACATACACACACATATGCAAAAATAGGAACACAAATTGAATAAAATAATCAAAATAAATTTGTTTGGCCACAAAAACTACTGACAAACGAGTGTAAAATACAAACAACAAAAAAAAAAATTGCTCAAAACTTATATTTTAATCAAATTTAAAATTCAAAGTTTCTTTATTTTTACATGCAGTTGCTTTGTTCTAGTTGCTGTTGCAATGCAAAAAATGCCCGCAACATTTTCACAACACAGCAATAATTGCAACACACATACGCACACATACACACACACTTACATTAATGCATATATTTACAGGCTTTGCCATGCGGTGTAATCATCAGTACACACCTACACAAACAAACTTAACAACATTTACACCTACCAACATGTTGTTGACACTCATATTCACAAAAACACGCACAGCTACACATACTCGTATATACATACATACGTTGTGACATTTATAACTGTACATGTCCTACAATGGTTGTTGTCAGCCACATTTGAGATTTTACTGGCATCAACAGTAAAATAAAAATGAGAGAAACAGGAAAAAAATTATCCAACCTCAATCCTTTAACCAAAATTGAGGACAATGGCATTAGTATACAACAACAAAAACAACAAACAAATAAAAAAGCTAACACACACATCCACACAAAACAATTGAAAAAGTTTCGCATTTAATATGTATGCATCTGTGTGTATGTGTGTGTGTGTGTGTGTGTGTGTTAGAGAGTGGGTGCAAATGGGCAAAATGTAAGCATCAAAACAATAACAATATTTTACAGAAAAAACAAATAATGAAAAACAGCGGCAACCATTTGTGTTTTTGTTGCGAGAGACATATTGTCTGGCATTCAACGTTTATGAAAGAGATTAGTTGTGCCAGCACAAAGATGCTAACACTGATATAATTTGACCGAAAGTTTTCTTTGATTATGCTGGATGCAAGTGAATGCGGTAAAACATTGAAAAAAAGGTGGCCAGCAAAAAATTGAAATACGAAAATTTCGATTGCGATAACTCTTCGCCAGATAATTCAAAATTTTCGCCACATATATTTTTAACGCTCAATATTTGTTTTTACTTACGAGGTCTGTTCAAAAATATTAAAAGAAATTTTAAATAGCCCGTTTTTTTAAAGCGATACACTCCCTCTTCTCAAACATTGATAGCATTTTTAATTTTTGGGAGTCATAAGAAGGGGTTTCCATGCTCGGTGACTTTATGCTGTCGAAAAAAAAACAATAAAACTATGCATCGAATAGTTTTGTGAAAAATTAGAAGAAATATGTCTTTGAAAAATATGTGAGTTCAGTTTTTGAACAGACCTCGAATATTATATGTAATGGGGACTACGTTGATGAGGAATTTATGAGTAGAATTTTATGAGTGAATAAGGATTTTTTTGAGGAATAAGAAAATATAGTTTTTTGAATAGACCTCACATATTATATGGGGGGGGGTCTGCTTTGAATGGTAAATTAATAAATAAATATTTTTTTGGAAAAGAAGATTTAACCTCACTTAATTTTTTGAACACACCTCGTATACAATATCTAAATAAAACTACGTTGAAGGAAAAAAATAAAAGTTGATGGATAAGTAATTATTTTTGAGATATATGAAAGTTCACTTATATGAACAGACCTCGTACATTATTTCTAAGCGGTTTACTTTGAAGGGGACAAAACCGAGATTGATGAAGAAAGCCATATTTTTTCACAAAAGTAAAAGTTGTCATTATTTTTTAGAACGCACCTCGTATATACCTAAAAGTATCTACTTTAAAGGGAACAAATTACAAATAAATGAATAAATAAATATATTTTGAGAAAAATTAAAATTCAATTTTTTTTGAACAGACCTCGTATATTATACCTGAGGAGTCTACTGTGAAGGGGAAAACAGCAATTGACAAATAATTAAATTTTTTTCAGAAAAATTAAAATCCGCTTAATTTTTTTTTTAAACAGACCTCGCATATATTATATTTTTAATTTTAAGGGGATAGAATATTGAAATTGATGAGTAAATAAATAGTTCTTGAGAAATATTCAAAGTTATATAATTTTTGGAACAGGCCTCGTATATTTGCATTTATTGGTTGAAATCTCCTATACCACTTAACATAGAAATAAGAAAATCTTGAAAACCATAGGTTAGATACTCGTACATGTAGGTGCACCGAACATAAAATAATTTTTCAATATGGGCGTTTCCACCAAAAGTTCTACTGGCTCACAGTGGGGGGTTTAAACAAATTTAATCATTCAGCAATTTCTGGAGATTTAATCCTATTGTAACAAAATCTCGTACAACATTTAACTCTAAAATTAAACTTAGCGGGAGGGGGATCCAAGGGTGCCTAAAATATCTTGCCCAGCTTACGAAAAATTCAAACCTATGCCAAGCTATTAGTTATGATCTTATACATATTTTTGAATGAAATTAAATTTCATTAATAAATTAATGCACTGGTCACTCTATATGCGACTGTAAAAAAATTTTTATTTTCACAAAACAGAACTGAAAAGTTCACTTGCAAAAAAAAGAAATATATAAAAAACGGGACCACGTAACCAAACGTTGTTTGTGAAATTTAATTAGTGGTGACAAGTGTAACAATTAAAACTAATATAAAAACTAAATTGAAAAACTATAATGAAAAATTGAGAAATATTTTTAATAACTAAAAAAATACCAGCGTAACTGCGAAATGTTCCTAAAAATATATCAATTTCATTTTCGTTTTTTTTTTATAATTTTGATATCAATTTTCTGCCAAATGTCGCCACTTGTCTCCACACAATAACTTTTACTAATGAGCTGTACGTGAGTTTTATGCTGAGTTTAGTTTTTGATGGCCAGAGAAAAGCAACTCTTGCCAGTTCCATAATGTACAATACAATCGGTTAAGCTAAAAGCTTAATAATTTTTTGCTGCGATTATATGGCAAAAGCGAGTGTGTTTTGGCAATTTCTTTCTTATTCTGTAGTTAACAGTTTGCTCAATCATAAGAGTATTGTTGTGAGACAGAATCAAGTAGTACGTGTTTTTTTTTTTAATTTAAGTGTCGCTAAAGTGTGGAAAATGTAATCTTCGCATCTAATTTCATGCCATTTGTTTTATCCCCGGTGATTTCTTATTTCAGCAAACATGACCATGACCGGTCTTTTATATTTCCAGTCCAATATAATATGTATTTTGATATTCCTTTTTTTTTTGCACATTTCCTATGAAAAAATCCTGTATATTTTTTGAAATGTATATTTACTTTTCACATCCCTTAAGTGTACTTCACAGTTTCCAAATATTTAACTCCTCCTTCAAGTATGCTATAACAAACACGCTCTCTGTATACATATTATTATACATTCATGGTACTGCAAGTGTATACCATGATTATTTTCATCAAATTACATTTCAATTATATTAAATTCAATTGATTGTCCTTTACAGTTATATAAAAAACAACTTTTTATTTTTTTTCAAACTCTGGCTGATGTAGAATTCTCTATAATATTCCAGCAGACAGAGATATAGTACTGATGTGTGTAGTTAAACTACCCAACAAAAAATAAAAATTTCAGTTTATAATGTTCCTCGAAAGGAAATCAACTAAAAATTTCTACAATTTAATAGAGGCAGATACATGTTTGTTTATATTGTTATCTTATAGTTAAATATATTGTGTTGACTGTCTTAAGAGGAACAACTGCGAATTGTATTTTTTTAAAGAAGCTTATACCCAATGTTCGAAAAAAATCTATATATTTCGAACATACAATTAAAGTCAGTATTATGATTTTTATGCTCTGTAAATGATTCATATCCAAAATATATATGTTTTTCTTAAAAAAACTTATGTTCGAAAATATGTTCGAATTTTCGAACATAGCAAAAAATTTTTCTTTTCGCAAAAGTTGTCACTAAATGTGAATAATAGTGTATGAATACAGTAAAAAACTCAAAATTTTGTTCGTATGTATTGTATACATACATACATAAGTAAATATACATAACATTTTAACCTAGTGTTGGTAATTAAACAGTTAGTAAATATAAAATATTTTTTATGAAAAAGGCCATTCATATTACGTTGAATTTTTCAATTCAAGAAATGTTATACAATTTGTTAACAAATTTCTTGGTAAAGAATATAGATTTTAATTTATTCGAACTTTTTATTTATTTTTAAATATGTTTTAAAGCTTATCAGCAGCAAATTACTTAGAATATTGCTTCCTTATGCCATTGAGACCTATTTTTGCAATTTTGTAGAATTTCGAAATTAATTTCGAATTTTCGAAGATAGCCCAAATGGCTACAACATAGCCTTAGGACTTCAGAACGTTATAATATTAACAAAATAAATTAGTTTAAGTTAAATTCGGCATGTTCGAAATGCAATATTTGCAAACATACCTCAATAATATTTACATTTTTAGTCCTCATAATGGTTACAATCTAAAAGATGGTTTAATTTATTTCCAAAATTTCACTTAGTCACATACATAAATTTTTTTAAATATTGTTAATGGCAGATATACTGTGAATTATACAAAAAAAGCTTCGATTTAAAGTTTACGTTCACCAAAAACTTCAGTATTTCAGTATTTTCTAATTTAAGTTTAAAACATATCGCTTGGTTTAACCAAAAGAATTTTCAACTTTTTCTCAACTGTTTTTCTTAATACTTGTTTTGTGTGCTTCTGTGCACTTCGGAGCAGCAGACATTTGAACAAATATTTGTACATGTTAACTATCTCGAGAATATTATTCAACAATTGATTTTTATAAGAACATGGGAGCAAAAACTAAAAATACTATATATACCGCTTTATCCATACTCGTATCCAATCACTAGATTCAGCAAAAAAAGACATAAAATATTGAAAGCAAAATACTTTTAATCCAAATATCTGTCATATGCACTATTGTGCCATGTGTAAAGCGGAGCGAAACTAAATCTAACGAAATGTTACGAGAACATATGTCTCAGAATTTCACATTAGCAAACAATATATAGGGATTTAAATAGAGTTTAACATTTTTATTTCTATATTTTTCATAGTGCAAAAGAATCGTGGAAAAAAATGCTGCAGTTATATAAAATATAAAAATATTATAGTTGTAGTCTAAAGCAAAGCTAAGTGAAGTATTTAACAGAAAAAATTATATTTTTTACTTAAATAAGTTTATATTATTCGAAAAATATGTTTCTTTTAGTATTAAGAGTATATTTAAGTATTTTGAAGAAACTTAACATAAACATAAAATATACTTAGGTAATTATTTTCAATTGCTTAAGAAAATGTTTTGTATTCTATGTTTAAGTATTTTGACACAAACGAACAAGTTTAACAGAAGGTGTCTCTATAAATAAACATAAATAAATAAAATATTAACATAAAAAATTAAAAAAAATTAATAAAAAAAAATTATTAAAAAAAATTATTTAAAAAAATTATTAAAAAAAATTAAATAAAAAAAAATAAATTACAAATAAATAAATAAAAAAAAGTTATAACAAAAAATTTAAAAAATAATTTAGAAATTAAAAAAAAAAATTTATGAAGTGTCAGGTATTACCACCTGTAGGGTCTCCAAAACTCTATGGCCCTCGCTTGACAGCGGTAGGACTAGACAGCTTCTGACTTTTCGGAAGAAGTCTTTGGCACTCCTGGTGGGGGTCTTGACGTGGCACTGTGCATTTGGGCACATGTCGGGGCGTTTGGGCTTTCCCCATGATGGTCGCTGCAGGAGCTGTTTCGATGAGGAGGAAAAGGAGTCAGTACAGATTTTCCTTTGTGAATGTCCGGCCCTGCAGGAGCGTAGGCTTAGACATCTAGGCGCACGTTTCCTGCGAGATCTGGGCTGCCTCAGGGATGTACAGCTGGCTGCCCTGGCGGTCTTTGTGAGAAGTTCTGGGTGGTTCTCAGGAACCACTACTTCGTTTTGAAAGGATTATGTAGGGTGTACTCCTCTGGGCCTCACAATGGGCCTTTATGGCCTCCGAGTATTTTTTCGCTTATGGCGGGCAGCCCTTCTAAAAATTAAAAAAAAGTGTAAAAAAATAAAATTTAAAAAAGTATAACAATATAAAAAATTTTAAATAAAAAATAAATAATAAAAATTAAATAAAAAAATAATTAAAAAAATATAATATAAAAAATATATATACATATATGTATATATATATATATATATATATATATATATATATATATATACATATATATATGTAAATATATATATATATATATATATATATATATACATATATATATATATATATATATATATATATATATATATATATAAAATAAAATAAATATATATAAAATAAAATAAATATATATAAAATAAATAAATATAAAATAAATTAAAATAAATAAATAAATAAAAAATATTATATAAAACATCAAAAAATAATTTAAAACATTAAAAAAAAAAGAAAAACAAAATTAAAAAATTAAATAAAAAATTTTAATTTAAAAATAAATAATAAGAATTAAATAGAAAAATTAATTAAAAACTAAAATATAATAAATATGTACGTACATACACATACATATAAACTAGTTATATGCATTCAGTGATTATTAACATATCAACAGCGCCATGTTAGCAACATAACAGAGCTCTGTTAAACTTGTTGTTTTGTCTCTAGGGTTATAAAGTTTAACATGCTTTCGTAAACTCTTGACACTAACTAATTTACATTTCTAAAATTTATTTCTTTTCCAGTGTAATAATGTTTTTAAGCCAACAAAAGAAGAAAAATAAAAGCAAAAAAAAAAATCATCTTAAATTAGCCTTAAAATATAATGCCAACTATAACGAGCACTATGAAGATAATAAAAGAAATTAAATTGAGTTCTAAAGGATACTCGTCGAACGGAAAGTGAGCTAAAATGGTAAGTGATTTGAATTTAATATGGAATTTAATAAGAAGGAAATGCATAAAGGAAAATTATATGACTCGACTATAAAAAATACAGGTCGACTAAAAGCTGCGTAATTTGCTCCAGGTTGAGAAACTATTCTTGGAATAAATTATTGTAACAAAAATTAAAAAAAGTTTTTGTCTGCCAAATTTTAAATCTGATTGCCACACTTTGCTTAAAATGTTATGTTCTCTTTAGATACAAACAGGATGAATTTTTAAATTTGAAAAAAAAGCTGAGAAAATTTTTATGAAATTTTATACAATATCCTTTAAATTTTTTCGATCTTCTGATTATTTTTATATGTTCCAATTTCCAGAGAAAAAACCAATTTATTTTTTATATGAAACATCCAATAAACATTTTTTTATTTTTCCCAGTGTGGGATTTTCAAAAATTAAATGGGAATAATTTTGCAAGAAATTTCATAGAGAATTTTAAGAATGTTATTGAGTTTAAATTTAGAGTCCAGCGGAGTCACTAGACCCTGAAATGGGTAATTTCAAGATTATAAAAAATTTAAGCCAGTGTCATGCTGGGAATTTTTATTTTTTGCAAGCAGATTTTCCTATCCATTAGTTAAATATTATCTGCTCTTCGTGTGGGGTTCCGCCTATAGTTTGGGAGATATTTTACTAACAATATTTAGATTTTAATTTTTTTATCACATGAGATTAGCAGTTATTTTCTTTTATGGATTAAGAAAAAAAATTGTATATGAAAAAATGCTTAAAAACAACTTTACAATTATAGCTTTAGATATCAGCTTGAATATATGTTGGGAATTTTGCTAATACGCCTCACTATAGCTAAATGGCAAGGATTTTATCTAATGAACTTTTTATAAATATTAATTAATATTAATCATACGCCAAGTAGGGCAACATATTGAAAATTGTGAAATAACTGATCCAAATTGTGTGACTAAGAAATTTTCAGCTTATGCTTAAAGAAATTAAGTTTTAATGACCCCTTTTGCACCAAACTATCATAAGTGCCAAAATAAAAATTTTCAAAACAGGGTTTCCAGTTAAAGATTTTGATATGGGAAACTTTCAGCCTGTATTTTGATAACACGAGTAGGAAGTTTATATTAATTTCATTTAAAATTATGAAACAAGTTTTGAAACATGTAGGGTATTAGGATTAAAATATATGGTAATTATTGAATACAAATCAAAACGAACAAAGTTGCACTGAAAATCTGCAATATTGATTTAAATCTCCTTTTTGGGATTCAAGCTCTGCAACATTTTTAACATGACTATTGAATTTTTGTACTTCAAAATAACAATGAAAATGTTGCTACTTGTTGTTGTCTTGCTTTAATTTATTCTTTTAACTACTTGGAAAAGTCAAAAATATGTATTACAAGTAGTTAGCATCTCGTACATACTTCGTTACAACTATAACCCTTAAAGTATTTTTATATGAATCCACTAAGCTCTAAGTGCCAGTGCCACTGGTTGATGTAAATGTTAAAAATATACTTTCTCTACAAATTTGTGTAGAATAGCTCTTAAGTGTGTTATAAAATAAAAGAAATAAAGAAGACAAAAAAGAAAGCAAAAAAAGAAAAAAAAAGAAAAGTTACTTAAATAAGATTTACTCACAAATTAAAGTAGGTTAAGAAACTTATAAAAACAACAGAATAGTGCCCGAAAAAGAAAAAAAACAGCAACAACAAGTCCAGTAGAATGAGAACAACAACAGCAATAACAACAGCTGCAGCTTAAGGACAAAATAATGTTGAATGCAAACAACAACTTAAAGTGAAGAACTTCTATGTCAAGATATTTTAAGACACGGTAGAAACAAGAAGAAAACGTTAAGGTAAATTTCATTAGAGAGTTCCTCAATTTAATTTGGCTATTTTTGTAAGGGGTTTCTCTTGAACTAAAAATTTAAATAATTAATGATTTAAAAGAAATATGTGTTCGATTTGTAACGTTAAATGGAAATGAGCTATAAATGGCGTGCAGTAAAGTTAAAAATAAAATATATTGTACAAGAGTAGAAAAGGTTATTTGGCAAAGCAAAACTAAGACTAGAAGTTAAATATAGTTACAATAAATGAATATAAGAAAATAAATTATATTAAGGCCATTAAAGGCAAGTCTATTGGCTACTAAAAATTATTAAGATTCATTTATATCTTCACAACCCTATAAGTGGGGCTTCCTAAATTTAAATCGGATAGAAGAAAATCTGGCTAATTTAAAAGGGGGAAAAAGTAACCCCGATAATAAAGTAACATCACGATAATACGACGATAAAGGATATAAAAACTTATACTTTGAGGGGTAAATAAATATGTTTTGAAAAAATAAATAACAAATTAAAACGCACCTTATTCTTTGAACAGACCTCGTACATTGTGTCTAAAGGCGACTACTTGAAGTTGAAAAAAATCGAAACTAGTGAATAAGAAAATATGTATATTTTGAGAGAGATAAAAAAATCGCTATCGTGAACAGACCTCGTATATTATGTCTGAAGGGTACTACTTGTAGCTGAAAAAATCTAAGCTAATGAATCAGAAAATATATTTTGAGAAAGATAAAAAAATCACTATTGTGAACAGACCTCGTATATTATGTCTGATCAGTTGAAAAACATATAAACTGGGCAATAAATACATAAATATATTTTGAGAAATATGAAAATTCACTTTTTCGAACAGATCTCGCATTTTATATAGGAGAGATTTACTTTGAAGGGGACAAAACAGATATTGTTAAATGAAGAAATATTTTTGAAGAAACATTTTAATTTGCCTTATTCTCTTGAACAGACCTCGTATATTTATCTTAGGGAAATTACTTTGAAGGGGATCAAATAGAATTTGAAGAGTAAGTAAATATATGCTGAGAAAAACATAAATTCCTTTTATTTTTCGAACAGACCTCGCATATTATATCTGAGAGGAACTACTTGAAGATCTGCTTTGATGAAGACAAAGCAGGTATTAATAAATGAAAAAAAAAAATTCTTTCAGATATATTAAAATTTACCTTATTCTCTTGAACAGACCTCGTATATATATATATATATATATATATATATATATATATATATATATATATGTTATAGGAATTACTTTGAAGTGGTTTAAAAAGAAATTGATGACTAAATAAATATACATACATATGCATGTATATTAAGACAAATTTTAATTAATATTATTTTTTGAACAGACCTCGTACATTCTATCTGGGGGGGATTACTTGAAGTTCTGTTTTGATGGAGACAAAACAGATATTGTTAACTGGAGGAATATTTTTCCAGAAGAACTGAAATTTGCCTTATTGTCTTGAACAGACCTCGTATATGTATCTTAGGGGAATTACTTTGAAGGAGGCCAAATAGAATTTGATGAGTAAATAAAAAATTATTGGGAAAAATTTTAGTTAATTTTATTTTTTGAACAGACCTCGTACATTATATCTGAGAGGTCTATTCGAAAAGGATAAAAGGATA
Source organism: Linnaemya tessellans (assembly GCA_951800035.1). NCBI lineage: Eukaryota > Metazoa > Arthropoda > Insecta > Diptera > Tachinidae > Linnaemya > Linnaemya tessellans. The sequence goes on along the minus strand of OX637536.1, from coordinate 97,573,818 downwards.
TTTTCCTAATGTATTTTTTTGCAAAGCATATGATCAACAAATTTAACAAAAAAATTTGTGCATAAAATTATATGTAAAAAAAACGTTGAAATTAGAGCGACCTTTATTCTCTTAAATATACAAAAACCCTTGTCTATGAGTTTCCTAAACACAACCTGAAGTCCTCCAATTCGAATTTTTTACTCGATAATAGATAATAAAAATTTAAAAAATACACTGAACTTCACCAGAAGAAAATTGAACTCCTACTTCAATAATATGAAATATTACGAAACTCAGCAACCTAAAGTGGAGCATAAGTTGGCGTGCATCTTCCGATGAATTTTAATCATTGTATTGCATGCAGCCATTCAACATCCTTTAGGTAAAACAATTTTAATGTTAATTTCTATTTTCTTACATCTACAGAAAATTTGGTTAATATCACACAACACAAACCCACACACAAACACACATATACAAGGCTACATAAAATAACGTAACCTGCATATCCTCGTATTAAGAATAAAAACAGAATTTTTACGTTATAAAATTATACGGTTGAGCAAATTTGTTGCATGCATTCAGGCGTAACGCATCTCTACAAACTTTATACATTCGATATAAGAAGCTAACGAACATAAGCATTTAGCAATGAAACATAAATGTTTGTGTGGCTGTGTGTGTTGCATATAAGAATTTGATGGCTGGACAAGTTGCATACTTTAGAGCGCTTGAATGCATGTTAAGAACATATACAAATACACTCATCATCCATTTACCTGTACATACTCCAGAGATTTATGAAGCATACAAGCAGGAGCAAAATATATCAGGGGGCAAGAGTGAGAGAGAGAGAGATAAAGTGAGAGAAAGAGAGGGATAAGGGGAGAGGATTTAAAAAATGTATTGAAATTTTATTTTGGCAAACACTTGCTAGATTTAAATTTTACTTTTATTTTTCATATATGAATTTTATTTTTCTTTCTCTTCGATACGCTATTAAACACTTGGAAATTGTGTTGAAGCACCAAGTGTGCTTTACAGTTTTATTTTAAATATTTGGCAGCTGCCATATGGCGTAAATAACTCTATTAGAATACTGACAGTGTTGATGGGTTAGTGAAGCCCTTAGAGTTGCATAACAAAAAAAAAACATGAAAAAATATTGAAAAAAAAATTGATTTCTCATTTTCCATAGGTTTTGGGGGGGTAAAAATCAACTGAATTTGATTTTACTATGGCAAACTACAACGAAAACCCATTTTATACTACATGAAATATTTAAAAAATGCTTAAAACACGTTTACAGTTTTAATAAACTATTGAGCTAGAAAATTGACAACAGCTCTTAAGTAGACTGTTATGAATATGTACGAGTAGTTATTAAAAGTTTATTGCAGGAGGATATTAATTTTAATCGTATTTTTATTTAAAAATATAAAAATCAAATAAGTTTGTCAACCTTCACCAAAAATGGTCAAAAGTTATGTGTAGGTTTGTCATGCTGCGTGTAAAGACCCATACTTTATGGATGCTCATGAATAGAATAGGTCGAATAGGTGATGTTCGGTTGTCCGTCTGTCTGTATGTGAAATCGATTTTCCGAAATACCCTGAAAAGTTTGAGACTTTGTTGGAAATAGTCCTCAAGAGATTGCTATTGAAAATCTGCAAAATCCCAAATACTGTTCCAGATCTGGAAAATTTAAAATTATTTTTGATATAAAAAAGTAACCAGCTAAAACTCATTTTTGTTTTTTTTTCTTCTTGTAATTAAGCCTATTTTATGCTTCTGGAGGAATTAAGTTGGTATTGAAAATTCAACAAAATTAAAAACACGATTCCAGGGTTGGAAAATTTTAACTATTTTTTGCTTTTTCTTTTTCGTTATAAATTACATATATTTGGTGTTTAAAAAGAATCTCATTGGTATTAGAAAACAGGAGAGCCAAAAAAAAAAAAAAAAAAAAAATAAAAAATTCTCCAGAGCTGGAATATATAATTTTTTTTTTAAATTATTAATTAAATTTAATAACAGCAAATTTATTTTAATTGTTATTTAAACCTGTTTTACACCGCAGCAAGAAATAAATTGGTATTGAAATCAACTAAAATAAAAAATACGATTCCAGAGATGGACCATTAAAACTATTTTAAAACAAATTAAACAAATTTTATTTTTTTCTTTATAAATTAAATGAAATCAAACAAAGTAAAAAAGATTATTCCAGAGATGGTCCATTGAAACTATTTTTAAACAAATCAAACAAATTTTCTTTTTTTCTTTATAAATTAAAAAATTTTGAAAAAAAAATTCATTGGTAACAGAAATTAGAAAATCTAAAAATCCAGCTGCAGGGCTGGAAAATTAATTTTAATGATATTAAAGAATTGAAATACAACTAATATTTTGTTTTGGCATTCAAACATATTTTGTACTTCCAGGAAGAACTAAATTGGTATTAAAATTGAACAAAAATACGACTCCAGGGTTGGTCAATTGGTATTAAAATTGAAAAAATCGGAAATACGATTCCAGGGTTGGATAGGTGAAACTATTTTTAGTACATAAAAGTGACTAAAGAAAAAAAAATTTTTTTATTGTAAATTAAATATATTTATTATTTTGTTGACAGAAATTTATTGCTATTAGAAACCAGAAAAGCCAGAGCTGGAAAGTAAAATTTTTTTTGCAGTACAATATATTTTTTTTTGTAATTAAATATGTGTTATATTTTAAAATAAATTGGTATTGAAAATCAGGGAGACCAAAAAGATACTTGCAGGGCTGGAATACTGCAAACCTACATTATGACGGAGAAGGGTGTATAAGATTCGGCACCGCCAAATATAGTCTCCTACTTGTTTTATTGGATGTTAATATATTTTGATTTTTTACTTGTTTTATTAGCTGTTAATAGATTTGGAGCAGATTAATTGCTATTTATTGGAAATAAACATTTTGTTATTTAAATTTTTTAATATTTATTTTGCCAGTTTTTTCACTATTTCTTATAGATTAAAAACATATATTTTAATTGATGCAAGCGATTTATAATATTCATTAATTTAGACTTTAAGCTTTTAAAATCCTCTCAAATTTTAGTAATTAGTCGAAAATTGCCTTAGTTATTAACGTATTTAGCGCTTTAAATTTTTAATTCATATTAATCATACGCTCAGTATGGCAAATTATTTTCACATATTGTGTTTTTAATTTCTCTCACACAATTTACAAGAGTTTTCGTTTGCCAGAACGATAAAATAAATAAACTTCCATTGATAAAAATAAAATTGATATTAAAATGTTTTTGTTTATAATTAAAATTAACACAAATACTTGAGCAAACAACGTTTTGCAATTAAAAGAATTAAGCGCCAATTAAACGTCATTAAAAAAATGTAATTAATAGAGACAGCAGTTAAACAAACATAATTTTGCCTTAAACGATTTGCCCTTACAAAAACCCTAATATAAAGCAGCAAAGTATAAAAATTATATGAGCCTTAAAACTTAACAAAAACAAATAAAAAGTAGGAAATATTTTGAAGGATCATTAGCAAAATGAGGCAAATATTTTTTTTCTTTTACAGTTTCGTTGGTCATTACGAAGGCACGTCTTTACTTGTGAATACTCACACATATTTTAGCTTGAGTTCTCTCAGCTTTTACTCTGTAGTTTAATTTCCAATATTTCCTGTCCTGTGCTTGGATTTGTCTCATCAATAAAATTGCTGTAATTAATGGCAAATTAAAATCAGATAAACCATATTGCCATCAAATGTTCTCCCAACACTTTCGAAAAGTGAAAAATGTAATGAAATCCTATTCTGGAGGTAAATTAAAGAATGTTTGTGCCATTTCCTTTTATATCGTACATACGAGTACAGACTTTAATTTATCTTCTTATGGGTTTAGCAGTCACTCGTTTGTTTGTTTTTTTTTCTTCTTCTTAATTCTTTGGCATATTGGCAGGTGTAAATGGGATTTTTTTGTTTTTGTTTTAGAGAAATATGTGAACTGAAAAACAATTGAATTTTGTATGGCAGTTGGAAAGTTTCAAATGTCGTACGTATTGAATGGAAAGAAAATTTAATAAAAATTACCAAGTTGAGTGTAATTACAAAAAAAAGAATGCTGGCAGTTAGTCCTGTCAAAGTTAAATACATGCTGAAGGCTGGAGTTTAAATTTTTTTTTCAAAAATCCCTGAAATAAATTCATAATTTTTTAAAATTTTTTTAGGATTTAATTACGCAAAGTGTTTAGCTGGTTTCTGCTTACTTTTTTAAATTTCTCTTGTTATTGTATTCTGATATTTTTAAGCTTAAGGTCTCTTTATTTTAATTTAATTTTTAATTTCAATGTTTCGTCACTAATTAATTTAATTTAATTAATTAATTTTTTAATTATTTTATTTCTTTGTGAAATAAAATAATTAATTTCCTGAAGAAGTCACACAAAGGGGTGACGAAATATTGAAATTAAAAATTAAATTAAAATAAAGAGACCTTAAGCTTAAAAATATCAGAATACAATAATAATTAAAAAGAGGTCAAGAAACCAGAAGAATTTATTAATTTTCTCTTCTAATATATAATATTAACTCGTTAATTAATTGAATTTTATTTATTTTTTCTTAAGCTGCTTTCACATCTATCCAGTATTTGACGAAATAATATGTTTGTTTTTTAATTTTATTTTTAAACTGAAAAAAATTACTAATTTTGCACGAAAAATTTTTTTTTCTCCATTAATTTCTGAATAATTCTAAAACGATGGGAGAGGGGAAAAATTATCTTCGACTAAAATAAATAAAATAAATTTTGTTTCACATCTTCTAGTGTTTTACTTCTGAAAATCGGATGACTCGTTTTCGAGTTAGAGTGAAATATGTCTTCGTACCTGACTAATTTAAGGGAAAAAATTTGTCACGCCTATAAAAAAAATTCCCGACTTGATGGAAAAAAAATGAAAACGGATTTGGATTTAGCGCATCAAAATCCATATAGTCCATATAGTTCTATTTAAAGAAGGATTTTGCTGCTGAGCAGTGTAATTTGGGGCTTAAGTTTTTTAAAAATTTTTGAAAATATTTTTCAAATGAGACAATCAGTATTGTCCTATATCGTTTCGTTTGTTGGTCATACACATGAAATACATAATAAAGAAACTTTTGTAAAAACAAGTGGTTACGCTTATTTCGTCAAATATTTGATAGATGTGAACGTAGTTTTAGTGATATAGAATTTTATGCTTTTTAAACAAGTACTTTTAATTTTAATCGGTTCTTTTGAATGTTTTTTTTTCAAATTAATATTTGATATGACAGCCTGTGGTCCCAGTGTGCAACCTTAAATACGGATATTCCCCCTTATTCTGTAACTGCTTGTCAATGTCACGTCTATCAAAAATAGGGCAGTTAAATTCAGGTTGTAGGCAACTACTGATTAATGCCAACAGTCTCTGACGATTCTCTAAGTTCTAGAAAATAATAGGCGGCTGTTAAAAGTAATTAAATGCTGAGGCAAATGGGTATGCGGATGTCTCAGTTTTGATATTGTCTTGACGTGACGTTGACAAATAGTTACAGAATAAGGCGGATTTTTATTTTTTTTTTTTTGTTAATTTGCCTGAATCAGGCGTTGGAGCATTATAACTTATAAAATAGTTTTATGTAATTCAACAATTAAATTTTACTTAAAAGGTCTTCTCATAATAACTTTTCGATTTGTTTGGCCAGCTTTGAAAGAGTTCTTAATGGGCAAATAACTAATAAATTGATTGTTGATACTTCTCCACACCAAAGTTTTCTTAGGTTGTGCCTTGTAAAAATTTCAACAAATTATAACCAACAAAATACTGCCTAAAATATTTAGAAAAAAAAAAATATTGAAAAATTTGGCAATACGACAAATTCCGGCAGACAATTGGCAGCATATAAAAATCTATGACCAACACATAGAGGTTGGGACTCTTGACTTTAACAAGCACAGACAGTATTAATATTTACAATGTCTGCGTAATTTAAGCCAAGAGAAATAAATGGCATAGTTAAAGATGATCTTTTATTGAGATTTACAATGTTTAATTTGCCATGGCAATACTTGGCATGATGTTGCCATTTTCGTTCACTTAGTTATTAAGCCAAAAATCTTTGTATGTGTTGGTATAAGTAAGTAAGCCCTTGCATAAATAAATTACATCAACACCTGCTAAATGGAAAACAAGTACATATATTTTCCAAGAAAATAAATTAAACTAAAAATATCTCTACTCATGCTCTTTCGCAGCCGCTTCCTTTCATTATATTTTATTTTATTTTTGTGCTGGTGTTCTTTGCAAAAATGTATTAAGTTTTAAATACAGCAAAACAAAAGAGTGAAAAAAGATGTTATAGTTAAAAAAATTTATTGCTTATTTGCACCACCCATATCGTTCATGGCAAGCACTCGACTATTGTAATATTTTCATTGCCAGGTCTCAGGAGTTAAGGGCAGGTGAATCTCGCTTATATGTGCAATGTATGCAATTTTAAGACGTCTTCGTTATTATGTATTACCAAATAAAATTCTACATATTGTAAGGCCATAATGCCAGTTGACATAAAATATAAAAAATGGCCTTAAAGCAAAAGCATTTCAGCTTATAAGGATATTAGTAAAAAGGAAAGAATTAAGATATAAAATTTAAAACTTTTGCTCATAATTTATAAACTTATAAACAAATATGATCGTACCATAAGCTATTTTAATTTAAGGTATTTTTCGAAGAAAAAAAATTTTTTTCTTTCAGCATATCCTTTAGTTTAATTTTACTAACGCTCAAAGGAAAAACAAATATTTTTATTTGTGGCCATACATTTATTTTATTACTCTTTAGTTCAAACTTTATTGTTGCACTTTAAATCCATTAATACCGCTTCCTCTGTAGTATGTGTTCGCCTTAGCATTTGCTGGCAATATGTAATTTTCTGACCTTAAACTTCTGAATGTGATGTGTGTGTGCGGTACGATTTTGTAGATATTTAACGTGAACAAATTGTAAAATATGTTAGCCAAGAATGGAAAGACGTAAGAAAAAAAAAGAAAGAAATTCGCAATAAAAACTAAAAATATTCAGGCTTAAATCCCTCTGCCTGCTAAAATGTTTTGTGGCACATATTTTGGCTGCCCCACGAATTACCATAAATAACAAAAAAAAAAAAAGAATATATGGTAATGCTGTTGCAAAGTCCATATGAATGTGTGCAAGAAGGCATATTATAGTGAGGTGATTTTTCTTTGCCAACAAACAAGTAGTTGGCAGGTATATAAGTAAGTTAAAGTTTATTAAAAAAAATTTTTTTTATATAAATTATTTTTTTTTAAACCTTCAAATTAAGAGTTAAAATTTATTAACAAATACAAAATAAATTTGTAAATATATAAAAAATTTTGCTTTAAAACTTCAAATTATATGGTATTATATGGTGTTTTTGTTGTAAAAAATTATTTTTTTATGTCTAATATGACGGAGCATTAATTGTTGTTGATATAAGATATGTTCGAAAATTTTCGAACATAAGTTCGAAATTTCGAAAATGCTCAAAAATTAATATCTAGCATTTAAACATTGCATTTTATATCAATCATACATCAAATTACTACTTTTAACATACATATATTCAAGAGCATGCGGTAGAACATTTTTTTTACGCCTGATATGATTGAAAACTAATTTTTGTCAATATAAGATATGTTCGAAAATTTTCGAACATAAGTTCGAAATTTCGAAAATGCTCAAAAATTAATATCTAGCACTTAAACATTGCATTTTATATCAACAAAACATCAAATTACTATTTTTCATATATACAAGAGCTTATACGAAGTTCGAAACATTACAAACTTTCTCAATTCTTGATGGGATCACATATTATGAATTTTGTCTTATTTACTGACTGCATCATATTGATTTTTGTACTTTTCGACTTAACTACTACAAAACACTGATGTATAATAGTTTACATATGCCTACAGCTTTTGCCAGACAACACTATTGCCTTTCTTATCATCAGTGTTTAAAAATTAAATACTTTGCTTAAAAACTTTATGAAAAACTATTTATGAAAAATTCCCTAAAAATTTTCCATTATTAATTTAATACCTTTAAACTCAGCTTGAGTAACAAGGTTTATGGCTTTGCTTTACCTGCATGGCTGTGCTACTCCAGCAATATTATATATACAAATTCTACCAATAATAATAATAATAATAACAATATATATTTGAGGATTTATTTCCATAAATTTATTGCTGCACAAAATTTTGTGAATTATCACAACGATATTAATAACAAGTAAAAGTGCTATATATGGCATAATATCAATGGAATTCGAATAATATCAATTAAAAAAAAAGGTTTTTAAAAAAATGGGTTTCAGAGGACTAGTTGTCATAATTTGGTCATTATAAAAAAAGCTGCGTACACATATGCCACTACCTGTAAATTGTGGCTGAAGAAGCCCTCTCTGTTGCAGAAAAAGTCTTATATCTGAAATAATTTTGGAATTCGAATAATATCAATTTTAACTAAAGGTTTTTCAAAAAGATGGGTTTCAGGGGATTAGTTGTCATAATTTGGTTAATATAAAAAAACTAGTCTTATTGAATTATTTTAATATTAAAGAAAATATTTACAGTTTTCGAGCTCTGGAGTTGCCTATTTGAATTTTTTGGTTTTTAGTACCAATAAATTTCTTTTCACAATATAAAAAAAGAAAAAAATTGTTTTAATTGGTTACTTTTGTGTACCAAAAAAATCAAAAAAATCTCACTTGTCCAACTCTGGTATTGTGTTTTTCATTTTTTTTAATCTTAACACAATTTAATTCTTTCTGGAGTATAAAATAGGTTTAATTAGCAAAAAAAAAAACTAAAATTATTTTTAATTAGTTAGTTTTATAGAGTAAAAATAAGTTTAAATTTCCCAGCTCTGGAGTTGTATTTGATATTTTGCCCATTTTCCATAGCAATCTGTGTGGGAATATTTCCAATGCATCACTCTAAGACCGAAGCCTTTAGCTTTTCTTAGGGCATCGGAACCCAGATTTTACCTACAGACAGGTGAATATCGCTTATTCAACGTTCCTATTCATAAGCACCCTGTATATATAGTCTATGGGGACACATATAAATAATGTGGCGATTGCACACGAAATGATGAAGGGTAAAAAAATAAAATATATTAAAAAAAAGTACGAAAAAACAAAAAGTTGAATTTACCATTTTTCTGATAACAATTTTTATATTGTACATATCTACAAAAAAATACTTTTCAAATTATATATAATTTATCAATATTGATATACGATCAGATATTTAAAAGTGTACTACAAAAAAATGTGTGACTCATTTACATACAAGAAATATTTTCAATTTCGCAATATTTGATGAATTAATGTGTTTTTCTTTAATTTTCTTATACAAGGTTTTTGTTAAATGTGTTTAAAATTTGTTTGTTTTTTTTTGTTTAACAAAAATTCGATTTATTGTATCATGAAAAGTATATTGGAATTTTAAACATCCTTGTTGTAGTCTTCCGTGTTACGTACGTATATTTCCATGTTGCTGCTTGTGTTGTCAGCTTTTATCCTGTAACGAGGGACATATAAATGTTTTATTGGAAAACCCAACGCGTTTTTGTATATTCAATATATTGTGTGCAACATTTTGCCAACATATTGGAACAAACAGTGCATGTTGTACAGCGAGGGAGGGAGGGATGTAGGTGGGTCATAAGCCAGCCAATATGCCACAAAATTCTTTAGGGAGCTATAAAAATTTATGCACTTGTTTTCTTTTTTCTTACAAATATATTGAAATATTAAATATTTTGTGTAATCATATTAATAAAAAAAAACTCACACACTCACACATACAGTTGCTGTATGTTGAATTGCAAGTGGCGCTGATTTTCGTTGCCCAATACTACTGTGCATCCACTAGACCTACCTGTAACATATAATATGTCACAATATATTAAATACTTTAAATTTAATTTCCTTCACAACACTTGTGACGACTTAATTTAGTTGACTACGGGTACATGTTCGTGTCCGATATTTATAGGGATTAATACAGCAACTATATTGACTTGCCCGTTACACAGAGTATCAATATTGCCAATATTTATTGTCTGCCAGCGTGCAAGTATGTCGTCCTTTTTTTACAACAACTAAAACAAACCCATAAATTTAACATGAAATTTTGGGTGGGGAAAAAAAGGAACACCACTCAGCCAACACGAACAATAAAATAAAACTGATCAAACAAAATAATTTTTTAATTAAAAGGATAAAAAGAAAAGACAAAAAAAAACTGCAGCTGAAAGGCTGACAATAAAAATAGTAGGAAAATAATGGAAAATAAAATGCAAGTAGTGGCTCATACTCGTAGTCAAAATAAAGTACACTTTAAACATTTAAAACCTGTATTGTATATGTTCGAATTTTAGAAATTAAAGTTTTTATGAAATCTGGGAATTTATTAATATGTATATATATTTGATATATGGAAATGATAATGCGTATTATTTTTTTAGATGTTCGAATTTTCGAAATTGAAAATTTAAGGATTTCTGCAAATTTTTAAACATATTATTACATATATTTTATATATAGAAATGAAAAATACTAATTTTTTAGATGTTCGAATTTTCGAAATTAAAAATTTTATGTTATCTGAGAATTGTTGTATATAATATTATTTATTTTTTTATATATACTCATGATAGCATTACTTTTCTAGATGTTCGAATTTTCGAAATTAAAAATTTTTTATTTTGTATGGAAATACCGGTTTTACATGCTTACAGATGTATTCATATAAAATAATGTGCACTTGAGATGTGATTTAAAATATAATTTCCTTACGAAATTTATTTTCAAATACTCTCTAAGTCTATATTATTTTCCTGTAAATACGGTAGTTAAAGTAGGCTTTGTTTATGACTATGGCTAACAGCCTCAATTATACGAAATTTAATAATATCAAATAAAATAAAATTAATAATATGTCAAACTAATTTATTTATTTATCCGTTAAATAACATGTTTGTCCACAACAAGTAAGAAATTTATATTCGGCCGTATTGAATCTTAAATACCTTTCAAATATTTCGTAAATAAAAGCCTCTATTTTATAGGGGTCATTCCGGGAAGGGCTATGAGGGAGACATCTCGTTTCTGCCATAAAACACTAAAAAGTCCATTTCTGGTTTTATTAAGTTTAAAAACAAATTTTTTTTGATAGGGTCATTTAAGGGGGCAAAGGTGGGGGAGGGTGGGGCAGATCCCAGAACATCTCAGCTTTGTCATAAAAGCTTAACAATTTATTTTTTAACGAATGTAGGCTTAAATTATAGAATTTACATTATTTTTCAATGTAATATGTTACTTTAACGCCCACTAAAGGGGGCGGGGTCCAAAAAATGGATTTTTCTAAACCATCTTTGTGATAAAAATTTAACATTTGCTTAAAAAAATTAAAAAAAATATATATAAAAATTATGTTGTTTTTAATACTTCCTAGGGGTACTTTTTTACCTCTCGCCCTATTCAGCCCATTTAGGAACTTAACCTGTGCTATCCTTCAAGATATATTTATACCAAGTTTCAAGGGTCTGGCTCTTTTCATTTGGACTGAATCGTGATTTCCACAGACGGACGTACGGATGGGCATGAGATCTAGATCGTCTTAGATTTCATCACTGATCAAGAATATATATACTTTATAGAATCTTAAAGGGATATTTCTCTACGTTACACACGGAATGACAAAGTGAATATACCCTCCAACTCTTTTTTGGAGGTTATAAAAAAACTGATTTGTTTGTGTGTAGAAAACCGCCAGGGTATTTGGCGGCAATCGAAGTTACAAGCATCAGACTGAGTCATATATTCATAGAAACATTTGGAATTGGAATAGTTATTTATGCAAAAAACATATATGTTACACACGAGGTGTGTTCACAATTATAGTAAATCTTAAAATTTGATAAAAAAAAATTTTGTGAAGTTTTCGAACATAAGTTCGAAATTTCGAAAATGCTCAAAAATTAATATCATACAGAGGCAAAATCTGTATGTTTCTTCTTGAACAAATTATTTATGAAGCACTTACAAATAGTTCACAGTATTATATTATTACCAAATAATTCACAATAGAACTTTTACCTATAAAAAATATATATTCAATAGTACCGTTTTGTTGGTAAACCACTCTTTCCCATAATATTTGCTATAAAAATAATTATATTTGATTGATATTTATAAATTTAGATCTAGATAATAACTTGAACGCATATACAGTGGCACTAAATTCTCCAGCTCTGCACAATCACAATAGCAGAAAATCATGTCTAGCTTTGTTGTACTCTTATTAGGGCTGGAAATTACTACCGTTCCACACTTCTGTTGCTACATTTTGCAACTTATCGAGCCATTCGGATATAATTTTTAATATGCAAATAAATAAAAATATTTTATTAACTGCTTATATGCCAAATATCTATAAAAAATTTGCCCATAAAATATTTTTTATAAATGTAGTAAATAACACAAAATCAAAAACTCATTTTCCATGCTGGACTGTATCAATAAAGTAAATAGAGATAAATAATAAACAGAGAACACAAACAGTTTTGTTTATGTATAACAAAGAAAGAGAGAGTATTTCAACTGAACTTGAACTTCTAATAAGAGAAATAAAAATATTGATTAAAATTGTATATACTCTTGCTTATACATACAATATCCATATATTTAGGTATAAATAATTTTACGCGATCATGCACGATCAGTTGTATTTTAGGAACGCATATATAATAAACACTCTTGTCGCATAAAACATAAAATATACTATAGTCAGTTAAATAAAATTAATTTGAGAATAATATTAACTAAGCGTACCGTACAATTATGAAAGCAAATTGTATAATATTTACAATATGCATGATCTGTTGTCTGGCTGTGCATACAAAAGCGGCTCGTATTCTGGGAGTATTTCCCTCACCCTCTAAATCTCATGCTTTAATTCATTGTGCAGTAGCCGATGCCCTGGCAGAGGCGGGCCATGAGGTCACCGTTATTGCCAGCGTGCCTAATATGATTAAAAAGGCGAAATACGATTTTATACATGTACCGGGCGGTATGTTCGACAGTAATTTTGCCCAGGAGATGTTAAATAAGCCAGCATCGATTTATAGAAAATTCAATGGCATTATTTCGTTTGTCATCGATATAGCCAACAATACATACAATCAACCGAAAATGTTGAATTTTTTGCAAACTCATAAAGCTGGAGACTTTGATGCTGTTATATTGGGTTACTTTTTCAACGAATTTATGTTGGGCATAGCAGCCCATTTCCAGTGTCCTATTATATTGTCGTTCATGGTACAGCCCATATTTCCTATAAATAAAATGATTGGCAATCCTCTGGAGGTTTCATATGTGCCTTCTTTGTATAGCGGGCTTAAGCAGCCTATGGATTTTGTTACCCGAGTAAAAAATTTATTGGCCAATGGTTTTGAACATCTGTTTTTGTACAATGCAGTACAAAGGCAATCGGAAAATATGTATAGGTAAGAGTAATTAGTTATTTTAGTGAATAAATAAAAATTATTGAAGGACACAAGGAAAATAAAAATTAGTTCAAAAATCTTAAAAGTATACGGAGTAAAGTTATGTTCAAATTTATGTTCAGTTAAAATGCTATGAAAGCCTTTTAGTAAAGTCGAATATATGTAATTTGCATTAAAAAAAATTAATTTTCCAGGCATAAAGAATATTCGAAAATTTTCGAATACATGTTCGAAATTTCGAATATGCTGTAAAATTCATAAGTTGCCTTAAAACATCGATTTAGAAGTGTTTTAGCCGATTTCGAGTTTTCATTTCATATATATATTATGCATGCATTATTTTGGTATTAAGTTCGAAAATGCGAAATCAACAAAGGTTATCAAATTCTAGTTTTTATACATATTATGCATGCATTATTTTGGTATTAAGTTCGAAAATGTGAAATCAACAAAGGTTACTAAATTCTAATTTTTAGTAATAAATATTAAAGCCTTAAAATAAAATGCTACTTTTATTTAAATATATTATGCCAAATACACAATTTGGGTTAGTATATACATGTATGTACGTAGTATATAATATACATAAGTATGTGCATACATATATGTAATACGTGCATATATGGTATTATATGGTGTTTTTGCGGTAGAAAATTATTTTTTTATGCCTGATATGATTGAAAACAAATTTTTGTTAATATAAGACATGTTCGAAAATTTTCGAACATAAGTTCGAAATTTCGAAAATGCTCAAAAATTAATATTTTGCATTTAAACATTACATTTCATATCAATCACACATCAAATTACTAATTTTCATATTTGCATGAGCATATAGGAAGTTCGAAACATTACAAACTTACTCAATTCTTTGTGGGATCACGTATTATGAACTTTGTCTTATTTACGGACTGCATCATATTGCTTTTTGCACTTAACTGCTGCAAAACACTGCTGTATAATGATTTACATATGCGTACAGCTTTTTATCAGACAACACTATCGCTTTTCTTATCATCAGTGTTTAAAAATAAAATATACAGCTGATACAAATTCCACTCAGTTATTATTGTTTGATTTTAAATTAAAGCAAACGTTGCGAGAACAAAGAAGTTTTTATACTCCAACTTCCCAAAATCAAAATGAATACGTTAGTGTTCAGGATTTTAAGCATATTAAACTTGACACACGCAGCACGTATTTTGGGAATATTTACCTCGCCCATTAAGTCTCATCTACTTATACATTCTTCCGTGGCGGAGACATTGTCAACAGCCGGCCATAATGTCACGGTTATTGGTTCATTTCCTAACCTTTTACCACACGCGAAATATAATTATATAAGTGTAGAAGGCAAACAGTTGGAGGCGAGCTTTGTACAAAACTGTTTGGAGAGTTCAGAATACGTTCACAAAAAGTTCTATAACTTACTTGATGTTGTCATGAAAAGTGCAAATAATAGCATGCAACACTTCAAAATGAAAGAATTTTTAAGTTCTCATAAGGCTGGAGATTTTGATGTTTTATTATTGGGCTATTATAACAACGATTTTATGTTGGGTCTGGGTGCACATTTTCAATGTCCCATTATCTTGTCTTTCATGGTGCGTCCCATTTTCACAATCAATTCTATAGTGGGTAATCCAGAGCAACCTTCATATGTGGCCACAGTGTTTGGTAATTTTAAATTACCCCTTCATCTTACTGACAGAGTGAAGAATTATGTTTATAACTTCATAGAGCATAATGTTATGGAACCTTTGATAAACAGGAAACTTAATGAAATGTATAGGTAAGTTTCTTGCCACTGAAAATTTTGTAATTGAAAATTTTCGAAAAATTTCCAAAGTTTTTGTAATAAAAAATTTTAAAAAATTTGCTAATCAAAATATTAAAAAAATTTCGTAATCAAAAATTTTGAAAAAAATTCGTAATCGAATTTTCGAAAAATTTTGGAATTGATAATTTTGTAAAAAAATTGTAGCTAAAAGATATTAAAAACTTTTCGCAATCGAAAATATTCGAAAAATTTTGGAAATGAAAATTTTCGAAAAATTTTGTAAATGGAAATTTTCGAAAAATTTTGTAAAAGAAAATTTTCGAAAAATTTTGTAAATGAAAATTTTCGAAAAATTTTGTAAATGAAAATTTTCGAAAAATTTTGTAAATGAAAATTTTCGAATAATTTTGTAAATGAAAATTTTCGAAAAATTTTGTAAATGAAAAGTTTCGAAAAATTTTGTTAATTGAAAATTTTCCAAAAATTTTGTGAATGAAAATTTTCGAAAAATTTTGTAAATGAAAATTTTCGAAAAATTTTGTAAATGAAAATTTTCGTAAAATTTTGTAAATGAAAATTTTCCAAAAATTTTCAAAAAATTTTGTAATTAAAAATGTTTGAAAACTTTTATATCTGAAATTTTTTGAAAAATATTCTAATTGCACAATATCGCAAATTTTCGAAAAAGTTTTGTGAAGGAAAAAATTTCTACAGAAAATTATTACCTAAACAGTTTTGAAATTTGAAAAATTTTCAGAATGCAAAAATTAGTGCTAAACAAACTTTGGAAAATATTTCTGCCATTGGCAACTCTTAGAAACAAGTTGGTGGTGAGTTTTGCTGCCTAAAAATCTCTTGATAAGTTATTTTTATAAAATGTTCACTTTTGATTAAAGACCATACAACATCTAGAAAGTATAACAAAATATTTACTGATTACTTTTTCTTATGTTTAAATTCAATTAAAATATTGTAGCCGGCATAAACAAGCAGTCAGTTGATAATCGCATTTGCTAATTTAAATACATGTGCTGGATTTTGTGGTACAAAAAAAAAATTATCTTATAGAATTAAAAATAAATAAATAGCGGCAGCATGATGTGTAACCGGTTTATTTTTCTGTTGTTATTCTTCATGTCTTTGTTTTGTTTGCGAACACAAGCTTCCCGTATTCTTGGCGTATTTCTAGCTCCTTCAAAATCCCATCTCTTAATACACTGTGCGATAGCAGATACTCTGGCAGCTGACGGCCATGAGGTGACCGTTATTGCCACCCAACCAAATCTATATCCTAAAGCGAATTACAATTACATTGAAATTGATACTGATCTCTATCTTAATAAATTTGCCCAGAAAATGGTCCAGAAACGAGCTCCTGTTTATATAGGATTAAGTGCTGCTATTTCAAAAATTATTAAAGCGACCAATAGTACTTTAAATCACCATAAAATGTTGGACTTTCTGCACACTCATAAACCTGGCGAATATGATGCCATTATTGTTGGTTATTGTATAGACGATTTTGTAATCGGTTTAGGTGCTTATTTCGAATGTCCTATTATATTGTCATTTGTGCTGCAACCTATGTTCTCTATAAACCAAATGCTGCGTAATCCCCACGAGGTGGCATATGTGCCTATCTTATATAGTGGCCTTCAACAACCTTTAAATTTTTGGAATAGAGTTCAAAACTTATTGGCACTCGGTGTTGAACAAATTATTTATAACATTTTGCTGCAAAGGGAAATAGACAGGTTTTATAAGTAAGTAAAAAAAAATAAAATAAAAATACAAATTATTTAAAAATTGATGGAAAAATAATGAGTGAAAAAAAATCAAGTTTGACATTCGTGATTGTTTCTAATTTATCTTAATACACCGGCCAGTTGAAACGAAAGTGACCCGTAAACCAAGAACTAGCGTGAGCAAGATGTTTATGTCACACTTCCATAATTATAATAAAAATTCTCTCACGATCTCATCTCTAGTTGAGAATTTAATTGTGGCAGCTACTTAGCCGCTATCTACTATTACACAAAATTCTAAATCTCCCACTTTGTTGCTCAAACCTCAATATTAGAAAACATTTTTAGAATCTAGATGAGTATGAGACTTAATCAAAAACTCATATCAAGAGTTATTTGATTAATATTGATGTCGGCTAATTGGTTTTGCAAATTTAAATTAATTGAACAAAATAGAAAATAATAATAATAAATTAAAACAATTGTATAACATTAACTGCTGCCTGAGGGCTGTCACTCACACACCTTTTTGCATGTCTTAATAAAATTCATAGTAGTTGATAGAATGCAATAAATATCATGTCTCCGCGTTGTGTTATTGTAAATATATGATTTTTATATGATATAAATATTTTGTTACTATATTCGAATTTTCTAACTGAAAAATTTCATAAACTCAGAGAATATATTGGTATAATATTATATATTAATTATTAAAATGACTAATTATATCAATTATTTATATGTTCGAATTTTCGAAATTAAAATTTTTATGAAATTTGGGAATTTATTAATAGATATATATATTTGATATATGGAAATGATAATACGTATTATTTTTTTAGATGTTCGAATTTTCGAAATTGAAAATTTAAGGATTTCTGCAAATTTTTAAACATATTATTGCATATATTTTATATATAGAAATGATAATACTAATTTTTTAGATGTTCGAATTTTCGAAATTAAAAATTTTATGTTATCTGAGAATTTTTATATACATATAATATTATTTATTTTTTTTATATACAGATGATAGCATTACTTTTCTAGATGTTCGAATTTTCGAAATTAAAAATTTTATGATATCTGAGAATTTTTAAGTATATTATTATTTATTTTTTATATATACAAATGATGGTATTACTTTTCTAGATGTTCGAATTTTCGTAATTAAAAATGTTTTAAATTTTGAGAACATTCATGTGCATATATGAAATAATAATTATTAATACGATTAAAAATTTTACATTTGTAGATGTTCGAATTTAGAAACATGAAAGTCAAAACTTTTTTAAGCAAATTTTATGAAGTTTCAGAAAGTAAATAGCATTTTATTGCTGTTCGTAAATAATTTATTTTTTTGAACGCTTATACTTATTTGTTGCAGTTATGTGGTTTTCATTGTGTTCGCATGTTTGTGAGAAATTGTTTGTCACTGTCAGAATTTTGATAGCCCATTTTGTTATCATACTTAAAGATGATAGAATAAATATTATTTTGCAATAGAATTTTGTTTCGCAGTATTACGTCACAATGATTTTACGTATAAAAATATATAATTTTTTTTTCAGTATTTCATACCGATTGACTTTTAATGAATAAAATATAAATAACCAGTTTAAATGTATTATTTAGTGGTTTTGTTTAGAAGAGGTCGTTATATTTACAATATAGTAAATTAATTTCGTTCAAGTGGCGATAGAAATAAATATCTGATTGCTTAACTAAACGAGGGTTGGTACAGAAATGAAAAGAAAACAATTAAACTGAAGTGAAAATGAATCAATATATAATTTAAAATACGAGCAAAAAAAATGTTGGCAAAAATTTATTTTTAAATAAAAATGCTTAAAGAAAAAGTTAAATATTAGTTAATAAATTTATTGATAATTAAAAAATAAATAATCAGACAGTTCACGACCTAAGGAAAATTAATTGCTAAATTAACAACTTGAAAAATTGTTAATATTAACAGAACTTCTTGATTACAAGTAATAATTTCATCTTTTTGTAGATACAATTTCCCACCTGACCGCTATCCACCCTTGGAGGAGGTCTACAAAAATATTTCTTTAGTGTTGACAAATCATCATTTCAGTCAGGGACCCATAAGACCCAATGTACCGGCTCTTATAGAAATTGGTGGTATACAAATCAAAGAAAAACCGGATCCTTTGCCCCAAGACTTGGCCGATATAGTGGAGTCAGCGAAAAAAGGCGTCATCTTCTTTAGTTTGGGCACCAATGTTCAAGGCTCCAATCTGGCTGAGGACAAGGCCAAAATGATATTCAATGTTTTGTCAAAATTACCCTATACCGTACTGCTGAAATGGGGAGATTCGGCTTTTCCCGGTCATTCGGAAAATATGATTTACAGATCTTGGCTGCCGCAGGACGATCTCTTGGCCCATCCTAAGGTTAAACTTTTCATTACACACGGCGGCATGGGCAGTGTAGTGGAATCACAATATCATGGTGTACCCATGGTGGGTATACCCTTCTTTGGCGATCAACATTCGAATATAGCGAATGTAGAGAAATTCGGTTTCGGCTTGGGCCTGGAATATGCCCGCTTTAGTGAAGAGTCTTTTCGAACAGCCATTACAGAGGTGCTGGAAAATTCATCTTATACAGAAAATGTACAAACATTTTCGAAATTATATCGTGATAGACCCATGACGCCCCGACAATTGGTACGCTATTGGGTGGAATATGTTATACGGCATAATGGGGCCAAACATATGCAATCGCCAGCCATATTTATGCCTTGGTGGCAATTGTATTCAGTGGATGTTGTTGCTTTCCTAATGGCAGTACTATTGGCTATAGTGGCTGTACTGGTGGGCGTGTGCAAATTATTGTGCTGCCGTGGCAAGGCGGGTGTTAAGGCGCCCACAATAAAGGCTTCAAAAAGTAAGAAAAAGAAATAGGTTATTGTATTTTTTAAGTACAATTTATAAGAGACATAAGAAGAGCTGAGCTGTAAAAAATAATTTAATGCTCAGAATTTGATATTGTTAAATTTATTTTATTTTTTGTTTAAAACAAAAATTGTAGTATAAATTTTATATTATATGTATTTGACAATTTTAATGCAAATAAAGCAGCGGCTGCCTGCCATAAACAGACAACTTCAGTACATCCAGTATGAAACCCCAATTTTATTAATCGTTTTAATTTATTAATCGTGATTTTTTGAAAAAAATAATTTTTATTTTGTATATATTTTTAAAAAATGAAAATTGTAAATAAATGCATGTATTTTTATTGAACATTCATATTGTTATATTAAATACAATTAAGATTGATGGACTAATAAATTAAGTTTATTTAAGCAAGAGGTCAATTATTTAATCTTTGTCAATTATTTTTTATAAAAAACATTGTATTTTTATATTTTGTAAAAAACTTTGTTTTTTATATTTTATAAAAAACTTTGCCAATTATTTTTTATAAAAAACTTTGTCAATTATGTTTTATAAAAAACTTTGTCAATTACTTTTTATAAAAATCTTTGTTTTTTTTATATTTTGTAAAAAACTTTTGTGTTAATTTTTATAAAAAACTTTGTTTTTAATTTTTTATAAAAAAGTTTGGTATTTTATTTTTATAAAAAACTTTGTTTATGTTATTTTTTAAAAAACCTTTGTTGTGTTTATTTTTTATAAAATAATTTGTTTTTTATTTTTTATAAAATACTTTGTTTATTGTTTTAGTTTTTATAAAAAACTTTTTTTTTATTTTTTATAAAGAACTTTTTTTTATTTTTTATAAAAAACTTTTTTTTTATATTTTATAAAAAATTTTATTTTTTGTTATAAAAAAATAATTGAGCTTTTGATTAAATGAACATAATTTATCAATATAAAAAATTAGGTCGAAAAATTTGTGAAATAAATTTAATAGACTAATTGTTCGAAAAATTTTGTGAAAGTGTGGCGGCATTCGAAAACAGCTGTAGTGCTCCGCAGTGTAAGTTGAATATTAAAAAGTTGATGTTGACTTGGTTTGTGCGTTGGAATATATAAATAAAGTTTACGAGGTCTGTTCGAAAATTTTCCAAAAAAAAAAATTATATTTATGTATCCTTTTCGTTTTTAACGTCTTCAGAATAGTCCCCTCCGAATATAAGGCACATAAGCCAGAGTTTTTTTTCCTATCGTCGTAGCAGTTCTGATATGAACTACTTCCAATGTCTTTGAGCTCGCTGAGCAATTCGGTTTTATCTCCTCTATCGTTTGCAAAATCGCCCTCTTTTATAGGTCTGTCTGTTAAAAAAAAATATTTAAAAAATTTTCTAATTTATAGCACTTTATTAAAAAAAAATTTATACAAAAAAATTATTTTAAAAGCCTCTTTTGAATGAATTTTTTTTTCATAAATTAAACATTTACTGCAGTGCTTAATAAACTTTAATTTATATTGAGTGCTATTGAAAATAACATAAAAAATTTGGCTGGAGAAAATTGTGCATGTGTGTTTATGCTTCTATAATATATTTCAAAAAAAGCATTTAATTAATATTTACATAACATTTAAAATTTTGAGGAAAAAACACACACACAACAATAAAACTCTTAAATGTTTACAACTACAACTATTTTTTAATTGCATAATCAATTTAAAAATAATAATTTGCCCCTAAAAATATACTAGAATAAATGAATGAATAAAAGGAAACTAATTTACTAACACAATAACACAAGCTTTTGTACTTTTACCGTAAAACTTCGTAGACCGACTGGAGTAATGAAATATAGAACATTTAAGTGAAACCAAAGAGTTGAGTGATAAATCCAGGGAGGAAAACATTTAAGCAAATGTTTTTATAAAGGACGAAGTAAAATTACTGTAGCACTAATTCCGGCACATAAAGCTCGTGTTGCAATAATAGTTTTCTAACCTCCTTCTAATGTCTGGCCTTTGCGAAGACTGAACGAAATCTTGTGTTACAAAAGCAAACAGAAAAGAACATGTAGGAAATGAATTTTTTGTTTGTTTGCTTACACACTTAGGATACGCTTATTCCTGTGACAATAATACGAGTAGAAAAGCCTTTTAGGACTTTGAAATAAATTCTAAGAAATGAAATAAAAAAAAGACATTTTGAACATGAAAATACGAAAGACTTCAATGGCATACAATCATTAGATTTGCCAGCACAAGGAAGAGCAAAAAAATTAAAAAAGAAATTATTTAAGGAAAATGTGTTGTGTTGTCCTTACCAAAAGTTCGAGGAGATTTTTTTTCCTTTTAAAAAGAAATCTTGTGCTAACCACTTTTCTAATCATGCTGCCATCTGACTGTTTGACTATTTGTTTGTATTTGGCACGACATCAGTTGCATTTTTGCTGTTGTTGTTGTTGTTGCTGTACCATTGATATGCTGGCTAGAGATGCGTCAAGTTGTATTAAGCAGAATTGAAAGGACAGAAAAAAAATAGTTAAAGAAGTTTTTTTATGCTCTTTTTTTCCAATATATAAAAATGTTCATTCATTCATTTAGGACACGTCAGTGAGGAAAGAGATGCAGGTTAAAATCAAATTGTAGGTGATGAGAATTGTAGCAGAGAAGAAAAAAACCTAAATATCGAAAGACAGTGAAGCAAATTGCAAAGATAATGTGATTTAATTGAAAATCTATTTTATTTATTATTTTTACTAGGGGGTTTCCCCCTGAATGACTGATTTCTTGGCTGTAGTTAACAGCTTTAATAGACAATTTTTTTTCGGCATATCCTTTATTTTAGACAATTTGCTGAGCATGTCCATCCGTCCACAGACGGATGGACATGCTCAGATCGTCTTAGATTTTATCACTGATCAAGATAATACTTATATACTTTATGGGGTCTCAGATGGATATTTAAAAAATTATATAGCTTGTTTAATATAATATTAATGAAATATTTTAAATCGGGTTTATTTAAAAATTTTAGTTGGAAAGTATATAGGAAATTGTCTCAATTGTAGGCAATTTACCGCACATACTTTGGAATTAATATTAATCATACGCCTTCGTATAGAAATAAATTAATATTTTCCCCCGAAGCTCTTTTATCTAGGGAAATTTTTAGATTGATTTATCTCACAATTTGTGGCTCAGAACCTCAGATTTTTTTGTTTGTTTTCTTTTCGCTAATTATTAGAAATAAATTACTTTTATATTTTAGAGAAGAGTGCTGTAAAGCAAAGTTGTGCAGTAGGAATTAAATAATTCTTGGAACAATTAAGGCTGACAGAAACGTCGCACAACCCTTCTACACACCAGCTTATGTAACATAAATGCTAGCTTATCCTAACCTTGATTAAATGTTTTATAAATAATAATTTTAAAATTGTTTCATACATTGCAAACCACTGTAGCGTGAAGAGCCAAGGGAATGGTATCTATAAAAAGGTAAATGTTGACACTTTAAGTGTTTTTTCAATAGCAAATATTTTCTACTGCACACACGAGTTTGCAACAAGATTTTATTTGCTTCTGCCACACCAAAAATTAAGTTCACACTATCAAATCAAAGTCTCATTGAAATGTGTTGAACACAATGACAACAAGAGAGGGACAAAAAAAAACACACACAATTTTTAATTTCAAAAACTCTTGATAAACTCTCATTCACCTTGAGAGTTTTGACATGAAAACAGACTTACAACAATCCAAACGATTTTTATTTTTATAGTCTACTTGTAGGCTAAAGGCTTTTAAAGCTTTTATAAAAACCAATTTCCACTGCTCTACTTGAAAAAGAAAAAATATTTTCATTTCTTTTAACTTGTTTTTTCTTTTCGTTCATTTAAAATGTTGCGTTTGGTTTTTGTACAAATGCACCATATCTTTTTTACGGGGTTTTTCCATTTTGTGGCCAATTAAATTTTATGCTTTGCTTAATATCTAAATTTTAATTGGTAACTTTGTTAAAGTGTTTTGTGGCGTTTTAAGTGAGCGGCACATAAACAACTACTACAAATGCCAAATGCTGTTTGGCATATTTCATTGCATACTTTTAGACAGCTCTTGCCATAGATCGGGTTAAATATATGGCGGTCAATAGCCTCTGAATAGCCCGCAAGGGATTGGTAATTATTGGCAAAAAAAAAAAAACAAAGTTGGTGTGCAACTGCCGTGAGTTGTATTCTGGCAAATACAATTTTACGCTAGTGTGCTTCAACTCTTTTCAGTGCTTGAGCAGCAGCTAAAAAAAATCTCAATATATAAATGACAGCTATAATAATTATTTTGATTTTATTTTATTGTATTTGCTTAAGGAAATGACTATAACAATTTTAAATAAAAAAATGTGCTTTAAGCAACAATAACAAAACTATTTTTTTTATAAACTGCAAAGTTAAAAAATATTAATAATTTCAAAGCAAATATTCGGTGTTGGTTTAACCGGATATTACAAGAACAAGGAATAGAATTAATGGACCAGCAGCCAGTTATTCAACTCATTAAAGAATTTTGCAATGAAATTTAATTTAAAACAATTTTATATAGGGTCCGCCAAATAACTTTTTTTTTTTTGAAAATGCTATAAAAAACTACTCAAATTTCTTTTTTTATTTGAAAGTACAATCCTTCCGCTTAATAATGGAAAATAATTTCATTCAAATGGCTGCATGGCCCGATAACGATTACCACTGACTGTAACGGCCACTCCTGGCCGAAGAAAAATGGCCCAATTATGCCTCTGGACCAAAATCCACACCAAACAGTGACACGTTTTGAGTGCGTCGGCTTTTCAATGTATGCGTGCGGGTTTTCTGTGCCCCAAATGCGACAATTTTGCTTGTTTACATACCCGCCAAGATCAAAATGAGCTTCATCTGAAAAGATGAAATATGCAGAAAACATTAAAAAAAAATTCAGTTTATGCAAATCACTGAGTGTTGGTGAAATGTAAAATTAAGCAGAAAACAATTTATTTTCAAAGAATTTTATACTCTTACCTCCCTGTTGCTTTATTTGGTTTTGATTTTTATATAAATTTAAATTTAATTTAAATTCGGTTTATGTAAATCACTTAGTGTTGGTGAAATGTAAAAATATGCAGAAAACAAATTTTTTCAAATAATTTTATACTCTTAGCTGCCTTTTATTTTATTTGGTTTTTATTTTTATATAAATTAAAAAAAAAAATCTGGTTATGTAAATCAAATTTTTTCAAATAATTTTATACTCTTAGCTGCCTTTTACTTTATTTGGTTTTTATTTTTATATAAATTTAAAAAAAAATCTGGTTATGTAAATCACTTAGTGTTGGTGAAATGTAAAAATAAGCAGAAAACAATTTTTTTCAATGAATTTTATACTCTTAGCTGTCTTTTACTTTATTTGGTTTTGTTTTTATATATATATAAATTTAATAAAAATTTAAAAACTGGGCATTTCTTGTCGTTACTTCAGTGAACAAATTGTGTGCAAAACAAAAAAAAATTATTTTAAAATTTTTAAGATTTTTTTGATTTCCTTTAAATTTCACTAACGCAAAAGAGTTTTTTAGGGCCTACAAAAAATTTCCAAAAAGCCTTTGGAATGCATTTTCATTGGAACTATTAAAATAAAGTTAATGGCTTTTTATTTTATTTGCTGTTTACTATTTTTCGTTTTGTGTGCCAAAGACTGATGGGGTTTTTTTATTTCCAAATGCCATAAAACCTCATATAATCGCTCTATTTAACACATTTTATGAAGTCAGTTATTTTAGTTTTAAGACTTAAATATTTCCCGTGGCTGGGAATATTAAACTGAAATGAAAAAGAAAGTAAATGGAATAAAGAAAATGTAATAAAAATGATGGCTACAACTAGGAAATAAAAAACAAGGTTGACCTAAGGAAGTGGGTAAGGATAATTATTTTATAAAATTGTTTTTTTTTATAGAGTTCTATATAAAAATAGAATACAAAAAATGTAGAGGAATGACCAAAATTTTGTCTTCATTAATTTAAAAAATTTAATGGCATTAAATGTTTGAAAATAATATGCGGCATAAAGCCAGCGCGACTGCGGATTATGAGCAATGGTCCAATACTGGATAAAGATTTCGCTTATCATTCGGTCCATTCTCAGACCATCCACCAAACACTTGATGAAATTACTGATCTCGTTGAATCTGAATGTAGGCCAAGATTTTTCCTCAAAACATTTAAAGTAGCGGACGGTTAGATAAAGAGTTTCAGAAGCGGCATTGAATCGCTAAATTCGAGGCCTCTGTCACACTCACGTCTACAGAGGCGATTGCTTGTTCTTTACGCACGCTACAGGCTTGATTTGAATTAATACGAGGTCTGTTCAATAAATTTTGAAACATATTCATTTATTCAACAGTTTCTAGTTTATTTGCTTCAAAGTAGCCCCACTCCCACACATATGCTATACGAGGTCTGTTCAAAAAATAACGTAAATTTTGATTTTCTTCACCAATTTATACTGTATCCCCTTTAAAAATAGTCCCACTCAGATATAACGTACGAGGTCTGTTCAAAAAAATTATGTAAAATTAAGATTAATAGGCAAATTGTTCAAATATTTAAGTTAAATTCAAAAAGACATGATAAATATTCCAATATCAGTTTTAATTATTCAATTTCCACAGCAGAGCGGAACAGCTGTTTTCGAAAGCCGCTGCACTTTTAACATCAGTACTCATGCGTATTTTTGTTCTTCACCACTTACAACGTGGCTTAGTTGAATATGATAATAGCTTTATAAAAATTTTATTAGAAATCTGCATACGAGAAGTGTATCCAATCGATGGTTGCATAATTTCAATTGCTCTGTTGCCGTTCCATTATTTTCTTTATGCCCGATTTTCTGAAAATAAAATTCAGTTTTTCTTATGAATTTATATTGTGGTTATACGATGGTGCTTCTCCCATATAATGTACGACGTCTGTTCTACTAAACTAAATTGAATTTTGATTTTTCTCATTAATTTATATAGTGCCTCTTAGATGTAATATACGAGGTCTGTTCAAAAAATACACTAAATTTTGGTTTTTCTTATCAACTTATTTTGTGTTCCTGTTAAAGGCAGTGCCTCTCAGATATAATATAC
This sequence comes from Linnaemya tessellans, assembly GCA_951800035.1. Lineage (NCBI taxonomy): Eukaryota > Metazoa > Arthropoda > Insecta > Diptera > Tachinidae > Linnaemya > Linnaemya tessellans. The sequence goes on along the minus strand of OX637536.1, from coordinate 97,546,622 downwards.
GAGGTCTGTTCAAAAACTACACTAAATTTTGATTTTTCTTGTCAACTTATTTTGTGTTCCTGTTAAAGGGGGTGCCTCTCAGATATAATACACGAGGTCTGTTCAAAAACTACACTAAATTTTGATTTTTCTTGTCAACTTATTTTGTGTTCCTGTTAAAGGGGGTGCCTCTCAGATATAATACACGAGGTCTGTTCAAAAAATACAGTAAATTTTGGTTTATATCATCAACTTATTTTGTATCCCTTTAATTGTAGTGCATCTCAGATTTCATATACGAGGGTCTGTTCAAAAACTAAATTTAATTTTTTCCATGAACTTAAATTATATTTTTAAAGGTAGTGTATCCCAGATGTCTTATACGACGAATTCTGATTTTTTCCATGAACTTAAATTGTATTTTTAAAGGCAGTGTATCTCAGATATAATATACGAGGTCTGTTCAAAAAAATAAGGTAAATATTGGTTTTTTCTCATCATTTTATATTGCGGCCCCTTTAAAGGTATTCTTATTCCTGTATGATATACGAGGTCTGTTCAAAAGACTAAAGTGAATTTTGATTTCTTCCATAATTTATTTAGTGTCGCCTTCAAAGGTAGTCCTATTCAGTTATAATATAAGAGGTCTGTTCAAAAATAAAGAATATTTGTATATTTCTCATCAATCTATATTGTAGTGCCTCTCATAAATAATATACGAGGTCTGTTCAAAGAGTAAAGTGAATTTTGATTTTTTCATAAAGTTTTGTTTGTCCCAAGGTGAATTTTATTTTTTAATAATAATAAAAATATGTAATTAAAAATTTCAAATAAAAAAAACATTTGTTATAAAAAAAGTAATTTTTAATTGCATGGATTTGAACTTGACTATTAATTTTTGGCCCAATAGTAAAAATATACGATTGTACGTAGGCCGCGAAATTTTTAAAAATTCACCATAATTTTTGAACAGACCTCGTATAAACATTTTAACAGCTTGAATTTTTATATCAATGAAAACTTATTTTTATAGTTCTTAGCAATTATTTTGAAATAGAGTTACTGGCTTCTACTAAATTATTAAAATCTTTTTATATGCAATTTGAATAAAATTATTTCTACTAAGCACTTTTACGAGTATAGCCCTGTTTTAACTGTTTAAAAACTTTCACGACACGTAACTTTTGCGATCAGAAAAGAGACTTACATAATATGATAAAGTGCCACAGAATATATTAAATTTTGTGTAATTGCATAATCGGCCACAAATAAAAAGTTTAAATTTTTAATCGAGTTTAAATAATTTTATATTAAGGGAAAGGTTAGTCGTGTAGCAATTAATCGCCTGACCGTTTGAATGCTCTACTATCAAAACATCTGATTAGCATTTTCTATTCAATAGCGATTTTATTGCTTTTCATTTCGGTTAACTCTTAAATATTTATGAAACAAAATTTAGTTATAAATTATAAAAAAAAGAAAGCTGAATTAAATTAATTGTTTCTCCATGGCGTTTTCCCAACCTAAAGATTGAACACATTTGTCAAGTTTTATCACGTTGTAGTTCTATAAATTTATGTTTATTATTTCAACTGTAACTGTTATATTATTTGCCATTTTCTCTCCAGGCTTAAATTGCGCCGCACTCATACATACATGATTGCTGTGCTGTGCTGTGCCTTGGCAGAGCATTACATAGAGTTTTGCTGTACGGTTTCACAAAGAAAACACAAGTAATAACAGGATTTATTAGTTAAACTTATAAAAACACAAGCAGATTATTTTTAAGTTGTAAATAAAATAGCATTAAAAGTGAAGAAGACAAACACCCAGCAATACTTTTAATTAGCAATATTAATTTAATAAATATTTAGGCAAAATATATATAAAATATTATGTGATAAATTGTTTAAAATTATTATTTGTTTTTCATATGAGTTTTTATAAAAATTTTGCTAGTACTATTTAATAAAATTAATTTAAAAAAAATTTTGCTGGGTTTTTATTTTTTGCACTTGACTTGATGTCTTTAAATGGTTATTTATTTGTGCATCATTCAGCATATAATCTCTACCGAGAATTACAACAACAACAATAACAGCCATAAACCATATCCACAAAATAAAGAAACGAAGAAAATAAGAAAATAAGAATTCAAGAAAAACTGGCCAAAACTTTCATTTTTCTTGCCTCGTTGCCATGAGATGCCGTACAAAATCGTATATTGCATTCAATCAGCCCATTGACCAGCATCTTTGTTGCCTGTCTATCTTGTTTGTATGTGTTTTTTTCATTTTTTCTTAAGACTCATCTTTCAATTTGATAACTGGTTTTATATTTTTTTGCCTTGGTTTTTTTGTATCAACTTTATTTGACAGTGAAATGTTTGATGCTGTGTGCTGTGCATGAGGTGTGTGTGTGTGTGTGTGACTGAACAAGCGCGAGTGTATCAATGGTCCACAACTGACATACGATTACAAATGACATTAAGAAGAGCAATTGATTTCTATGGAAAAATGACTTCATATGCTTCAAAATATACTAGACTTGTCTTGTATGCAACAAGATGACAACAACAACAAGAACACTGCGCTTAACGACTGTTGTTTATAATTTATTGGTAAAATGCTGATGATTTTAATTTCAGATTCCATCATCTGGTTTATCATTGATATGATTTCTAATGATTTCTTAAAAAAACGCACATTCATTATAATTTATTTTAAATTACGAAAAAAAAGGAAATGAAATTATAAAAAATGTAAAGCAGTTTTCCAAAAAATAAGTAAACGAGAGTTGTTTATTTTTAATTGAATTCAAAATAACGTTTCTTTTTGGTTTTCAGTTAAAAATCAAGCATCTGGTTTAGCATTGATAATGATTTCTTAAAAAACACGCATTAATAACAATTTCTTTTATAAAAAAACGACACCAAATTAAGAAATATGTATAACAAATAATTAATAAATAAAATCAAACATAACCTTCAATTTATGCTAACTATTTTTTTATGCAAGTGAAATGCTGTCAAAATTTTTATATCGTTACTTGCAACTGGAAAAAAAGAAAATAAAAAAAAAAAATAAAAAAGAAAACATATTAACATGCCAATTATTCAGGTATTCAGAGAGACATTTTTGTTATACAAATTTTATGTTCTACTTTAGCGACTGGATTGATAAAACTCCTCACAATTAGTAAAAAGGTGCGATTGGGAATTAGAAAGGGCATTTTGCGTTTTAACTAACGATATGAAAAAACTATAAAATAATATCATTAGTCTGATAATCTGTTGATATTGTAAAACGGCCATAAGAATTTAATATTTCATATTGAAAAATTTTATTTTAAAGCAACTACCTTAGCATCAAAATATTTAGATAACTTCGAAAATTGTTCGAAAATTTGTTTTAAATTCAGAAAAACATGATAAATATTCCAATATCAGTTTTAATTATCCAATTTACACAACAGAGGAGAACAGCTGTTTTCGAAAGCCGCTACACTTTCATCATCAGTACCCATGCGTATTTTTGTTTTTCACCCTTTAAAAGGTGGCTTAGTTGAATGTGACAACAGTTTTTATTTTATACAAATATTATTAGGAAATTGCATACGAGAAGTGTATCCAATCAGTGGTAGCACAATTTTAATTCCTCTGCTGCCGTTCGATTATTTTTTTCATGTTCCCATTTTCTGAATGTAAAATATTATTTTTGTTATGAATTTATATTGTTTGCTCTCAGATAAAATATACGAGGTCTGTTCAAACACTAAATTGAATTTTGATTGTGCCATCTACATATAAAGATGGCGCCTCTCAATTGCTACGCAATTCTTTAATTTCAAAGTTTTACTTCCTCCCATAAATTTAAGCAGCATTTATTTAACGCATTTTACTGAAAACATTATCCACAAACACCAGCTACAACTTTCCTAATTGCCACTAATAACTTAAAGTTTGGAAGTTTATGTTCAAGGTAAATTTAGAAAAACTCTTAAAACTTAATACCACACCTTCAATAACTATTTCTAAAATGAACAAAAGGCATGAACAAAAAAAAAAGTATAAAAATATATATCCTACTATTTCTTGAGCCAAGAGGCAATAGAAATGCCGGTTGCTTAGTTTGTTTTGCTAACATTATTCTCTACTCATTTAAGTTTTATTTACTTTTTGTTGCTTTTTATATATGTCCATAAATGCATAGAAGAAAAAAAAATGGGGAAAGAAAACACGTTAGAAAACACCAAACCAAACTATAGCATGCATTAACACTCCCTCTGCAAAAACAAAAAAAAAAAATAAATAATAAAAAATTAAACGCATACCGGCGAACAAGTTTGTAGGCAAGTTTGTATTAATGTTGATGTATATGAACATTAAATACCTTTAATGTTAAGGCTTATTTTTATGGGCAATAAAGTTTTCAAACCATTCAAGAGAGTAAAACAGAAAAGGAGAGAGAATGAGCACGGCGTTTTGTTAAATAACTTTTTACGGTAATAATTCAAAGACTTGCTGCTGTTTTTTTTTTGTTTTGTCACAATACATGTCAAGTTGTGGTAGGACAAGAGTGTAAACTAGATAACAAAAACGAAAAAAAAAAATACCAACGCACACACACGCTGTCAGCCACAGAACATTAACACACTAACTTACATGAAAAATAAACCGAAAACAAATCACACACATGCACACACCAACATAAACATACTCTTGGGTATACTAAATTAACAACAACAGCAACAACATGATGCTAAATACCAAGTATTAAAAGCTTCAAAAGGATTTAACAACAAACACAACAACAGCAACAACAATATTGTCAACATCAGCCAACAAACACACAAATATTGACAATGAAATATTTGTTAAATAGGCAAAAAAAGCAACAATAAAAATCTATCACGCATGTCCATATTCTCCACATCTCACAAAAGTGGTGAGTTGAAATTCAACACCAGAGAATAGAATAGAGGTTGAGAGAAAGACTATTTATTGTAATTCAACTTATTAGGGAAAGACTACCATATGTTAAAGAAACTGAAGGAATGATACTAAATAAAATTGAAATTTAACCATATACCGGCGTTTTCGGAAAATCCTAGATTTATATTATATGCAATTTTAAAATAAATTCCGCAGAGGTTTTTAAAATTAATTAAATACCCTTAGGTGCACTATTTTCATATTCTCTGTAAAGGTTTTTGCCTCCTTCTAAACCGCACCATTTAATTAGTTCCACCAGAATATAGAGGGCCTGTATAAAACAAAACCTCATAAAGGCACCTTTTCTAAGAATTATACTCACCATTTGTGAGAATTATACCCACCAGTCCTATGAGCATGAAATAAAATCTGATTCACCTCAATGATTTCGGTACATGTATGCTTTTTGTTATTGTGATGATTGTTGTTTTTGATATGATTCAATGGTGTGATGGTGGTTAAAGAAACAATAGCAGAAATAAGAAAAAAAAGAACACACACGCACGACTTAAACTACAGTTAAATGTGCATGGTTTGGCATGCAATCGCATGTGAGTTTACCATTTGATGCTGTATGACTTAAAACTTTTCATTTCAGTTGCAATTTGGCGCTTGACGCGTAACGTTTGTTGTAACGGCTTGGAAAATATTTTTAAAACCAAAAGCGTTTCTTAATAAATAATAAAATTCAAATAGATTAAAAAAAACTGACAAAAATACAACAAATACTTAATGAAATTAATTTAAAAAACAAATAAATTTGCATACAAATATAAATATTTTATATAATTCCTCTCTATTGTTTGAGTAAAAGCTATAAAATTGTTGCTTAAAAAGAGTCACATTAATATTTACAAGTGAAAAAAAGAAAACACACACCCAATCAATATCACGGATGCGACTTTTTACAAGCTCGCCAAAGTGTAAAAACAAGTTGACTGATGGATAAATTTCATACGCCGTTAAACGATTTCATTTGGTGTGCATCATATGTGATTTAAATTTTTCCACTTTTTCCAAAACTCTTATTAGTTTTACGTGTTGCAGCGAAAGTTTTTTTTGTTTTTGTTGTTTCTGTGTGGTATGTTTTTCTTAAACAAGTACAAGTTTTTCAATCGGTAACAACAAAACCCATCCAGCAGCAGCTTGGCCAGCTTTAATTGAAAATTTTTGTTTTAATAAATTTTATTGTTGCAATTTGTATTGAGCATCATAATGTTGCACTTACAAACAAAAACGAGGATGGAAAATAAATAATTGTTTGTAAATATAATGTGCATCTGTAAAAGAAATGTAAATGTAAGTTTTAATTTATGCTATGTTTTTTTTATTGTTATTGTAAAATTACAAGTTTAATACCCCTCTAATATAACAAATAGCAGATTTATAAGAAATTATAAATCTTATAAGGATCTATAATTTACATTAATTAATGAAACAATAATATTTTGTTTGCTTAATATGGCAGTCGATTGTAGCAGAGATATTCTTTTAATTTTGTGTACTGAAGACTTTTTTTGTTATGTTGCCAATTTTAATATTTCATGCAATTATATTTGGATATCAGTTCAGTACAAAGATAATAAACTGTTTTTAAAGAAATTTCGCTTTATGTACGACTTATTTGAACGTGATCGACTTTTATTTTGGAATAACATATATTTAGTATTTATTCATAAATATTATTCGAATAATTTCATTCGAATAACTTTATTCGAATAATATTATTCGAATAATTTTAATCGAAATATATTTTTTTTTGAGAAAAAGATTTGGGTCCATTTATCCAAATCACGAGTTACAAAAAAACAATAATTTTTATGAAAATTCCTGTCTCGGATGGCATTGGCCCTTTCTAGTTTCAAATTCGACATTTTGTAAGAGATTAAAGATAAAAAGCTACATTATTCTTTAATCTGTTACAAAATGTTGTATCTGAGGGTGAAAAACGCCAAACACGATAAAGCTGACAGTTTTTTAATGTATGTGAACAACCGATTAATTGAATAGTATATTATTCGAATAATATATTAATTAAATAACATATTAATTAAATTAATCGAATAACATATTAGTCGAATAATAAGTCAACGCCTGATTGTGTAAGGCGTTGGCGTTTACGCCAAAGAGGTTTTTTTCTGCAAGATTAAAGAAACACACAAGTAGTTTTCTTTAATCTACTACGAAAAACGCCTAAAGCGTAAGCTCCAACGCCTTACACAATCAGGCGGAATATATTAAGAAAATAATATATTAATTTAATAATAGTTAATATAATAATAGAGTAATCGAATAATGTCTCATTCAAATGTTGTTTTAATCGAAAAACATATTAGTCGTTTAATACATTAAGCGAGTATAATATTAATCGAATAATATATTAATCGATAAATGATTTATTTCAATAATATCTTAATAGAATTATATGTTAATAAAAAAATATATTAGAATAATATATTAACCCAATAATGTATTAATCGATTATTATAGTAATCGTATAATATAGTAATCGATTAATTTATTACTCGATAGCTATTTAAATAGAATAATATATTGTCGAATAATATACTAATCGAATAAAATATTAATCGAATAAAATATTAATCGAATAATATATTATTCGAATAATATATTAATCGAATAATGTATTAATTAAGTAATATATTAATCGAATAATAAAAATTAGCTTAAGAATTAAAATGTTAATCGGTTCTTTATATACGATAATAAATTAAGGCTAACGCGCAAATTATCTGAACTAAAAATACTATAACTTGAACTGTTTTTAAAGACAAGCAAAAATAGTTTTTGAAATATTGTGAATAAATTGTAATTATTCAGTTATAACTTTCCATAAATAATAGGTCTGTTCAAGAAGTAAGATTAATATATTATATTACATTCGATTAAAGTTAATTTTTTTATTTTCGTATAATCGTATTATATCCGTATTCGGAGATTTTCTGTTCGCCGGAAAAAATGAAACAAAGAACTTGCATACTCTATGGAGTAAAAAGAGGAATTAAGTGTTCAAATGTTGAAAAAGGAAGAAAATTATCAAGGAGAATCGTCCAATCACTATTGGAGAAACTTGGCTCATGCCAGCTTATTTTTTAAACACACCTCGTATATAAATATATAGATTTTTGTTTTTATATACGAGCACATGCATATTTTAATCATTAGTTATTACATTGCAAATTGCGAATGTGGTTTATTTATCAATTTGTTGCTACTCTTTTTAAAAAATAACTTGTTTTTTTTGTCCTTTGTAAATAAATATTTACGCTTACAAGTGTCCTTGTATGTCCGGGCCAAGTATTTGTTTTAAATGTGTCATACCATGCTGCAGATTAAAAAGGATAATGTTTGTGTGAAAATTGTAAGCTTTATGTTGCTGAAATTGAAATTGCTTAATGGCCGTTTACACATTTTGCTGCTGCAGCCAGTTTGTTTGATTTGCATTTGCGGCAAAGCAAAACTTTGCGGATTACCATAGATTTTTTCAATATAATTTTTTTTAATTTTATTTATTTCTTTTGTATGATTTCTAACATTTTGAAATGAAGCTTTTGTAAAGCTGCCATTAGCTTGTTTATCAAATAAAATAGAAATAATTTTAAGCCTGATCAATGAATTTGTGTTGCTAAAAATAAATGATGGCAACTTAAATTGCCAACACGGTCAGATGCTAGCGACTTAAAGTGAAATGCAGATTTAAAATAACAAACAAAATAATTGCATTAGAGTTAATATTTTGGAAATCCATATTAATTTCATAGTAAAACATGTTTCAAATTGATTTTCTATGTTGGACGAAGACAAAGACTTTCTGTTTTGGTAATGAGGCAGAGCCAATAGTTTGATTCATGAATTCACTGGCTGCCGCAAATAGTTAATAGTATGTGATTAGGTTTTTTAAAGTATGAAAAGCTATACAAGAATTTCTAACGTCGCCTGTGAAATAATATTAATCAAACGTATTTTTTTTATATTTTCAAAATGTTGCTTAAAATATATAAAAATGAAATTTATTTGTTGGTGGTTAAGCAATGTCTATATGCATTTCATTGGTGCTTTACCAAATCGTCAGTAGACTTTAACCACAGTTTTGAAAAGTTAAAAACCTCTTATCTTATGCATATACTTCCGAAAACCATCTGAGAATTCACAACTTGTAAATTACAAACTATTTTCAAAAATAACAACAGAACAAGAACATAGGCTTGCAACTCATACAAAACTAAACCAACAAATAAAGTATGTTCGATACGAATCTATTTTATTTTTCTACACCTTTATACAATCAGAAATCCATTGGATAACAAGAAAAGTATTTATAAGGCAAAATGAAAAATAAAATCTAAATCAAACTGTTATGAAGTTTTTTTATTCAACACATTGTTGTCACAATACTAATATATAAATGAAATTTATTTGTTGCTGGTTAAGCAATGTCTATATGCATTTCTTGTTCTGTTGTTATTTTTGAAAATAGTTTGTAATTTACAAGTTGTGAATTCTCAGATGGTTTTCGGAAGTATATGCATAAGATAAGAGGTTTTTAACTTTTCAAAACTGTGGTTAAAGTCTACTGACGATTTGGTAAAGCACCAATGAAATGCATATAGACATTGCTTAACCACCAACAAATAAATTTCATTTATATATTAGTATTGTGAAATTTAAAGTCTAATTTTGCTGGAAGAGATTTCAAATAGCAGTTAATAAAAAAATTTTGAAAATTTTTTTATGGGTATTTCCATTACTTTTCTTATTAAAATTAAAAAAAAAAAATTAAATTAAAAAAAAATTAAAATAAACCGAAATTTTGAACAATTAGCCTATAAATCTTAATTGAATTTAATATATATAAAATTTTTTTTAAATTGAGAGTAACTTATAATACTAAATGAACCTATAAATTTTTTCCTAAGTTTGGTTTTAAGAAGCTATCCCCTTTTTTTAAAGTTCCAGCACAATGAAAATTGCCTGAGAAGGATTTATACCTTGAGTTCCAGTCCCACTAAAAATTTCAGATTTCAGTGTAACCCAAAGTAATATTGTAATATAAGTAATTTTAAAAAGTTAAAATTTATGTTAAAATAATTCATGCATTTTTAAAGTAATTTTAATTACAGTCGCACGTGACATTTTCATACCATTTTGTTTATAAAGAAATCCATGTCACGCATAAATACGTGAAATAACTAAAACTGGAAAACACTCAAGCAGGTTAACCGATTTTATTATTCAATTTAGTATTTTATTTCAAAATTTGTAAATGATTTATTAATCGATTTTTGATTTAGTTATAAAATAAAATCTAAAAATGTTTAGTTTTATTCGTGCTGATTCTTTTCCCAAATTTACAAAAAAAAAAGGTTCAAAATTGATAATTGAGAGCGGTTTTTATTTTAATTTTATTCGTGCTAATTCTCAAATTTCAAAAATCAAATATTAATTTCGATTTTTTTTTTGCAAAATTTGGGAAAAGAATCAGCACGAATAAAATTCAAAATTAAATGTTAAACAACAGATTCCTAACCCCGGTATTCATAAAAAAATAAAACGTATTTGAAATCTGTTTTAAGAAAATTTTGTATATGAAAAAATTTGATTAAAATACATTTCAAACTCATTTTAAATTTTATGAATACCGGGGTAAATATTTAAAATAAACTAAAGTCTATAAAATTTACTTGTTTTATGGAATTGGTTTGATATGTAATTATATAACATGACAGTGCCCGTACAAGTGGAACATGGGTGTTTCCACAATGTCGATTGTGCCTGAAGGATTTTTAAATAGATAGTACGCGTAATTATTCCAATAATTGCTGCTAAGTTTGGCATTTCAGAATTTTTTGTTTTCAAAGCAATTGGTAAAAACCAAAACATTCGCATGTGACCGAAATGGAAATTCATTTTGCGATCAACAATTAAAACGTTGATTTCAGTGAAACCCACTTCAATATGGTTGCAAAATTAAGTCCAGAATATTCCCAGCTGATTTATATGTCTTAAAAATTGTTGTGATTTTAATAAAAAATGATTTACACTTGCTTTTAAATTCTTATTTTAATTACAGTTACAGTTGACATGTCGCACGTGACATGTAGCATGTGACATGTGCCATGTCGCACGGGACGTGTCGCATGTGACATGTGCTATGTTGCACGTGACGTGTCGCATGTGACATGTCACACGTGATATGTCGCACGTGTAATTTTTATATAATGGGAATGTTATAATATATATGAGTGCTACGGTCATACAAGCTAAATATCAAACGTGGCCGTATATAAAATAGAAAACATAAATTTTTAATTTGGACTGTAAATTTAATTTAAAAAAATTTTGTTCTTTTCAAAATAATTGCATGAATCCAAGAAAAACGCATGTGACTAATTTTAGAATCTTCTGTCCTAACATATTTTTAAAACATATGTATTTTCTAGCTGAACCACATATTTGTATTTTAATGTCACACGTGACGGTTAAATATGCGGTTTCGAAAAGAAAAAATTTTGTAATTTCTAATTGCATAGTTTCTTGTGTATGCTTTTTTGGTTCCCATTGCTCACGGTGAGCTTTTACAGAGCTCACATCTCTTTAGGACCTTTCATTCAAACAAAAAGTGCAACAAAAATATTCAAGTGTAAAAAGTTGCCCTTTAAACTTGCCCTTTTGTGACTTGGCAGTCGTATATCTTGAAATAGTTTTTTTAAACAAATTGCATATTACTGTTTTTTTTTCATGAATATATGCAATAATAAAGAGCTTTAAATATTTTTTCTTCGAAATAAATGAAAGCGAATCAGTTTTTTTATTTGCCGTTGAATTTGATCCACATTTTGCTGTTTTTGTTACATAATTTTCAATTAAATTGCATTTTCCCCTAAATCTCTTTATACATATGTGGTCCAAACTACTTTCACATGTGTTTTTATTTTCTTCCAATTGTCTTTTTAATTGGTTCATAAGTTGATTTGGAAAGTGATCTGTTAGCAGTTAGTAATTTATTTTCCTTGTATATGATTTAAAAAAATTTCTTTTGTTTAAATTCGTTTTGTGGGATCTGCTTGATTAAAGTCGTTAAGATTTATAAAGCACCTAAACGCAAATATGTTGAAAAGTTAAAGAAATTATATAAAACTAATTTGATTTTAAAGTATCACATAAAATAAAATGGCACCTACATTTTTTATATTATTTTTTAATCAGACACTAACTTCTTTGAACTACTTTTTTATTATTATTATTATTTTTTTGGCAAAAGTATGAAAAAAGTTTATAATTTATATGAGCAACATTTTAAAAAGAAAACCATAAATTAATAGTGGGGTAGTAAATATTGCAACGAGAGAGAGGGAGAGAGAGAGAGGTTCTCTCCTTTTGTAGCAACTGTTTTTGAATAATATCACTAGGATATGATACAATAAAATATGCCATGAATGTTAACAATTACAATAGAAAAATCTACTCTTATACAATAAAAAATTATAAAAAATGTATGCGAATCATGAAATCAGGGCAGTCGGATGGTTTGATCGTTTTGTTGAGAATTTTTCAACCCTTCTTTTATTTAATTTTATTTAACACTCGCATAGCAATTACGAACAAAACCAGTCAAGGGGGTATTTAATTGGATACAATCATATTCAAGTTTAAAGCATGTCAAAAGACCAAGATCACTTTTTATATAGAATTAGTAATTAAATTTTATGTAAAATAATTAATTATTAAAGAAAGAATTTTAAAACTATTTATTTAATTTGTAGTAGTGGATTTTTATCAAAATTAGCGAAACGTTAAAAATATCCCTCATTTGCTGCGAGAACGGCATAACTCAAAATTTTCGATTTTGAGATAAATGCCTTTTAAGTGTTCAATTGGCTATAGCTCTGAAGAAAAATTAATAAATGTAAATATTTTTATATCATCTTGTAAATCAACTTATATATAATATATCCGTATAGGGAAAAAATTGGAGTAAAAAATTTTTAATAATTGTTTTTAAATGGAAAATTGTTTATACTTTGAGTTATGATGTTATTGCTGCTAAAGTTCATTGAGAACAAAAATTTTTATAATCAGATGATTTTTGATGTGTAAACATTTATACGCTGGGGGGTAAAAATATTTTTCACGATACAATCACAAATTTAGAGTAAGATCAAATCGGTGTGAGCTACATATGTATGAGTGTATTAGTGTAATCATACGGACAACAAGAAGTACAGATAAGCTTAACAGCTGCATATAGACACCATCTAGTGTGCAATAGTAGCTGCTAATCACTAAATATAATTGTACTAGCTAGTACAGTCGAATCCGCTTTAGCGCAATATGCTTTACTGAGAAAACCCGGATTACTGAAAGCGATACAAATACCCGCACTGATTTTAAACGCAGCTAGTCTTATTCACTTCGTTTTAGCGAAACATCGCTTTACTGAAAATACCGTATTACTGAAAACCAAAAGCAGGCATACAACTACGTTTTGTATGAAACTTACTTCGCTTTAGGGAAAAACTAAACAATAACATCGAATCGATTGCATAACTTAAGGCTGAAAAAATTGTGCATGTTTTGTTCGTTAGAAAATTAAATGGCAAAATGTATTTGTCCTTTTCGCTCTTACGTACTATATTGTATTTTTCTATTATACTGTCAATGCAAAAGTGGCTAGACATTTGATATAAAAATATTGTTCTTGTGATTTTAAGCAGTACGCTTAACTGTAACAAATTTCGGTAGTCCGAACTAGGTTTTAAAGAAAAAATCGGATAACTGGAAAAAAATTGGGTTTTGGTTATTTCCAAGTAAAGCAGAGTCGACTGTACTTCCAACTTGAAAAAAAATTTCATTACTAGATGTTTACACATCTGCCCTGTGATCGGACTCATATTGCTTTTTTTCAACAAATCAGTAACAACACAAAATATGACAGTATATACGAATTTTTACTACATAAAACACATATTACCTTTCCACTTATAAGGGCACAATGCAAATTATGTCTTTCTTTCCGAAAACAAAACGATGTTCATACCTTAACGACAGTGGCGTAACTAAAACGATGTGTAGTTGTTGTGAGTAAAAGATGAGGGAAACCGTTCTGTATACAAGATATCAAAATGAGTATTTTACACAAGATGGAACATGATATTGCCAATATCTCTGTATTATTAACTCAAAAATCGAGAATTTTGAGTTATGACGTTCTTGCAGCAAATGAGCGATATATTAATTAATATTAATCATACGCATAGAAGCACCAAATCTTTTTGGGCACTGCTACACTATCAATATGATGGCAGTGCCCGGCCATCTAATAGCTTTAAGGCGGACTATTCACATATTTAACATATTAAAAAATTAAAGAAAAATCTTTAGTTTAGGGTAAAACTGCAACAAATAAATATTACACGCTATAAAAATTTGTGCTCCAAAAGAACCCCACCTCGTGTTGTTAAATATTTTTTATAGGACTCTACTCTTATACTCTTGCATACCTACTCGTATTTAAAATTGCAAATAGCTGCAACAGTATCAGTAGTATTGGCCTGTCTATTTCCAGTTATTGTTGTTGTGCATTAAATCGCATACCATACACATGTCTGTGTATATGTCTATGTCGGCTTATATATTATCTGGAAAACACAGAACATTACCCAAGAACACATACGCCAAAAGAAACCGCCACAAAAAAAAGGCACAACGTAACCTAAACAACAACAAAAAAGGCAACAGTAGGGCATAAAAATATGAAACACAGAACACACGATAAAACAAACTGAAAAAAAGCTTGGGTTTGTAAAAATTTTATTCGTTTAAAAAAAGATACTAGAAGAGCAGTGCATTTTACCGACATAAAAATGCACACACACACACACATACACATACGGCAGGATATGGCTGTTACGAAAAATCCACTGCTTGTTTAGTATTTTATTTTGCCAAAGATAAAAAGTGAATACAACACACATGCATGCACATGCACACTTTTTTATAAAGCACTTTGGCAGTCTTAACATGGCATGCCACACACATCAAACACATCATCATCATCATCATCATGAGCAACAGCAACATTAATTTTTTATTTTTATTTTTTTACAACAGCCAGACCTGCAAAAAAAGCCAACAAACTCTTTTACTTGTTATAACTAAATAAAAATGATAAGGTTGCAGCTTGTTAAAGCTCTAGCCCGGCTGGTGATAAGTTGCACGGAAAAGGCAGACGAATAGTATGTGTATGTGTATGTGGGTTGGGAAATGAAAATCTTGCATTTATACCATCATATTTTGCTATGACGCTAGTAAATTTTACACTAAAGCCACAACAGAAAGTTTTTTACCAAACAACAGTATGTTTCGACCTTTTTTTTTTGTTTTTGTTTGTCGTTTTGTGGCATACACAGAAATATTTTGCAATTAGCGAGAGTTTTCACAGTTGGCAGATGTTAGGAACAATCTCAAAAATGTATTTCAGCGGAAATGAGTAAAACAATTTGCTAGAAAATCAAAAACTTGATGCAAAATCAAAGGAAGATATTAATTTCAATTAAAAATTAAAAAAAAAAAAATTATGTACGAGTATAAAGAAATTAGTTTCAACTGCTAAGAATTTTACTGGCAGCAGTTTTTTTATGATTTCATATATATAAAAAAAAATTTTATATGTTTTTTTTTGCAATTGCATGAAAATAGGAAGTGTTATGAGGCTTTTAGTGTCCTTAAAAAAATATATCTACTACTTATAGCGGACAATGAATAGCTTGAAATCTTAGCTGTTAAATAACATTAAAATTTTTGAATTCTGTTAATAATTACAGGAGTAAAATGAATTTTACTGTAAATACCTCGAAATTAATATTAATCATACGTACCGGGGCACCATTTAAAAATTAATGCATGCAAAAAATTTGATCTGATATGAAATCACCATACCAACCAAACGAAAAGAGTCAGACTCTTAAAATTTGGTATAGGCAAATTTTGAAGCATAGCACAGGTCAAGTTCGAAAATGGGCTGAAACGGGCCAGAGGGAAAAAAGTTCCCCTAAGAAGAAGTAACACATCATAATTTTAAGTTTTTTCTTTAAAATTTTGTTAAGCCAATGATAAATTTTTATCACAAAGAAGGTCCAAAGCGCTGAACTTGCAGCCAGAGATGCCGAAAACTCCATTTTTGGACCCCGCCTCCTTTAGTGGGCGTTGCAGTATAATTTTACATGCAAAAATACGGTAAATATTTAACAAATTGTATAATTTATGCCTACATTACTTAAAAATTTAACGCTTTCATGACGCAGCTGATATATTCTGTGATCTGCCCCACCCTCCCCCACCTATGCCCCTAAATGACCCTGTCAAAAAAAATTTTTTTTTTTCACTTCATTATCCCAAAAATTTGCTTTTTTGTGTTTTATGGCAAAGGTGAGATAT
This sequence comes from Linnaemya tessellans, assembly GCA_951800035.1. Taxonomy (NCBI): domain Eukaryota; kingdom Metazoa; phylum Arthropoda; class Insecta; order Diptera; family Tachinidae; genus Linnaemya; species Linnaemya tessellans. The sequence goes on along the minus strand of OX637536.1, from coordinate 97,530,193 downwards.
CTCTCCCACGGCCCCTCCCTAAGTTACTCCTACAAAATAGTACTTTTATTTACTAAACATTTGGAGGGTATTTTTTTTTATCTTGGACCAGCACTCAGGGGATGACCCCTATATATGCAATGCATTGCGCGGGAACTGAAAACGAGGGGATAGTATTAAGGGGACAGATTAGCAAAGATGAGAAGACAGACAGTTTTTTTGTAGCTATTTCAACCTTTTTTGTACTTCGCCGGCTAATGTTTGCTACAGGGCCGACGAAAGTGGGTGCTGTTCTCTGCTTTTACTACATGTCTCTGCTTTTAGTACATGTCAGTCGCTGCCAATTATGTTCAGTGACCAGTGACTATGCCTTCATCATTGAAACAGGCTGGCAACAACTAACACAATCACGCACTAATGCTGATCAGAAGAACTCAACACAATATTTCATGACACAGCGCGGGCTCGAACTCAGGACCCTCCGCATCATAGTCTCGTGTTCTACTACTTCAGCCAATATTCGACCCGGTCGAAGGGTATTTAAGATTCGACCCGGTCGAATACAACTTTTTTACTTGTTTTTTATTCACACGTTAGTTGATTTTTTTCATTTAAAAAAAAAAAAATCACAGAAAATTGCTTCAAAAATCATGTTGTTTTTAAGGGTTTGATTAAGTTCTTCTTAGGGGAACTGTTATCCCTCTGGCCCGATTCAGTCCATTCATGAACTTCATAATGTATTTATACCGAATTTCAAAGACCTGCCACTTTTCGTTTGGTCAGCTTCGTGATTTCCACAGACGGACGGATGGATGGGCATGACTAGAACTTCTTAGGTTTAGGCTTAGAGGGATATTTTTCTGCCTTATATACGAAATGACAAACTGAATATGTCCTCCAATTCCGTTTTGGAGCATACAATTAATTACAAAATTGCTTAAATACTTTAGGAGGATATTAATCTTAAGAAGAAAAAATAAAGCACAACCTAAAAAGAATTTTTCAATTCGGTGGGCTTATGATGTCACTGCAATAGCCCTTTGAATTAATAAAATTACATATGTTGTTCTTCTAAAAATATTACATTTCATGCTAATCATAGTAAATAAAAGAACAAGTGTTTTGTATTGTGATTGTTTCAGAAAACACACAAAATAAATTCAAAAGAATTCAAAATCATACACTTGTATGGTTTTTGCACAAACAGGAAATATAACTGAATAACCATAAACGGAAATGAACTACAACTCTATTATACATGCAAATATGTGTATGTGTGTGTGTGCGTGGGTGAAATCTCTTTTAAAACAAACACACATTCGTTACAAACTCATGTGTTTGAGTATGAATGTTTGCTCATGAGCCTGTAGTTGTTGTTGTTCGTTTAAACATGTTTTTAATAATAGAAACTTAATTTTGTCTCTCTTGTACTCTCCGGTTAAACAGTAATTCCATACAAAATTTTCTTGTGTGTAAATTTTGCTGTTTCTTGGCAACTTTTTGCTTCTCCTCATTTTTCCTTCCTTCCTGCGCCGTTTAGGCTTTAAATTTATTTATTTAGTCGTATTATTATTCTTTTTTTTTTTATTACACTATTTGTTACGAAATCTTGTATATCCTGAGCAAAAGTTGTGCAAAAAAAAATATTTATACCCAAAAAGTGGAAGAAGAAAAAGAAGAAAAAGAAAGAACTGATTCTGTTTCCGGCTGGTTGCATTTTTATTTGATTTTAGTTTGTTGGCTCATATTTTTTTCCGCACACTCGATTATTTGCCTTCTGTTCAGTTGTATGAATGATTTATGAGTTCTGAAACATTTGTCAAGAATTGTTGAAGAAATAAATGATGACACATGTAGTATGACTATTTGTTCTCTGAAAAGTTTGTTTTGTTTGTACGCAAGAAGCAGTGGAAATTTGATGATTTTGGCAAAATTGAAAATAATATAAAATGAGCATAAAAATGGCAATACAAAAAAAAATCTTTTTTGGCGTTTTCGTGCTCTGTCTCATGCAACATTTTGTTAAATGGTCTGCAAAGCTTATGTAGAAGACATTAAACTATTTATTGCTGCAAGGACATCGATATTTTGTTTAACGAAAATCTTAATATTTTTATGATTGTTGCCGGAAGATAAACCTTTTGCAAGTTTTTACAATAAATCATGAATATTAAGTGGTTCGAAATGTTTGCCAAGAACACAAAGTTTTTTTTTCTCTTTAATTTTTTTGTCAATGCAAAACTTAAATCCATTTTGAAACTTTGCAAAAAGTGTCAAGGAAACTTTTTGATTAAATTTTTTACTACACACACCCCAGACACACACACGCACACACATATTGTAGCTCGTGTAACAAATAATTTTGTAAAATTTAAATTACTTTTAAATTATTTGAACTTTCGTAAATTTGCAAAAAAAAACAACAACAAGATTTGTTTACATAAAAGTTTTAAGCCGCATAAGCCAGCGCCAAGTTTTCTACTCCATACAGAAAATTAAGGTCAATAATTGAAATTCAGCTAACAAACATTATGATAAATAAAATGCTCGTCTTGAGTGACAATAAAATCACTCACTCTACTTTTGCTAGCGTTTCCTAAAAAAAACAAATAATTCTGATATCAAAAAGATCGAAGTACTTCTATATGGAAAGTCCCTCGCTTTCATAATTCATTTAATTTAAACAGAAAATTTTTCGTTAATTTTAAATTACACTGTGGAACAAATTCAGGTTAGCAAAAGTTAGGTCGATTCGAAGATCGATTAAAAAAAATTCGAACTAACATAAACAAACGCCGCGATACGGGTCTTCTAATTTAGCCTCTATTTTCACCCCTCACTCTCAGAATCTAACCTTAATTTGTTCCACAGTGTTATTAGGGAAATTTTGAATATATGATATTTCTCAACAAAAGCTATCGATAAATATCTACAGTTATCGTAAAATTTCTTATAGCGAAATTGTAATCAAATAAAATTTTCTTATTAGATTATTTTATCTTTCTTGCCAGGACTGTCATATAAATTGGAAATGATTTACCATGATTTCACGTCAATTTTGGTTGTAAACAGACCGGTTTTCTGCATTCTTTATAATAATATTTCTCACTAAATATTCGCCCATGTGATGGAAATCGCTTATCGCATGAAATAAAGCGTTTTCGATTTGAAGTCACAAAATTGGTGTGCTGGAGTTCGCAATCGCTCAAAATCGTTCATAAAAAATTGGCGTTTTTCAAGTCGCATGTGATTCGACAATCAAGCGATTCACAGCACATACATGATTATGAATTGAAATGAGGCACTGAAAATGCAAGAACTTTAAACAAATATTTTTTAAATATTTTTTTCTGCAAAAATTTTGATAACTTTACTTTCTAATACTAGAGTTATCGATAACTTTTTTCTGCAGCAAAGCTGGCAATAGCTTTAATTTTAAATTAAAATATCCTACAACTTTATCATTTTTATAAAGAAAAGTTTTCGATTACTTCACTTTTAAATATAATAGTTATCGGAAATATTATATTTCGAAATAAAATTTATCGATAGAAAAATTACTTAAATTTTATTTATATATATTACTGTTTTATCTATTGATGGGCTATTTAACATGAGTAGCGTTATTAAGAATATAACCATTCATACGTTAATGGAAACAGCTGATGCCACACCATCATTAACTATTATCGACTTCAATATTATATAGACAAGTTATCGATAGCGCCGTTTATTTTAAATGTGGTCGATATGTTTACGTATCTAAAAAAAAAGGATATCAATAGCTGCACTTTTTGTTGTGTGAAAGTCATCGATAAAATTACGTTCTACTACGATGCTATCGATAACTACATTCTAAAAAAAACTTTAAACAGCTTTATTTCGACACAAAATTTGTTTGGAAAGCCTGTCTCTTTTATGACAGAATTGTCGATAATTATTTCATAAAAGAATAAATATTTTCTATAGAAACTGCAAATTTTCGATAACTGTTATATAAAATATAAAAGTTATCTATAATAACTCATTTATAGAATTTGAAGATGATCGAAGCTAGAGCTGTCAGCAAGGCTTTCATAGACAATAGAAGTTATCGATAGCTTTTTCTTAGAAAAAAATAAGTTATCGAATAATTTTTTATAGAAAATATTACATATCAATAACTTTTCCATAAAACACAACAGTTACACATTTATACGAAGTAGAATTTGGTGAAACTTTTTACTAAGAATTAAATGTACCAATAATATTAATTGGAAAATGAGAGTTATCGATAACTTTTTTATAAAAAAAATGTTATCGAATGGTTTTTATATAAAATAATAATTATCGATAACTTTTCCAATAACAACTATGGAAAATTCATCTATATAAAGCACAACTGGACGAAACTTAAAAAAGAATAAAAGTTACCAATAACATTTAAGGAACAGTAAAAGTTATCGATAAGTTTTCCTTCGAAAAGAAATATTATGAATTAGTACTCATGGAAAAATGGCAATGAAAAACAACAGTTATAAATAACATTTTAATAGTAAAAAAATTATCGATATATCTTCTGTGGAAAAAAATGTTATCGATAAATTTCCAACAGAAAATAAAAATTATTTTTAAAAAATATTAGAACACATATATTTTCCATAATTTCTTTGCAGAAAAATCCAGTTATCGATAACGCTTTAATAAAAAATTTAGATTTTTTGATAATACTTTGAAAGTTATCGATAACTTTTTCATGCAAAATCAAATTTCTGGATAACTTTTTTATGCAAAATTTCATACGAAATTAAAGTTCTCGATAATTTATTTTTTTTGTAGAAAATGAGAGTAATCGATAACTTGAAAAAATACCAAGTCAATTTTTTTAATATATAAAAGTTATGGATTATTTTTTATAGAAAATAAGAGTTATTGAAAGTATTTCTTAAGAAAATGAAAGTTAGCGAAAATATATTTTTGAAAAAATAAAAGTTATCGATAACATTCTCAATAAATAATACAATTTTTCGATAATATTTTCACATATGTCCTTTTTGTGTTGAAAAGGATAAATATTCCTAAACTCGTTACCGCTATCGATATCGATCGAAATTTCCATACAATTTATATACAAATTTCGATATCGAGTGTTGTAATTTGCCCCCTGTTCAAATATCAAAACATACAAGTCGTATATACAAATAAAAAATCGATAATGTCTTATCGATAATTCAATTATTTACAGAAATAATTTTTTGCTTTCCGTTTTTTATTTAATGCATCAAATAGTTTTATTTGAAGAGTAGTTAAGATACTTTGTTCTACTATACTATATAGATACATAATCGATAACTAAAGTTGTAAAGTTAACGATTCATTTGTAAACACGCAAAAATGCGGTGACATAAAATTATACCAAATTCAAATACACTTTGTTGTAAGGAAAATACAAGAAACAGTCAGCGAATGTAATTTAAATTTAAGAATCTTTTTTTTTCTTTTTAATAACATTTTCTTCATATCTCTTTCCGCTTGAGTGTCGAGTACTTACAATCAATCAAACATGTTAAAATATGCCAGTCATAAACATTCGCAGAGGAGGAAGGGACGGTGATTTACATGTGTATAATAAACGACTAGGAAATAAAAGGAAATGGATCACATGGTCACAAGCATAAAAAGCAAATATTATACTCCTCCAACAACCGCCATTTGCCTTGTCAGATCTGCAAACTTTATTGCCTGTCTTTTTTTCATTTCTGTGCTCGAACATTTTGAAGGCTTAAAAATGAATAGATGATGTGGCAAAGGCAAAGTTTAAATGAAAAAAAAAAACAAAACAAAATGAAAGATTGAATAGTTTGTAAGCAACATAACAATTCCAACATATTAACATACAAAGTCAAACAAACACATGTACATACGTGTGCAAGCATACAGCAGGATATTTTTTCATATCCTTTAGCTCGGTGATAGGCGTTTTAGAGTTTCAGTGTTTTAGGTACAATATCACATGGTTAATGGACTTTAAATAATAAATGATTTTAAAGAAAAGTTTCTAGAACACGTTCATAGTTTCAGACATTCTCATTTTGTTATACAAACATCTGCAATGATTGTACAGCATATATTTAGGAGAAAAAACAAGCCACATAGCCCAACAAACATTTATTTTCAATTTGTTACATTTGAAATAATAGATTTTAATAAATATTCATAAATATTTTTTGGCTTTTTTTCTTTCATATTCGTGGCATGCTTTCGAATCAATTTTACAAGTTATTAAAGTTGAAAAAGCGTAAATAAAATATTTATCTTATGGTTATTCTTTGACCTCTTATGTAAAACGAATTCCATGTTATATGAATGCAAAACGGAGTAGCGAAAGAAATTTATTTAAAATAAATCAAAGAATGCAGAGCTGCAAAACCAGGAAGAAAATGGTAGAGGCCTGCCATACCACATGATGCTAAAGCGAAGTTATTTAATGATGAATGAATTTGTGCAAGCAAAAAAAAAAAACAACAATAAAAAGAATGTAAATAAATAAAGAATGAGAAAACTGAATGATTAATATATGCAGCAACAGCAAATTGTGCTGCTCACATATTGGCTTTTACATAAATGTGTGCCTTCTTGCACTCGGTATTAACACAACGATGAGGCAACATATTCATACACAATTGCGACTTGTTTGGCTGTTGTGTGAAAGGCAAATATCTACATGGGAAATTTTCACTTTTTCATGGAAAATTAACACTTTAAATTGATGCAACAGCTCTTCATTGTTGTTTTATAGCTATTTCAAATAAAAAATCAACCCACATTAGATGATACAGGCGAATGCTGTCTTAGTTTGTGGCCATAAATAAATTTTATAGTTATTTGCGATCCATAAATTTTGATTTGATTCCTTCGGATAAGTAAAATAGCAGCAACAACTTTATTGCTGTTTGTTGCAGAATAGAAAAAAAATTCACTTTTTAGGGCAGATCTCGTATATATCCTTTTGCTAATCCATATAGAAAATAAGGTATTTTTTAAAAAGTACTATTAGCAAAATTCTTTTTAGAAAAAGTACTTTTTGCAAAAGGTACTTTTTGGAAAAAGAATTTTTAGAAAAGTTACTTTTGGAAAATGACACTTTTAGTAAAAATTCCCTCTTAGAAAAGGTACTTTTAGCAAAAAGTACTTTTTAGAAAAGGTACTATTGCAAGAAAATACTTTTTGGATAAGGTAATTTTTGGAAATTGAACTTTTTGGAAAAGGTATTTCTTGAAGAAGATACTTTTTAAAAAGTGCTATTCTCAAAAAGTTCCTTTTAAAAAAAGTACTTTTTGCAAAGGTACTTTTTGGAAAAGGATTTTGCAGAAGAGTAGCTTTCAGAAAATGGTACTTTTAGCAAAAAGCAGTTCTTAGAAAAAGGTACTTTTAGCAAAAAGCAGTTCTTAGAAAATGTACTTTTAACAAGAAGTACTTTTTAGAACAGGTACTTTTTGGAATTGGTACTTTTGCAATAGGTACTTTTTGGAATAGGAATATTTGCAAAGGTACCTTTTGGAAAAGGTAACTTTTGGAAAAGGCACTTTTTGGAAAACATACTTATTGCAAAAGCACCCTTTTTCAAAAGGTACCTTTTGGAAAAGGCACTTTTTGGAAAAGGTACTTGTTGCAAAAGCAGCCTTTTTGCAAAAATATTTTTTGGAAACCACACTTTTTGGAAAAAACTACTTTCTGAAAAAATTACTTTTTTGAAAAGGTACTTTTTGAAAAAGGTAGGTTTGGCGAAAAGTACTTTTTTAAAAAGGTACCTTTTGGAAATGGTAATTTTGGGAAAAGGTAGTTGTAGGAAATTGGACTTTTTGGAAAAGAAACTTTTTAGAAAAAGCACTTTTTGAAAAAGGTACTTTTTAGAAAAAGTACTTTCTGAAAAAGGTACTTTTTTAAGAAGGTGCTTTTTAAAAAAGGTACCTTTGATAAAGGTACTTGTTAATAAAAATATACTCTTTGAAAAAGGTACCTATTAGAAGGTACTTTTTGAAAAAGGTACTTTTTGAAAAAGGTACTTTTTGAAAAAGGTACTTTTCAGAAAAGGTACTTTCTGGAAATTTTACTTTTAAAAAAAGTACTTTTTAAAAAAGGTACTTTTCAAGAAAGGTACTTTCATTAAATGGTACTTTTTAGAAAAAGTACTTTTTGAAAAAGGTACTTTTTAGAAAGAGGTACTTTTCAGCAAAGGTACTTTCTGGAAATGGGACTTTTTGAAAAAGGCACTTCTTGGAATATACATTTTGCAAAGGGTGCCTTTGGGCATTAGTATTTTATTATTTATAAAAATAATAAAATATCGTGCACTTAAATCAAAAGGCAGTTGAACCAAAACGAATATATGTATGTACATAAATCGAAATACATTCATCTGCAAGTCGCACAAAAGATAAAATTTTCAAAACAATCGTAAGCAACAAAGTTCCTGATTTGATCGTACTATAAATTTATCATTAAAATTTTGACAGAGAAATAAGGATCTTTTGACTAGCCTTATGTAGCATGTGATTCCCTAGAAAAATTGCATTATTGAATATTTGTTATTTTTTAGAGCTAAAGTATCGATGCGATTATCAAGCAGTAATTAAATATTTTTCCTATAAGCAAAGAAATTTGACAGATCAGTTGAAGAGTTATCTCCAACGATTTTTGACCGAAGAGTACAAATGATTCCCTTATATAGCCTAAACAGCTAATAATCATTCTCTATTATTGTGGTAAAATTTAAAAATTTTTTTTAAACAGAAAATAACAAATTTTTATAAATGCGGTAGGTATAAATATTTTTTTCACAAGCTCATAATGGGTTAAGTTATTGAAAATTAATCGAAATAAAAACCTGCAGATTCATTTACGAGAAGTGATCAATATCGTTTTTATTGAAACGTTTGCTAATTTTACTGCTTCACTTTCAGACAATGAGAGAAAAGAAGACTGCCACAAACACACAAAAAAACAACAAAAGTTGGCAATTAAGTTTCGAAACAGACAAACTAATTACAACTGTTGGTTCAGTTGCACTTATATTTCAATAAAAGTGGCAAAATGAAAAAAACAGGTTGTTTGTGTTTTTCATACTGTTGTTTCAAACACAAAATGTCTAGATTTGTGGAATTATTAAAGTTTAGATTTTTGTTGTTGTTGCTGCGTTAGCAATCGCTGTGTTGATGTTCATTAAATTTCAAGTGTTGTTGACCAAGTTTTAGTTGTTTTTCTCCACTTTTTTTTATTGTTGTATGCGAAAATTTATCTGCAACAACAACAGTGTTGTAAATAGCAATTGTCAATAAAATACGGCAGATTGCTGCAGCAAAATCGACTTTGATATGACTTTTAGTTGAGGTGATTTGTTTTCGTTTTTTTTTTGCGGCGTGTTTTATTTCTTGCTGTTATACTAAATAAATAGTGTAGAAAAAAAGTGTTAATGGCTGCCATGAGAGTCATTGAAAATTATTTAAACAACTTTTGTTTTAAGCCATTAACTTTCATATTAGATTTTATTTTATTTTTTATTTGAGATTTAGCAAAAGTGACATTTAAATGTAAGACAGCCAACAAACGTTATTGCACATACAAACCATAAATGTTTTTTTTTTTTTTTTTTTTTTTGGTGCAAAAATATTAGATGAAATGAAAGTAAAAGTGCTTAAGACTATAAAATGTTAAACTTATGGGGTAATTTTTTTTCGCTAAATGGCTGTTTGCTTTTCAACAAATTTCGTGGCTTTACTATTTTAATTTTTAATTGAAAAATTTATTTTTATTAATCATCATCCACTTGCCGCATGAGTCTCTAATTTTAAAATGAAATAATCTTAAGCAACTGCATGAGCTGAAGCTTATAAAAATTTAGTTTGAAAAAATTTCCTTTTCAAAATCACTGCGTTTTTAGGTCTAATTAAATGTTGCACTTGGGCAACATCATTTGTCTTAGATTATTTATTTTTTTTGTCGGTACTTTTTTTTAGCAAATTTAATTTTCCAAGCAAAGAACACATCCCGCAATATTAAATCTTGCGGTATGATTTTAGTTTTTTTTTTTGCTGCTACTTGCCTCATGCTGCAAGATATTTCCATTTAATGGTTTAATGATTTTAGTCGCATGTCTACTTTGATCAAATAATTTTTTTTTACATATAATTTCTTCAATGATTTTGCTGCTACAGTTTTAAGTAAAACCATAAAGCAACAATTTTTATTGCACAAAAAAAGTATAAAAAAATATATATTAACAACTTTCGATTTTGCAGCAAAATTAATTAATAAAAAAATAATACAAAATGAACGCAAAAAGAAATCGGAGGGGGTATGGGGCGCCAAGAGGCAAATCCTTTTTGTAAATATTATTGTTAATATTAAAGAAATTTAGCTTGAAACTTTAAAACGGAATTAAAACAACTAAACAGGGTGGCTCAAAGTTAATCACGCCATCGGAAGATTATTTGTCATAGCAATTGTTGAAAAACAAATAATCAATTGCATATTTTATATATGTATTATAAATTATCGATTAATATTAATTCGGACTAGTGCTTGACTAAAATAATTACCGGCAAACAAATATAGTTGGATAAGCTATACAAATGCTATTAATAACTATTCGATTAAATATTATTTGCATAATTAATCGATTAAATTTTATTCGATTAATAAATCGATTGCTTGAATATCTTGATGTTCAATTGCTTGAATATCTTTAGGTAATAATTTTTTTATCTTTTTTTAATGCTTATCAATTTTATATTGCATAAATTATAAATGATCGATTAATAATAATTCGAATACTTAATTAGATACCTAATGCGCACTAGTACTTGACTAAAATAATTACTGGCTAATATATCAAAAACAAATATAATTGGATATATTATACAAATATTATTAATAACTATTCGATTTACTGTTATTCGCATAATTAATCGATTAAAGTTTATTCGTTTAATTAATCGATTAATTATTATTCGCAAAATTTTTTTTGGAATTTCTGTAGGTAATAATTTTTTGTTAAGAAATGCAGGTCACCACTTATCAACTTCATATTAAATAAATTATAAATTATCGATTAATAATATAAAATAAACGATTAATCGTATACTTAATTCGGACTAATATTTCATTAAAACAATTAATAGTAAATATATCATAATAGTGTTTAATTCTAAAGAAATTTTGTGGGGACAGTATGAAATATTAGGAAAAATATTTAAAAAGCAAATATTAATCAAATTGTTTATAAAATAGATTTAATTCTTTTTTAAATAAAAAATAAATAATTATCGAAAAACTAGCTTTATAAAAATTTTACAATCAAATTTGGAAAAAATTAATTAATTAATTAGCTATTCGAATATAGAATATAGTAAGAGAAATATAAAAATATAATAGTGTATTAGTTTCAGCTATATATTTAGTTTTGCTCTGTCAAGTATATTAAAATAATTTTATTCGAATATTATTATTCGAAAATTTTTAGTCGATTATTTTTAAACGATTATTTATATTCGATTACTTTTAATCGATTATTTTTATTTAATATTGAAATCAGTTGGAGGCGAGAAATTTATATTTTAATTTTATTCGAATAGTATTATACGCATATTTTTATTCGATTATTTTTAATAGATTATTTTTGTTTATTATTGAAATCAATGGGAGGCGAGAAATTTATTTTTTCAATATTCCACTTGACTGGATATGCGGTTGTTTGTTTTAAAATATGTTCTACACAAAAGAAGAGAAGAGGATATCAAAAGCAAATTTATTATAAAAAAATTTATTATGCAGATAAATTTATTCGAATAGCTTATTTTCTGTACTTGGGCGGGCACTCATTGGATGAGATCTACTCATGTAATGCATTGCACCGGATCTTTGAAAGTAGGGGATAGTGTTGAAAGAATAAATGGAGCAAGATAAGAATATACATATAAAAGAAGACATTCGATTAATAATACTGTTACAGGAAATTAATTCTACAAGAGCTGAGAGTACAAAATGGAAATGCGATCAGTTATAAAATTTCTTTAAACTATTCTGTTCAAATATTATTGCACAAATAATTTTTTTGTTTTAAATTTTAAAAGCAATTAAATTAATTAAATTTCCCTCTGTTTACTTGTTTTAAATGCAGAAAGAAAATATATATTTAACTGCTTACATGAATTTAAAAACATGATTATTGCATTTCATCTTAATATATTGTTACTATTTTTATATTTTTATTTTCAGATCATGCTAAATACATCAAACAGTATAATGAATTATAAAATAAAATATAATTTCCGCTCAAAGGAATGATTAGAAAAAATAAAATTTTTGCCAGAAAATTTTCCAGTGAAATCGTGCGTTTCATTTTGAAGCACTGACAACATAAAGCAACATTAAAACTTCAAACCAAAAAATGCTGCATATTTTAAAATCTGTGTTCAGACCGCTTAAAACGGAATATTTAATGATATTGTTGGGTATGAAAACGGTAGTGATGATTTTAATGGCATGTTGGTTGTTGGTTGCAGCAAATGCTATTGCGGCTGCCACCCAACAGCAGCAGCAGCAACAACAGCAACAGCCGCAGACACTTAATTACAAACAGCAGTTACAGTATCAAATGCAACAACATGATAAATTCCAATATCAACAACATATAAAACAACAACAGCAATACTATCAGCAGTCACCAATATCGATGACTTTAGAACAACAACAGCAGCAAAGAATACAGCAGCAGCAGCAACAGCAGCAGCAATATTTAGCCGTTAAACCCACTCAGGTGAGTTTTCCATATATATTTTTCTTTTACGGGTTAGCAAATTGTCTTCTTATATTTTTATTTTATTTTTGTTTCGTGGAAATGATGTGGGCCAACCGCCAAAAGTTTTCTTTTGCTATTTAATTTTTCGTTATAAATATTGTTTTAACTGAAATTTGCCAGGCAAGGCAAGGATATTGCAAATGTTTAAAATATATGGTTGTCGATATTTTCAAAGCCATAAACCGCAAAAATAAGGCCAGTGGGAAATAAAACTAGTAAAACAAGGAATTTCGCTTAAAGTTTGTATTTTAAAATATTCATGTACTGACATGAAAAATACAGAAAATATTTCGTTGAATTGATGAACTCTGGCATTAAGTTGGTATCCTTTAAAAGCTGATTACTACTGGGATATTTAGTTTTTCTTATATTATTTTCTTACACTTGTTTCTTCAACCATCGAAAAACCATACAATAATCCCAAGCAAAATTTATAGCAGCTTAAACTCTATATTCTCTGTCTCTTACACTTGATAAAGCTTTATTGTATCGATGTCGTGGTATTTTATGAAATTTATTTGAACAATTTCGAGTAAAATATTGGCAGGAAGAAAATTTGAGTGCTACAAGCTGTTGGTTAGCTGCTACTATTTTCCAGCTTTTTGCATATTTGTATGAAATATGAAAAAAATACTAAAGGTTTAATTTATAAAAAAAATTTCATTCATAAAAATATTTCTTATTTGACATATTTCTGTACAAAATATATCAAATACGCAGTTTATAAACAAAAATATTATTTAGGAATTGGTAAGGCCCTATTGAATTGAAATAGTATATTGAAAAGAAAAGAACAGATTTAAATATTGATTATTCGAAAAAATTTATTCGAATAATTTTAATCGAATAATTTTATTCGAATAATTTTATTCAATAATTTTAATCGAATAATTTTAATCGAATAATTTAATTCGAATAACTAATTTAATATATTATTATTTAATTAATTTTAATCTAACATATATTTAGAATATTTTTTCGCATGTATATTCGCATAATTTTAATCGAATAATTTGTTTCAACAAATATAAATTGAATAATTCATTTAATTTATATATATTGAACTAATTTGGATCTCACATATATTTTAGAATTTTTTATATTCGAATAATTCAATTCGAATAATATTAATCAAATAATCAATTTAATATACATATGTATATTTATTTAACTAATTTTTATCTAGCATATATTTAGATTTTTTTCGCATGTATATTCGAACATTTTTAATCGAATAATATTAATCGAATAATTTATTAAAAAAAAATATTAATGGAATAATGAATTTAATATATGTTTATTGAGCTAATTTTGATCTAACATATACTTTTGAATTATTTTCTTCGCATGAATATGTATTTAAATCGAATATACATATATTTAGTTAAGTAACTTCATTTGAATATATTAATTTTAAAAGAGTGGCTCATTAAAACAAATTTGTTTCAATAGTGCTTCTTAGAAGGCCATATTCTGACCGCCATATCTAATTATATCACACAAATTGTTTCAAACACCATCATAAAGATATCACGTGCTTGCCTCTAGTAATTAATATTTGTCGTGCTTATTTTAGTCTATGAACATGTTGTTTTATCTCTTAATATCATTGTTTTTTGTTATTGTTTCACATTATCAACGAAATCGTAAAATTTAATGCGCTCGTAGTTATGCAGCCCCATAAAATAACTTCTACATACAGCAGTTAGCACCAGCTGCACGAAGTCACTTTAAACCGTATAAACATAAAATGGTACAGAATACGGCAACAGAAAAAATGAACAGCTTGTGGGGAGCTCTAACACTTGTATTTATGAGCCTTAGCCTACACCATCATTCAAAAATAGATTAGTGTTATGTGGATTGCTTTGTTATTCGTTTGAGCTGGGCTGGCAATAAAATGTGATAATTTTTACAAATTGGAAGCAAAATTGATTACCTTTTTAAGAGGCTAATAAATTTGATAGATGTTTTTTTGGAAAGCAACATTTCTAAATATAAAACACTAAATTAAGTTCCTTAACTCTTATTCGAATAAGTTACTGTTTGGTTTTATATATCATGAATTATTTGTATATGAGCAAAACAAAATTTCAAAACAAACTTTAAATGTTAATCTAAGAATTAAAATATAATAATCGAATATTATTCAAATAATTTTTCGAAAAATTATTCGAGTAATATTCGAATAATTATTCGAAAAATTATTCGAATAATTAATCGAATAATTAATCGAATAGTTATTCGAAAAATTATTTGAATATTTATTTAGATATATTTAATTTTTAACACTAAAACTGAGGTAATTTTTTTTTATAAAAAATATATTTTCCCACACTTCATTCCACTTTGTGCAACTTCGTCAGACTACAAATTTCAATGAATTCTTCCAGCAACTTTTCCTTAAGGTAATTTATATCATTTAATTATACTATTTTTGCGCCTCTTCAGAAATTCTAGAATGATTTATGATTTCCATTACCACACAAAATGTTTTGTTGGTGGTGGTGTATCTATAACATTAATTTTACACAAGTTCCTGTCATAATTTTTGACAGTCCTCTGAGCATGTTTTCTGGTTACTTCAAATACCCTGAGTATTTAATAATTTATGTTTTAATAATTTGCAAAAGTCAAAAACAAAAAGGAGATGGGGAGTTATTTAATATTAAAACCACTTAAATAAGCAAATGGGAAATTAGGCTAAAGGAACGAACACTAAAAGCATTAAAACCATCAGCAGTGTGTATTGTATTGGAAAAACATTGTTTGCACAAGATGTGTAATTAATATTAATTGAAGAAATTATTAAAGAATTTGTTGGTTCTTTGGTTTATAAAAGGGAAGAGCAAGGTTCGTTTCTTAAATGGCAGGCAAATGAAGCACATATTAATTTATTAAATACTGCATTCATTTTGTCCTTAGCTTAACATAATAGCTTGAAGATTTTTTATATAACTTAACAGCTAAATATATTGTTCCGTAACTGCTTATGTCAAAACATATTTAACTCGGCATATTTATCTGCACTCACATAGATTTATTTTCTTTCTACACTGACTCCAGTGTTACGCCAACTACTCCTCAAGCCAATTAAATTATAAGTTGTAGTTAAGGATAGAAAAGGAGCTTAAGTAATAATGATCCCATATTACTAACAAAATAAATAATTTAACTCTTAATGTGTACTCTGCTTATGACCATGAATATCGACCACACTATACGAATATTTCATAATATTATTTCTTTAATAGACTTCATTCAACGACTGACTATATTTCCCTAATCACCCACATATTTTCTAATTTTATTTTATTCTATTACGATAACAAAAATATATCTCCTCACCAGTTATGCAGTTAATTTAAGCATAATAATTAACATTTAGCCTTAAATCTTCTTTGCACAAAACTAATCTTCCCTAAAACATATTTCTTGCTCTTAATTATTAATTGTCCAACTGAACTACTAAAATTTATTAACCAAAACACCCTTTATTTAACTGTATTGAGTGTATTTGCTGTTGGCAATAATACTAATGACTATTGGCTATAATGTGGTCATATCAAGACGAAATTTGATAATGAGTCTGTGTGTGTGCATTAATTGTTATGTGGATATGTGCTTGTAGTGCATTACATGATTGAATTTAATTAAAATATTATACATATATAATAAAATTGCCTTAAAGCATTAAATTATTAAATAATAAAAATAAATTATAAAACTAAAATCTTATCAAGTTATTCGAATAAGATATAAAATAATGATTGTTTTTGTATGCTTTCCGTCAAGTAATAAAATAATATCTCGATCAAAATACATAATATCAAATTTGCATATATAGGCGAATATATTTTTCAATTAAAATATTCTTAAAAATAACCGATTATTAGAAGAAAATGTTATTTTATTCGAATAGAAAATTTTCGAAAAAAATATTATTCGATTAAAATAATGTTCGAATAAAATAATATTCGAATAAAATATCATTTTAGCAAAGTACTATTCTCGTTAATTACTTATATTATCGAATAGAAAATTTTCGAAAAAATATTATTCGATTAAAATAATGTTCGAACAAAATAATATTCGAATAAAATATCATTTTAGCAAAGTACTATTCTCGTTAATTACTTATCTTATCGAATAGAAAATTTTCGAAAAAAATATTATTCGATTTAAATAATATTCGAATAAAATAATATTCGAATAAAAAATTATTCGAAAAATATATGATTTTTATAAAATACTGTTCCGTTTAATTACTTTTCTAAGAAGTCGGTATTCAAGTAAAATATTATTCGAATAAATTCTTAATCGAATAAAATAATATTCGAACAAAATAATATTCGAAAAATATCATTTCAGTAAAATACTGTTCCATTTAATTTCTTATCTCATCGAATAGAAAATTTTTGAAAAAATCTTATTCGATTAAAATAATATTCGATTAAAATCATTTTCGATTAAAAATATATTCGAAAAATATATATTTTAATAAAATACTGTTCCCTTAATTACTTTGCAAACAAAACGGTATTCAAGTAAAATATTATTCGAATAAATTATTAATCGAATAAAATATTTTTCGAAAAAAAAAAAATTATTCGAAAATCTATTTTGTGAATTAAATATCATGCTAATAAAATAAGTTACACTCAAAAATTTTATTCAAATGAAACATTAGTTCATAAAAATTTTTATTATTGGGAAAACACAGAAATTCCTCTGTATAAAAAATTATAATAATTGCTTTAAAGTGTTTAAGTTTTAATAGCTATTAAAGCAATTGTTCTTTTGCTGTCGTGATACGTTTAAAACTTGATACGCAAAGATGCGTAGATGTACTTGAGGCAAAAATCTGCTTAATGGTCGTATTATTTATCAGATTTACATATTTTTTTTTTTTGCTGAACACACTTGTGTTGTGTGTAATGCAATATTGCTTTAATTTTATTTATTGTTTTTTTTTTGTTTTGTTTCCCTCCGCCATATTGTGCGCTGTTTTATTGCAATTCAGTCGTTTGTGTTTTTAAGTTGTTAAGCCTTATATTGCAATATAATGAGGTCCTTTTGATATATGAGCGCCTTAAAGTATGCCACGAATTTATGTTAATGAAATAAGTAGATTGTAGGCTGCAAGGTTTTTACTTTAATACCAATACACTATAAGCTTTAAGCTTATTTCAGTTTAATTCCAAAAGGTTTACCAAATAGCAGCTTGTCTTCTCTCCAAATCTGAAATTGTTTTACAGTCACTTTCTTCTTCTTCTTCTGGTTTTCAAGTTTAACTATTTGCGTGTGTTTGATTGAGTGTTTTACTTATAAGAATGTGATTTGTCAATTCAATGATTTAGCCTACCAGCAATTGCCATGTTTATTTTAGACTTGATCTCGGTTTTGCCAGCTTATATATTGATTTATTCTGTCTGAAATGCTGTTATTGTTTGCATAAATAAACGGATTATAGTTGTCGTTGTTTGTTTACTTGTGTGTGAGTGTGTATGTGTGCGTTAAGTATTTTATGATTTAATAAGATTTGTGTTTTATTTTTTAAAGCATAAACAACAGGGCAAAGGGGAAATAGTTCGCATATATTTTTAAATTGGTTTTCTTTAATATATAAAAAATTGAAATTTTACTACATTTAATTTAAAAAATAAGTGATTCATAAAGAATTGCTTTTCCCATTTCACTGTAAAAGTTGTAATTTAAGAAAACTGATAATTTTCTTAAAAAAAAACGTTTCTCATTAAGTAGTAAATTAATGAACTTCAGTAATTGGTTTCTTGTTACGTTGCATGGCGATATGAAAATTAAAAATATATAAAAAACACTAGGATATTTAAATTAATGCAGAGAATACGCAACTCATTTCCAGCAGCATACAATATAAAGCATACATTAGGGCAGCAAAAAGAAATAAAAATTGCTGCATAACAATAGGCATTGAATATACAAAGAAACCCCTTTAAAAATTTTATGTTTTTTTTTTTATAAAAAAGACAACAAAAATAAGTAAATTAAATGCCACCACCTAACAAATTCAGATATTTTAATTAGTATAAGAGAAAAAAATTGGTATAAAAAAGTTTGCAATATTTTCTCTAAAAGTAATATATTAAAAACTTTAATAGCAACTAAAAAATGGGAAAAAATGTAAACAAAACAATTTTTCTAATATAAAACAAAAAGGTTTAGAAAAAACGTTACATTATAAAGCAGCTGCCTGAATGTTTGCATATAGTTATTTTTTTTTTTTTGCTTTCCATTTTTAGAGGTTTTTTGTAATATAAAATTAATAAAAAATATACTGGTTTCTCCAGTTGTTTTCAGCAGTCACGATGATGTGCACAAGAATTATTAAAAATAACAAAAGAATATTTTTTGTGTTATAAAGCAAAAAAAAAAAAAAAAAAATTTTTTTGTTGGCAAAAATTTCATTTACTTTGCCACACTTAGAATTCAGCGCTGTACTGGGCATACCCAGCTAGGCGGCCAGCGTGCTGCATTTTCATTTATAATTGCTCTTACCACAATGTTTTCTTTGCGCCAGTACGAAAATATATAAATGTCCTGCATACAGTCGGTGGCATAAGTGGCAAATATATGCGGGAATTTTTTCTTCTGTATAATATTTTCTTAATAAAATATTTGGTTTTGTTGTTTTGCAAGTTTAAATTATGCTATTCATTTAATGGGCTACAAATTATTCTTCACAAAATGCCTTGAAAGGCAATTTAGGAAATTTTCATATCAGGTCACCCGGTGCGTATGATTTATATTAATTTGGATTTTTTTAAGAAATTGGCCATAACTTTGGCCATTTATATCAGATTTTTATATTATGGCATTCTATGTAAAGCTAAGAATTTGGGCAATATTGTGTAATTAAAATTACTTTAACATTTTTAATTATTTTTAAAACAATTCCAATATTCAACTGAAGGTATAAATATACCATATTTTTAGAGACTCCAGCTGGCTATTCAGTGGGTCCAACCCATAGCTGGCAGAGTCTACATTCTATTACAAGTTAAGTTTTAACAATAATAAAAAATAAATAAAATTTATTACATTATTTTTGTACATTAAAAACTTTTATCTACCCACTGTACACAAGTTTAATGATAAAAATATGCAGCGGGGCAAAATCCACGGCTATTAA
Source organism: Linnaemya tessellans (assembly GCA_951800035.1). Classification (NCBI taxonomy): domain Eukaryota; kingdom Metazoa; phylum Arthropoda; class Insecta; order Diptera; family Tachinidae; genus Linnaemya; species Linnaemya tessellans. The sequence continues at coordinate 97,510,205 of OX637536.1, read as the reverse complement.
AATAATATAGAGAACAGAAACAACAACAACACCACTGTCAGATTTCGGTTTGCGTTGTGTGTTTGAAATTTCGTTTAAACTAGAGATAAAAAAGAACATGCAAAAACGCTTATCGCTTCATAACAATAGAAAAATACGCAAAGAAAAGTAATAAGAATTTTTTTTTTAAATAAAATTTCATGCTGTTTCACTTTAAACGAGTTTTTATTCTGCTTTTGAAACATACAGATTACAATTTGTGTTGTTAGTTTTAGCCGGCGCTCTTGCAGCTGTTCACAGTTATGGAATTAAAAAAAAATATTAGAAATTGTGTAAAGGAAGTGTAGAGTTTACAGAATTCAAAGGAAATTTCTATAGTAGTATATCGAAATTTGTTGATTTAGTGTGGCATGTAAAGTGATTTTGACATTAAAGGTTATCGGATGTTTAAAGGAAGACAATAATTCCGTAAAAAAAATATAAATAAAGAAAAGCATAAATAACTAGATTATAATTTTCAAAATCCCTTAAAAACAACAAGTATTTTAAGAGATTTTCCAACACAAAAACATAATTAATATTAATAATACGCCTGTATATCCAATTGAAACAAACTTCCACTTACAACAAAAACAGCAGCTCTTTCTTTACAACTAAAAAAATCCCAAAGAAATCCTTTAAATTAAAACCCATTTACCAAGCAATTATAAAATCTTGTTCAGATCTCTTTTGTAAGAAACTTTCCTGTTTCCCAAAAAAGAAGCTCAATCAAAACTACTACTTAAACGGAAAAAAAAGAAAATATTTCCTTCACTTTCCTTCACTTTGACTGAGGAAAGCTTAACGAAATACTAACACCCCCAACAATTAACGGCTTGAAAAGCTTTTTTCAAATATCAAAAGCACTTAAATTATAAATGCAGCATCAAAAACAGTAGTAAAAAGAAAAAAAAACAAATTTTTTTTTGAGCAACATAAAGCAATTCGTTGCAGTTAATTTCATTTTACTAACGCTAATGATGCGCTCAATTTTTTACATCATTAATCCTTATGAACTTTCTGCCAGATGAACGAAAAACAAAATTTTGTAAATACTATAGAGTAAAATTTTAACTCAACACTTGCATGTAATTATCACAGAAAACAGCAGCACTTAAAGCACTTTCTTTCTTTTCTCTACCCCCCGAACCCCCCAACATTCAAGCCAAAATCAAAGGCAGAAAACTTAAGTTTTTAATACAGTGCAAGGGTACAAAATCATAATAGGGGAAAAAAGTGATTAAATTTTCTACGGCAATCAAAACAAAAAGTCGTAATGTAAGTGAGAAAAAAAAATGATAAATTGGCATTCAAATTTTGGAATTAATTTTTCAACAATTAGCAAAAGTAATTTATTTAATAAAAAAATTTGGGAGCTTAAAACCAGTATTTTTATTTCTAATACCAATTCTAAACTTTTAATTTTTAATTTTAATAATAATATTGAGCTATAAAGTAATAACTATAAAACTATTTATTTTATATTCGTATCAATATTTCGATATCCTCTGGATATCTTCTTCAGGATAACAATTTTAAGATTATTTATAATGTTTCAACAATAACAAAATTTGTAAATTATACAAAGTTAAATATTTTTGTTGTTTTTTGTTTTTATATAAAAATGAAAATGAATTAAAAAAATTTTTTCATACATATTAAAAACATTTCAAAATTGAAACTTTTTTCTTGCCTGTCTACATTATGAAAATTTAAAACTTAAACTTTTAAAGTATCCTTTCTTTTGAATGTGAGATGCTTCATTGATCGCTTCTTTTTTTTATATTATATACTTGTTCCAAAAAGTACTTTTTCCAAAAAGTACTTTTCCCAGAAAGTACTTTTTCCAAAAGGTACTTTTTCCTAAAGTACTTTTTCCAAAAAGCACCTTCCCATAAAAAATATTTTCCAAAAAGGTACTTTTTGCAAAAAGTATTTTTCAGACAATAAAAAACTTTTTCCAAAAAGTAGTTTTTCCACAAATTACTTTTGCGAAAAATACATTTTTGCAAAGGACTTTTGCAAAAACTACTTTTTTTTAAAAGTACTTTTTCAATAAAATACTTTTGAAAAAAAATGTTTTTTCCAAATAAATACTTTTTCCAATAAGTGCTAATACTAAAAAGTACTTAAAAAAAAATTCCAAAAAGTTATTTAAAAAAACACAAATAAAATACTTTTTTAAAAGTGTTTTGAAAAATAATGTTTTCCTTCAAATACTTTTTTCCAAAAACACTTTATTCCAAGAAGTACTTTTTGTAAAAAGAACTTTATCAAAATATACTTTTTTCAAACATAATTTAAAAAAAAACTTTTTCAAAGAAGTACAAAAAATTACTTTTTCCAAAAAAATATTTTGTCCAATCAGTACTTTTTCTAAAATGTACTATTTTTAAATAAACCTTTTTTTCAAATAGCACTTTTTCACAAAAAATACCTCTTCCAAAAAATACTTTTTCCAAAAAATATTTTTCTAAAAGGTATCGTTTCCAAAAAAAAATTAAATTATTTCTTCAGCAAGTACTTATGCTAAAAAGTACTTTAAAAAATCCTTTTTGTTCAAAAAGTACTTTATCAAAAAAAAAAATATCATTTACAAAACATACATATTAAAAAAAATTTTTTTTTTTAAATTCTTTTTCCAAATAGTATTTTTTCTAAAAAGCACTTTTTCCAAAAAGCAATTTTTTCTAAAAAGTACTTTTTCCAAAAAGCTATTTTTTCTAAAAAGTAATTTTTTCTAAAAAGTTCTTTTTCCAAAAACCACTTTTGAGAAAAAGTACTTTTTCCAAAAAATAATTTTTCCAAAAAGTACTGTTTTTAAAATCGCAGAATATAAGAAAGAACCTTTATCAATAAAGTATGTTTTCTGAATAAAACTTCCTAAGGAGTTTTCGTACTCAGGAAAGTACGAAAAGCATGCACTCCAAAAAGAGAATTTTCTGAATTTTTTCCACAACTTAATGTAATCCAAAAAGGACATTTTAAAAAAGTAGCTTTCGAAAAGAAACTGTTATTAAAAGTATTTGTGTAAATAAAAAATATTAACCCCTCAAAGTACCAAACAGGTGTTGGATTTTCGCATTTGAATTTCCACAAAGTACTTTTTATACATTGGAAAGGAGGCCAGATACAAGCTGTTTGTGATCCTCGTTAGGCTCTCATCTTTGAAAATGTGTTTACTTATTTGGCCCTTAAACTTCCTCGATTATTTAAAATACAGCACGTGCGAACTCCTAGCAAAATATGACGGACACTGCTGCGAAAAAATAAAAGAAACTGTTTGTTTTACATCAATCAGCCTGCGTGAAAATCACTACAACTTCTTTAAAGCATTTTTCTGAATTTTAACTCATTTCAACTTCTGATTGACATCTTTGGCACCATTTTTATCCTTACCGACATCCTTAAAACTTTTTAAGATAAAAAAATAAGCACAAGGTAAAAGTTATAACAAAAATTCATGTTCTTTTGTTCGTTTTGCATTAAAGACTTTAACTCGTTAAAGCTTTTCATTGCCTGTGCACGTGTCCAAATAAGTAAATGAAGTTTTTATGAAAATATTTGTATACACATGTCCAAGTACATTGATTCATTTCCGGTTTTATTGTGGTTTTTACTGTGTGTGCAACGAAAGAAATAATGATCAAAACTGAAACCAAGCAAATTGTAAGAATATTAGGGTGGTTTCAATGGCCATGTGCCACAAAATTAATAATCCAGTTTTGTGCTGGAAGAATTTTTAAAGTAAAATAAGAGTCCTGGAAATCTTTGTTTGAACTCTTACAATTTTTTTAATATATTTTTATTTATTTTTTCTTATAAACAGAAAAATTGATATTACACTAAATTTCGTTGGATGGTGCATCTATTATTGCCCTATTTTTTTTCTTTGATGGCAGTTACATCGACCGCCAGTGCCCCGACATTTTGGATAACACGGCAAGCTCGGTGGGGGCCGCTCCCTGTCATGCCTTTTAGTCGACACAATTATTTCGCGCTCTTGGGGGTTACTGCACTCTTTGGTTTTGATACATGAATAGACTTATACAGAGACATTGACAAAAGCATACATATAGAAATGTACATGGACATCGACATGGCCATAGACATTGACACAGACATGGACATAAACATAGACATGGATACGGAAATGAACACAGACACGGACATAAATATAGACTTGGACATGGACATGAACATAGACGTGGACATGGACATAGACATGGTCGTACAGGCTGGCATAGATATGGACATTAACATTCATATAGACATAAACATCTACGAATATTTGGACTTAGATATAAGCACAGCCATACAAAATCACTAACAGAGAAATATGCAGACATGGACATGGACACAGATATAGACATGGTCATAATTACTTTACTACTTAAGCTATTAAGTGGAGCCGTCCTTTCAAAAAACCATATGCAACACGTTGCTCTTGGAAGCTTTTTCTGTATTGACGCGTACTTAGAAAAAGCCATAATCTATTTTTCGATTCTGGATTTCTTAAAATGTATCCACACTAATGCACATTAATTTCTTGTTTAATAAAAAAAACATGTAAAAACAGAATGCTTTTTTCTGTTCTTCACAAACATATATCTTTTTTTTCTGTTCGGTCAAACACAATGTTTTTGTCATGGTCATGATACGAACGCACACCAGCACTGGCTTGCATATCAGACAACCCCCACATGCTTGATTCACAATGATGAAAAATTTTTCTCGTTACAAAAGCCAGCAAAAACAGAATAAAAATTCCAATTTACACAGGATGTAAATTCTTGCTTTTTTTCAATGCTGAAATAAAGTACAAAAAAATATAAAAAATTATTTAAAAAAAAATGCCGGAAACAAAATTAAATGCAATGAAGAAATTATGTTTCTTTTACTTTTTTTTTAGAACACTATCTTCTAAAATTATATTTTTAACCAAATTTTGGTTTCGATGAGCAAAATACTGGAATATACAATTAGTGGTATTCAATTGCCAGTCATATAGTTTTAAGTTCTAAAATAATACAACGAAAATATATGACTGCATTAAACAGACTTTTATAATTTATAAGAAAATTGTGATCAGTTTTGACAAAGCAAAAAAATAGTAGAATAAGAAAAAAACTAAAAAAAGGTTTTTTTTCAAAATTTATATTTCCTTATTAAATCTAAATTGGTTATTGGCTAAGTCTCGTAAGTTAGTATTTAAAACCAACTAAAATTAATCTATGTTCCAGGAATCTGTAATTGAATTATGCAAAATAGACAGCAAAACGGAAAAACCAAATTTTAGGAAGTCGCTACAGCCCCATATTCAGTACTCTTGTTTATACTTTATTGTGATCAGGCAAAGAAATAGCGTAAGATTATAGACTTTGCTACTTTTGCTGCTTATGCAGTTGCTTAATGTAAAAGACATTTTTTGCCAAAATAAAATTTAATTGTCCAAAACACGACTTTGCTTATTTTATTTGCTAAAACCTTTTTTATAAATTTGAACATTTGATTTGCATAGATACATAAAAAAAATTTTATAAAAAATTTTGTAAAAAATTTTTTTAGAGAAAAATTTTTTATGAAAACTATTTTCAGAAAAAAATTTATTTTAAAAACTTTTTTTAGAAAAAAATTTTTTATAAAAACTTTTTTTAGAAAAAAATTTTTATAAAAACTTCTTTTAGGAAAAAATTTTTTTAAAAACTTTATTTTAGAAAATAAATTTTTATAAAAACTTTTTTATAATATACTTTTTATAAAAACTTTTTTATATATTTTTATATTTTTTATATATTTTTTATAAAAACTTTTTTAAATATTTTTTTTATAAAAACTTTTTTATAATATAATTTTTAATTTGGCTACCGTCACGAAAACAAGTCTCAAATTGACAACACTGTTTGTTTGACAGCGCTATTTCTCACATTCCCCCTCCAGTGTTCTCAATAACTTAATAATAATTAATTTTTAGCATACACTTAGGGGTTTGGTTTTATTTAAATGTTAAAATTTATATATGTATATGTAAATATATTCATATATGTATTGAATGTATTCACACAAATATGTACGAGTTTTTGATTATATTTTGCTTGAATGAAAGCAACAAAAATTAAATAAAATAAAAAAACATTGGAACTAAATTTACTAAAAACGTTAAGGGAATTGAAATGATATACGAGTATAGACCGAAGTAGAGCAATTTTATTATGAAAAATTAATTAGATGTAAATAAACTTGAGAGCAGAGCAAAACGTTTTATAAAATGCATAAATTAAAAAAAATATATATGATTTTTTCTTGGAAATATATGGAAACAATAAAAATAACCATAGTTGATATATTTTGAACATATTACTTTAGGCTTTATTAAGCCTTAAAATATGTTATGGTTAGTTGATTTTTTAATAAATAATTGTTAAGAGAGTCAGAGAACTTTTTAATGAGAAAAAACTTAATAGCATGAATTATATAATATTTTTAGCATTTAATACTTTTTAATAAAAATTTTATTTAATCTACAAAAATGAGAAAACATTTTTCTGCAAAAAACTCTGTTTAATATCTATAACCATTCGTGTCATTAAATTGATTGTGTTTTGCTTGTATTCTTTTCAAAACATTATATTTTAATTATTCTCGCTTATTTTTCAATTTTAATTAAAAGCCATTTCATTTCAGCAAATTAAATTAATCACAAAACTTTTAATGAACTTAATTAATGCGAATATAAAAAGAGCCAACAATATAAAAAAGATTAATAAATAAATAATACTTGTAATTATATAATATAAAACACAATAAATATTTTAAAATGGTATTATATAATATAAAACACAATAAATATTTTAAAATATATTAAATATAATAAATACATAAAAAAAGAAAAAACTTTTTGTCGATCTGTATGAACCAAAGGAATGCAGGCATGTTTTCAATCACCATTTTCCACATATATATTTCTGCAAGTGTATAACTAATTTATATGAATTCGTGGTCTTTCCAACTCAACAAATTTTATATAAAAATAAAATACTTTCCGTACTATTGTATATCTTATAACCGCCTTCTCTTAAACAATTTTCAAACACATTGAATTAAAAAAAAAACCGTTTGTAATTATATTTCTATTTATTTGCTTGTTATACAAAATACATTATAATAACAAATAAATACAAACAATTAAAATTTTAAATGAGCTGTTTTAAACCTTTCACCCTAATTGACCATTATTCATTTAAATAACATATAAATTTTTCCTCTTATAACTAATAAAATTTATTTGCTCCCTTCCATATTTCATTCACCCTGAACTTTAAGCCACAATGGCGGACAAGCGTTTGCAAAAATAATATATAATAAACAAAAATTTATTTGAAATTGTTAATCAAAACCTCAGAACAATTCAAAATTACTTTTTTAATTAAGCGGCGCTAACCAAAGCCTCAAACGCAGCCAGCCACAAATCATGCCAAGCCACATTTTTAAAATTAATTAAAATCAGGCCATAAATCACAGCATACTTATGGGAGTAAAACAAAATTTATCTTAAAAGCCAGCAATAAAAAAAGAAATCAACTAAATGTAATTGATTAAATAAGTACTGCTTCTGTGGGCCTCATACCATTTTTTTTTTGGCATAAATTTAAACTTTGAATGCTTAATAAAAGACCGCCGGCGCATACATTTGCATACATCTTCTTTTTTAAACTATTAACCTGTTTCCTTTTTTTCCATGTTTTGCTGGTTATATTTTTTCTCTCACTGTTTAAAATGGCGTAGTATGCTATTTCCACATTTTGTGGATGCATATTTTCAGAATATTAATTAAACAAAAAAAAAAAAACGTTGCATAACTTAAGACGAAAGTTTAATGTCAAAAACATGTACAATATTATTCGTAAAGCGAAATGCTAGAAAAAAATGGCATTAAAGGGCTGTTAAATTGAGTTCCAATTCTTTTTTTTCTTGTGGCCACAACCTTTCTTTGGCATGTTAAATAGGTGGTTGAAATACACACATACAGAATTCAAAGTGTGATATACATACATACGTTAAATCGATTACAGAGCAAAGTTTAACATATAATTATATGACAACGAATTGATAAAGTTATTTCTGAAAAGGATAACAGTAAAAATTTAAATAATTTAAATGAAAAGTATTCGAATAGAAATTTTTCGAATAAATACTAATCGAATAAAAATCATTCGAATAAATAATAATCCAAAAAAAATTATTCGAATAAATAATAATCGACTAAAAATTATTCGAATATATAATAGTCGAATAAAAATTATTCGAATAAATAATAATCGAATAAAAATTATTCGAATAAATAGTAATCAAAAAAAGTTATTCGAATAAATAATAATTGACTAAAATTTATTCGAATATATAATAGTTGAATAAAAATTATTCGAATATATAATAATAGACTAAAAATTATTCGAATATATACTAGTCGAATAAAAATAATTCGAATAAATAATAATCGAATAAAAATTATTCGAATAAATAATAATCAAAAAAAGTTATTCGAATAAATAATAATTAACTAAAATTTATTCGAATATATAATAGCCGAATAAATAATAATCTAAAAATTTTATTCGAATAATAAATAATCAAATAAAAATTATTTTATTAAAAAAATTTACTATTCAGTTAGGACTTATTATTTTATGGTTCACAGTGAAGGTCATACATTAAAAATTTAACAATTAATAAAGACAACGGCATTCGAATAAAATCTTTAAATCAAATTTATTTGAACTAAAAATAGATGAATAAACATTATTTTAATAAAAGCTACTTGAATGAGAAAATAGTCGAATACTAATTAAGCGAGTATAAAACAGTCAAATAAAAATTATTCGTAAATAAACATTATTTTAATAAAAGCTACTTGAATGAGAAAATAGTCGAATACTAATTAAGCGAGTATAAAACAGTCAAATAGAAATGATTAGTATAAAAATTATTCGAATTTAATCGTTAAAAATTATTTCAATTTAATATAGTTATTTTACTATTTAACTACATGTTTAAAGATACAAATTTTAACAATGCAATCGAATAAAAAATAGTCAAATAAATGTTTTTCTAATAAAAATTATTCGATTAAAATTTAATCGTTAAAAATGATTTGATTTTAATTTATTTATAGCAGTTTTACGAATAAAAATTTTTGTAATGCACCTGCATAAAAAATAGTCGAATAAATGTTTTTCGAATAAAAATTATTCGAATAAATTTTAATCGTTCAAAAATTAGTTTGCTTTAAATGTATATATTTTACTATTTCGCTGGATGTTTAAGGATAATAATTTTTATAACCCCGAACCGAACCCGAATAAAAAATAGTCGAATAAATGTTTTTCGTATAAAAAGTATTCGAATACAACCTATAGTTTTAAAACTTATGTTATTTTAATGTATGTATATATTCTACTATTTAGCTAGAATTTAAAAATATGAAGTGCACTCGAAATAAAAATAGTCGAATAAATGTGTTTCGAATAAAAAGTATTCGAATAAAACTTATTCGTTAAAAAAATATTTTATTTTAACATAACAAAAATATTTAGAGAGCATTGCGAACGCCATATTTACATGAACAAAGTTAAGAATATAATAATTCAAAAAAAGAAAGATAATCGAATAAAAAACATGGGGAAAAAATCTCGTAGAGCACTCCGAACGCCATACATGAACAAAGTTAAAAATATAATAATTAAAAAAAGAAAGGTATTCGAATAAAAAATATTTAATAAAATTTATTGGAATAACAAATAGCTGAACAAAAATTATTCGCTTAAAAAGACTTCGAATAAGAAATAGTCGATTAAAATTTTTTCGAATATAAAGTAATCGAATAAGAATTATATTATTGGATTTTATTTAATTGCAATTTGTTTGAGATATTGGTTCATATTGCGTTGGGCCGTTTCTCTTTCAAATTCGAGATTTTGTAGTAGACTAAAGACGAAATGCTAAATTTGTCTTTAACCTATTCCAATACGTATTCGGAAATGGAAAATACCAAACAAGATAAAACTGATCATTTCAGTTAATTTATTGAAAATATTTTTGTTTTGTTATTTTATTGTTGAGCTAGAATTTTAGGAATAATTTCGGTTATAGTACACAGTGAACGCCATGTATTACTAAAGTTAGAATTGTGCTAAGTTATAGAGAGAAAGTTACTTGTAATCGATTAAAAATTCGGATTATGTTTATTGTAGTATAAATTAATCGATTAAAAATTATTCGAACAAAAACGTTTTGAATAAAACGAATTGAAACAAAAATTAAAAAAAAAAAATTGTCGAACAAATATTATTCGAATAAAAATTTTTTAATCGTAGTCGAATAAAATTTATTCGAATAAAAATTATTCGAATCAAAATTATTCTTATCAATATTTTACGAATAAAAACTGTAGTCGATTAATAATCGTTCACTAGACATTATTCGAATAAAAAATTTCAAAATCCAACCATTAGGCTTAATATAATTCGGATAAATGGTTTTTTATAAAAAATAATTTAATGAAAACAATTTGCTAAAAATCATTTGCTTAAAATCATAGGGATGTATTATTTAATTCTAAACTTCTAATACTTTAAACTTTAAAGTTTAAAGCAAATTTATTGAGCGTCACTAATGTATTTGTGAAGATATGAATTTATGCCCAAAAGAAGGGGTCTTGACTGTAAGCTGCGTTGATACACATGCTTGAGATCTACTACTTTGCCAGCATAAATCTAAGGAAACTTGTGACGTCTTATAAAACGATAAAACTTTTTCATTATAAATTAATTACATGCCATGACATTTTACACAAACAAATTATATTGTCACTAACTTTAAGTGCTTTGTGCCATATATTGTTTGCCTTATTACATAGAATTAATATTTAATATATAAAATCTACTGTACAACTATTTGACATTAAAAAAATATGTAAAACTTTTTAATGCCATTAAAAAGTTAAGTGGTTAATTTGCTGTAGAAATAAATTTATAAATATTTTTGTGGCCTAAAAATAGGCCTGACAACTTGTCTTGAATAAACACATACATAAATACTAGTACATATGCGAATGTAAAATGTTTGCTGATGGGCATTTAAAATTAATGCAAGATATAATTTTAATTTTGCAAAAATATATTCTCTAAAGGCTTTAATAAGAAATGAGACATTTTCCATTTCTTATTGACAGGAAATGTGTCAGTCAGTCTTATTGATACGAGAGCAAATATACAAAAACTGCCATCTCTGCTGGACATATTGATTTGTTAAAAAAAAAAACAATAAAATAAATAAAAGCTTTATGTGCCAGCAGGTAAATTAGGTTTTCCTAGTTTTTATTTTTATTTTTAATTTCCTTTTTTATTGGATTGTTTTATATTTTGTATTTAATATTATATGACGTTTTGCCGTTTATATATGTGTTTGTGTATATGTGACTTGTATGTATGTGGCTCTGTACAGATTGTTTAAATATACATCTCATGACATTAACTGACATTTGCTCTATATTTTTTCCACTACTAGTCGTATATAGTACATTTAAAAGTTTCTATACACATTCTGACAGCCTGAATAAATGTTAAGTGAATGACACTTTGATAATGTATTTTCAGTATTGAATAAAAGTTGAACAGAGAAAGTGCATTAAAAAAGAGTTTTTGAATTAAGGAATATAGGAAAATAAATTGACGATCTGATAAGTCCGTTTTCGCTATATAATACAATTCTAAATTCTTTTTCATTATTAAGTAGAGGTTTTTTATTGCTCACACTACTTTCTTTCGCGGAAAGGAGAGCAAAAAAATTAATAAATAAAAATTTCTACGATCCTGGCAATTATTAGGAATTATTAAAAATATATTATATAATTTTTTTTGTAGTACACTTTTAAATATCTTAACCTTTACTAATATTAATAATTTTAATATGACTCAAAAGGTATTTTTGTAAAGATATTCACAATATAAATATTCCCCTTAAATTCATAAATTTCAATTATTATAATAAACTAAAGCAAATATTTTTCTTTTGTTTTACAGGTAAGCTTCAGTACAAGTTTTTACTTTCTTAAAAATAAAGTGCATACCGTTAAGGGAATATTAAATAAAAAGTAAAGCATATCTTAAGGTACGTATGCAAATTGAAAAAAATTAATATTCGCAATCTCTTTAAACACCCTTTTACAGACAAATAAAACATAATAAAGATGTTAAAGTATGTATAGAAATGAGGAAAAAAATGTGATGAACGGAAAAATTATTAAACAACATTTTTCGTAATAGCTTTTTATATACAACTATTGCAGTATTTAAGAACTTAAATTTTAATTACTTAAAAAATTTAATGCCAAATTGCAGGAATAGATAAAAAAAACTTTTTTACAATTTTTAATAATATGTAATTTCATGAATTACTCTTTATTTGAACAGTCTTTTAATAGTTTTGCCTTAAGTTATATAATTTTAGATTTCTATACGAAAAAAATTATAAATCCTTTATAATCTTCCATTTCAATAAACGTCTGTAATTAAGTAGTTTTTTTATTTTTCAAACATTATCAGCCTAAAAGTGGGCCATGCTTTTCTTTTACAATTCGGCTTATATTTTAATGGCTTCAAGCCTAAAATTATACTTTTAAAAGCAACGAACAAACAAATAGCATATCCTACTAATAATAATAATATTGTGGTATAAATATTATTGTATTTTTTAATTCGACCATGAATTAACAACCACAAAAGAAATCTTATTGCCACAACATTTATACACTACCTTTGCCTGCCTCTCTCTCTCTCTCTCTCTCTCTTTCTATGTTTATGTTTTTAGTATAGGTTTTGTTATAAAATGACCTCAATTGTGGTAATAGTAGTAAAATCTTTTTATTTAATGTGTTTTTTCTAAGTGAAAAATTAAATATTAATTCAACAAAAAGGAAGCAATTTCATAAAATGGCTAAAGAAAAATATATTCACTTTTGGAAGCTGAAGTTGTTGCGAAATAAAATTTTTGTCTAGTGTACAAAATAATATTAAAAGAAAAATATATATTCTATCTAGTCAAGCCCCTAAAGATAGGCAATATTTTTCAGGGACATTTTTAGTAAAGGGAAGTATTTATATTAATAAAGGACATCTCCATAATGTCGAACGTAGCTACAGTTAGTGATCGAGAAGAAAGCCAAAAGATCATTATTTGAAAGGAATATAAAGTTAATATAAAATTTAGCTAAAATTTTAGATTAAAACGCTGATTTCAGTAAAAACTAAAACAATATATTAATGTGACTAACTGATTTCTCTTTAAAATAGTTTGGCTTTTAAAGAAAAATTATTTGTAATGAAATTTTTTGAACCTCAATTATAATTCATTCGTGGCATAATCCTTGTGACGCACGTGACACAATCTTTGCGACGCATGTGACATAATCCTTGTGACGCGCGTGGCCCAATCCTCGTGAGACACGTGCCATTATACCTGCGACATAATACTGTGACGCACGTGACATAGTCTTGTAGCATATGTGACATAATACTTGTGACACACGAGTCATAATTATTGTAGCGCGCGGTACATAGTTCCTGGGACGCTCGTGACGTAACCACTGTGACGCATGTGACATAATCCTTGGGAGACACGTGACATAATCCTTGTGCCGAATGTGACAACATCCTTGTGACACATGTGACATACTCCTTGTGATACACGTGACATAATCCTTGTGACGTATGTGACATAATCCTTGTAACGCATGGGACGCTTTTTTTCTATGTTGCTATTTTAACAAATAAATATCGTTGGTAAAAATGTTTTACAATCAACAGAAGTATTCAAAGTATTTGTTTCCACATAATAACAACAAACTTACATAAATATGTTTAGGGTGTTCCAGAGAGAATGAACTTGTTTCTATGAAAATAATAACCCTTTTTTTAGATAATTGGTGTTTTTTTTTAACTGTAAAGAAGAAATGTTCCTATTAAGCATAAAATAAAATATCCCACAAATGGTCCCCAAGTCACTAATGACGGGCCAATTACTCTTTTCTAAAAATTTCCCATGACTTTCTTCACTGAGATGCGGCATGGATTATGACTTGAATGTCGAATTTGAGTTCAAGAATAGATTCTGTTTTATTGATATAAAACCGAGATTTCCATTTCAGAAATTGTTGAGCTAAATTTTGCTATTGCAAAAGTCGCTAGTTTCACATGTTGTCCACATACATGCCTTCCAGTTGAGGCCATAAAAATTCACCTATTGAATAAAAATATTAGTTGGATTGAAAAAAATTTATTTTGTAATATTTATTAATCTAAATTATATCTGACTTGAAAACGCATCCTTTATAACTTGAAAATATTATTTTCTGTCAAGTTTCGAAGCGATTGTGCCGCATGTTAAATTTTTTCTGTAGACATTCAAAAACTTTCTTAAAGAATTTCTCTAGTGCAATGTGGCGTATGAGTGTTATTAATTAAGAAATTTTGTTATTAACAGAATAATTTTGAGTTTAAACGTGCTTAAGTTTTAATAAGAAATTGTATTGTTGTCATGACAAGAACTTCAATAACACAAACAATCCAAATAGGATTCATAGTGCGGCAGGCAGGATTCACTGTTAGCCAGCTGGGTAGCGTTAACTATAATATTAAATAAAATTTAATTTTCAATTAAATCATTTGCACTCATCACCTAAATTTTACCCTCACACAGCATCTGAACTACCGCAAACCAACCCCTGTTTCATTTAACAAATATATTTCTTTTTTCTGTATATAAAAGTTTTCTTTGCATTTTATTCTATTCTGCAGAGTTTCCTTTAGAAGGTTGACATTTTTAATACATAATTTCTCTAGCAATCTTTTAGCATAAATATGCAGCTTGCCACTCCGCAGTTGGTTTTTGGTGCATCAAGTGTATGTCAGTTTCTGTTTGTTTTCAACCGGAAATTTTCAATGTTAAGTATGCAGAGGCTCCAGCTCAAACAAGTGCTGACACACAATACGATCCAATAGCATGAAGAAAGTGTATTTAAATGAGTATTTGCAAGTACTCGTACTTTACAACTTTCCTCCACTATGAACGGCAAACAATGTACGCGCATACAAGTGCTTTCGTTTGCTCACGCACACTTATATTTTTACACATACATGCATGAGCGTACATACTACTGTGCTTAGTCTTATACATTTTATACAATGTTGAGGTATGGCTTAACAAGCCCACTTCCGTTTCCTTGCCTTTTAACGCAAAAATTCTCATACACACACACACGCATCCACATAAACTCATTAACAATTTTGCAGTGTTTTATAGTTTCGTCAACTAATGAAAGCATTTTCTTGCAACATTTTTTTCATATTAAAGTGCATTTGTATGCTCTTTTTGCTTTCGCTTGAGCCAATCTTGGTAAATAATTGTTGAAATAAAGAAAAGTTTTATTTAATAGACTTTTGTAACTAATGTTAAGATGTGCCTACGCTGAGCTTTAAAGGAATTTTTTATTTGCAACAAAAAATAAAATGTAGTTACTTGTCTGCCGCTAATTACTTTTCAAACTTTTCTTTAGTTATGAAGGTTTTCTCACGAAAAAGATTAACAGTTTTATAAGGCAAGTTTCCAAGGACATCAAAAGAAATTTATAACCAAAAATACATTAAAAACTATCTTTAGTTTCCATACACTTTCTTAATTGATAGAAAATATAACTTAAATGAATTAAGCTAATTTTATGTTTGGCAATTCTATTTTTACTTGAGAGATATAAAAAAAGTATAAATAATAATTTTCATAAGCAAATTATAAAAGCCTACATACCAACAATTTTTATATTATAAAAACCAAATTAATGTATTTATTTTCTATAAATATATACTATGGGAAATTTATAAACATTCTTTTACATTTATGAAATGTAGCAAAACACACCTATATTTTTTGCTTAACTATATAAATTTTGTAAATAAAATGAGAAAATTAAATTTCCCTTTAAGGAAAATTTTCACATACTTTTCCTATTTATTTAAATGTTTTCTTTAATTAATTTTTATACATAATATACGCACATACATACATATCAAAAGGAATAAGTTACTGCAAGGAAATTTTTTTAAAAGGGAAATTTTTTTAAAAGGGAAATTTACAAAAAAATATTACGAATGTGTTGCGTGAGCATTAGCAGCATCATGCAGTCTAAAAACTTTTGAAAAAATTATAGCATATGAAATATCCCGCACAGGGAAATTTTTATATAAACAAGATTTTTTAAAATAATTACCATAACGGGTAACACTTAAACCTAATTTCCAGAAATGTGTACAAAGAAAAAATTTCCCTAGTGGGAAATTTTTTAATTTTTAAGATATTAAGTAATAAGTGCAGGCAATTTAAAAAAAAATCTTTAGGTATATTATATTATATGACTCAAATTCATGATTTACACTGCGAAATATTAATTTCCTTCATGGGAATATAAAATTCCTTTTGGGAAATTTTTTAGATACTAGGAGTTTACGTAGGGCTGTAGCCAGTTACGTATAAATTTTAAAACCAAAAATCTGTACATTTTCCTTCGAGGGGAAAATAAATATTCCATATAGGATATATTTGGGAAATTTTAAAATTACTTCTGGTCTTACATCCTTTGTATGAAACAAGTTTATATATGATTATTTTGGCCAAAATAAAAAATTTCCTTTAATGGGATATATATAGGAAATTTTAAAATATGATATGGGCGTCCATAATTTATATTATATGACTGAAATTCATGATTTATACTGAGAAATATAAATTTCCCTCGTGGGGATATTTTCTCACTTTTTCCTAAAATTATTAATCTCTCAAATTTAAATTGCTTTAAACATCCAATGCAAAGTGTTTGAACGTATTTTTCACATTCTACACAAAGAAGGTCCTAAATTACTATTCGGCAAATTTCTAATGAAACACATTTGTTATCCATCATTTCTGAATAGAACGCATAAACGTTGTCATATTTTATAGTCTCTTTGACCATTTCTTTTGTATTTTGATACTAAATATGCTCTTTGTTTTTTGCATGCTTGCATGCATGTACGAGTATGTGCTGTTCCCGGAATTTGAAATTTGTTTCCAGCATTTCTATTTCATTTCTAAACAAGCAATACCAGCCAGTGCAACTGGCAAAGATTGCCTTTGACTGGCTGACAGCCTACATTGTGGCACTAAATTAAACATTTGTTTTGTAGCAGAATTTTCTACAAACCTCAACTGTATCCGACGACGCTTGAAGTGTCCTGCTGTCTGGCTGACATACTGCCTGTATATTTTGCTACATACAGCAGTAAAATGTGGCTAAAGTGTTGGTGTGGTGCACGGCTGGTGATGGCTTTTGTTACACATTAAACAATGATTTTTGCCAGTCAGCCACCGAAATCATGACAGCAGCTCATGTCCATCCATTTCATATGTGAAGAGTGTAATAGCTTTATCATCTCCATAATTAGAGAAAATGTCCATGTATTTGCTAAATACACATTTCCAAAAGGCAAATGTTTAACTAAAATTTTTGCTCAATTCTTTTGGCAAATACTAACCGATAGCATATGAATGTAACACATTACAATAATTGTTACATTTTGTACGGACGGCTTTGGTGAACATATGAAAAAACGAAATAAAATGCTTAATATACAGCCTAAACAATAATCTGATGCGTACTTCTCCCCCAGCCTTTTGCAGCTTCTAAATCAACTACTCACCAGTAACATTTTACACATCCCGGTTCAATTTCACTTTTTGATGTGCTCTTTAATATTTAATTTCTAATTAATTTATTTTCACATTAAGGTGCTTAACTTCTCTTCATAAATATTAAAAATAACATGATGTTTAATTAAATCAAAGAAAAAAGGATCTTTATGCAATATTTATTATCCTTAAAAACAACAAATTTTGTAAAAGTAAAGTATTGTAAGTATTTGAATGATGGTTCTCCTTGCTTTCTGTATGGAACTTGTGGCATACAATTACCGAAAAAAAAATTATTATCAAGTTGGCTCTGAAAGGGCAAAAAATCAAATAAACTCTAAAGTTTATTGAGTAAACACAAACACACACCTAAACAAATTACCTTTGGAAAACATTAAAACACACATTCGACACATTTACAATTACAGTCAATGAGGGCGCTAACATTTTCTACATATTACCGAGGCCACTAAAAGCATATTTTCCTAACTAATATTAATGAGACACGTATAAAAGAATTTTATTTACATTTTTGACCTGATCGTTATAAAAAATAAAGCCCATAAATTTAACTTTTCAATGTAAACGACTTTCAAAAGTACTTCAGACTTCACAATCTTCACAGCATCTTCTGTCCATAAATTGATTTTCGACATTTTAAGAGGATTTATTCGTTGTGTTTTTACATTTTGTAATATCTTTGCGAAGGGTAATTTTGAAAAATAATATTATTTCTTTTGCCTTAATCGGTATATTTTTATAAAGGTATAAGAAAAGCCAAACTACATGATGGGAAATTTTTCGAATACATACATACATATGTATAATTTATATAATTTTTGATTTAACATAAGTGTGAAATTCTCCATTATGAGATATTCGTTGACCAAAAAATTATTACATTTAATTACAATTTATTTTCAAATTTATAAGTGAGACAAATAAAATTTCCCTTAAGGAAATTTCCCTTAAGGAAATTTTATGCAAAATTGTTTAAAAATATATTTTTTATATTTTTTCAGCTGATATATGAAATATTATCAAAAAAATAATGTTAGTAAAAATTTCCCAAAGAGGGAAATTTTTCTATTTAATGTTAAAAGTTTGCCAAATGGGAAATTTTGGTATTTTAAGTTAAACTGGGTGTCAAAAAAATGTTTAAGGGATTTTTTTCTCATTTTGTAGTTACATTGATGTTGTAATTTCACAAGATGGTTTAGATATAAATTGGTCACAGGGGAAATTTTTAATATATTATTTATTATATTAGTTAGTTATAAACTGGAATTAATCGTACGGCGTTCCGTGCGTAATTCTAATTTTCGAAATTTTCTAATAATTAAATTTTTAATATATTATTTATTATATAAGTTAGTTATAAGCTGGAATTACTCGTACGTCGTTCCGTGGGTAATTCTAATTTTCGAAATTTTCTAATAATTGGAAGCTTGTATTTTTTCTTCTAAAACAATAAATGGCTGTTTGGCTGCTTGTTTTAATATAAAATATTTATATTAATTTATTTGATTGTACAAGTCATATTCTTTAGTCCATAATTTCAGTCATGTTTGCTAATTTTTGTCTTTTTTTAAATTTGATAATAAAGATTAGATTTAATGATAAAGTTACGAATATTCAAGAGGATAGAGTTTGAGCGTTACATTTAGAAGAACGTAAAATACAATAAGGAGTTTTTGATTTACATATTTCAAATAATTTTCTCTCATGCTGGAATGGCACAAGATATTACTATCACGGTCATTTAGGTTTGGCATTGAGCGATCTCAAATATTTTGTAAATAATTTCTATAGCTGGAGTTTACATTATTTTGCCTTTCACAAATCTTATACTCGTAGAATGTAGCAATTGCATAAATTTCAATTGAACTAACAACAAAGTGAGAAGTTAATCTTCCAACAATAGTGCAAGGTATAAGAATTTACATAAAACTATACAAACGTAACGCACACTGTGGAAATCAAGCAACACATAAGCCAACATTTATTTAAGTTAGAATTGGCCACGTATGTATATAATTTACACAATCTACACTCATACTCGTGTATATAATTTTTTGCAAATTAAAAATGTATAAAGTAATTTACCACATGCTTTGAGGAGTGTGTCTGTATAGAGCGTGTAACGAGTAGATGTTTTCTTGCATAAAATTTAATATTTTGTAAGGACTATTTAAGGACATCATTGCCATGTTTATATGCGTTTCATTTAAGGTTAATCATCAACATCAAAACAATGTTGCTCTTGTGGTTACGATGAATATTTCAAATATTTATGAATGTGTGTTGCTTAGCCACAGTGGGATGATTGCTGAAAATGTTTTTAGAAATCCAAATAGCAAATATTTGTCTTAAAAACATTATGTCTGAAAGTCTGTTGGAAATTATTTAATCCCACTATGCCTTGTTTTAAATTTGTAATGACCATGCTGTTTTGTCGACTTTATATTGAGTTTAAATATTTAATATGGCTGTTGTTGTTGTTGTTGTACATGATGTTGGAAAATTCTAGCCTTTTTCATGTCCCCTTTTTGCCTCGCATCTAATTTTGTACTTTTGTACTCCTGCCATTATCAATGTCATTGTAATTTATTTTCGTCGCTGATGACTATGATGTTCTAATTTTATGTATATTCTCTGTATAATATTTCTAAATTATTAATATAACTCAAATTGCATGCACACAAGCGAGATGAGCCTAATAATGAAGAAGATTATTAATTTATACAGTGCAAAGTCGAATTTTACACAATAAGTCGAAATCGTAATTGTGTTTGAAAAAAGTAGCAATAAATGTTTCTTTTTATAGAGTGGTTTATGCCTTTTTATAAATTAATATAGCTATATATTTTATTATTATTTCTTTTCTTAGAAAAATTACCTTGGTAAAATCAATAATTTTTCTAAAGTCTTCTTTCTTTATATCGCTGTATTAAAAAAATTTCATAAATCACTGACAATATGTATAAAACCATTTCAACAATAAAATTCTAGCTATTACATATATGCTTGATATATTATGTAATTAACAAAATTGTTGACTAGTTCCTATATTTTTCTACCTTAAATTTAAATGTTTAAAAATTTAGTTAATTTCCCTTACTAAAAAAAATTTCCCACTATGGGAAATTTTGCATTTTTTAGCTATGATCACCTTTTAACATGCAATCAATTTAAACAAATATTATTTGAAAATTTATAAAATTTCCCATGCTTAAAAAAATTTCCCTTTAAGGGAAATTTTACTATTTTTTAATTTCATCAGTTACAAGCATTAAAGAGCATAATAGTTAACTTTTTTTTAAATTTTATAAATTTCCCATATTTGAAAAAATTTCCCATTGTTGGAATTTTTTTTATATTCTAGTTATTGTCATCTAGATTCATTCAAATGTATGGCAAAGTAATGAGAAAGTTTTTTTCTGCAAAAATATCCTTTTTATTTGTTAATATCGAATCTAGAAAATCTCTATGTAACATATATACTTTTTGGAAAATTATTATATATCAACAGTAAATTGGATAAGTGGAATTTGTTTAAAACACAGCCTATACAGTTCAAAAAATCCTTTATAGAGAATATACAGTTGAATCATCTCAAAATGATTTTTTTTTTTCAAATAAAGTAATTTTAATAATAATTTTAAATAATAAATAATTAAATAATTTTTATTATATATATTAAATACGTATTAAGAAATAGTACCCACAATTTAGATTTTTAGCTAGTACAAAATAAAAGAAATTTTACATTTCACAACTGTAGTATGGATATGATTTTTTTCATGGTATTCAATGTAAATAATATTAATCATACGCCACTAAAAACGTTTTACATAAAAATAGTTTTATATATGGGCTGCTTGTGTAATCGAAACGAATGTATGGAAGTCGTAAAGAACACTTGTACACACATACAAGTGCATTTATTCCTTATCAGGTGTCTTTTAAAAAAAAGTCGTTTCCTGCACGCTGTTATTAATGATCATAAAAATAGCTTAAAGGCGTACAATTTTGTTTGCAGGCGAAGCAATTATTTTATTTTTTCTTCTATATTTTAGTTTTCTCTTCCTGTTTTTGGATGTTCCTTGGATGTGCAGCAAGCAACAAAGTTAGAGTATTTGGCTTAAGCTGTTTTCTTAAAATTAATAGTTTCAAACCGAACATCATGCTGGAATGTAGAGTTCTCTTGCCAAAACCGATATTGATATCCCAGAAGACACACTTCCTCTGTTCGTATACAATGTTAGCACTTTTCAGTTAGCCTGCAGCAATATTAAATGTCAATTCCAAGCACGTTCGAAGAGCATGCAACAGCTTGTATAGACAACTACTGTGTAAAAGTAGTTTTTTCTCCTCTTTTGGCAGACAAAACACATCTTAACTAACAAGCACTTCATTTCTGGCCATAATAGTCCATATGAGCAGACAACAACTGCAACAACTGACTTTTGTGTGTGTTTTTTTTTCTCTGGAAATAAACAGTTTTGCATGAGAAATGAAAATATACTTTGGGGTATTTGTGTTCCATGTTACTGCTGAAGGTATAATAACAGCTTTCTTTCTGCTGCTAGAATAACAGCAATAGAAAGAAAAAACACTGTTTTCTATTTAACTGTGAGAGTTTTGCTTAAGGAATAAGCAAAAAATTTTGTTGAAATTTATACTTAAAAATATGTTAACATGTTCTATGTACATAAGAGTGTAAATGGATGCATAAAATTTTCCACTGATGTTTTGTTTTAGCTAAAATTGCATGAGCCAAACTTTCATAAATGTTTAGCCACAAAGACAACAACAAAAAATAAAAATAAAAACAACAAATGCCAGTTAATCTCAACCTGTACGCAACAGACAGTTTGTTAAAAAGGAAGAAGCCCTAAACGAATGTTGTTCAAGTTTTTTAATATTTCTTACATCAAAATGAGTTTGCTATCATGCTGCTGTTCTGCATTGTGGTTAAGGTACTCGTACGATTTATATTTTGAAAATTCTTTTAGTTCAAGCAAAAATTATTAATGTTTGTTTACTACACATACACACTGTGACAGGAACTCTTTAAATCATAATGATATAATATTTTCTAAAGGTGCGGAGACATTGACTTGATGTGTAAATATATTTATTATTTAATAATTTTTTTCCATAACCTGAACTTTAGTTTTTGTTTTGTCATGCAAATAAAATAAAAAATTATAAAAATAAAAAAAGCTACTTTTATAAATAACTAAATTTCACCTTAAATCCAAAATGGAATAGAAATAGAAAACTTTGTTTCATCAATTTATGAAAATTATTTCATATGAAAGATTGTTCTGTATTCCACACGGAATTCTTTTGGCATTTTTTCTGATACACTAGTCTCTAATATACGTGAATGTTGGCAATTATTTATCATGTTTAGTTTGTTTTTGTTTGAAAGTGATAAAAGTTAGAATTATTTCGCATATTTGACGATTTTCAGCTGCCGAAAAAAATGTATCAAAGAATTGGCATACAATTTTTGTACAAAAAAAGGAATTAAGTGTCTACAAAATCGTGAAATGTGTACAGCTTGCAAACGGTGATTGTATTCTAAAAATATTATACAAGATTTTCAAAGCAAAATACTCATCCTGAACGTATCAGCACATTAGCAACCGGTGAAACTGTTAAAAAAATTTTGAATGTAATGTTTTCGGGGAATTTTGGACGGGAAGAGTATTGCAGCGAAGTTCGATGGAAAAATTATTCATTTGGGACCAAAAAAAAAACGAAAATCATGCCCCAGCCATCTTATTTCAAGATTGAAGAAGCCCTTGAAATGACATCATTTTGCTACGATTGAGAAGGTAAAAACCAAATTGCATAGAGCTCGAAGATACGAGTATACCGAAAAGTGCATATCACAACTGCTTACAGTATTGGCAAGAAAGCTGTCATTTGACAAAAAAAAAAATTGAACATACCTCGTATAGTATATATTATGGCTACTACTTGGAAGAGGACAGAACAGAAATAGAAATCGATGAGTAAATAAATATATATTTTTAGACAGATTATTTTTGAACAGACCTCGTATATTTTATCTGGGGGAGGCCACATTGAATATAAATAAATAAAAATTTATAAAATCTAAGTTGATGAATAGATGGATATAACCTTAGTAAGTTTTTTTTTGAACAGACCTCGTATGTGTTATCTGCTGTAGGACACATTGCGTGGGGGGGAAATAAAAATTTATGAAAAAATAAACTGATAAGTGGCTAAATATATCTTTACGAAAATTATTTTTGAACAGACCTCATATATTTTGTCTGAGGGATGCCATACTGAATAGACAAAAATAAGAATATACGAAAAAATTAATTGAGGAGTGGATAAATATCTCTTTCAAAAATTATTTTTGAACAGATCTCGTATATTTTATCTGCGGTAGGCCACATTGAATAGGGAAAAATAAGAATACATACATAAATGAAAAAATAAATTGAGGAGTGTATAAATATCTTTTTAAAACAATTATTTTTGAACAGATCTCGTATATTTTATCTGAGTGATACCACATTGAATACGGAAAACTAAATACTTATTAAAACTAAATTGATGAGTAGGTATATACATACATACATATGCACCTCTTTCCAAAAAATATTTTTGAACAGACCTCGTATATTTTATCTGAGGGAGGCCACATTGAGTAGAGAAAAATAAAAATGTATGAAAAAATAAATTGATTAATGTATAAATATCTCTTTAGAAAAATTATTTTTGAACAGACCTCGTATATTTTATCTGCGGTGGGCCACATTGAATAGGGAAAAAATAAAAATTCATGTAAAAATTTATATTTTTGAGTGAAGTTAAAATTCAAGCAATGTTTCGAACTGACCTCGTATATTATATGTGCAAAAAAAAACTCATTTAAGGATGGTAAAGCAGATATTATGTATAAATAAATACCCAGTTTTTGAGAAAACTAAAAGTTCACCTAATATTTTGAACGTACGTCGTATATAAGTGGGGGCTCTTATAAGGCAGATCCTTTTTTTAATAAGAAACAAAAAATTTATTAGAATGGTAATATTTTATTTTAATTTATTTTGTATTTTTTGCTTTATTAGCTCACAAATTTTATGGCATTTAATATTTAAAAATAATTTCTGTCAAATGTCCTGGGCAGGTGCGTCTTCTGAATGTTATCATGTGGGCCGCACTAGTTTTTCAATTATAACCGAATTAAAGAAATTTCCTTCAACAGAGGGCGTGCATGAACATTAAAGAATAAAGTACTGAAGTGTGCACACAGAAGTACAGAACAATAAAGTACTGAAAAAACATTCCTGATAAAAATAATTAAAATTAATCATACGCAACCATAATTTTCATTAGGGAAAATCAATAAATTCTGCTGTGACTCAAATTTAAATTAAAATGTAATTCTACAAAAAAAAAGTTGCAGATTTTTGTTATAACAAATCACTGGCATCCAGCTGACCCAAAAAAATAAAAATAAAATTTTTACTTTCCCTCTAACTGAATAAAATGTCTCTTGTTTTTAGCACAAAAAAAAAACAAATAGAAAAATTTCTAAATTATTTATATCACTCAAACCCTGTTCTCTCTCTCTCTGTTTTGTTACGCATTTTAAATGTCATAATAACACTTTCATTTAACAAAGAATTTGAAATCATCAACCAACATAAAATTTATGGAAACAATTTTGCCAAGTATTCATAATGAAACCGCACACTTTTGATTATAATTTCAATGGGTTTTTTGGAACGTGCGTACAGTGCGTTATATGGCGGGATATAATTAAAAATTAATTTCTAAGCAAGCGAGTAAATTAAACCAGCTTTTTGTATATTTATGTATTTTGAAGCTAAAATGTTTCCGAAGGCCTTGAAATGAAATTAACAACACAGAAAATATCCCTTGTAGGTTTTTGAGATCTCAAGCTCTTTTAATTTATAATGCAATAACAGAAGAAATTAAAATGCCTTGTGATTTATTTAAACAATGGACCATCTCTCCATCTCTCGTTGTCTTAAATAAATTTATAATTTAAGAGCTTAAATGCAGTATTTTGTATGGGCAGAAACAGCTCTTAAATTCTTACAGACTAATTTATAAAAAAGAAAAATGTTTCATTAATAACAGACTTATATAACAAATTTTAAACTGTTATAAATTGTAAAAAATTTTATAAATTAGGCCCTTAAGGTATATTTTGTTTAAGACTAGGAGTGCGGCCCAATGTTTTTGACCTTTGAATATTTCACACATTGTTTCTTCAATTGTTCTCTTTTTGTTTTCCTTTACACTTCTGTTTCAAATTTCCATATATTTTTCAATATTTCTGCTTCACATTTATCACTTTAATGTTGTCGATTGTTTTGGCTATTATTCACATAGACTAAAAACTTTTCAACTTTTTAGAAAATATCACTCGCAAGTACATGGCGTATGATTGATATTAATTCCAGCTGCCATTTGATTGATGATAGACTGAAAATAAATAATTGAAATGAAAAGCAGCAATAAAAAAGAAACAGCTTAACAACTTAACAAAAACAAAAACAATTAAACGGCAATAAAAATGGCGATAAACAACGTCATACGGGTATATTTTATTGAATTACTTTTGTATGTGTGTATACATACATCTCCATGTGTGGGTGGTTTCCTCTTTAAGTGTAACTTTTTTTATAGCTTGCTAAGTGCTTAATATTAAATACAAGAGAGTGCCAACAAATTGTTTTAGAATTTTTAAGAACGTTCAACGTATTCTAAATGGTACCTTAAGCCACAATTTTTAGGTATTGAATGTTGAATTTGCTATTTAAATTTTCTTGGTTTTCAGTAATATGGTTTTTTTAACATTTAAATTTTTATTTTTAATCCTGTCGATTCTGTTTACTCCAATAATTACAAAATTTTCATGTCAACGATTTCCTATTCGCATTTCACTGTGGCTCAAACAGATTATCGGGAAGCTTTTGCCGAAAATTTCTTAGAAAACTAGTTAAATGATTAAATTTAATTAAAAACGCTAATTATATGATTAAATTAAGCTGAAATTCCCATAGCAAAAGAATTCCAAAATAATATGCAGCTAAAAATATGTATGTGTGACGCACGCTACAGAAATTGATATGCAAATAATATGAATACCTTAAGTTATTTCTTTAATATTAAATTCAATTAAGTTTTATAGACTAAAAGTCGCAATAGTAAATTCATAAAGGTATCATCAATATTCCAGGGAACGAAGAATTATTTTTTTGTTAAATTTTTTTTGCAAAAAAAAAGCATCGCAGCAAAAATTTTGTAGCCCAGTGTAATAATGCATCCTGGGCCTTTTTTCGTATTTAATTAGTTTGTGTATTATATCTTCCTTTTAATGTCATATTTGGGAAAACTTCAACCGTGACGCACGCTACAGAAATTAAAGTGCATTAAAATGCACACTTAAAAAATCATTTCTTTGTATTCAACTAATTTTTATAGGCCACAAGTCGTAAAATTAAATTCAAAAAGACATGATTGATATTTCTAAGAAGAAATCTTTTGTTAAAATGCTCTACAAAAAAAAGCATCGCAGTAAAATTTTTGTAGCCAAGTGTAGTATTGCATCCTGAGCTTTGTTTCGTACTTAAGTAGTTTGTGTATTGCGTCTTCCTTTAAATGCTGTAATTCAAAAAACCTGAATCGTGACGCACGCTACATTCATATATAAAAAAGGACTTCTTTGCATTTAATTAATTTTGATTGGCCAAATGTCGTTATATTAAAATTCAAAAAGACATGATTAATAATCCAAAAAAGAAGAAGAAATTCTTTATTGAAATTCTTTATATAAAAAGCATCGCAGCAAAAATTTTGTAGCCCAGTGTAATATTGTCTCCTGAGTTGTTTTTTTTTTCTTACTTAAATAGTTAGTGTACTACATCTTCCTTTTAATGCAATTTTTGGGAAAACTTAAATCGTGACTCACGCTACAGATATGTGCAAATAACATGAAAATGTAAACAAACAATTTTTTTTTATATTAAATTCAATTCATTTTTATAGGTCAAAAGTCTTAATATTATATTCAAAAACACATAATCAAGAAGGCAGAATTTTTTTTTTTATATTAAAAAAAATATTTTTGAATAAAGTTTTTGTTGCCTAGTGTAATACTGCGTCCTGGTTTTTTTTCTCACTTAAGTACGATGTTTTTTACATTTTCCTTTTAAAACTATTTTTGGTATAGCACAAATTGTGACGCACGCTACACAAATTAAAATGCAAATAATACGAATATGAAAAAAGAAAAATATATTTTTAATTTTATTTTAAACTAAGTATTCCAAGGAATAAGGATTTTTTCTAAATCTGTGATAATAAGCGAAAATATAGGAAAGCCATACAAAATTGTGAAATTTTTAACACAATATTTAAAAACTTAAGTCGTGACTCACGTTACAGAAAATAAAATCTAACTATTACAAACAGAACTTTATTTATATTAAGTTAAATTAAGATTTATATTTTTTTTATTTTATTTTATTTAGGAATTTTTTAATTCTTTGCAAACATATTGCAATAAATCTTTTTTATTCTGAGTTTTTTATTTTACTTACTTAAGTTTGCTGTGTATTACATCTTCCTTTTAACTGATTTAAGCTCTTTAGCTCATATGCCGTTTGAAACGTTTTTCATGGATTGCAGACTCTATTCAACAACGTGACTGACTGCCTTAAAAAGTAAAGAACTCAGCAAAAATATATATAAGAGCTCTACGCAGACCCCTAAAACGTATTATCTCACCCACACCGTATTTAATTTTTTTATGTATGTGTGTGTGAGTGTATAAAGTGCATGTACTTTTTTTGTACATAAAAAGTTTACCGCAATTTGTAGTTGTATTCGTATTTCCACCTGTTTAAAATATGTCTAGCATGGCATTTAAAAAAGAAAAGAAATATTTTCCTGGTGAATTCGAAAAACAAATAAATTTTTATCACTCTCATTAAAATACATTTCTCACTAAAATGCCACACAGTTTTTGTTAAGTTCTTGTTAAGTTTTTATTTATTTTTGTGGATGTTGTTTTAAGACCACGAAAACCGAAAATAATATATAAAAAAAAATCATTCCAGTTAAATAAATAAAAATAAAAGCTAAGAAAAACAACAAAGAAATTATTACAACTACTTCTGGCCAAAAATTACAAGAGAACCCAAGAAAAGGAAAATAAAAGGAAATAAAATTGGTTGCTATTGTGTTTTCAGCCATGTTGTCACTTTGTTTTCATCTACAAGCAGCAAGTATTTTTTTGTTATTTTACTAAAAAAAACTTACAACGAAGAAAGAAATCTACTCGTAACTTGTTGGCCTGTTTTAAAGAAAAGTTTTTGTTCAAATATACTTGAATTTTGGGAAAAAGAATATATAAAAATTATTAAAGAAATTTTTTTTGCCTCTTTAACATGTAAAAGGTATTTTTGTGACACACATACAATTCGTTAGAAAAAATAAGTGAAAAAAAATTGTTTTCTTGCAGGATATACGAGAAAAACTTTATTTCATTGTTACTTTGTTTTTTGTATGTTTTTGTTTAAGTAAATTCCGGCATAAGTTGCCAACAATATCAACAGAATCAGGCTTCAGATAAAGAAAAGAAACCAATACTCTTGTAATTTCAAAGCAAGTAACCAGCTGTTTACTGTCACTACAAGCATACCCTATATTAAAGTAGCCTCCTATAAAACATTTAATATTGCAATTAAACGTCATGTTCATACGAGATCTGTTGAAAAGAAAACGACGTATAATTAAATATTTTTATAAAAAAGTAAAGATTAAAATTTCATCTTATTTTTTTGAACAGACCTCGTATATTTTATTTAAAGGAAATGGTTTTTGAAGAATAAAAACTTAAAATTAATGAGTAAACAAATAATTTTAGAGAAACATTACAATTGAACATATATTTTGAACACACCTCGTATATTAAATATAAGACGGACTACCTTTGAAGACGATAGTATAGAATTTAATTAATAAATAAATATTTTTTGAGAAAACTGAAACTTCGCCTGGTTTTTGGAACAGACCTCGTATATTATGTCTGAGGAGTACTAATTGAATGGTGACACAATATAAATAATAAATGAATGAATAAATATATGTACATATTTTGAGAACAATTAAAATACATAATTTATTTTGAACAGACCTCGTATATTTTATCTAAGCGAGGCACTTTTGAAGGGGGAACACTTGATATTGATGAATAAATAAATGATTTTTAAGATAAATTCAAATTTTACATATTTTATTGAACAGCCCTCGTATATTACCTATGGTAGGGACTACCTTTAAAGGCTACAAAACGGAAATCAATAAATAAATAAATATTTATAAATAAAATTCAACTGGTTTTTTGAACAGACCTCGTATATTATGTTTGAAGAGTACTAACTTGAAGGTGGCACAATAGAAATAATAATAACTAAATGAATAAATATATTTTGAGAATAATTAAAATATATCATTAATTTTGAACAGACCCCGTATATTTTATGTAAAGGAGTTACTTTTGTAGCGGAGCAAATAGAAATTGATGACTAAATAAATGATTTTTGCGATAAATTCATATACAACATATATTATGGAACAGCCCTCGTATATTACATATGACAAGTACAAACTTTGATTGGTACAAAATAGAAATTAATGAATAAATAAGTATTTATTGAGAAAAATTAAAATTCAACTGAATTTTTTAACAGACCTCGTATATTATTTCTGAAATATAAAATTATTTCAGGATATAATTTAAATTTTAAAGGCACAAATTAGAAAATCATAAATGAATTAATATTTATCCAGAATGGGCAAAATGCAGCTTAATTTTTTAACGGGCCTCGTATATGGCATGTGAGGCGTAGTAATTTGAAGATTTACTCCTCACATGTTCTCAAAATATATTTATTCATCATGACGAAGGTGATAGTTAAATCAATGGAGAAAAATTAAAATTCAACGTATTTGTTTTTAACAGACCTCGTATATTGTATCTGAACGGAACTAATTTGAAGGCCAAAAAATAAAAGTTGATGAATAATTATTTTTTTGATAACTGAAAATTCATCTTAATATATTGAACAGACCTCGTAATCTGGTCTCATATATATTATATGCTTTATTGATGACCTGAAACGGTCATTTCGCTCACAAGCATAATGTAGGGTGCACAATTTCTTCTTGTTATTTACACGGACACACACCAGCAGCAACAAAAACTAGAACACTTTTATAAAAGTGGGTGAATAATATATGAATGGTCTGAACTTACTACTTTTTACTTATTTAACTTGTGTGTGCGTGTGTTTGTGTGTACGTGTGTTTGTGTGTGTTCGTTTTAAGGTCTTTGACTTTAGGTAAAAAAGAAAGTTTCCCTTATTTTTCAACTGCTAGTTTTACTTTATTTAAAACGAAATAAAAAAATTATGAAAATAAAAAACACAACGGAAAATGAAACAATAACAAAGTTATGAGAAAAAAATTTATATATACGAAAATCATCTTAAAATTGTAAGGAAATGGCCAAGAACATTTTCCAATAACTCTTCTTTCGTACCATAAATTCTGATTGTTTTCTTATCATTTTGTGTAAAGCAAAAGCATGAAAATAGAATTGTAATGGAAAGGAAATAAACAAATGAAATTTATAATGATTTATAGGAAATTTTTGGGAAAACAGGACATGTCAAAAACTTTTGCAAGTTTTATATAAATTTACATGAATACAAAAATAAAAATCCAAAAAAATGAAATATTTCCCCTGAAACACTAAAAACAAAAAAGAAAACATCGAAATTGTTAAATAGTCGACAAGGAAAATCCTTCCTACTCAAAAACTTTCACTTAAATTGAAAGAAACATAAAATATATATTTTTTATTTAAATTAAGCCTGATATGAATATATTTTTAATAATCATTTATGCAATAAATTTTTCAATACTTTTTCCAATTCTGATGCATTTTACTTTTCCTTTTATTTTGCAGGTAAATTTCATGCAGCAGTAAAATGTTAAGAATATTCCTTAAAATTCTTCTTGTAGGTATGAAAACTTCAATTGTCCTTTAAGCAATTAATTATTTAAATTTCTTATTTGGTTTACTAGGAATTTTTATTCAGAATAATTTTAAGTTACTTAAGATATTAAATGCAATATAAATAACCTATTTACCATAGAAATGTTTTATAAATTATTGGTTATTTAAGGAAAATATGCAAATATTTAAATATGGAAAATGATATTCTTCAAAGTAGTTACAAGAAATTTTCTGTTATTTTATTTTAATAATTGTCTTAAATATTTTATAATTCTTTAAAAGTCTCTCATAAAAAATGTTCTATACAAATGAATTTTGAAGTCAAACCATTCCATAGAAACACTTCCAGCAAGTTTTTACATCCTTCACTAAAAAACATAATACATGCCGAAGCCGTAGCCAAATGTTCTGTACAACACTTGATTTTAATAATCGTAGTTGTTTTATGTGTGTACACATATATTATTTTTTAATAACTAATAGTAAATTTGAAGCAACAATATGTCCGTATCGATTTAATTAAATCATCAAAACTGAGAACGCAGCTTATGTGCTCATATCGTAATTGAATTAATGTCTGTGCTATCGAAATAACATCTCAAAATTCAATTAAAATTCAACTACAAACAAATATTTATTATTAAGATACACCAAACAGCACCATTGAAAAAAAATTTTGAAATAAAATTTTAAGAATTAAAATGTATGGTAGACAACTCAACCATCAACTTCACCATTAACTTCCGCTCTTTTCCATATTTCTGGCACAAACGACGGCTTCAGTTTGAGTCTAGTATTGATTTCATTTAATTTATCCCATAGATAAAAAAATGTGCTGATCGTTACTCATAGATTTTTGATTCGTTATTTACATAGATGATGCTGTTAAAATTTATCGAAAATTCGTTTGTCAATTTTAGTTGGTAATAATTTAGAAATTTCCACAAAAATGTGTTGAACGTTACCTTGAGAAAATTGTTATAAGTAATTAGACTTTGAATTGATTGAATGTTCTTAAATCTTATCCGAAATTATTTGTCAATTTTAGTTGGTAATAATTTCGAAATTTTATGCAAAACTGTAATGAACGTTACCTTGAGAAAATTTCTAGCTGTAATTTGACTTTGAATTGGATATTATTAAACCTTGTCAGAAATAATTTGTAAATTTAAATGCCAATAATTTTGAAATTCATGCAAAACTGTATTGAACGTTACCTTGTTAAAATTAATATGTAATTTGATTTTGAATTGGATATTTTTAAACCTTATGGGAAATTATTTGTCCATTTTCGTTGTTAATAATTTAGAAATTTCTACAAAAATATATTGATCGTTACCTTGAGAAAATTGTTATAACTAATTAGACTTTGAATTGAGTGTTCTTAAACTTTATCCAAAATTATTTGGAAATTTTAGTTCTTAATAATTTAGCAATTTATGCAAAATGTATTAAACGTTACCTTGCGAAAAATGTTATATGTAATTTGACTTTGAGTTGAATGTTCTTAAACCTTATCCGAAATTATTTGTAAATTTAAATGCCAATAATTTTGAAATTTATGCAAAAAAGCATTGAACGTTACCTTGAGAAAATTTTTATAAGTAATTTGATTTTGAATTGAAATCGGAAAACGATTTGTCAATTTTAGTTGTTAATAATTTTGAAACTTATGCAAAAAAGTATTCAACGTTACCTTGAGAAAATTACTAAATGTAATTTGACTTTGAATTGGATATTATTAAACCTTATTGGAAATTATTTGTAAACTTAAATGCCAATAATTTTGAAATTCATACAAATCTGTATTGAACGTTACCTTAAGGAAACTAATAAGCTGGATGTTGTTAAACCTTACGGAAAATGATTTGTCAATTTTAGTTGTTAATAATTTTGAAATTTATGCAAAAATGTATTGAACGTTACCTTGTGAAAATTAATATGCAATTTGATTTTGTTGATTTTGAATTGGATGTTATTGAACCCTATCGGAAATTATTTATAAATTTAAATGCCAATAATTTTGAAATTTATGCATAACTGTATAGAACGTTACCTTGAGAAAATTAATAAGAAATTTGCTTTTAAACTGGATGTTGCTAAACCTTACCGGAAATTATTTGTCAGGTTTTAGTTGGTAATAATATAGAAATTTATGGAAATCGTATTGAACGTTACCTTGGGAAAATTAATATGCAATTTGCTTTTGAATTGGACATTGTTATGACTTATCGGAAATTATTTGTCAATTTTAATTGTTAATAATTTCGAAATTTATGCAAAACTGTATTGAACGTTACCTTAAGAAAATTTTAATATATAATCTGACTACACAGAGCTTTATGACAGTAAAATGAAGTCGAAATGTTAGAGATACTTGCTTAAAATAAAAAATTTTAACAGAAAAAAATTTTAGTTCTACGAGATCTGTTCAAAAACTTCGGCACTGTCAACTTGAAAGGCTTTTGTATGAAAAACGAAGGAAATGTCGAACGACATGCAACCAAATTAAATTTCGCAGTGATGCCAGTAAGGCACTGATAGAAGTGCATGCACTTCTTTCGAAGTAGGTTTATTAATTTTAAGATGAAATTAATTTAATGCACTAAATTAATTTATAATTTTAGTATTTAAAAACCAAATGGTTATAAGTTTTTCATGAATTTACCAAACAGCAAATGAAAAGAAAACAAACGAAATTTTTGAGCTGTAAAATTGTAACTTCAATTTCCTTTTTGGCAGTTAAAAGTTTTTATTTTATTTTTGCATAACACTTGCCCAACTCATCTCTTTATCAAGATGATAAGACAATAGTGCAAACAATTCTTTCAATTAGAGACGGGACTAGCGAAGCAAAAATTTCTTCCATATACATTTTCATAATATCTTTTTTTTTTGTTATTCTTTTTTAGAAAGAAAACTCAAGTATTTAACTTATTTTATGTTTGCTAACTATAACAGTTAATGACAAGTTTTTCTTAACATTTGCTTGCATCTTTCTTTCTTCATCTTACTCACTTTGGAAAAATACAAAACGTTTTTGTTCAATTTGTATATTTTTTTTTTTGCTGTGTGTTTTGCTTCAGAAATTACAAAAAGATGACATGAAATTATGTTAAGGATTTATGTCTTTCGTAATTACACAAGTGTTTAAACTAAAGACAAACTAAGCAAAAGAGAAAAAAAAAGACAAGAACTAAAATAAAATTTTTGTTTGAAATAAGGAAA
This sequence comes from Linnaemya tessellans, assembly GCA_951800035.1. Lineage (NCBI taxonomy): Eukaryota > Metazoa > Arthropoda > Insecta > Diptera > Tachinidae > Linnaemya > Linnaemya tessellans. Next base: position 97,475,074 of record OX637536.1, on the reverse strand, counting down.
AAAAATTATATATTGTTTTACTTTTGTCATTTACTTTTAAAATAATGTTATTTAACGTTCAGTACAATTTTCATGTTGCGGTGCATGAGTGCTGCTCATTTAAAGTATTTTTCGAATTTGAAACACTTTAGAAAATATATTGAGAAGCCTAGTTTTTTAATCTAAGCAAGTTTGACAACTTTCGTATTGAACGTTACCCCTCTTTTTCAATTCCTTTCGACTTTCCTTGATAAACTTTTTTAAGTAATCATTTATTTCAGTGAGTTCCTGATCTTCTACTCTCCCAAACACAAACTTCATGTTTAATTAAAACCAATTTTCATGTAATATCTAGAATTAGTTTGAAAATAAACAGGTTACGTTCAATACATTTTTGGTATATGACATGTTATAGGTTTTAAATTGTACCTTGATTCAATGATGGAAAGCAGAATCTTATATTTATATTTATATATATCTATGACCAAGGTAACATTCAATACACAATTTCATAAATTTCGAATATTATATATAACTGGAATATCTAAAAAAGTAATGTATGAAAAATATTTTCAATTAATTTATAAAATAAAGGGTAACGTTCAATACATATATTTAAAACACAAACCATGAACGATTAAAGAACGAATCATACAAAAAACAGTTTTCGCCGAATTAGCCTTAAATAAAAATTTTCTATGAACAATTTATTTTTTAAAAAGACATGTGACTTGAATTTTAGACAAAAAATTCTCGATTTGTAAAAATATTATTTACTCAACGAGTTTAAAAAATTGCCGATAACGTTCAATACACTTTTAACTAAGTTAAATTGTTAGGCAAATCATTTTTAAAAGAAACTTAGCCAAAGTAACACTCAATACAAAACTTTTTGTATTAAATTTTTTTCTTTTCTTTTTTAAATACAAACAACAAATTTAATCAAAAATAACTGAGAGATAATTTCGATGGCTTTAAAAAAAAATATTCATCATTGTAAACATATTTTTACGTTACGTTCAATACATTTTTCCCAGATATGAACTATATACAATTAACAGATAAATAATCTGTCCAAGGATTCGTTCAATACATTTTGCAAAATATTAACTAAGTTAGTTTAATAGCCAAACCATTGAAAAGAAACTTTTGCAAAGTAACATTCAATACAAAAAAAATTTTTTTTTGGATTTTAAGAATAACTGACATAAAATCATTTTCATGATTTTAGCAAAAATATTCATCATTTTAAAATATATTTCTTATTAAATTGGAAAAAATGGGTTACGTTCAATACATTTATAAATATATAAACTAAAATCGATTAATAGATACATAATTTTAGCAAAGTTTCTTCTTTTTTTTGTAGTAGTTGTAACGTTCTATGCCGGGTAACGTTCAATACATATACTTATATTTTCAAGGTAACGTTCAATACATATACATATTTTGTAATTGAAAAGTAAGTAGTTCTGATAAAAAAAATTTTTTTTTAATTTTCTAAAGCACACATTTTCACCAGTCATGCTTTAAGAGTGGATAAGTAGAAGACCATCAACCCAAATGTCGTCCTGGGAAGCTTAAGAATGTTTTTTAATGTTTTTGTGTTAAACTGAAATAGAAAGAAATTTGTTTTTTAGCATTTAGCTACACATTTAAAATTATATTAAATATTAATTTAATACACACTTCCAGCTTTTCACACGCACAGTGATTTTACAAAAAAAAAAAGGATTTAAATTTCTCTCATTTAAACAACAATTGCGCTTCAAGTAAAACTAACGGCAACAATAAGCTTTTATACTCACACTACTATAGTTCCTGCTTATGCTGTTTCCGTTTCCCTTTTTTTAGTTGAAAATGCTTTAAATAGACTGTGGGGAAGAGTAAAAATACGAATTTATTTTTTTAAGTTTTTTTGCATCTCAACTTCAAAAAAAAAGAAGAAAACACTTACAAAAACTTTACCTAAACAAAACAATACAATTAAAACAACAACCGGTCATTCGTCTTCTTTTTGTTTAGCTTCTCTGAAATGTTTTAAAAAAATGGAAAAACAATTTTTTTTTTAAACAAAAGAAAAACTTAACTTTGCTTTTAGCAGGAAAATAATTTGTTAAACAAAATAGTGAACAAAACAGTATTCATGCAATAGAATGAATTAAAATGAAAAGCAGCAACAAAAAAATAAAAAATATTAAGAGCAGACTGGAAAACCTCATGGCAGATTTCATTGCTTTGCTAGCAACTATTTTGTTTTTTTTTTTTAATCTTTTTGGAGCCTTAATTTGCGGCCTTCTTTCTTAGACCGAGAACAAATTAAAGAGATGAACGACTTGATGATGCAATAAGAAAAATAGCACAAAATATACAAGACCGGCAAATAGAAAGGGAGTTTTTTTTTTCTTTCGTTACACTTTGTAGCACTGTGTAAAAAATAAAATGGATATTATGCCAAACGGCCAGGTAGTTACATTAGTTGTTATCTATTAAATTTTTAGGAAAAAATTTTTAGTGTAGCGTCAAGTGCAGAAAAGCACCTGGTAAATGCCTTTTTTTACAAAAATATATTCAACTTAAATTTATTTCAAAATCCTCATACAGAAACATTACAAAACATAATAAAACATTAAATAGCCAGACGACAAATTATGACCACAACATTTACTGCGTAATAACCCTTAATGGTGAACTTCACAACATGACTTTTCATCAGCATTTATATTTATTTTCCATAAATAACAAAATACTTTACAAAAAACAAAAGCACAAAGCTTTTGTAAAATAACAATAATTTATATGTTGTAACATGTGTTAATATAACAAAAGGAAGTCCATAAATAATAATTTCAAAATAATAAATTTAATTAAATGGTCATAAAATTGAAAAGTCTGGCAAAAGGCTCAGGCATAAACAGTAAATTTTTAGAGATTGTAATTGCATTTTAAATGTTTAACAGACAAATTATTTAATTTTAAATGTTAAATTGATCTCTATTTATTCTTAACTCTTCAATATGATTTTAAAGAACATTTTTTAATTTTTAAATATTTATATTTTCTATATTTCACCCACTCCTAGAGGAGGCTTCTTCAGGGAAATTTTGCTTAAATTCAAAAGCAATAATAAAAAAATAACCAATTAAATAAAATATGAAAAAGAATTTTAATATTAAAAACTTGTAATACATATTATTTAAGCTGTAAAAACAAGAATAATTTCTTCTTTTTTAAAAAATTTAAGAAAAATACAAGTAAAAACGTTATCTTCGACCGGTACGAATCTTAAATAGCCTCCAAATATTTAGTAAGTATTTTTAATTTTTGGTAGCACAGAATTCCTTTAAGACACCTCTGCACCCAATTTTAAATCTCTATTTTTGAGAGAGTCATTCCGTGAAGGGCCGGTGGGGGAGACGTTTCACCTCTGCAAGATAAGAGAACATCTCAGCTTCTTATAGGCTTAAGGAATACAAATTTTTCAATATTTACACTATTTTTGCATATAATATCGTATGTCAACGCCCACTAAAGGGGGCGGGGTTCAAAATTACACTATATCATGTTTTCCACAGACGAACGTATGGGCATTGCTAGTCCATCTTAGCACATCATCACTGATCAAGAATATATCGCTCATTTGCTGCAAAAACGGCATAACTCAAAACTTTCGATTTTGAGTTAAATACGTTTTAAGTGTTCAATTGACTATAGCTCTGAAGAAAAATGAATAAATGTAAATATTTTCATATCATCTTGTAAATCAATTTATATTTAATATATCTGTATAGAAAAAAGGTGAGTAAAAAATTTTTAATAATTGTTTGATAGATGGAAAATTGTTTATACTTTGAGTTATGACGTTATTGCTGCTAAAGTTCATTAATAGTAGTTTAGTAAACTAAAATGTGTTGTTCTTAATGCGAAAAAAATTTTTATAATCACATGATTTTTTTCAACAAAACAGTAACAACACAAAATATGACAGTATATACGAATTTTTACTACATAAAACACATTTTACCTTTCCACTTATAAAGGCACAACGCAAATTGTGGCGCTCTTTTCGAAAACAAAACGATGTTCATACCTTAACGACAGTGGCGTAACTAAAACGATGTGTAGTTGTTATGAGTAAAAGAAGAGCGAAACATAGGAATAGAAATAACGGCATATACTCGTCTCACACGTTCTGTATACAAGATATCAAAATGAGTATTTTACACAAGATAGAACATGATATTGCCAATATCATCTGTATTATTAACTCAAAAATCGCGAATTTTGAGTTATGCCGTTCTTGCAGCAAATGATTGATATATACTTTTTGAGGTCCAATTCTCTTTGGAGGGTATTAAAACTGTATTTTTACGAGGTCGCTCTGACAAGGGCTGTGGGGCAGACATTTCACCTTTGACATAAAACCCTAAAAATAAATGTTTGGGATAATTAAATGTAAAATTTATTTTAATGTTTTTTTATAGGGCCATTTAGGGGGCAAAGAAGGAGGAGGAGGTAGGGCAGAGGGTATAATAATGAAAACTATTAAAGTTGAAACATTGAAATCATAAATTATTTTTTTGTGTTTGTGATGCATCTTTAAAACGTATAAAATAATAAATCAATTCTAAACAATGCAAATCTGCTTTAAAAAATCACTGCTAAAAATTAAAAATCTCTTGATTTTAAGAACTCAAAAAAAAATCCGTTTAATGATTTAAAACCATCGTGACAGACATAAGAACTTGCCTGTCTAACTCTTTTTTCCCAAATTTAAAATCTTTCTCTTTCTTTGTAACTATTTAATTAATTTAAACGTTTCATTACGAAAAAAATCCTCCTCCCCTTCATTAACTTTTTCCTTAACGACTTGTTAACTTCAGTTTCGTAATTTCCCTTTTTTTCATACCTGCTCACAAGTAAAACTGCTTCAAAAACAGGCACACGTGAAATGGGGTTAAAGGTGTAGGAAAAGTGCTTAATAAAAAATAAAAAAAGAACCCACGTGTTGGCATATTTTTCCTTTTTTGTTGCTCGGAATGTTATAGAAAATGAAAGCAAACCCCTTATTGAAGAGCTTTTGGACTACTAAATTTGAGCATTTTAACTTATTGAATTGCGGTGTTGCTATTCGCAAAAGTCCTATGGAGTCCTTATCAATTATATGTTGCATAAAAATAATAAACATAAAATAAATGGGATCATAGAATGTCATGTAATTAACATGAACAAATATTTTATTACACAAGAGAATATAAGACGAAAAGAAATGTAAATAATAAAACATTTTTAATTGCAATTTTTATATTTAAAGTGCTCTCTGAACTAATAGTTAATATTACAAAATTTAATAAATATAATGATAAATTATTAGTTTTATTTATCTTAAACCTTCTTAGTTTAAACAAAAAAAATTGTTTACATATTGGAAATCATGGAAATACATACGGGGGCGTATGATTTTTATTTCGAAACAAGACATTAATGTTAATCATACGTCGTGTACGCCAAAAAATTAAAATCATTATTTTTCTCATAGGACTATTTATCAAAGCTGCACTTACGAAAAAAAATTATTAAAAATATCTTTTCGAAAAGAAACTTTTTCTTAAAAAAAAAAATAAAATATATAAGAAATTGGTGCGTTTTAGTATTCCTTTTGGTAACAGAGGAGGCCATTCCATATCAATCGAAATCTTAATATAAATTGTATAGAAATTTCGATGGATATCGAGTGCACTAATTTGACATCCATACTTTCGAGAAAGGGTGCTTTTAGGATATAGTATTTTTTAAACTGATAAGTTTTTGATAACGTAGTTTTTGATAATATAATTTCTAAGTGTCTTTGGGATAGGAATACTTTTGGAAAAGGTACTTTTTTAAAAAGTAGTCTTTACATAAAGTAAAGACTATTTAAAAATATATATATTTATCACAACTGGTATTTACTTAAAAAGGTGCGTTTTTAAAAAGGAACTCATATTGAAAGGAAATTTTTTTTAGAAGGTTACTTTTTTAATAAAAGTACTTTAAAAAATTACTTTATTAAGAAAATAGCATTTTTAAGAAAAGTACTTCTTTGAGAAAAATACCTTTTTATGAAAAAGTATCCTTTTAAGGAAAGTACCTTTTTAAGAAAACAGCCTTTTTAAGAAAAGTGCTTTTTTAAGAAGAGTACGTTTTTACGAGAAGTACTTTTTGAGAAAACAACCATTTAAAAAAAAAATTTTAAGTAAAGTACTTTTTTAAGATAACATCCTTTTTAGGAAAATTTTTTTTAAAAAGAGTACTTTTTTAAAAAAGTTTTTCTTTAAGCAAGTATTTTTTATTTAATTAATAATTGTTCAAGAAAATAACTTTTTAAAAAAGAATTCTGTAAAAAAGGTTGTTTAAGCGAACAGCTAGAAGTATTTTTCAACTTTTTTCAGAAAAGTACTTTTAAAGAATAGTAGTTTTTTAAAAACTTTTCCTTAATATAAGTATTTTTCAAGAAAAGTACTTTTTCAAGGAAAGTACTTTTTTAGGAAAAGTGCTTTTTTAAGAAAAGTACTTTTTTAAGAAAAGTACTTTTTTAAGGAAGGTACTTTATTCAGAAAAGCACTTTTTAAGAAAAGTAATTTTTTAAAAAATCTTTTTTTAATATATGTATGTAAGTAATTTTTTAAGAAAAGTACTTTTTAAGCAAAGTACTTTATTAAGAAAAATACTTTAAAAACATACCTTTTTGGGAAAAATAGCTTTTAAAGAAAACTACTTTTTTGTAAAAAGTATTTTTTTAGGAAGTACTTTTTAAAACAGGACTTTTTGAAAAAAGGACATTTTTAATAAAAGTAATTTTTTAAGAAAAGTTTTTTTCCTTTTAAGAAAAGTAGTTTTTAAAAAAGTTTTTGAAGACAAGTACTTTCGCAAGAAAAGTGCTTTTTAAGAAAAGAAAATTTTTAAGAAAAATCCTTTTAAAAAAAAAAGAACTTTTTGACAAAAGTACATTTTTAATAGGGGTATATTTTGGGAAAAGTACTTTTTTAAGAAAAGTATTTATTTAAGAAAAGTACTTTTTTGGGCAAAGTACCCTTTTAAGAAACTTACTTGTTTAAGAAAATTACTTGTTTAAGAAAAGTACCTTTTTAAGAAAAGTACTTTTTAAAAAAAGAACTTTTTGAGAAAAGTACATTTTTAATAGAAGTATATTTTAGGAAAAGTACTGTTTTAAGAAAAGTACTTCTTAAGAAAAGTTGTTTTTCAAAAAAATTTGTTTTTAATACGCGCACTTTTAAATAGAAACCCTTTTTAAAGAAACCCTTTTTTAAGAAGGTGACTGTTTTAGAAAATTTGAATTTCTAAGAAAAGAATATTTTTGCAAAAAAGTGCTGTTTTAAAAAAAAGTACTTTTTTATAAAAGTTATTTTGTGATGAAACCAAATTTTTAAGGAAAGTGCTTTCTTTCAAAAATATAGTACTTTTTTAAGAAAGGTTGTTTTATGAAAGCGATTTTTTAATAGGTTGCAAAATGCTATAAATCAGGTCTATTCCTTGGTGGCTTTAAGATATTTTAGCATGATAAAGTTTTCAATAACCCAATTAAAAGTCCTGCAATAAGAAAACTTTAAAAAATACTTACAAGTTTATCTGTTTTGCTTAAGAAGGAAGATCTTTCTGTTAAAATTCAAATAAAACTCCAAAAGTCTTTTCATTTCAGTTGATATTATAGTTTTATGTGTGTATCGTTTGTGTGTTTTGTATATTTTTATTGTTCTACATATTTCATTTCAAAGCATGCTGCTGTTTTCATTTCATTTTATTTTTTTTTGTTTTCTTCAGGGAATAACCACAATATAACATACGAAAAAAAACTATTTCGCTTCATGGTCTCTTAGACTTTATTCAAACAATAACACATATATGTATACAAGGCTTAAGACCAGCTTAGAATATATGCTCAGCTTTGTGTCTATTATTAAGTCAAGTCTTGCAACTGCAACAGCTTTAAAATATTTTCGTTGCCTTTATAACTGATCACACTGTTTGCTTATGCTAAAATAATTTAATATTTATTTATTTTTATTTTTTTAATTTCGTATAATGGGGTACATATATTAAGTCCATGAATAAAGTCCATAAATTAAAATACTTGAATGAAAATCTGTATGCAAGCAGTACAAAACACTTGTATATAATTTTCCACAATAAATTTATGCGTAAAAGCCAGCAAACCGGGCAACTTGAATAGAAATCTTAAGCATTTATATGAACAAGCATTTATAAGTATATTTCGCTTGCAAGAATTGTACTTGGAAAATGTTTACTGGTTCATTTTGCAAATTTGCTATTCATCATCATCCACATCAACATCTTCTTGGCTGGCATATAAATAAATCTTGCACTCGTATACTTGCATACACTTGATTTTATATGTATTTCTCAACTCATCTCTTCATTCGTTTTTTTTTTTTTGTTTACTTGGTTCAAAGAATTTTAAGCAAATTATAATTATTTACTGGCAGAGAGAAAAGGAAATTAAAAAAAAGATAGCAAAAAATGGGAATTATCTGTAGTAAATTTATAAAGTTTTAATTTCTGTTAAAACATGTACATATTTTAAAATGAATTTCAATATATTTTTAGCATATTAAATTTCCATCAATATATATTTTTTATTATATATGTATTTCATTTTACTGAAACCCCATTTAGTCAGCAATTAAAACAATTTGGTAATAATTTAATAGGAAAATTACTTTAATGTGCAAATATTTAGACAAGTAATGCCAGGCTAAGCTTAAAAATCGGCCAAGACTTCAGCCAAAAAAGCAAATAGTACTTTTTACAAAAAGTACCTTTTACAAAAAGTACTTTTTACAAAAAGTATCGCTTAGAAAAAGTACTTTTTACAAAAAGTACCGTATACAAACAGTACTTTTTACAAAAAGTATCTGTTACAAAAAGTACTTTTTAGAAAAAGTACTTTTTGCAAAAATTCCCCTTTACAAAACCACATTTTAAATAAGTACGTATCCTCAAAAGTGCCATTTAAAAAATATATTTTAAGAAATAATCCTCTCAATGGAGTACTTTTCCGATAAATTACGGTCTTAAAAACCAACTTTCCTGCTAACTTCAAAAATTGCATTTTAAAAAGTACTTCACCTTTCCCAACAGACTATATCTAAGAATCACCTCTATCATCAAAAAACATGTTATTATTATTTTCTTTTAATATGACATTTCTCGAAAGGAAACTTTTTAGAAAATTATTTTTTCAAAACGTACCAAAATAATCTTCAAAGTACCGCTTTGAAGCCTATCCTGTCCTATCTCATTAATACTTTATCCGAAAACTACTTTATTCGAAAAGTGCTTTTTTCGAAAAGTGCTTTTTCTGAAAAGTACTTTTTCCGAAAAGTACTTAATCTGAAAAGTACTTTTTCCAAAAACTACTTTATCCGAAAAGTACTTTACCCAAAAAGTACTTTTCTGAAAAAGTACTGTTTGAAATAGTACTTTTCCGAAAAGTACTTTTTCAAAAAGTACTTTCTCAAAAAGTACCTTCTCCAAAAATTACTTTTTCAATAAGTAATTTTTCCGAAAACTACTTCATCCGAAAAGTACTTTATCCCAAAAGCACTTTTTCCAAAAAGTACTTTATCCGAAAAGTAATTTTTTAAAAAGTAATTTTCCGAAAAGTATTTTTTGAAGAAATACTTTTTGAGGAAAGTACGATTTAAAAAAAAATCTTTTTAGTTAGTGGTATAAAAGGACATATTTTAAGTAAAAATTTGTTCTTAAAAAGTACTTTGCTAAAAGAGTTCTCTTGTCATATACATATATCAATTTCAAAAAGTACCTTCTTCAAAAATTGTCTTTTCCCAAAAGTATAATTTTAAAAATTATATTCCCAAAAATAATGTTTTCTATAATTACATTTAAAAAAAACCCCTATTCTAAATATAGCATTTCACAAAATTTCAATATTTTTCGTTTTACGATAAGTAAAACGAAACTAAATGAATCTTCAAAATATCTCTTTACACCCAATTTACCTATGCCAAAAGTACTTTTCCCGAAAACTAATTTTTCACCAAGTAGTTTTTTTCAAAAGTATATATTAAGATAAACCCTTTTGCAATAAAGTAGCCTTTCGAAAAAGTACTTTTTCCAATATGTTTTTGAAGTAAATTTTTTTCAAAAAGTATCTTTTAAAAAATGTAATTTTTCGAAAGCTACTTTTTAACTATATAACTTTTTTTAGAAGTACTGGTACTTTTTTTTAAGAGAGTACTCTTATCATAAAGTACTATTTTGAAAAAGTATATTTTCCAAAAAAGTACCTTCAAAAATTTTTGCTAACCAAAAACAATATTTTCAAAAATTATATACCCAAAATGTATAATTTTGATAATGTTTCAAGGAAGCACCAAAAACGGGTACAATTTTACCCCGTTTAATTACGAGTTATAGAAAAGAGTGCTAAAATGGTACTAAAATTCAGTTTTTACCCCTTTTTTAAATCCTAAAGTTGCATATGTATATCAAAAAGGTACCAAACCCGTGTCGGGCTATTGTTAGCAAATATTCTTATGGTTTTGGAATTACTGAGTCTATATATCGCAGTTTCGGAGGTATAAAGATATTGATTTTACACTGTTTCTCTTTTGTTACACTCTTCTCATTGGAATTTCCAAAATTTCCTTTATTAATGCATCTATAGTCCTTTGGGCTGAGCTGGCTGATATGTCAGTCAGCCACCCTCTGAATAGTTTACAAATTGTACGATGTTTTCCTCAGCCATTCTTAATAGATCAAAGCAAAGCACAAGAGAAGAAATCTCATTCATGCCTGAAGGTGTTTTAATAAAAACAAAATATTTATTTGTATTCGTGTTTTATTTTTCTTTAGTCCTCATATTGTTCATCTTTATTCCAAATATATCCGTATTCTTCATTCGACACAAAAACTGGATTATGATTTGCATTCTTCATTTCTTTTTATTCTGTTTATTTATTTACTATTTTCTTTTTATTTGTTGGAATTTTCTCCCTTTAAATATTTCCATATTGATGTTACAATGCATTCAATTTTCCAACGCATTTCCTGTGAATGCTGTGTATTAAACTCTATGATATTTGAATTTGTAAACTGCATAAATAACGATTAATACACGAGGGTTGTTAGAGTTTTAGCTCAGTTAATATGTAGGCAAAATTGAATATAAAATAAAACCACCCTCGTATATTCAAACATTAAAAAAAACAGCAAAAAACAATTGTTTCCCATAAAATGCAAAATATGAAAATATAAACCGTTAAAGTTTTCAGACAAACACTCTTGTGCAACCGAAAACAAATAAACTAAAATTGATTTACATGTTTACTTACGTGTTTATTAATATTTGATTTTAAAATCTGATTTCTAAATGGATTGAATAATAAATAAAAATATACGAGTATTAAAAAGTTCTTTGTTTTTAATTTATATTTTCACAAATGAAGGGCACACTTTGATGAGATGAAATATGAAATTTTAGTAAAATCCAAACTTCTCTATTAAAAAATCCAACTGTTAAGGATTGTGGCCATTAGACATGATAAAGGACCGCTAGAGCTATAAAAGAAAAAACTCTATAGTCGTTCATATATATTCCCGTTTTCCCAGGATCCTGGCTTGTGCTCTCTAGAGTTTTACAATTTCTGTGTACAAAAAATCAAAAGTTATCGGCATAGCTATACCAAAGTATTAATATATGGTGAAAGCTATGGACGTGGTTGCCTGTTACGTTAATTTCTTTTAAGGTTGCTCCAGAAACGTGGCCAGTATTCTATTTGGAATACAAACACTCGCATTTTTCATGCTTAACAGTACCATGTTAACATGCTAACAGAGCTCTGTTAACGCACTTGGTTTGTGTCTAGGGTCATAAATCAGTACTGATCCATTCTGCTAGTTTGATGATTATTGAAAATATTCTTAATATTCCAATCTTTATATAAAAAATAATAAATAGAATTTGAACAAATTCATTTATTAATAAAATAATAAAAAATCATTTGCAGTCATGCAGATTCGAACTTAAGCCCGTTGAAAAAATTAACAATTTAAAATGTTTATTTTGGTGGGACAGAGTTTCTTTAAGACATTTCTATACCCAATTTTAAATCTCTATTTTGACAGAGTGATTCCGGGAAGGGCCGTGGGGGAGACATTTCACCTTTGCCATAAAATGTAAAAAATAAATCTCCGGAATAATTAAATGTAAAATTTATTACAATTTTTATTATTTTTTTGATAGGGTCCTTTAGGGGGCAAAGAGGGATTAGGGGGTAGGGCAGAGGAGTACCAGGTTACGTCTCAGCTTCTACACTAAAGCTTAACAAAGTTATTTGTAAGTGATGTTTTGCATATAATAACGCCCACTAAAGGGGGCGGGGTCCAAAAATTATTTTTTTTTTATTTTATGGCTCCAAGTTAAAAGCGTTGGACCTTCTTTGACACAAAATTACAAAAAAAAAAATTTAAAAATTATACTGTTTTTTAGAGGTTGGTTTAGTTCTGCTTAGGGGAACGTTTTCCCTCTTGCCCGATTTATCGCATTTCCAAACTGGACCTGTGCCATCCTTCAAGATATATTTATAATAAATTTCAAGAGTCTGGCTCATTTCGTTTGGACTGAATCGTGATTTCCACAGATGGACGGAGGGACATGCTGAGATCGTCTTAGATTTTATCACTGATCAAGAATATATATACTTTATGGGGTCTCAGATGGATATTTCGCTGCGCTACAAATGGAATGACAAAGTGAATATACCCCCAATTCTTTTTTAGAAGGTATAAAAAGAGGTAAATAAAAAACTGTAGCTGTTTTCGGAAGAGAACCAAAGAACTTTTTATGCTTTCGAAAATATTTAATGTTACAAATTAAATTAAATTAAGAATCTACCTATTTTTTACAGATTGTAGCCTGTAAATTGCTGCTGTGCCAATTTAAATCCTTCTTTAATTTAAACTTTAAACGTTCCAAATAATTGTTAAATATTGTTGAGCTTTTAGAAAATTCCTAAAATAAAAATGACCTTCGAACAAAATTATAAAATTGTTTATTCCATCTAAAATAACTTTTAATACTTTTTGGCGTGCAAAACGTATGGCGGGTATTAATTTAAAGGTTATAGTTGCATTCAATACGCCAGCATAACTTTTACTCGAAATATAAACAAAACTTTTGGACAAATAAAAACTTTTTGCAAAAGCCAACATGTTATTTATTTTATGCTTAAATATAAAATCAATAGCATGAATTATTAAAGCAAAATAATTTCTTTTTTTTAAATTATTCATATTTTCAACATGATTTTATTTTATATACGAGTATTGTATCCTGTACGAGAAGAGTATGTCAAAAGTTTGAATGAAATATCAACAACAACAACAAAAATTATACTATTTTAACAAACAAAACAGTGATGACTTGGAAAAAAATTTTGATTCAATTTAAGGATTGCAAGGCGAACAGGAAAATAAGAGAGCAAGTGAAAATTTAAAATGAAGTAAAAATTATTAGGAGTTTTATATCTTTATTTTAGCTTTTTTGATGTAAATTTTACATCATAAAATACTTATTTGCTGTCCGCTTATAGAAATTTTTACTGTATTTTTACTGGAAGTATTTTGAGTAAATTTTAAATACAATAAGCAATTTATACGGTCACAAATATCGAATAAGTATGAATTTGTATAAACTTTTAAATAAATATTTACAGGTAAATAATAATAAATGGCAAAATAAACTCGTATATCGTCACAGAAAGGTCAAACTACGGCACCTCACATAATTTCAAAATTTTTAAAAAATTTTATTAATTTAATACGGTTTTTTTGTATGCTGGCAATGATGGCTTGTATATGAAAATTCGTTTCAAACCATAAATTTATTTTAAAACTGGATTTCAAGTTTTTGCTATTGCTTGTGTTATAATATATTACGGATCTCGATTCGAATCGAAAGAATGTAATAAATTAAAGAAAAATAAAAGATTTTGCTTTAATCCATTACAAACACTCAAGTCGATTTGAGAACGGTAATAAGGTAGATTGTAAAATCGATATAAATGACAATTGCAAATAGGTTCCACAAACATGTTACTTATCACATTTTCGCAATTAAATTACATCTTGAAAGATTTCAATTATACAGGATATTCTTTTTTTTCCAAACTTTTTTTTTTTCTTTCTAACCTAAAAAAATTCAATTCCATTCTTTTCTGTTTGCTATTAATTTCTTACACACAAGAGTCATTACTGCTCTGTACTCCTTGCGCAATAAAAATTAGTACCAATGATAAAAGTGTAGCGGCTTTCGAAAACAGCTGTTCTGCTCTGTAGAATAAAGTTGATAATTAAAACTATTGTTGGCTCTCCTCTAAGCCTTGGAATATTTTTTTATGTCTTTCTGAATTTAAAATCAATTTTCGAAAAATTTATTAATCTTAATTGAGAAATTTTCGAAGTCATCATTGTTTATTACAAAATGGATTTTGAGAACAACAATCGCATGACAACCTCGAACTTATTTATTCTGCTAAGATTAGAAGCAGACCTGAATAAGTTAAGGCAATCCAAAATTGAGGTATCATTACAATTTTAATCAAAGAAGTACACTTTTTTTAGATATAGGGTCCGTAATCTAACGTTTTTTTTTCAACTGGTAACACTTAGACTTAGCTCATATCTGATTTGACAGATAATTAGTTTTATCCTTCCGCTGAACGAATATTGTTGACCATCCAGTGCGTTTTCGCTTCGCTAAGTGGGCCTGCGATCGACTTACAGAAGATGCCGATTTTGCCAAAAAAAATCATCTTTTCAGATGAAGCTCATTTTGATCTTGACGGGTATGTAAACAAGCAAAATTGTCGCATTTGGGGCACGCATACATTGAAAAGCCGGCGCACCCAAAACGAGTCACTGTTTGATGCGGATTTTGGTCCAGAGGCATAATTGGGCCATTTTTCTTCGAAAATGAGCAAGGAGTGGCCGTTACAGTCAATGTCGATCGTCATCGGGTCATGCAGCCATTTGCATGAAATTATTTTCCATTATTAACCGGAAGGATTGTACTTTCAAATAAAATAAGAAATTTGAGAAAATATTCAGTAGTTTTTTTATAGCATTTTCAAAAAAAAAAAGTTATTTGGCGGACCCTATATTTAAAATATTTTTATTTCGGTTTATGACAACTAGGTTTCGGTTAGAAATGAAAAATCATGTTGTTTTTATATATATTGGATGGAAAATTTTTGTAATTTCCCTTAGTATACAACTCTCGTTAAATAAGTTAAATATACAGCTTAAAACAATATTTTTAATTAGTGTTTTGCTAATAAAATTCAAGAATAAAATAATATATATGAAAATGCGTCATACATTACGTATGATTAATATTAATACGTCATACAATACGTATGATTAATATTAATACGTCATACAATACGTATGATTAATATTAATATGTCATACAATACGTATAATTAATATTAATACGTCATAGTATACGTTTATATAAATGAGAGATTAATATAAATGAGAGAGTACACCTTAGGAGAGTTGTAATGAATAATTTTACTACTAAAACGCGGGTTTTCATTTCAAAATTATGTAATAGGAATAAACTTAAGAATTGTATTCATTTTCATGAAACGCTTTAAATTGTCTTTAAAAATATTTATGAAAAAATTTTCAAGCAAAAATTTTTGCTGGTCAATAGCAAAATGCAAAAAAATAATAATTATAACTATTTCATTATGCACATATTGCAGATAAAAAATAACATATTCATCTTTGTTTTTATGTGCATATATGTGTGTGTGTGTTCCTGAACAGACA
Source organism: Linnaemya tessellans (assembly GCA_951800035.1). Lineage (NCBI taxonomy): Eukaryota > Metazoa > Arthropoda > Insecta > Diptera > Tachinidae > Linnaemya > Linnaemya tessellans. The sequence continues at coordinate 97,459,216 of OX637536.1, read as the reverse complement.
GATCTGCCAGTGCATATAAACTAAAAGATGGCTGGCTGTTTATTGCATGAATATGACCATATATATATTTTCCTGCATACATTTTTTTGTGTATGTGTTAACTATTTATAGTTATGGAATTTATTTATTTTATTTTTTTTATTTTTTTAACATTTACAAATGTTGGTTCATCACATATTCGCTTATAAATTATCGCCCATTTTAATTTATGAATGTATTAACGAACACATGATGAAAATGTATTTACAATAATTGTTTAATAACAAGAACAAAAAATTCATGAATATATAAATTTTATAAAGATGAAAATATTTTCATATAATTTGTGATGCTATAAGTATTTATTATTGTAAACAATTTTAAATAAAAATCATTTCAATATGCAGCACGCCGGACGTATGATTAATGTTGCTATTAACATTTATAGAAAATATATTAATCATACGTACGCATGGTTCATTGCATACATTTAATTTGCATATGCATATGGGTCAATCCAATACAAGCCGGAAATCACGAATTATATCAGAAGCACATGCATTTGATTTCAAAATAATCTATATTAAGCATACGTACATATAATAAATTTATGCAATATGGGTCACTCCAATTAAAGGTCATTCTATTGAAAGTGAGATATTCGGGTCACAAATTATTTCAAAATTATTTGAACTTTGTTTCGCTGTGTTATATTTATAAAAATATGTATTAATGGTACGTGCCTGCAGTAATTGTATTCAATATGGGTCATTCCACTATAAGCGTGAATTATGATGTCACGAATTATATCAGGTTTATTTCAATAATGAAAATGTATTAATTATTCGTACATATAATAAATGTATGCAAACTATTGTACGGTATATGGGTCACTCCATTGAAAATGAAAAAATTAATATATTTAAATATAGACTTATTTGAATTTTGTTTCGCAGTGCAATATTTATAAAAATATGTATTAATTGTACGTGCACTAATTGTATTTAATATGGGTCATTCCACTACAAGCGGCAATTATGAAATCACGAATTATATCAGGATTATTTTTGTTTCATTACCTAATATTTATAATCAAAATGTATTAATTATTCGTACATACAATATATGTATGCAAACTATTGTACGGTATATGGGTCACTCCATTGAAAATGGAAAAATATGATTATGAATTATTACAGAACTATTTGAATTTTGTTTCGCTGTCTAATAATTATAAAAATATATATTAATTATATGTAAATGCAATAAATGTATGCAATATGGGTCTTTCCATTACCAGCGAATATATAAAGTCAGGAACTATTCCAGAATTATTTGAATTTATTTGTACTTCCTTATATTTATAAAAACTATATATTAATCATATGTAAATAAAATATATGTATGCAATGTACTAAACTGTATATGGGTCACTCCATTGAAAATGGAAAAATATGATTATGAATTATTACAGAACTATTTGAATTTTGTTTCGCTGTCTAACAATTATAAAAATATATATTAATTATATGTACATACAATAAATATATGCAATATGGGTCATTCCACTACCCGCGTCAATGTTAAGTCATGAATTTTTCAGAATTATTTTATTTAATTTTTATTTACTTTTTTTGAATATCTTAATCATACGTACGTACAATAAATGTTTTCAAAATAATGTGCTGTATATGAGTCATTCCATTTAAAGCGGTCATGTGAAGTCACGAATCATTAGAATTTTGTTTTACTTTCTAGTTAATAAAACGTTTCCAAAATTGTATAACTAAAATTGCAACAAGTCACGCATCATTAGAATTTTGTTTTACTTTTTAATTAAAAAACGTTTCAGAAATTTTATATTTAGAACAGAAAATTTTTTCTATAAATTCCTTTAAAATTCTTAAGCAAATAACAAAATTATTTTTCATGATCACTAGATGCCGCTAGTGGTTGGGGGCACGATTTCTACCTTAGATTTTGGTCTGTTTCCGGTGAATGTCTCTCTTACTATTTCCTGTTAATAAAATTATAATATAATTTTGAATTTTATGTAAAACACAAAAAAAAAAATTAAAACTAATATATAAATTTTTTATTTCTAAATTCACTTGCAAGTGTATTAGTAATAAGCCTTTCATCCAATTCCAATTTTCTTTAATATATTGCTGTCTTTTTTCTTCTTCTAGGTATGTGCATGTGTATAGTGTCAGTAACTGCAAATATTTGACAGGTAAATAAATATATTAAAATTAAAAATTCGTTTAACAAATACACTTCTTTCTCTGATTGTTAAGTTTTCATTGAAAATTTAACATGATATTTTCCACTGCAAAAAAAATGCCTTTTTGACATCTCGCTTTTGTTGAAAACAATAAAAAGTTCATCATTAATTTTAACTGTCCAACAATTTATGTGAGAAATGTTTTGAAACGGCTACCGCTACTACCGTTTTAACTTCCTTTGGCCCCGTGACAGGCTGCTATCAATTATTTTCGCAATCAATATCAGTGAAATATTTATTTGCATATTTAAAAGCCAAACCATGTTCAATCATGATTTATTTTCTCACAAACAAACAAACAAACTAAGAACGTTATTTCGTTAAAATAAACATGATGTTTTGCTGTTACACAGAAAACATCAAATAAAAGTGCCAGATAATTTTTTCTTTATTTTTATTTTTTTAATAGAAATTTTATTTTATAAAAAAAAACTGTGAAAAACCTGTAACAAAAATGGTGAAAATGAAATAAATCCAAATAGGCAGGCAGTCAGTTGATTTAAATAAAATTAAGCAAAAGGCATGATTTTTGTAAAAGAAAAAATAAACAAAAATAAAACAAAAAATGCTGTAACGAGTCGTTGCCAGGAAAAAATATATCCATTGTTTTATTTATTTGCAACAATTTAAAATTAAATGGCTTTGAATGAGCGGTAAATAATAATATTTTGCATTTAATTTGTTTTAAAGAAAATATTTTAATGAAAATTCCACATATTTTAATGAAATATAATAAAATTTAATTGCATATGGCACATACACAGTGTCATCTTAATGTACGAAGTCTGTTACAAAAAGAAGAATTGTCGTTTTATTAATTATTTATTTATTTATTCATTAATTTCTGTTTTGTGTCCTTCGAAGTATTCCTGCAATATACGAGGTCTGTTCAAATATATAAAATTAATTTTCAATATTTCAAATATTAGCGTACTCTACCTCAGAAGCAACGTGGCCTGTTCAATAACAAAAAATTTAAATGAACTTTCATTTTTCTAAAAAAAAATATTTTTTTGTATCCATCAATTTCTATTTTGTGTCCTTCAAAGCAGTTCACCGTAAAATACAATATAAGAGGTCTGTTCAAAAAAATCAATTTTGTTTTGTTTTGTTTTGCTCAAAAAATATAAATTTATTTATCAATTGCCTGTTTTCCCCTTCTCTAAGTTATCTTCGTTACACACTGTATACTAGGGGTGTTCAAAAAAATAAGTTAAATGTTGTGTTCTCCCAAGAAATACTTACTTATTCGTCAATTTATACCTTTATTCGTTTAAAGCAGCTCATCGTTATATACAATATACGAGGTCCGGTCAAATAAAATTAATTTAATTTTTCTTTTGCTCAAAACATATTTATTTATTTATCAATTGCGCTTTTTCCCCTCACAAAGAAGCACACTTACATAGAATATACGAGGTCTGTTAAAAAAATAAGTTAAATTTTAAATATGTACAGTATTTTCAAAAAATATTTATTTATTCATCAATTTCTATTTTGATGCATTTAAAGTATGTAGTTCCCTTTAAATGGAATATACGAGGTCTGTTCAAAATATTACGAAAATCTTCGTTTTTCTCGAAAAATATTTATTTATTCGCTTATTTTGATATTTTGGTCTTGAAAGTAGCTCCTCTCATATATAATATCCGAGGGTTGTTCAAAAAAAACCAAGTTAAATGTTGTTTTCTCTCAAAAAATACTTAATTTTCATCAGTTTCTATATTGATTCCCTCAAAGTAGCTCTTCGTCACATGCAATATACGAGGCCTGTTCAAAAAAATATGGAATTTCTATATTGTTAAAAAAAATATTTATGTATTCGTCAATTGCGCTATTTCCCCTTTCAAAGTAGCCCTCTTCGATAAAATATACGAGGTCTGTTAAAAAAATAAGTTAAATTTTATATATGTACAGTATTTTCAAAAAATATTCATTTATTCATCAATTTCTATTTTGATACCTTCAAAGTATGTAGTCCCCTTTATATAGAATATACGAGGACTGTTCAAAAAATAATGAAAATCTTCGTTTTTCTCGAAAAATATTTATTTATTCTTTTATTTTTCCTTTGAAATTATGAAAAGAGCAAAATTAAAATGTTATAATTCAAAGAGATTTATTCCTCTGTTTCATAATTACAAAATATATTTTTTGTTTTTATTACATAACAAACTTGAAGAGTGTTATAAAAAAATTTAAGACGACCGCTTAATACAAAATTTGTTTTAATTTTTTTTATAAAAAAAAAAAAACACGCCACCCCATATTCACACAAAATTCTTAAAAGAGTTTTCACACTTAGCAAAGCAATTTATTTAATCGTTGCATAGGCATTATTTGTTATTTAATTTAAAATTATTTTTCAGTCACACAAACTTAACCAAATCTTATGAAATGTTTGTTAGTAAATAATCTCTTTTTTACATTCACATCACTTTTAGCATGTTCCAAGCTCGAAATACTCCCATCTAGAAATACAAAAAAAAAAAAAGATCACGAAAAATTAGCAAAGTTAAAATTCGAATAACATTAACTGTCCTCTACATAAAAATAAAAGAAGAACTACTAACGTCAACAAAAAATAATATAGCCATGACTTGTTTTCTAAAGTCATACAAAAAATTCATTTAAATTGCTCTGCAGGTCCACTTTTTTTCTATATATACGATAGTATATTTTAAACATACAAATACTTACCATTCAGAATATTTTGCGCAGCAGAAACTAAAATAATAATGGAGAAAATTATGCAAAAAATGTTCATATTCAATGTGTTTCAACAAACTGTAATAATTGACTGTTAACAAAACTTGAATGAATTCAGTGTTGGTAGAAAAATTTAATTAAAAAAGAAAGGTACAACAATTTCATTGAGTCCAATAAGCAAGACTCCCTATTAATCCAAAGCCTTATATCTTTTTATTACAATCAAAGTTCAGAGATAATTTAACATTCCAATCGTACAAAAGCAGATAAATAATATACAAACATTAAAAAAACCAATCTAAATTCGTCTGCCTCAGTTTCTTATCAATTAAATGCTAACAAAGAATCTTGAAACATCTTTATTATCAAAGATCAACTAAATACTTGTAGTATTATCCGCACAGTAGGACCGTTTTCAATAATTATTTTCCAGTTTTTTAACAAAATTATATATGTATTTTTTGACAATATAAACCAAATGGCTGGCTTGTCTTCATGACTAAATGCTTAAACAGAATAAGTCCACAACTTTAGGATAAAAAAAAAAAACAAAATAATAAAATCAAGGACAGAAACTTGAAAACTGCTCTCATGTTATTTTAATTTCCTTTATACGAAAAAAACATAAATGTAAAAAATAAGGAAAACTTCTTATACAAAAAAATAAATTAATTTTTTAATTATTTATTCCTTTTTTGCCTTTGCAAAAAAATAACTTTTTTCCTCCAGTGCATTGGCTGCTTCTGTATTTTGGCTATAATTTTTTTTTCGAAGTATTTTTATTTACACATTATTATTCAATGAGTCATAACTTGTTGTTATTAATCTATAATTTATTAAATATTGTTAAATATTAAACAAAACTGTTTTCCATTTTCTCTATTTTTAAAAAAAAGTTTGGTTGGAATTTTCTCTAGTTTCTTTTAATAGTTGAATTTTTTCAACTATTTGAAAAAAAAAGAATTTCAGTTTTTCCATATTTTCCAATTGCTTGTGAAATTTGCCAGCCAGCTTTACAAATATATTTGATTTTTGTACGCCACAGCGTATGATTTCTTTCATTTTCAAATCATTCATATTTAATATCAATCACACGCCACAGTGTACAAATAGGATTTATTTATTTAGCAGTTTTTTAGTGATTTATTGTTTGCAGACAGGCAAACAACAAAAAAAAAACCAACCAAAATATTCGTGTTCTTTTTTTTTTTGTAATTTAATAATAAATCATAAATCTGTAATCCACTTACCAGAAAAACAATTGGTCTAAATTTTTGTTAAATTATCCAAAAAAAAAAAGATATATAAAACGGCAGCAAGTTAATAATAATAAAAATTATTTAATAGCCGCGGAAGGAAGCAGTACAAAAAAAATTAATATAAACAGAATAGACATCAAAGTGATATACGAGGTCTATTCAATATAGTATAAGGTGAATTTTCTAATTTCGCGGAATCGAAGAGGCTTAAGATTCTGGATTGAAATGGTTATACAAAATGGTGTTGCAATTAATATAATGAAATTTTGGGTAACGTTCAGCACATTTTTTTTAGATTGATAAAACTCTTTTCAATAATAAAATTTTCAAAAATTTCTAAAACTAAAAGTTATATTAAATATAAATATTATAATATAGTGACATTTTGGGTAACGTTCAGTACATTCTTTTTAACATACAATATATTATCGATTGATAAAACTCTTTTCAATAATAAAATTTTCGAAATTTTCTAAAACTAAACACTGTATTATATATAAATATATTAATATAGTGACATTTTGGGTAACGTTCAGTACATTATTTTTAACATATAAAATATTATCGATTGATAAAACTCTTTTCAATAATAAAATTTTCGAAATTTTCTGAAGCTAAAAATTGTATTACATATAAATATATTGATACAATAACATTTTGGGTAACGTTCAATACATTTTTTTAACGTACAAAGAATTATCGATTGGCAAAACTTTTTCAAATAATAAAATTTTCAAAATTCTCTAAAACTAAACATTGTATCATATATACATATATTAATATAATGACATTTTGGGTAACGTTCAGTACATTTTTTTAACATCCAAAATATTATCGATTGATAATACTCTTTTCAATAATAAAATTTTCTAAAACTAAAAATTGTATTAAAAATAAATATATTAATATAATGACATTTTGGGTAACGTTCGGTACATTTTTTTGCATACAAAGTAATATCGATTGGCAAAAGTTTTTCAAATAATAAAATTTTCAAACTTTTCTAAAACTAAACATTGTATTATATATAAATATATTAATATAATAACATTTTGGGTAACGTTCAATACATTATTAAGCAAGCAAACTATTATCCATCGATACAAATTGTTTTCTAGTGTGATAATACAGATCCCATTGCAAAAATAAAATATAATTTAATTATTTAAGTGTAGTTTCCATAAGACAGCCGTTCGAAAAAAAATAAATATATAAGAAAAACAGTCAGCTTGAATTTCTATATTAAAATGTATCACTTCCATTAAATTTAAGATAAAACTGCTTAATTAAGTATGCACAAACAGTGTTGCAATGGAGTTAGTAAAAACTTTAAGTAACGTTCAATACATCGTTAAGTAGAATAACTATCATTTAACCATAAAACTTTTTCTAATATAACAATATTGATCCTTTACAAAAATAACAATAACATTAAATATTTAAATGCAGTTTCCCTATTACAGGCGGTCGAAAAAAATTATAAAATATAATCAGCTGCTTAACAGGCTTAAGCTTCTGACGTGTACAGTGTGCAGTAAATTTAGCAAAGGCTGCCTAATTTTATATAAAAATTTTAAAAATTAACAATTAAATAAAATAAATTAATAAAATATTGGTAACGTTCAATACATTTTTAAGCATAGAAATCAGTAGCCATCGTCTAAACTTTTCATGAAAATAATAATACTGATCCATTTACAAAAACAAAAATTAAATTATATATGAATTTACAGTTTCCATAAGACAGGCGATCGAAATAGTTTTTAATAAAAAAAGTCTCAGCCCCTTCACTGGCTTAAACTGCTGTATTGAACGGTGTAGTGTTCAGTAATTTGAGGTAAAAATTTGTTAATTATTGTATATATTGTGTTGCAATAGATTTGATAAAAAAAAATAGGGTAACGTTCAATACATTATTAGACATAAAAGCCACCATCTATAAATTAAGCTTTTTCTAACTTAATAATATCAATCATATTAAGTTAGTCTTTTTTTTAAATAAAAACTAAATTAAATACTGAAGTGCAGTTTCCGTAAGACAGGCACTTTCCGTAAGACAGTTTTTGTAAAAAAACTGTAAAATCCTTAACTGGTTTAAACGTATCTATTAAAATGAGTAGTATTCATCAAGCTTAAGCGAAAAGTGCTTCATTATCCTTTAAGAGGGTTGCAATTGATATAATAAAATTTTCGGTAACGTTCAACACATGGTCAAGCATACAAAAGATCATGAATAGATACAAATTTTTTTGAATTTTTTTAAACAGTTTCACCAATTAAAACTAGTTATTATAAGGAAAAGGTAACGTTCAATACACAAAAGAGTAACGTTCAATACACAAAACTGCTTATAATTAATTATAGAAAATGCTGTGATAAATAAATTTTTTTTTATTTATATTTGTTTGTATAAAAGTAATTTTCCATAATTTTTTTACAAAATTTATTGGACGGCATTTGATTAAATTAAATTAGTTTGTTTTGTTTAATATTCCTTTAATGTTTTCAATTATGCAAATAGCGACATGAATCATCATTTATAACTTCTTAATTAAGCTAATTTCATTAGCCAAAATTTAAGTTTTCATAATATAAAATATTCCAGCATATTTTGCCCCAACTACCAAAACGGACTGTGAATGATAAACAGTCATACTATACAAAAATTAAAGCTGCGACAAAACTTTTGCCAGCTTATCAATTAAGTTTTTTTTAATTTTTATAATTTATTTGCAACTTTTGTTTATATTGCTATTCCTCTTTTTTCCTTGATTTTTTTTTTCCACTCCCTTTTTTATCGCAACGCTTTTTTTTTGCGTTTCATCAGCAAATGTCAATGACCATTTTTAAACACATTTAAACAAATTTGTTTTCATAAGTTCTTTAGTCAGTGGCGATTTTTGGCTTATTGCCAGCTTTTATATCAACAATAATATATTATACTTTTTTATTTATAAACAAACAAAACAAAAAATATTTCGTTGATAACAAAACAAAAACTAATTTATTTTATCTGTTTTGTTTTCCAGCCAGAGACACAGGAAATAGAAATCATTAGAGAAAACATTTTCAAACTAGCAGCATGCAACCAAATACAAAAAAGGCAAAAATATAAACAAAAATAATTGTTAAATGAGCTGGAGAACAAGCTTGAAATATAATTTTCTCTTAGCAATTATATTGAATAATTAAGAAAGATAATAGCAGCAGCAGCAACTTTCATTAAAATTGGCTGTTGGGAAACAAGTTTCGTACCATTAGGGATTAAAAAGTTAAGCGGAGCTAAAAAAATTATTTGTTTTCATAACTGAATCTTAACGAAATGAAATTTGTATTTCATAATTTATATGCAAAATGCTTAGTGTTAAGTCTTAACTCTATTTCGCTTTGCTTCAAATTAAAGTAGCCTCAAAAATATTTAATTTACAAGCAGTTTTCCAATATATACCATTTATTAATATTAATCATACGCATCCATCGTTTTTCCTTTGAATCCCGTAAACAATTTAAAAGCAATTTATTGTAAATAAATCCCATTTACACGTCTTTCCTTTAAATTTTTACAATTGCATATGAGCAAGAGATCCTACCATTTTTCCAAAAATTTTGTGTAATTATTTTTATAACAAAAAATGTATATGAAGTATATGTATATTAAATTGAATTAAGAATGAAGTATATTTCCAAAAACGAACCTTTTTAATTCGAATTAAACGAGAAAAAAAAATAAAAACTAATTTTATAAAGAAAAATTTAAATGAAATATATTTCCAAAAATGAGTCCTTTTAATTCGCATAGCAACAAGCACACACAGAAATAAACTCAATATTGAACAATTTCAATTGCAAAGTTTACTCTATTTAAACTGCACTAAATTTTCAGCAAGCAAATCAAAAGAATTTCCTTTTTTTTTTGCTCTTTAAATTTTTAATTAACAAGAATTCTTAACATATATTTTCTTTCCCAAAAAAAAAAAATTATAAACAGAAAAACATTGACATAATTTCAAATTCATCCTACGAACATGCATTCATGGAGATGCATCATCAGCAGTGCAATTGGCATGCATGCTTAAGCATGCTAGTTAAAACCTGAGAGAGAGCATTTATAATGAAAAATTTTCCCATAGAAATAAACTTGTTCTTCTTGACAATCGAATTGATATTGTTATGCTGTTGCTATAAAAGCTCATAATATTATCAATTTAATTAAGAGTTAGGAAACTAAAAAAAAAAACAACAAAATAAATTGTGGAACAACAGAAATGCTGGTAATAAAAAATAAAAGTCAATATAAATTACGAATAACTTAACCAATTTTATATACGAGTATTATTGCAAAATATGACATATTCTAAAATAAACTGAGTGTTAATTTAGCCGATTCCTTAAATATTGTTGGGCATTGCAAAAATGTTCATCATTAATTTCGTACAGAAACAACAATTTAATTATCGTTGACTATGTCCACAATATAATATAATAAAAGAAAATTCTCTGATCTCTAATTAGAGATCATTATTGAAAATCATATCTCCCGATTGGAAAGCACTTAAAATTCTTGTGGTGTATGTATTGAACGTTACTTTAAAAAATATATATTTAAATAATATTACTATATGTGAACAAAAATATTAATTTGTATTCGATTATGGCTTACAGCAAAAAAATATGTATTGAACGTTACCCATAACATATTTCACAGATATTGAAAATTTATTTTTAACTAACTTTACCCCACCTCAGTTATATATGTATTAAATGTTACTTTGACAAAAAATATATTATACTACCATATGGGATATTTGTATTGAACGTTACCCATAGTATGTTTTGCAGATATTGAAATCTTTCTGTACTTCTAAGTTTGCACTTGTTAAAAGCTGCTTTAAAAAAATTAATTTGAACTTGATTATGGTTTACACCAGAAAATATGTATTGAACGTTATCCATTATATATATATTTCGCAGATAGTTATAATTAAATTTTTATTAATTTTAAATCAAATTTGCCCACCTCATTTATATATGTATTGAACGTTACTTCGAAAGAAAGAGCAATGTAATAGCATATGCGGTATACATATGTATTGAACGTTACCCGTAATATATATTACAAAATACTGAAATTTTCAGGTACATTGAAGTTTACATTTATTGAACGTTTTTTTGAAAACTATTAATTTGTATTTGCAAATAATTTGCACCCGAATATATGTACTGAACGTTACCTTTAATATATTACGCAGATATATAAAGCGTTATGTATAGCAAAATTTGCCCATCTCAATTATACATATATGTATTGAATGTTACTTTGAAAAAAATTATACTATATTACAATTTGGGATATGTATTGAAAGTTACCCTTAATATATTTTGAAAATATGTATTGAATTTTTCTTGCACATTTGAATTTACATTTATTGAATGTTACTTTGAAAAAGGTTAATTTGTATTTGAACACTATTTGCAACCGAATATTTGTATTGAACGTTACCCATAATAAATTTCGCAGATATTTAAAGGGCTATGTACAACTAAATCTTCCACCTCAATTATACATTGAACGTTACTTTGAACAAAATCATACTATACTACAATGTGGGATATGTATTGAACGTTACCCATAATATATTTTGAAAAATATGGAAATTTCCATGTATATTTGAATTTACGTTTATAAATGTTACTTTGAAAACGCTTAATTTGTATTTAAAAATTGTTTGCACCCGAATATACATATGTATTGAACGATACCCGTAACATACATATATTGTAGATATTGAAAACTTTATGTATAGTTAAGTTTAACCCACTTCTGTTATATATGTATTGAATGTTACTTTTAGAAAAAGTAATTAAATTGTACTATCATATGGGATATATGTATTGAACGTTACCCATAATATATTAGGTAAATATTGAAATTTTCATGTATATTTAGGTTTACCAAACTCTGTTTTGTTACGAACTTGAAAAATTCAAAATCTGTAAAAGTAAAATGTATGGAACGTTACTTTGCAGTTTTATTATTGCATTTATTTACATATGTGTATTATGTATCACATTGAAAAATTTATTACTAAGAATAGGTTATTGTTTATACTCAAAATGATGTATTGAACGTTACTCATAGTAGATATATTTTACAAATATTGAAAATTTTTTTTAACTAAATGAAATTTATTTTCAAAATATATTACTTTTTATAGTATTTTATTTTTATTTTTTTTTTTTAATTTGGAACTAAAATTAAATGTCGAAGTGTGAAACAGCCATTACATAATATATTAATTTATTTATAGTAACATTCAATACTTTGACAAGTTTTTAAAATAGTTGATGTAATTGTATAAGCAATTTAATTAATTTAATTGTACAATCAATTGATTTGATTTTTTCAAAACCTCAAAGCGACATACTTCGGGGTCTCGTAGCTCCCGCCATTAAATTCTATATAAAATTTACTGTAATATTTTTAGTGTAAAAAATATTTTGTCGCCACTATTTTGTTCTATCCATCCGTATTCTTTTGTTATTTTTAATTTATTTTGAGAAGCTAAAATAACGACTACAATCAAAAAAAAAAATACTTAACACAATAACATATTAAATGAAGAGAATATCATTAATTTCACAAACACACACACACAACAAAGAAGGTTGCTCACACATTTATTTAGGGCAAACGACCGTTAAAGTAGTTTCAGTGTCTAAAACAACAGGCTCTTGCTGTTGTTAGCAAAATGGAACAGAAAACACATGCTAAAAGACATGCAAATTCACATAAACTTAAGTCGAACTCTTCCTTAATGAAAAATGCGGGAAATTGTATTGGGTGTATTAAAAAACTTCCGTCTTTTAAAAATAAATGATTCCCCTATATTCTGTAAATATTTGTCAACGTCACGGCAAGACAATATCACAAGTAGAACACGTCTGTAATCCTTTTCTTCAGCACATTCTAATATCCAGCCAGAATAGGATATTTGTTGTTCACAAGGAATATGTAAGTGTTGAATTTTTGTTTTTGTATTGACGTGACGTTGACAAATAGTTACAGAATAAGGGTGATTAAAAAAAAAAAAAATTATCAGCTTGATTTTTAAGGAAAAACTATACAATTAAATTAAAATTTCCCAAAAATATATTTTATTTATTGGAAAAAAAGGAAATTGCTAGCACTGAAGGAATTTTTAAATCAGCCAAACTAATATTCAGGCATGCGAAAACAATTTTAACCCCCAATATTTGCTATGAAATCAAAACATCAAATATTGTCGTTGCAACAACGATGATTTATAGGGTCCGCAATCTAACGTTTTTTTTTTCTTTCAACTAGTGCTTATTTCGTGAATGGTAACACTTATGTCTGATTTGACAGATAATTAGTTTTATCCTTCCGCTGAACGAATATGGTTGTGTATACGTTACGTTTTCGCTTCGCTAAGTGGGCCTGCGATCGACTTACAGAATATGCCGATTTTGCCAAAAAATCATCTTTTCAGATGAAGCTCATTTTGATCTTGGCGGGTATGTAAACAAGCAAAATTGTCGCATTTGGGGCACAGAAAACCCGCACGCATACATTGAAAAGCCGACGCACCCAAAACGAGTCACTGTTTGGTGCGGATTTTGGTCCAGAGGCATAATTGGGCCATTTTTCTTCGGCCAGGAGTGGTCGTTACAGTCAGTGGTGATCGTTATCGGGCCATGCAGCCATTTGAATGAAATTATTTTCCATTATTAACGGGAAGGATTGTACTTTCAAATAAAAAAAGAAATTTGAGAAAATATTCAGTCGTTTTTTATAGCATTTTCAAAAAAAAAAAAGTTATTTGGCGGACCCTATATATATATATATATATATATATATATATATATATATATATATATATATATATACACATATATATATATATATATATATATATATATATATATTCATGCAAATGTACACACATACATACACCATATTACATATGAAGAGAGTTTTTTTAGAGGCTTCGATTTTGTTTTTGTTATAAAATACAACAATTTCAATAGAATGTCAGAAATATACTGGAAAAAATCCTACACTTTTCATTAATACAACAACTGATTTGATAGCTATCCCTATCAGATATTTTCCACATTCAAAAAAAAAACACCCTTTATATATCTATAACAAAATGTTCCTCAGCCTAAATTCAATGAAAGTAACGACAACATGTTCTTCACAGATAAATGCTTTTAAAACTTAATAAATTTTGCATTTAAATGTGACACAAATACGCTAAAAATAAATTGTAAAGAAGAAAATAGTTAAAAGGAAATAAATTTACATGGAAAAATAAAGGAAAACAATAGCAAAAAAAAAAGCAAATGAAATTATTTATAAAACAATTTTACCAAAAAGAACAGCAGTAGACTCTCAAATAGGCAGACAGTTCAGAAAGATAGACGGGAATTTAAATAAAAACGTAATTTTATTTAGTTCAAATAAAAATTATTGAAATGATGAAACTGTTATTGAAGCCCAAATAAAACATATAAAGTGCTATCTATACCCGGCTGTGGCGAATCTTATGTACCCTTCAACGATGCAGGTGTGGCGTATCTGCATACTCTCTGTCATTCCAACCCGGCAACCATTTTTTAGATCTTTGTGATATTCAGTACTAATTCTTTTTGCTTTTTAAAATATAAAATAGGTTTTATTAGCAAAAAAATAAAATAAAATAATAAAAATAAAATACTTCTGTTTGTTTACTTTAATGTTACACTACAAATTTTATATTTCCCAGCTCTGTAGCTGTCTTTTTAAGTTTACTGATTTCTAATTCCAATGGATTTCTTTCAAAAACAATAAATTAATTAATTTCTTTCAAAAATAATATATAAAGAAAAAGAAAAAAAATTTTTTTCTTGGTTACTTTTATGTAGCAAAAAAAAATTTCAATTGTCCAGCCCTGGCATCGTCTTTTTGAGTTTGTTTGGTTTTTGATATCAGTTTAGTCCTTTCTATAGTATAAAATATGGTTAATCAGTTCACCATAAACATGATCAGGCAGGTACACTGTACTCTGTGGCGTATGATTTTTTATCAATTCAAGATAAAAATTCTATGTTATTAAATACTTATAAATTATTAAAAATATTTAAATTTTTAACACAATTTTCAAGCAAAAGTAACTGAAAGAAGCCATGATATAATTTAAACTAAAGCGTCTTACTTGACTAACTAACGAATGCGATATTTTTTTCTAGACTAAATAAATACTTATAAAAAAAAATTAAAAAATTTAGATATTTTTTTCATATTATCTGGGAATTTATTATATAAATTATATAAATAATATTATATATAAATAATATTATATATAAAACTTGTTTATATCTCTTCAAGGCCATCTAGAAAAATATTTGCATAAAACAAAAGTAAAACTCAGATAAAGATAAAGATCTTAACATAGAGACGGTGACAATTAAAAACTTTTGTTATTAAAAGATATAGAAAATTGTTTGTAGTGGCTTCAACGAGATAGCAAATGTTCCATGTGACTAGAGTTTATCAAATTATTGTCATAAACAAATTTCAAACTTTATCACACAATAGCAAACACTCTGCAGTTTTATGCTACAAAAAATACTTAGTTTTTGTTATACTATAATACCTTTAGTTAACATCTAACGCTAATCACCATAACAAATCTCAATATATAAAATTATCTAACAATTCTCTTGTTTAATATCTTAATTATGGAATCAAGAATAATAAATCTTTTGCTTAGAATCACCATTAGAATTTGGCTATAAAAGCGGATTTCCTTGATTGTTGTTAACAGTCAACAATTTTAGTGGGTTTGAAAGTGTTTTGGAAAAATCATTTATAAAAAAAAAATGAAAATCTTTACTTTGATCTTTGCCGTTCTCATTGTGGTCTCCTTAGCCGGGGCTCTGAAAAATGGTGATTTTGAAAGAAAAATATTCTTTAGAATTTTTGTAGAATTTTTTTAATTTAATTTTAAGCTAGATGCGGCTTGCAACATGCCAGGAATGGCGCAAATGGAATAAGTTGTCGCGCAATTATTCCCTCCTATTCATATTTGGCAGCTGAAAATAGGTGTACTTTCTTCATCTATGGCGGTTGTCTAGGCAATAGCAATCGCTTCGTTTCACTTAAGCAGTGTGAAGACAAGTGCAAAGAATAAAAACTCTTTTTATATTTTATTAAGGCAAAATTTTCAAACTGAAACCTGATAATCGATTGCTGTGTCTTGCCTGTTCAATGATGTCACAAACTATCGTGCCATGGTACAAAAATCAATTTTAAAAATAGTTCTAGATAGCTTGCGATATTGTAGACTGAATAATAAATAAAAATTTTAACAAAAATATGTGCAACAATTGCTAGTTTCTTAAACTGCTAAAGTGGCGAGGCGAGACAATTAAACAAATAATTTTATACACAATTGTTTTTGTAGTACATTTTTAAGTATTTTATCATTCACTAATAGCAATAAAACTTAGACAACTTAAAACCAATTTTTGTGTAGATATACACAATGCAAATTTTCAAATATAAAATATGTTTTTTTTTTCAACGGCCTCAAGTTCAAATCTGCGAAAATTTTTAATTTTAATAAATGAATTTTTAATTTTAATAAATGAATTTGTTCATTTCTATTTGAATAATTTGCAGTTTCACAGATTTGAATTTGAGCCCGTTGAAGAAAAAAGTGAACATCCTGTAATATAATTTACATAAGAAAGTTCGATTAATAAAATAGAAGAAAAAACATGAATTTCCGTAGCAGCCCCCTCGCAATAATTTACCCAGCTGGGCACCTTAATAAAATTTATCTGATTAAAAGATTCAATAAACTGTAACCACTCCAGAAATTCATACATGATTTAAAATAAATTTTTTTTTGTGAAATACCAGGCCAACAGAATCATGCAGCAGGTGGATTTGAAGAGCGAATTTTCTTCAAAACGCTATATCTCCTTAAACGCTTGACCTATTTAAATGAAAGTTCCATTATATGATCGATTAAAACTCTAGCTAGCCGCCAGTTGAATTATGGCCCGCCTGGTAGCACCTCTACCCAATCAAATAATGATGTTTATATTTCTAAACTTTATAAATTCCAAAGTATGGGATTTATAGTTTTTAAGCAAAATCTATAAAAATCAGAATCTTCTGTACTAACAACCTGCAAAATTGAATTTTCCTGCGTTAAGGAACTAAGGAGCTGTGGGCCAATTATTGTAGACTGTTGCAGCACAATTTGACTTTTGAAAAATTTAGAGTTTTAAGCAATTTTGTTGTTATTGTATATCAGAAATGACGTAAGATATTTAAATGAATCCTTTACGCAATAGCCAAGCTTTGGCCCGCCTGATGGTCAATTTTTTTAATTTCTAAATGATTTTTATAATTATACCCACTTATTCGTAAAAATTATGAGAGTCTAATAACAGCGTAATAAAACAAAATTTTTTATGAAATTTGCTCTATTACACTCTTATAAGTCTCTCATAATTTTTATAAATAAGGGGAACAATCTTTATATCCCTAAAAGTAATACACGACGTACCGAGTACAAATTATAAAATGCTTCAAATGACTGACTGTAGATCATCAAACTTTGGTCACACTGTTTTTTAAAATAGTACGACTTTAGCAATAATTTATAAATGTTTGATGCAAATAAAATTTGCTTGTGAAATTTAACAAAAACCGATACAAATAAAAAAAAAATTATATATATACTTTTGGTGTTTATTAAAAACTTCAATTATTTTGGTTAGTAAAACAAGAATTTCGTTTTTGTTTTTCTTATTGAATAAAAGTTAAATTTCAACACAAAAAATAAATAACTATAACTTTAATTTTAACGTATTAATGACACTCATAAAAATTATAAATAATATATAACTAACTAAAGCAAATAAAATACATAAATTATGTAAACTTTAGGATTATATATATAAAAATTATAAAAATAAAACACTGAATATATTTGCAAGTCTAAAAAAAATATTATCTAAAAAGCAGTGGAAAACAAGAAAGTACAATAATAATGGCCACTTAACATAATTTTAAAGCAAACTAAAAATTTTAAAGCAAAGGAAGACTTTGAACTACTCCAATTTGGCTGGGCGCTTTCTTTTCGCTTAAACAGAATAGTTGCGATTTTCCATTATTTATTTTTTTTTTTGTTATTTGGTTTAGTTTATTTTTCGCAGTTTTTTTCTTCCGGTTGTCATTATTAAGCTTTGGCTCTCTGCTTGGCATAATCCAAAGCTGCAGCTAATATACGTTTCTCCAAAATATGATACTCCAGTATCATCATTTTTATATAACTTCTTTTGGGCTTGATTTTGCCCATTTTTAAGCCCTCAAATAATTGTTCATCATCTTCTAGGGTAGTGGGGAAGGCTTTTAATAACAGCATAAGACGTATTTGCAAATAGTTCCAGGTTTTCGCTTCTAGTTCCGTTTCTAAAGCACAATCAATATGTAATAGATCCATGGCACGTTCAGATTTAATCCAATGATCCAGTTGATCTTCATTCATATTAAACACCCTCACAAAGCCCAATAGATCGGCAGAAATATGCTCGGGTGGTGGTAAAACTTTTAATTCGCAATTTTTTGGTATATTTAGCAATTGTAAAAGTTCATTTCGTTTTTCGTACAAGGGATCCGAGTTGCTGAGGCCCAATTTAATGCCCACATTATCATTCGGATTTGAGGGATTGATGAAACTAACGAGGAAAACCAGAGAAAAAAATTATTGAATTTCTTTTATTATTTTTATAAGAATTCCTCAACACTTTACCCATTATGAATCATCATTTCGGCATTTGAACGATCGCCATAGTGTATGAACACTTGTTCACCTTTTTTAAAGTCCTCTTGGGCTTTGCTTTCCATTTCTTGAGTTTCGACATTGAAAAATGAGCTGATAGTGCCATTACGATGATTGGCCATATCCCAAAAAGGTATTAAAGCTGCAATAGTTTTGGGAGCCGATTCATCCGTTGCAGGTACAGATCGTGGTATAAGATTTTCACGGGTCATAACAGTAGACACTGCCCATCTGAAAGAGAAGTTTATATAAATCACATTTTAATTCTTTATTCACAATTAATTTTTATTATCAAGAAAGATTTCTTTATTTATAGATTTATTTATTCTGTTATTTCAATTCATTATCCAACTGGTATTTTTACATATTTGATCGGAAAATATATTTGTGGAGAGTAAATTTTGTATTGCTCTACTGAACAAAGCAAAATAAAACTGTTATACAAAACTGTTATACACTCAATAATACGCATATTTTGACGCAATCAATAAGAACAATGGTTACACACTCCTTTCTTAAAAAAACTGTTATACACTCAATAATACACATATTTTGATGCAATCAGTAAGAACAAAGGTTACAAGGTCCTCTGTTTGCGAAATTTTCTATCGAGAGAGCTCTGAAACACCTTTTACTTATATTTTTATACTCCAAAACAAACTGCTGTGCAATACTTAAACATAAAAAGATAACATTTATATAAAATATTATGCTAAAAAACAATTATCATACATAAAAATTTAAAAATAAAATTAAAATATACATATGCATATGTATGTATAAAAATTATATACTAGATTTGCCTTTAATAGTCTGATATGCAAAACTATTTATTATTCACCATAGATATTATCATGTTTTCATCGAAAAATATATTTGTGGAGAGTAAATTTTTGTACTGGGGGACTTCACTCTACTTGAAAATGAAAAAAAAAAACTGTTATACAAAACTGTTATACACTCATTAGTATGCATATTTTGATATAAAACCACCATAAACAGTATAATTCTTTAAAAATAATACTGTTTTAGTTATAATTTCAATAAAAACAACCCATTGTTTTACAACATTTTTGACCGTTATTTATCACCGCAGTCTTAATTATCATATTCATAAAATTTAAAATGAGTGAAATTTATTTTATTAAAAATTGTTCATGCAAAGTTTTCTTAAAATATATTTCAAATACAGTTTAATTTTTTTTAACATGCGGGTAAAGCTATCCTAGTCCAAAATAAAGTGTTATAAAACACATTAAACATATTTTGCTAAGAAACAACTATTATTTATAAAACCTCCCAGAAAAATTTAAATTATTTATAGAAATTATATAAATTATTTAATCTGATATGTGAAATTAGCATTAAAGAAGTGTTATACAATTTATAAAAATAAATTAACACCAAATTGAAAGAAAATTTAAAGAATAACTTAATAGATATTGTCAACTAATAAAAAGGTTTATAAGCAGTATTTTTTAAACAAAATATTCCCAGCAAAAAGTTCTAATTGAATTTAAAAGTTTTCAAGTACACAAAAAAGTTAAATAAAATTGTACATTGATTTTACACAAGGCTTGTCTGACCCAGTACAGTTCAAAAAGCAACAGTGTTTTTATAATCCTCATCGTTGTACGTTTACATCTTTGCTCTAACAAAATAAGAAAATGGTTAAACAACGAAACAATGCCCTGTCAGGTCAATGCAGCACTAAAGAACGAAGCAGTATCAACATCACTTTCCAATCTATTAACACCCTTGTGAATAACATTTCAGCCATCTTTGGATTTTTATTTTTTTTTTTTTATCAAATCTCTGCTGTATCTCAACAATGTATTTTTTTAACTTGTAAACCACAAACTACGTGTATTAAAGGCAAATGTTGCTACAAACCATCATTAAAAAGTGTCCTGTTCCTTGTTATATTTTGTTCGCAAAGAAATGCCCAAATACAATGTGAAAATTTAAAAGTCTGTTACTCGGCTTCTTGTTAAACTTTAGTTAGAATTGAACAAACAATAAACTATTTTAAAGAATATAAAGCAATATGAAAGAAATATATGGAATCCAAATGTTTGAGTTCAGGATTTCTTCAATTAATCGTACTATATAATTTACGATAATGTTTAAACTTCTTACGAAGAACAACAACAATCTTAATATAATGAAACAAAATTCTCCTCTTATGCTTTAAAAATATAGTGTTACACTAAAAACAAATTGCAAATTATATGCAAAAATTTTCTTAAAACAATACACAAGCGACACGTACAAATTTATAATAGCATTAAGACATGTTTAATGGAAGCTAACTATTATACACAACGTTATTCAAGAAAACTGGGAACAAAAATATTTATTGAGTAAAAAAAGTTTTATCAAACAACTTTTTTTTTTAGAAAATCTACTTGACAAAGCAACAGTTTTATTAAAAAATATCGATGTATATGTTGAAAATTAATTAATAATGTGTATAAAATACAGAAAAATTAGTTCTAAAGGAATGTATATTTTTTTAATTAGTTTTAAAAAGTTTGGCGATAAATTATAGCCATATATAATAAATCTGTTATACAAAACTGTTATACAAACTGTTATACAAAGCTGTTATAGAAAGCTGTTATACCTAAAAAGTTATTCTAAAACTTTTCTAAATAATAGTTATACAAAATAACTACTTTCTATAAGAATTACTCAGGCCAACTTCTGTATAACAGTTTTGTCCTATTTAATAATAATAGAAAATTGTTATTTTCTATATATATTATTCAGAACAATTTTTTTATAACAGTTTCTGCATAATAGTTTTAGTATAACAGTTTTGTATAACAGTTTTAGCAAAAATGGTTTTGCAAATGTTTTTTACTGATGCCAGAACTGTTACAATATATTTACAAAAAAAAACTTTCTTAGAACCTTTTACACACACAAAAAATTTCACCATAAAGAACTTCCAACGATTTCTTTCTATAGAATTTATCTTTCGACTGGAAAAAGAGACAGACACTACAGAATAACACAAAGAACAGCTGCGGTGAATAATGGGTATTTCTATAGAATGCAACGGTCTGTATATTTGACCGACCCACGGTATGTAACGGAACGGTATGTATTTCTGTTCCCTGAATCCGAATCTGGAGTCCGTCTGAACTATACAGCCTTAAAATTTTGAGTGAAAAAAAACGCAAAAAATTACTTCAAATCAAAGAAAACAAAAATATTTCATGTTTTCTTCGGTGGGCCGAACTACATGTCGATAAATGGAAAACTGCAGACCACTTTTTCTTTCTGTGTATAAATGAATCTATTCAATATTATCTAGTTACATCAACCATATTAAACACTTCTTCAGAAAAATTCCAACATCTTAAGGGAAACATTTAATTTAGTCTCCTCATTTTGAATAGATGTTCACACTTCAGATGTTCTGTTACTTCAATTTCACATTTTAATTTATTCAAAATTGCACAAATTCCTATTAAAATAAGTGTGTCTTATGTAGGTCACTTCAGCCTTTCTTAAGATTTAATATCGTTTTACTTGATACAATTCTAAGAAAACAACAACTCGAGATTTCTGTTCGTTGTCTCTATTTTACTTGCGCTGGTCTTTTAAGGGAAAATGAGAAAAACTAAACAGAACTTAAGCTAGAAAAATATGATGAAAGAAAGTTTTTGTGTTAGTAGAACAATAAAATGTCTTGAAAACAATTAAAAACATTAACTTTTCATTCGATGCTGTGAAAGTTTGTCATGCCATAAGGAAAAGCAAACGTTTGTATATTGTATTGAAATAAATTATGCTGAAAATATTTAACAATTATAAATTCGAAATAATAACTTTTATGAAACTGGAAAATATACGAACAGACAGTTTAAAAAACCGTGCAGAAAAGTTTTGTTTAGAATGGCGCACAGAACTTCATTAAGCAATTAATCGCTTATTAACACTTTTTTCAGTGAGAAATAAACACAAAGTTAAAATTAAATATGATTATGTAAATAACTTTCATATTATAAAATATGAATTTGCAATAATTGATTTAAAGCAAAAACTTTATTTTTTGTAAAGTGTTATTATTCAATCAATTAATTTAACAAAATTTTTTAAGATGAATTTAAATTTTTCTTTTTAGTGTTATTTTTGTTAATAATAATAATAATAATAATAATAATAATAATAATAAATTTTAAAAATTATGCACAAAACAGAACGCATATAAAGGTCAAACATAATTTTTTTAAGAACAATTTTATTCAACGTAGTTTCCATATGAAAAAATGCTGGAGAAAATCTGTTATACAAATTATTGAGGAGAAATGAACAATTTAATAAAAAAAAAGTTATACAGAAAAAGCTGTTATACGTCATATTCGTCAGGAAAAAAATTTGCACACAAAAATCTGCTCAACGAAAATTTTCCTTTTAAAAATATTTTCCCAAAAATGTTATATAAAATAGACAGATTGTTATAAAAATTATCTGGATTAAGGAAATTTCTTCTTTAACATTATGACACAAAACTGTTATATAAAATGTTATACACAACTGTTGTATAAAAATTGATATGAGATTGCCATAAAACAGATCCCGGTTAAGAATATTTTTGCTTTACAAATAGGTCATCAAAATTGTTATACAAAAGTGTTATACGAAAATGGTATACACAACTTTTATACAAAACTAATAATAGAAATTTCTTAAAAAAATTTTTAGGTTAGGGAAAAATAGTGTTTTCCAATATATGTATGTATTGTCAAAATTGTTATACGACAGTGTTATACACAACTGTTATATAACAAAAAATTATATGAGATTGCCATAAAACAGATCCCGGTTAAGCATTTTTTTGCTTTACAATAAGGTTATTAAAATTTTTATACAAAAGTGTTATACAAGTGTTATACACAACTGTTATACAAAACTAATATTAGAAATTGTTAAAAAAACATTTCAACTGATGGAAAAGTGTTGTTTTCACAATATATGTATTGTCAAAATTTTTATACGAAACTGTTATACACATCCGTTATAAAGAACTGATGTGAAAAATTTTAATAAAATATTTTGTGGTTAAGAAAAATGTTTCCTTTAAAAAAATATTAGCAAAGATGTTACACAAAACTGTTATACATCACTGTTATACAAAACTGTTATACAAGAGTTTATGTAAGATTGCTACAAAAATGTTTTGGAAAATAGTGCTACAAGTATAATCAATCTAAAAATAAATCAGACTTATTATAAATCTTATATATTTAACATAATATCTATGTATTACCAGTCGTAAGGTCCTTACTCAGATAATTGAAAGTTTACTGATGGAGGTAAAAACATAATCGAATATTTATAATATTGTCTTGACATGACGTTGCCAAATAATTACAGAATAAGACGAAATACAAAGGATTATCAGTATTTTGGTTTTAATCAACTAAATACTTGTGTGAACAAATTTAAAAAAAATATGTCTTGACTAACTGTAAATTTAAATTCTAATAATTATATTCTCGAACATACACCATTTTTTGTTGCGGCATCAACTAATTAAAATCCTGCTTTCGTAATTGACACCCGATTTCCGTTTTTTTATTCTACTGGAGTATTTTACTTCATTTTATTTTTCTACTTTTAATCACCCCCATTTGACACTTTTTCGAATATAATAAAATGAAAATAAACTTAATTAATTTCCAATCACAATAATTTAAAGTCACACTACAAGTAGATACTAAATGTAATAAGAAAAATAAAAACTCTCTACATAAATGGCAAGCAGCTGTTGGCGTAAAAGATCAAGTGTGATGTGAATGGCTGCAAAGATGACATAGAATATAATTAAACTGTAATATAGATAAACACAGTTACTTCTGTGTACGACTACATCTACACATAGTGGAATGTCTATAGAAAAAAAATTTTAAATTTATTTTATTAAAAAACGTGAAGCAAAGTACTAGACCCTTGAGAAATAAAGAACAAGCAACTACTGGAATGAAATAGTACTTTTTGCAAGGGATTTTTCTAAAAACACACAAATTGCTACAAAGTATTTTATAACACAATTTTAATTGTGTTATAAAATCTATTTCTACTGAAATAGAGCACTCGTATACTTCTAACACTATGGGAAAGTAAAAATAATGTAAACAAACGCTAGCCGCTTTAAATTTTCGCTATTTTAAAAACGCATTTTAAAATCCCTTTTTTATAACCTCCAAAAAAAAGAATTTGGAGTGTATATTTATTCACTTTGTCATTCCGTTTGTAACACATCGAAATATCCATCTCAGACCTCATAAAGTATATATATTCTTGATCAGTGATGAAATCTAAGACGATCTGAGCATGTCCGTCCGTCCGTCTGTGGAAATCACGATTCAGTCCAAACGAAAAGAGCTAGACTCTTGAAATTTGGTATGAATATATTTTGAAGGATAGAGCAGGTCAAGTTCGTAAATGGGCTGAATACGGCCAGAGGGAAAAAAGTTCCCCTAAGAAGAACTAAACCAACCCAGAAAAAACAACATAATTTTTCAAGTTTTTTTTTTGGTTATTTTGTTAAGCAAATGATATATTTTTGGACCCCGCCCACTTTAGTGGGCTTTATTATATGCAAAAATAGCATAAAGATTTATCAAATTGTTTTACATAAGCCTACATTCCTTAAAAATAAAATTTTTAAGCTTTAATGCCGAAGCTGAGATGAAACCTGGTACTACTCTGCCTTAACCCCTCCTCCCCCTTCACCCCCTAAATGACCCTACCAAAAAAAAAATAAATTTAATTTTGTATACAATTATCCCAAGCACTTATTTTTAGAGTTCTATGACTGTCTGTTTTCTGCCCTACACCCCCCTCCCTCCTCCCCTTTGCCCGCTAAATGACCCTATCAAAAAACATATTAAAATTTTTAAATTTGTATACAATTATCCCAAGCATTTATTTTTAGAGTTCTATGACTGTCTGTTTTTGCCCCTACCCCCTCCTCCCTCTTTGCCCCTAAGTGATCCTACCAAAAAAAATAAAAAATTTAAATTTTGTATACAATTATCCCAAGCACTTATTTTTAGAGTTTTATGACAAAGGTAAAATGAGTCCCCCACAGACCTTGCCAGAGCTACCCCGCCAAAATACAATTTTAATACCCTCAAAAGAAAATTGGATCCCATAAAGTAAATATATATTCTTGATCAGTGATGAAGTCTAAGACGGTCTAGCAATGCCCACACGTTCGTCTGTGGAAAATATGATATAGTCTATTTTTGAACTCCGCCCTCTTTAGTGGGCGTTGACGTACGATATTATATAAAGTAACTCTGTCCCACCAAGTTAAACATTTTAAATTCTCTTACTAAATATTTGGAGGGTATTTAAGATTCGACCCGGTCGAATATAACTTTTTCACTTGTTTTTCTAAATGGTGTCTTTTCTATTTTTCCCTTTTCTTTTTAAGCTCATCACTTGCAACATAAAATTGTCGTCGTTTATTGTTGTATGAGTACATTTGTGTGTGTGTGTGTGATGACTTCACAAACTGCATAAAATGCTGATTATTTAATTTCCTTTTCTTACGCTTCGCTGTTTTTAATGATTACTTTTTTTCGCTCCGTCTAAAGTAGTTTTTTTTTTTTTTTTTTTTTTTTTTGTTAACACTTAGAAGATGGTTCCTGTGGCAGTTGAAAAGGGCGAGTTTGAAAATAATTGCAAACTAACACTTAACTAAATTTGTGATTGCCAAAGTGCAAAATATATAAAGTTACTGCTACGGCCACTAACAAGCAACAAATACACACTTAGGACTTCAATTACTGCAAGTAGAAAAATATTGCATGTGATGCTATAGCCACAGCACAGTAAAGGAAGTTTTTAAAAAACAATTTTATTTTTACTGAAAATAATTTTAAAACAAATTATATTGAAATGTTCGGTTTTGTTTTTAATTTCTCACTGATTCTTATGCAAATTTTGCAGGCAAAGTTTTTTTTATTTTTTTCTATTTTTTTCCACTTTATAGCTTGATGTCATGGAAATGTCCATATTGTACTTCTAAAGAACTTGCACTTTATTTCAACTGCTCTTAATATTTGCCTTTGCACTCGTACGATTAAATACTCGTATGCAAGTATGAGTAATTGTTGTTGGTTTATTAAAATGCTTTAAGCGATTGTAATATAAACTAGATGTTTATAACCATATTTACACACTCATTTTCACAAACTAACACTTGCACTATTTCAAAAATTTACTTAATAGCTTCAAGAATCAATATGTGTTTTGCTAAAATAAACAGACTGACAAACAAACACAAACAAAACTATTTATGTATATAGGAATGTGTTATAATAATCATATTTTCTATAGTTTATTAGATTTTTGCAATTGTTTAAGAGTGAGGGAAGCACTAACTAACACTCTAACACAAATGCTAATGCATTTGTGTGGAATACAAAATTGTTTGAAAGTCGTTTAAATGGATTTTTTTTGGTTTCCTCTAATGACACACCACGTGTAGCAAGATAATTTAGAAGTTAGAAGCTTCAATAAACTGTAGAGAAGAAGAAGCGGTGTAGGAGGGAGAGAAGTGCATAAAGTTTGCTTAGTCATATTATATTATATAAAAAAAAAATTGTAGCATCTGCAGGATTTTGTTATAAATTACAGAGTAGCCGCTTTTTTTTTTATCAAATAAGTTTTAGATTTTATTGCCAAAGCAGAATGTTATTTAGGAATAAAATCAGGGGGCATTCGATATCGATCGAAATTTGTATTTAAATTGTATGGCAATTTCGCTCGATATCGAATGCGGTAATTTGCCCCAAGTTTTTCAAATTTTGTCTTTGTTTTAAATGTAATTATACGAATAAAAAACAACTCTTTCGAGTTGAAAGGCGATTAATTAATAACTCTAGTCCTAAGGCAATTATAAAAATTCTCTGGCCAATTTAATTTCAAATGTATAATTAAGAAATCTCACCAGAACGCATTTAATTGCACCAGCACACACGTGAACGGGAGAAGAATGGATCGGTCATAGACTACAAATTACAAGACATGATATTGAGCAGGCAATGGATCCATAGAAGGAACAAACTAATAAAGTTCGGGGCAAATTTGAGGTTAGGAAGTAAATTGTTTATTAAATGATGAAATGTCAACAATTCAGCTGTCATCTTTTGACATTTATTTAGTAAAAAGTTGGGAAATTTTAACCATGGAAGGCTACATTCTGGAACACAAAATTTTTATTGTGAAATTTTTACTAACGAAATGGTGAAAATTTTACTATATCACTTTATAAAATTAGAGCAGGTCTTCCTTGTAATCAGGTTCTCCTTCTGAGACTGCTACGCGTAATTTAATATCTAAATTCGAGGCTCACGGTACTGTTGCTGACCATGGACCCAAAAAAAAATCTCCTAGTAGCCGTAGTGATGAAAACGTAGCCACTTTGCAGAAAAATATTAAAAATGAGCCTGGAACATCAAATCGTCGATGTTCGCAACAATGTAGCAACACCAAAGGCAGGCACTTCACGTTTGTAAAGTTCAACTCGTTGAGGAATTAAAACCGACAAGGAACTGTCGAAGCCGAAGAAGCTGCTATAGGTCCGCAGATGGAGTAAAATTTTATATTTGGTAATTTAATTGTAGTCCCATCTTCCTCTCAGGAATAAATAATAATTATTATTAATTAAATTCAATTAAGACTAATTGTTCGAAAATTTCTTTAAATTCAGAAAAACATGATAAATATTCCAAGGCGCAAAAAAAAGTTAATATTAGTTTTTTAATTAATCAACTTACACAGCAAAGCAGAACAGCTGTTTTCGAGGGCCGCCACACTTTCATCAGCAGTAGTCATGCGTATTTTTGATTTTCAGCACCTGCAAGGTGCCTTAGTTGAATGTGATAATACTTTTTATTTATAAAATTTTTATTTGGAAACTGCATACGAGAATTGCAATAAGCCGACATTTTCCTTTAATACCTGTGTTCCCATTTGATTTATAATAATTACGATTATACCCACTATTATAACTATTTTCAATGTCACATCAAGATAATCGGCCCTATTATGAATGACGACATCGACGACGTCTCAAGACGACAGCAAAATATTGTCGCTTGTCCACTCTTTATCGACAGCAATTGACTGCTATTGACATGTTCTATAAATATTATATACCCTAGAGAATAATTAATTGTGATTGACAACTAGTAGAAAAGTGATAATTTTTTACTGTCGAGTTGATGTGATGACGACGTCGACGACATTCATAATAGGACCTATATATTAGAAAAAGGACATTTAACTGCTTCTTGTGGACCACAATTACAACCTATTGGTAATCTTTAAGGCCTTGCCTATAGCAAGAAGCTGTTAGAAATTATCAATCTCTGAAAAAAAAAATCGGAATTGTACTATTTTTGATATTGTCTTGACGTGACAACGACAACTAGTTATGGAATAGGGGGTATTATTATAATGAGTTTTTTTTTTTTTTTTGAAGAAAATACAATTTGAAGTCTTGACTATTTCGATTACTAGGGCAACTCTTGCCTGCCAATAATGCAATTGTGGCTTATCATTTTCGAATAATTCAATATTTGTTAATGGTTGAAACGCACACACACACACTCACATACTCACACACTCACATACACACTCCTCTATTCACACACTTGAACTCTATTGATTTTATTTCGTAAACAAACAAATTATGGCTGCCTGGCATGTATACGAATTTATCTTGAATTAGTGCTGGCTTTAACAACAATTTTAGTATTCAATTTAAACAACGTTATTTGGTAACATACGAGTAAATTAAGTTAAACTCAATATGTTTATTTGATGTTTGTTAAGGTATTTAAGTATTTAATGTCATATAGACCAGGCAAGAAGTTTATTAAACCATCAGACAAATTAAATTTAGCAAAACGAAAACAAAAAAAAAACAAATGCTTAGAATTTCAGCAAACACATACAGGTACAATTAGTACAGGACCTTAAAGGATATTTTCCATTAAAAGACGGACTGACTATTTGGTTTGGCCACTGGCGTAACAAAACCATCATAAAATCTTACCATTATAACCACTGTATTCCTTGTTAACTTATGTTTTACAAATGCAACTTAATATCAGATTAAGTGGCATACAAATTATCATGTCATTCCAACAATTTAAACAATTTCTACACAATCTAACTATTGACTCTAGCTGCGAGTATGAAGTTGAGAAAATAAAGTGTTTGCTGCTCGTAGAGTATTTGTTCTTCATCATTCGTTCGTTTATTTGTTTCTATAACTCAAGGGATTTATTAGCTCCAATGTAATAGAACAAAATATTATTAGATAAATAAAATTAAAGAAACTCAAATATTACAAGAAATTGCTTCAAAATGTAAGACAATGTTTTTTGATAGAGTGAAAAGTTATTAAATGTCCTTAAAGACAGCAAGAAATATAATAATTAAAGTTTGCATAGGGAATTCTGTTTAAAGCTGCTTGAAGTATTTAAGGAAAATTTTAAGCAAAAATTCTAAACAATATTCAGATTACACTTCAAATCGTTTCCAACTCGTTTTCTAAATAGAGGAAATTTCAAGAAACTAATCAAAAAAATTATATAAAATCGAATTAATAACTTTAGGGTTTTAAAAATATTTCCCCGACCGCAAATAACAATTATTTTTCAAATGTTAACAAAAAAAATAAAAAAAAAATAATCAAACTAAATGAGAAGTGTGCTACGAGCATAAGCAACACAACAAAGTAATCCTTGTTACATGGACCAGCTTTAGATGCATTAATTAATTATTTCATGATTTCTATAAATAAAATAATAATAAAATTATTTCTATAACGAAATAAAAGTTATTTTTTGAATTTTCTTTATTCCTCACGAAATAAAAGTTATTTCTGGGTTTTTCTCTATTCCTGACAATATAAGAGTTATTTCTTGATTTCTATTTATTACCCAAAAATTAAAGGTAATTTTTGGTTATTATTTATTCCTAACGAAATAAAAGTTATTTCTGGATTTTTCTCTATTCCTCACGAAATAGGAGTCATTCCTGGATTTTTATTTATTTCTTACAAAAAAAAGTTATTGCTTGTTTTTATTTATTCCTCACAAAAGAAAAATTATTTTTATTTATTCCTCACAAAATAAAAGCAGGGACATAAGAGTTATAACCAATATTTGAAAAAATCCTGAAATAATAATTAATCAAGAATTTTTAAAACCTGCTCTCTGAATAATAGTTACAAATAACCAATGTTTTTTTGGTCTTTGATAACCATTATATTTTTTTTTTTTTTTGTTTTGGGCTTCCATAACCATAACAAAAGATTTTTATTTTTTTTGGTCTTCCGTAACCATTACAAAAGATTTTTATTTTTTTTGGTCTTCTATAACCATTACAAAAGATTTTCTTTTTTTTTGGTCTTCCATGTCCATTATGAAAGATTTTCCTACATAAAATTTAGTAAAAATTAGAAGAAACTATTAATTAAACTATTGGTAAAATAAAAAAAGTTCGTCCTTGTGCAAATATAGATAAGTTAGTGTGCAAAATTTTATAAAAATATCTAAAGATTTGCGAACTGAAACGTGGTTATAGAAGACAGAAAAAATAAAAATCTTTCATATTGGTTATCAAAGACCAAAAAAAAAAAAAATCTTTTATAATGGTTACAGAAGACCAATAAGAATAAAAATCTTTCATAATGGTTACCAAAGACCAAAGAAAATAAATATCTTTTGTATATTAATCAAAAAATAAAAGTTATTTCTTGATTTTTATTTATTCCTCACGAAATAAAAGTTATTTCTGAATTTTTCTTTATTCCTCCCGAAATAAAAGTTATTTCTTGATTTTTATTTATTCCTCACAAAATAAAAGTTATTTCTGGGTTTTTCTCTATTCTTCATGAAATAAAAGTTATTTCTGGATTTTTCTCTATTCCTGACAAAATAAGAGTTATTTCTTGACTTCTATTTATTACTCAAAAAATAAAAGTTATTTCTTGATTTTTATTTATTCCTCACGAAATAAAAGTTATTTCTGGATTTTTCTTTATTCCTCACAAAATAAAAGTTATTTCTGGATTTTTCTCTATACCTCACAAAATAAGAGTTATTTCTTGATTTCTATTTAGTAATCAAAAATTAAAAGTAATTTCTTGATTTTTATTTATTAATCAAAAAATAAAAGTTATTTCTGGGTTTTTCTCTATTCCTCACGAAATAGGAGTCTTTTCTTAAGTTCTATTTAGTAATCAAAAAATAAAAGTTATTTCTTGATTTTTATTTATTCCTCACAAAATAAAAGTTATTTTTTCGCTTTTTTTAATTAATCAAACAATAAAATTAATTTTTTTGCTTTTTTGTAATTAATCAAAATATAAAAGTTATTTCTTGATTTTTATTTATTAATCAAAAAATAAGTTATTTCTTGAATTTTTTCTATTCACCACAAAATAAAAGTTATTTCTTGATTGCCATTTATTCCTCACGAAATAAAAGTTATTTCTGAATTTTTATTTATTAACAAAAATAATAAAAGTTTTTTCTTAACTTTTATTTATTCCTCCCAAAATAAAAGTTATTTCTTGATTTTTATTTATTTTTCAGAAAACAAAATTTATTTATCGACTTCTATCTATTTTTCAGAAAATAAAAGTTATTTCTTGTTTTTTATCTATTCCTCCCAAAATAAAAGTTATTTCTTGATTTTTATTTATTTTTCAGAAAATAAAATTTATTTATCGACTTCTATCTATTTTTCAGAAAATAAAAGTTATTTCTTGTTTTTTATCTATTCCTCCCAAAATAAAAGTTATTTCTTGATTTTTATTTATTTTTCAGAAAATAAAATTTCTTTTTCGACTTTTATTTATTTTTCAGAAAATAAAAGTTATTTCTTGATTTTTATTTATTCCTCCCAAAATAAAAGTTATTTCTTGATTTTTATTTATTTTTCAGAAAATAAAATTTATTTATCGACTTCTATCTATTTTTCAGAAAATAAAAGTTATTTCTTGTTTTTTATCTATTCCTCCCAAAATAAAAGTTATTTCTTGATTTTTATTTATTTTTCAGAAAATAAAATTTATTTATCGACTTCTATCTATTTTTCAGAAAATAAAAGTTATTTCTTGTTTTTTATCTATTCCTCCCAAAATAAAAGTTATTTCTTGATTTTTATTTATTTTTCAGAAAATAAAATTTATTTATCGACTTCTATCTATTTTTCAGAAAATAAAAGTTATTTCTTGTTTTTTATCTATTCCTCCCAAAATAAAAGTTATTTCTTGATTTTTATTTATTTTTCAGAAAATAAAATTTCTTTTTCGACTTTTATTTATTTTTCAGAAAATAAAAGTTATTTCTTGATTTTTATTTATTCCTCCCAAAATAAAAGTTATTTCTTGATTTTTATTTATTTTTCAGAAAATAAAATTTCTTTTTCGACTTTTATTTATTTTTCAGAAAATAAAAGTTATTTCTTGTTTTTTGTTTATTCTTCAGAAAATAAAAATTATTTCTAATTTTTATTTAATCCACTTTAAATAAACGTTGTTTTTGATTTTTATTTATTAATCAAAAAATGAAAGTTATTTCTTAATTTTTATTTATTCCTCTCAAAATAAAAGTAATTTCTAGATTTTTCTCTATTCCTCTTTAAAAAAATTAATTTTTTTTATTTTTATTTATCAGTCAAAAAATAAAAGCTATGATTTTTAATATTAATCAAAATATACAAATTATTTCTTGATTTTTATTTACTCCTCACAAAATAAAAGTTATTTTTTAATTTTTTATTTATTCTGAGAAATAGATTAAAGAAAATATTGAAGTTGAAGGCAAGGCCGAATCAACTTTTGCTTCTTCAGCTTAAGGTCAATTCCTATTAAACTTGACACACACACGCACACACACACACACACTTTGAGGTATCTTCACTATGCAATATTGCAGTGGGAATAGTGGGAGTTGGTCTAATACGCATACGACAGCATAAGGGAAAATAAAATAAAATAACAGCACAAATAATAAGACTACGGGTCAATGGGTGGCAGTTGTTAATATATTATTGCCGTTATAAAACTACGAGTTTTTGTTTTTTTTTTTAAAGAGAGGCAAAAAGCAAAGAGAAAGAAAGCATGCCAATGAAAAG
This sequence comes from Linnaemya tessellans, assembly GCA_951800035.1. Lineage (NCBI taxonomy): Eukaryota > Metazoa > Arthropoda > Insecta > Diptera > Tachinidae > Linnaemya > Linnaemya tessellans. Next base: position 97,424,936 of record OX637536.1, on the reverse strand, counting down.
AGTGTTTAAAAATAGTTATTTATGGACTGGCTTTCATGCATAAATTTATGTGTATGTAAATGTAGTTTATAACGGTTAAATGTATGTAAATTTGCAGTTATTATTGTTGCTGCTGTTTGTTAGTTATGTTTCTTTATTAAGTCAATACTTGAAGTGTAAAAGTGGCAAAAACTATACAGACAAGCATTGCCAGGACATTACAAACTTCAAGTTATCATTTTCTACAGTTTATGCATTTTACACACACACACACACACACACACATATTTTCAACATTGCTTATGCTTTGAAAAACTCGACCGACAACAACAACAAAAACCACTACAAGTACATATTGCTGCTACTGTTGCTACTATTTTAACTACATTTGCAACAAAACATCAATAGAATGCTGATGAATAAATGAATGAATGCATTTTTCAGTTGAGTGGAATGTTCAAGAATAGTTGTAGTTATTTGTTTTATTTTCAGTTTTTTTTTTGTCTTAGCTGTGAGTGTAGTTGTGAAATAAATTAAGTTTAAAACATGAATGAGAAGAGTTAATTTTGAAACTGTCAAAGATATTGTTTTCAAACAACCCAACACTTGTATGCTCTTGTACAAAATGTAGAAATTTTTATAAATAACGAACTCACAGGAACAGCAGTTAATGGCGCTGCGTGTAAACACACTTGAGTTATGCACTATTTTCCTTCATCTGACATCAAATTTGGTATGCAAAGAGACCGGTTTCAGCCACTTTCGGGACTTTCTTTCTTTAACACTGATTTGTATAGTTTAAATTGGTGAGTTAATTATTTATATGAGCATTAAAAAATAATTTTCTATATATATTTTTTTAAATTAATTTTTCAATTCATTCCAAATACTCGTACTGCATTTATGCTGCTTTAATTAACAATTTTTATATTAACTTGAAAACGCTTCTATTTTCTTCATTCATTGTGCACTATACCTGGCTTCTTTCAATTGCTGCCGCTTACATTTTATTAAGGTACACTCGTATAATAAAAAAATGGGGAATTATATGTAAAAATATTTTCCATGCAGCCATAGAAGAAAGAGAATAACAACATAAATGTCAACAACAAAAATAAAATCATAATAGTAAACAACACTAATTATAGACTTCATTACCATGATAATAACAATATTATGGCAATGACAAAATGGCCAAAAGAGAATAGGGGAGAAGATAAATACAAAAAAAATTCAAAATGTTAATTTTTTTTATGAATAGTTTTGCTATGAAAGAAAAATTTAACTAGATGATGAACACTTGTAAGCAGATTAAATGTCAAGAATAATTTTCAAACTGGAAAAAATATGTAATTAACAAAATTTGAGGGGAGAAAATTGATTTGACAAATTAATGACACCCAAAAAAAAAAACAACAAAAAACAGTTCAAACAAATAACACTATGAGACAAATTAGAATGGGAAGTGGCGCAAGGTTTTCAAAGAAGGTCGACAAGATATTTAGAAAGTGAAGAAAATTGTTATGGAAAATTTTCGAATTACTTATTAGAGAAGTTGCTGATTATGTTGGCATATCTGTTGCCTCAAAACATGCGATTTTCATGAAAATTTTGGATACGAAGTGGGTTCCACAGTTGCTGGATTTAAAAAAAAAATTAAAAAAAAAAATAAACCATCGCATGAGAATCGCTCAGGAGTTGTTGAACGACAGCAACGAGCGCTACATTTGGTACCCTTAGGCGATCTTTTCTTAGTTGCAAGATTGAAGAGACCCATGAAAGGACAGCGTTTTGCGACAATTAAGGAGATAAAAACCGCATCGCTTACACAACTCAAAGCTATACCAGAAAGTGCTTATGAGAACTGCTTTTAAAATTGGAAATATTGCAGGCACAAGTTATTTTACTTGAGGGCGACAAAATAGAAATTGATGGATATATACATTTTTATATATTAAGAAGAGGATAAAATTTTATTTTTTTTGTGAAATAAAAATTCACTTTTTTCGTTGAACAGAGCTCGTATATTATAGCTGAGGGGGAAACTATTTGGAACGGGATAAACTAAAAATTTATGAATGAATAAAAATTGTTTTAGAAAAATTAAAGTAATATATAGCACAAATACATACGTGTACTAATTAAGTGTAGCGGCCTTCGAAAACAGTTATTCTGCTCTGCTCTGTTAAGTTGTATAATTAACTTGCTAATGACTTTTCTTTGTGCCGTGGAATATTTACCATATTATCATAGCTGAATTTAAAAAGTTACCAATTTAAAGTTCACCTTATTTTTGAACAGACCTCGTATATTATCGTATATTATATCTGAGGAGGACACTACTTGGAAGAGGACAAACTAAAAATTTATGAATAAAAAATAACAGTTTTGGATAAATTAAAGTAACAATTGAGTGTAGCGTCCTTCGAAAACAGTTATTCTGTGCTCTGCTGTGTTAAGTTGTATAATTAAATTGCTAATGACTTTTCTTTGTACCATGGAATATTTAGCATTTTATTATAGATGAATTTAAAAAGTTACCAATTCTAATTTGAAGTTCACTTTATTTTTAAACGGACCTCGTATATTATCGTTTATTATATCTGAAGGGGAAATTACTTGGAAAAGGATAAACTAAAAATTTATGAATGAATAAAAATTGTTTTAGAAAAATTGAAGTAGCAATTGAGTGTAGCGTCCTTCGAAAACAGTTATTCTGTGCTCTGCTGTGTTAAGTTGTATAATTAAATTGCTAATGACTTTTCTTTGTGCCGTGAAATATTTGCCATATTATCATATCTGAATTTAACAAGTTACCAATTTTAATTTAAAGTTCACCTTAATTTTGAACAGACCTCGTATATTATCGTATATTATATCTGAGGGGGAAATTACTTGGAAAAGGATAAACTAAAACTTTATGAATGAATAAAAATTGTTTTGGAAAAATTAAAGTAGCAATTGAGTGTAGCGTCCTTCGAAAACAGTTATTCTGTGCTCTGCTGTGTTAAGTTGTATAATTAAATTGCTAATGACTTTTCTTTGTGCCGTGAAATATTTGCCATATTATCATATCTGAATTTAACAAGTTACCAATTTTAATTTAAAGTTCACCTTAATTTTGAACAGACCTCGTATATTATAGTATTGATTAATCATTGCAGTAAAAAACAATTAAAGTTCTGTGGCACAATCACATTTAAAATGAAACAAAAAATTCTAATACTTCGTTTTTGTTCTATATGAAATTCTGAGACACTAAATAAAAATTTCCGACAACTATTTGAGTTGTTGAATTCAGATATTTGAGAACGATATCATATACATATAGTGTCAGATCTTGATTACATATTCTAGTGTTTTAATATTTTTATTTTTCCAATATACAATCAAAGTCATTCAATATTTCACATAAAAGTTCACAAATTACATTTCCCTTTTAGCAATGCCATCATCAAAAGTGCATTATTTCTAATTACATGATATGAATATAGATTTTTGAAAAAGTCCCTTCTCCACTTAATGCGTCATCTATCTCATCTATTTTGAAGCAACCAAAAATACCTAAATGTGAAATCGATTCGTGAGTGCAGAAAATGTGTTTGTTTTGCATCAAATTATCTACACAAAAGGTATTATTATTATTAGAATGACACTGAAATACGACCGGGTATAATTATAAAGTTCCACATTAGCACAGGGTGTAACAAGCAAGAGGTGTTATAAAATCATATATATATAACAATTTTCTTTGTTTTCTTAAAGAAAATTATAGTTGTTGGTAGATACAAAATTTACAAAACAATACAGAGTTGCTATTCAGCTGTGATATTCTTAATTCCGATTGTAAAGCAATAAAAAAACCACAGCTGAATAGCCATTTTTGAAAATTAGTAGTGATTTATATTTATTTTTTCTTTCTCATATAAAATCGAGTTAAATCAATTTATATATTTCATTTGCTGAATTTTATTTTATTTAGCTGAATAGTAAAAGAATTTATTTTATTTTTTTAGGAAATGAACCTGAATTTTATTTTATTTAGCTGAATAGTAAAATATTTCAGCTAATTAATATTTTAAAGAAACTTTAATGAATTTATTTTTCCTAAGCTGAATTCATACAATTTGTAGCTGAATAGCCATTTTTTTAGAAATGAAGTCTTCTGTCTTTATTTCTGTCATATAAATTGCAATTCCGCTAAAAATCATGTTCATTATTCCAGCTGTTTTTATATTTCACTTTCTGAATTGCATTTCATTTAGCTGAATAGCAAAATTTGTTAGCTGAATTGTATTATCTAATTCTTAAACTAAAACTAACACATTTTTAAAAATTTTCTTAGCTGAATTCATACAATTCGTAGCTGAATAGTAATTTTTTTAGAAATTAAGTCTTCTGCCTTTATTTCTTTCGTATAAATTGCAATTCCGCTAAAAATAATGTTCATTATTCCAGCTGTTTTTATATTTCACTTTCAGTATTGCATTTCATTTAGCTGAATAGCAAAAGTTGTTAGCTGAATTGTATTATCTAATTGTTAAACCAAAACTTACTCATTTTTAAAAATTTCCTAAGCTGAATTCATACAATTTGTAGCTGAATAGTAATTTTTTGGAAGTTAAGTCTTCTGCCTTTATTTGTTTCGTATAAATTGCAATTCCGCTAAAAATCAGGTTCATTATTCCAGCTGTTTTTATACTTTACTTTCTGAATTGCATTTTATTTAGCTGAATAGCAAAATTTCATAACTAAATTGTATTATCTAATTCTTAAAATAAAACTTACACATTTTTAAAAATTGTCTTAGCTGAATTCATACAATTCGTAGCTGAATAGTAATTTTTTTAGAAGTTAAGTCTTCTGCCTTTATTTCTTTCGTATAAATTGCAATTCCGCTAAAAATAATGTTCATTATTCCAGCTGTTTTTATATTTCACTTTCAGTATTGCATTTCATTTAGCTGAATAGCAAAAGTTGTTAGCTGAATTGTATTATCTAATTGTTAAACCAAAACTTACTCATTTTTAAAAATTTTCTTAGCTGAATTCATACAATTCGTAGCTGAATAGTATTTTTTTTAGAAATGAAGTCTTCTAGCTTTATTTCTTTCGTATAAATTGCAATTCCGCTAAAAATCAGGTTCATTATTCCAGCTGTTTTTATATTTCACTTTCGGAATTGCATTTCATTTAGCTGAATAGCAAAATTTGTTAGCTGAATTGTATTATCTAATTCTTAAAATAAAACTTACACATTTTTAAAAATTTTCTTAGCTGAATTCATACAATTCCTAGCTGAATAGTAATTTTTTTTAGAAATGAAGTCTTTTGCCTTTATTTCTTTCGTATAAATTGTAATTCCGCTAAAAATCAGGTTCATTATTCCAGCAGTTTTTATATTTCACTTTCTGAAATGCATTTCATTTAGCTGAATAGCAAAATTTGTTAGCTGAATTGTATTATCTAATTCTTAAACTAAAAATTACTCATTTTTAAAAATTTCCTAAGCTGAATTCATAAAATTCGTAGCTGAATAGTATTTTTTTAGAAATGAAGTCTTCTGCCTTTATTTCTTTCGTATAAATTGTAATTCCGCTAAAAATCAGGTTCATTATTACATCTGTTTTTATATTTCACTTTCTGAATTGCATTTCATTTAGCTGAATAGCAAAATTTCATAACTAAATTGTATTATCTAATTCTTAAAATAAAACTTACACATTTTTAAAAATTTTCTTAGCTGAATTCATACAATTCGTAGCTGAATAGTATTTTTTTTAGAAATGAAGTCTTCTAGCTTTATTTCTCTCGTATAAATTGCAATTCCGCTAAAAATCAGGTTCATTATTCCAGCTGTTTTTATATTTCACTTTCAGTATTTCATTTCATTTAGCTGAATAGCAAAATTTGTTAGCTGAATTGTATTATCTAATTGTTAAACCAAAACTTACTCATTTTTAAAAATTTTCTAAGCTGAATTCATACAATTCGTAGCTGAATAGTAATTTTTTTTAGAAGTTAAGTCTTCTGCCTTTATTTCTTTCGTATAAATTGCAATTCCGCTAAAAATCAGGTTCATTATTCCAGCTGTTTTTATATTTTACTTTCTGAATTGCATTTTATTTAGCTGAATAGCAAAATTTGTTAGCTGAATTGTATTATCTAATTCTTAAACTAAAACTTACTCATTTTTAAAAATTTTCTAAGCTGAATTCATACAATTCGTAGCTGAATAGTAATTTTTTTAGAAATGAAGTCTTCTAGCTTTATTTCTTTCGTATAAATTGCAATTCCGCTAAAAATCAGGTTCATTATTCCAGCTGTTTTTATATTTCACTTTCTGAATTGCATTTCATTTAGCTGAATAGCAAAATTTGTTAGCTGAATTGTATTATCTAATTCTTAAAATAAAACTTACTCATTTTTAAAAATTTCCTAAGCTGAATTCATACAATTTGTAGCTGAATAGTAATTTTTCTGAAAATTTTTGGTGATTTGCCTTTACTTTTTCATATAAAATTTCTTTCCGTAAAAACCTCGTTCATTATTCCAACACTTTCCATAATTTCTTAGCTGAATTGTATTATCTTAATTATTTTTGAAAACTGTCTAACCTCAATTTATACTATTAGGAGCTGAATACCAATTTTTTTTTTATTTCCTGTTATTTTATCTTAATTTTTTTTTATAGAAACTTCAATTCAGTTCAGAATCTGCTTTACTTTAGCCGCATTTTTTTATATTTCATTTGCTGAATTGCTTTTTAGATAGCTAACTTGCATATTCTGTTAGCTGAATTGTATTAGCTAAACTAACCAGTAAAGAAACTGCAAAGAAATGTAATTACTTTTCTAAGAACTCTTAAGCTGAATTGTATAGTTCGTAGCTGAATTGCAGTTTTTCAAAGAAAATTTTATATTTAGCTTTTATTTCTTTCATATAAAGTTCAATTCGTTTAAAAATTATGTTCACTGCTTCAGCCGCTTTTATAGTTAAAGCTGCTGAATTGCATTTTATGCAGCTGAATTTAATATTTAACTTGCTGAATAGCATTTAAGTCAGCTGAATTTTATATTAGTCCACTTTTTTAGTATTTTATTAATTTTTTTTCTATTTATTTATATATTTTGAGAGGAAAAAAATGTTCTCTCTTTGCAATTCACTCTTTTCTGTGCTTGAAAATCATGGCAAATTTTGTATAATTTGTTGCAAATATATTTGTTTTGTTTGACTAACAATTTCTTGCTACTTCATATGAGGCTGACAGTTGATACGTACGACAGACGTACTGATATCCAGTTTAACCACCATAACAGACAACTAGATATATTTCACGCACACACACACACAAACACACACACAATTACATACTCAATTCAAAATAAACTCTTTTGCATAAAAGGAGTTTGAGTTTACAAAACAATAGATGCAGCCAATTCAAATACCTGCGAATACAGCTGGAATAAATATACGAAAAAAGTAGAAGGATGAAAGTTGGTTTTTTGTTTTTGTATAAGAATGATTGAATAATTCATAGTCACGATATTAAAGCATGATTGAATGGAAAGAAAAGAATATACTCGTATATAGGAAATGAAATCTGGTTAAAGAAGGAGACACTTTATGGAAATAATAGATTATTAGAAAAAGATAAATGGGCGGTCCCAAAACTAGCCAATTTGGGAACAAAAGTGCAAGTTGTTGGCTACTTTAGGCAGCTAGACAATTGCTTTTATAAAAAATACAATCAACTGTCAACAACATTTTACATCAATTAGAAACATTTTTAAAGAATTAAAAAAACACGAATTTGATTTTAATAAAATTGCAATAGTTCACAATTTTTGTGGCTTTTCTTTCTTTTTTTTGCATATAAATTTAAATACACCAAAAATTCCTCTTTTTATAAAACATTTATTGAATTTTTGATTACTATTTTACTTCCGTTATATTTTAATAAACTTCCGTGAGAATTTCAACGGAAATCCTTTAAACATTTGATTACATACACACAAATAAAATAATATGTACCATGAAAAAAAAAACATTTTTTTAAATTTAATAAATGTCAATATGATAAATGTTTATAGAAAATATAATAGGAAGCAAACCATATGACTTATTGGGAGAGGAAATAAAGTGGAAAAGATAAAATATCAAATAAATGCCAACAACTTAATTAGTTTTACCTGAATAATAGGAACAAAATAAATGTGAACAGTAGGTTTATCATTATTTCTGAGGGAGGGAAGTGAACTAAATTTTAAAAAAATAATAATTTTGATATTAACTTGACCATGATACTGACAAATAGTTACAGGCTAAAGGAGATTGTTCTACATATAAAATTAATTTTTGCAATTAATGTGATGTTTTTGACACAAGAATAAAACTAACCTACAAACAAAATCTTGAGTTTATATACAGAAACAAATAAAAACGTTATATTCGACCGGGTCGAATCTGAAATACCCTGCAAATATTTAGTAAGTAAATTTAAAATATTTAACTTGATGGGACAGAGTTCCTTTAAGACATCTCTGACAGAGTCATTCCGGGAAGGGACGTGGGGCAGGCATTTCACCTCTGCAAGATCAAAGAACATCTCAGCTTCTTATAGGCTTAAGGAATACAAATTGTTTAATATTTACACTATTTTTGCATATATTATCAACGCCCACTAAAGGGGGCGGGGTCCAAAAATAGACTATATCATATTTTCCACAGACGAACCTATAGGCATTGCTCGATCGTCTTAGACTTCATCACTGATCAAGAATATATTTACTTTAAGGGGTCCAAATCTCTTTGGAGGGTATCAAAACTGTATTTTGTCAGAGTCTCTCTGGCAAGGGCCGTGAGGGAGACCTTTCACCTTTGCCATAAAACCCTAAAAATAAATGCTTGGGATAATTATATCCAAAATAAAATTTTTTATTTTTTTTTATAGGGTCATTTACAGGGCAAAGGGGGGAGGAGGGGATAGGGCAGAAACAGGCACTCATAAAACTCTAAAAATAAATCCTGGGATAATTGTATACAAAATTTAAATTTTTTTTTTTTTGGTAGGGTCATTTAGGGGGTGAAGGAAGAGGAGGGGGTGGGGCAGAAATCAGCAGGTATAAAACTTTAAAAATAAATGCTTAGGATAATTGTATACAAAACTAAAATTTTTTATGTTTTTGGTAGGGTCATTTAGGGGGTGAAGAGGGAGAAGGGGGTGGGGCAGAAATCAGCAGGCATAAGACTCTTAAAATAAATGCTTGGGATAATTGTATACAAAATTAAATTTTTTTTTTTTTTGGTAGGGTCATTTAGGGGGTGAAGGGGGAGGAGGGGGTAGAGCAGAGGAGTACCAGGTTTTGTCTCAGCTTCGTCATTAAAGATTAAAAATGTTATTTTTAAGGAATGTAGGCTTAAGTTAAACAATTTGTTAAATTTTTGTTATTTTTGCCTATAATAACGCCCACTAAAGTGGGCGGGGTCCAAAAATAATTTTTTTTTTAAATTTTATGGCCCCAAGTTTAACGCATTGGACTTTCTCTGGCATAAAAATTTATCATTTGCTTAATAAAATCACAAAAAAAGAACTTTAAAAATTATCATATTTTTTAGAGGTTGGTTTAGTTCTTCTTAGGGGAACTTTTTTCCCTCTTGCCCGATTTAGCCCATCTCCGAACTTAACCTGCTCTAAGCTTCAAAATATATTTATACCAAATTTCAAGAGTCTGGCTCTTTTGGTTTGAACTGAATCGTGATTTCCACAGACGGACGGACGGACATGGTCAGATCGTCTTAGATTTCATCACTGATCTTCAAAATCTATAGTCTAGTCTTTTGCCAATTTTTTATAAGAAACTTGAGCAAATTTTCGTACTTCCTTGCAATACTCTTCTTGATGCCAAAAAAAAAAGAATTTAAGATTTTATTCCAAAACTGAGATATTAGAAAATGACAATCACATAATCCCATATTCACATTTTTATTTCCTTCATTACTTTTTTATATGAGGGCAATATCCATTTACAATATGAGATGCAAAACAAAAAACCTCAAAAAAAGCTGATGCTTTCCTAAGAGCATCAATAAATCACAACTAGACGAATTTTTGCTACGCAAGACAAAAAGCAAACCGAACTTGTACATTCAGTCATAAACGCATTGATAAATGATTACAACCATTTTATTTATATCATCTGCCCGGTTCATAGACATGCGGGTTATAGTTATTTTCCTTTTGCGTCCATGAAGGAACTGAAAAAAAATATATATGTGAATATGCCAATGAGTTTTAATGCAAACCATTAATAAAAAAAACCCATAAATGATTTCTCTCTCTCTCTGTCTAAAATTGGGAGAAAGAGAGGGAGAGAAAAAAAGCCAGAATATTATTGAGGTTATAAAAAGGACTTAACATAAAAAAGTATTGCAAGTATCCGTGTATACTCGCATGTATGCAAGTGTTTTTGTGTGTCAAAGGATATTTTATGAATGCAAATATAATAAAGTTGTGCAAGTGCTCGCTAGTACTTCATAGTCGCATAATTCATTTATCAAAAGAATATGGGCTAAAGATAAATTGTTGAATAAATGCTTCTATTTTTCATACACATAAATTGTAATTCCATTAATGGCAAAATTAACAAAAAAAGGACAAAATATTAAAACCGTGTTAACAGCTGAGGCATGAATTGATAGAAAATGAGCAATTAATTAATAAAATTGGTTTGTTTTTTTATTTACCAAAAACAACATCTAAAGGAATAATTACGTTTGAAATTTGTTCAAGCTAAAATATTTCTGAAATTAACCTTAAATTGACAAATTTTGTAAAGAAATTTGTTTTTATACCCTCTAAAACAGAATTGGGGGGGAATATTCACTTTGTCATTCCGTTTGTAACGCATCGAAATATCCATCTGAGACCCCATAAAGTATATATATTCTTGATCAGTGATGAAATCTAAGACGATCTGAGCATGTCCGTCCGTTTCTCCGTCCGTCTGTGGAAATCACGATTCAGTCCAAAAGAGCTAGACTCCTGAAATTTGGTATGAATATATTTTGAAGGATAGAGCAGGTCAAATTCGTAAATGGGCTAAATACGACCAGAGGGAAAAAAGTTCCCCTAAGAAGAACTAAACCAACCCAGAAAAAACAACATAATTTTTCAAGTTTTTTTTTTGTTATTTTGTTAAGCAAATTATATATTTTTATGTCAAATACGGTCCAACGCGTTTAACTTGAAGCCATAAAATAAAAATTAATTATTTTTGGACCCCGCCCACTTTAGTGGGCGTTATTATATGCAAAAATAGCATAAACATTTATCAAATTGTTTTACTTAAGCCTACATTCCTTAAAAATAAAATTTTTAAGCTTTATGACGAAGCTGAGACGAAACCTGGTACTACTCTGCCCAACCACCTCCTCCCCCTTCACCCCCTAAATGACCCTACAAAAAAAAAAAAAAATTAATTTTGTATACAATTATCCCAGGATTTATTTTTAGAGTCTTATGACTGTCGATTTCTGCCCTACACCCTCCTCCCCCTTTGCCCAGTAAATGACCCTACAAAAAAAATAAAAAATAAAAAATTTTATTTTGTATACAATTATCCCAAGCATTTATTTTTAGGGTTTTATAGCAAAGGTGAAAGGTCTCCCTCACGGCCCTTGCCAGAGAGACTCTGACAAAATACAATTTTAATACCCTCAAAAAAGAATTGGATCCCATAAAGCATATATATTCTTGATCAGTGATGAAGTCTAAGACGATCTAGCAATGCCCACACGTTCGTCTGTGGAAAATATGATAAAGTCTATTTTTGGACCCCGCCCCCTTTAGTGGGCGTTGATATTATATGCAAAAAATAGTGTAAATATTGAACAATTTGTATTCCTTAAGCCTATAAGAAGCTGAGATATTCTCTGATCTTGCAGAGGTGAAACGCCTCCCCCACGTCCCTTCCCGGAATGACTCTGTCAGAGATGTCTTACAGGAACTCTGTCCCACCAAGTTAAACATATGAAATTTACTTACTAAATATTTGGAGGGTATTTAAGATTCGACCCGGTCGAATATTACGTTTTTAATTGTTTTTTTTTCATTTACTTTTTTATTAGTTTATTTTTTTACTGATTTTTTCATTTCTTTTTTTATTATTTTTTTTATATATATTTTATTATTTATTTATTTTTATTTAATAATTGCATTTTTTTATATTTTATTTTTTTATTTAGTTTTTGTTTTGTTTTATTTTTTGTTATACAATTTTGTATTTTTTTTTTCATTTACTTTTTGATTTATTTTTTATTTAATAAAAAAATAATTCATTTACTTTTTATTTATTTTTTTCTTTATTTTTTATTTATTTATTTTTATTTATTTTTTTATATTTTTTATTTATTTTTTTCTTTATTTTTTATTTATTTTTTTTTTATTTATTTTTTATTTATTATTTTTTTTATTTATTTTTTTCTATATTTTTTATTTATTTTTCTTTATTTTTTATTTTTTTTTCTATATTTTTTATTTATTTTTTTTTTCTTTATTTTTTATTAATTTTTTTTATTTATTTAATTTTTTATTTAATCATTGCATTTTTTATTATTTTATTTTATCATTTATTTTTTGTTTTGTTTTTTGCTATATTTAGTATTATATTTTATTTAATTTTCTCGTTTATATTTTATTCATTTATTTTGTATTTTTTTATTAATTTTTGTATTTATTTATTTTTTATTTATTTTTTTATTATTTATTTATTTTTATTATTTATTTATTTTTATTATTTATTTATTTTTTTATTATTTATTTATTCTTTTATTATTTATTACTATTTTTTTATGTTATTATTTTTAATTATTTATTAATTTTTTTATAATTTATTTATTCATTTATTATTTACTTATTTTTTGTTATTATTTATTATAATTTATTTATTTATTGTAGTCCTAATTCATAAAAAATATTTCATGCTTATAACCGTCTTATTTGACAATTATCCCATAGAAATATGTCAAATAACGATGTTATAAGCATGAAATATATTTTATGAATTAGCGCTTGTGTATTTTGTTTTTTATTTATTTTATTTTGTTTTTGTAAAGGTTTAAGTCTGCTACACACTTCACGGTTTTATATCTATAGGGTCCGCCAAATAATTTTCTTTAAATGCTATAAAAAACTACTGAATATTTTCTCAAATTTCGGCATCTTCTGTAAGTCGATCGCAGGCCCACGTAGCGGAGCGAAAACGCACTGGATGGTCAACCATATTCGTTCAGCGGAAGGATAAAACTAATTATCTGTCAAATCAGACATGAGCTACATGAGCTACAAACGTTAGATTGCGGACCCTTTATAATTTGCATTGGGTTAAATTAATGATACGTACAATTTTTTTAATACTCTCCTTATTTCCTTGCAGATATTACAAACAGCCGCCTCTCTAGTAGTCGGTGATGGCAGCCAAACCGAAACTTTCGCTTTGGATCAACCCGAATTTGTGAATGGCAATTCACAAAAACGAAGACCTGGTACGCGCAAACGTAAACGAAGACCTCAATTATCTAACACTGAAGGCCTAAACAATCCAAGTGCTTCAGATACGCCACCCTATTGGCGGGGACAGGTAGACGACAGCAAGGATGTCATAAATACACCATATAAAGCACCCTCCCTAAAATACCAAGGCAATGAGGAGGATAGTAGGCCTGCTGTGCAGACATCATTTAAACGGCGAAAACAGCCGGGTATAAGACAGCCACTGGCTGAATTAGAAAAAGGCGAAAATCTATATGATCTACGAAACAAACCGCAGCCACCTGCTGCAGAGGGAAATACAAACAGTAATTCGGCAAATCTTAAAAATATTTTAAAGAACAGCGGTGGCTTGAGTTTAAGCGAAATATTGCAACAGAAAAATCTTTCCTTAGACGATTTACTCAAAGGCAAACAGAACGCCTTACAAGCCTTACAAACCACGGCCACAGCACCGCAAGAAAAAATAAATCCTGTCAAATATCCCTCTTTCAAAGCCACCTACAAGACAAATCCAGCCATTAACAAGGCAAGCGAAGAGAGTAGTGAAGAAGTCTACTCTACGAAGGAGAGATCTAAATTGTCAGCGCTACAAAGACTCAAACTATTTGGCAGCTCTTCTAGGCCAACAGCCTCACAAGTGGGTTTGGCCGATCATTTGACCACACGGAAACGAGAGGGCACCATAACAACAACTACAACCACCACAAGACCCTCTACCACCAAAATCCCCTTGTACAAGAAAATTCTACACCAAAGACCCACTTTGAAACCCTCATTTCTTTTAAAGAATACCGCTGTAATGGCCAGTGCTGCAGCACCCGACAGGGTGGTAACGTCGTGGGATAGCAACGAAATGGAGGCAGTCGAAGATGAGGAGAAAACGGAAACGAAAACTGGAACTGGAACTGAAACAGAAGAAGTACAAGAGGACAAAGAGGATAATATAGAAGCAATAGACGAGGAAGAAGATCTGAAACAACAACAGCAAGAACAATATACACAGGAGAGCAGCACTCAGTTACCCGAAACAACTACCTGGACAATAGACACAACTATGGCGCCCTCTACTTTATCCTATTCAACCACCAGCTCTAGCACATCCGCGCCAAAACCAACCACAGAGAAGCCCGCCAGCCTGGACAAGTCCACGTCCACCAGAAGAATGTTTACCAGCACACGAGGTTCCGGACGAACAACTTATCGCCACAGCACTTTCAGCTCCAAACCCGCCACAACATCAACTACTTCTACTACAACAACCACAACTACAACCACAACATCTCTACCCACAACCACATCCACGACAACCTCGACAACAACCGCCAGCAGCAGCACCATGAACCTAACACCCAAAGCTAATCTAAATCTTAACACCGAAGATCTGCGCGAACGCATACAAGAAACTCTGCTTAAAAATCTTATCGAGAAAGAAGACTCCTACAAGAAATCGCCTGCAATGGAGGCGCGCGAAAACGAAAATGACGACGACGATGATGATTTGGAAAATTTCTTTGAGGAAACGGTTAAGCCCAAGACCACCAAATACCCTGAGACCTCCACCATAACCACGAGAATGAAACAATATAGTCCAGCGTTTATCTACACCAGCTCAACTTCAAGCACTAGCACGCCCGCCACCTTGACCACGCCCACCGAGAATTCAAGTATCATACCGGACTTTGATAATGTAGACGATCGTACCGATCTTTTAGAACTGATAGAAGATCGTCGATCTGGCAATCGACTTTTCAAGGTGCTCGAACAGCGCAATATGACGTTGGAAGAATTAATCGAACATCGCAAACGTGGCTCTAGCCAATTGCACTTGGCCACAATCGTAGAGAATCCGTCACGTTTTTATCCGGACAAAAAAGTTGTTCTGCAAGACAACATGGACATTGTGACGGCCTTTGAAAACTTTCCCCACTTCAATTTGCTCAATTTGAAAAGTGTCAAGCCAGACGATATAAAAACCGATTCGCAGGGTTCCAGCTATTTCACCTCCATCATTGATATCGAACCCACCGATGAGGTGTACAAGAATCGCCAAGGAGGACAAACAATGCCAGCTGATCTGGACAAAGGTGCGTCAAATTATATAAGCAATCGTTTGGATCGCAAACGTCATTTGAGAGGTTCGCGCAAATACACTGCCTCCTCGGCTCTGCGTCAGAGACGTCAGTAAAATGCCCCCCGCCCCCCAAAAAAAAAACATAATTTTTTTTTTTTTTTAATTTGTGGTTAGCGCTGCTGCTGCTGCTGGAGCGGTTGTCAAAAGAATGTTTTCGCGCAAGTTGCAAAGTTTAAAAATTCATAACAAGAATAATGTGTAACCGAAATTCGTATGAATCGTATGAAAATGTGTTTTTGCCGGTCTTTGGAAGCCGCTTAAGCAGCACCAGCTCTCTGCATCCACCAGTTAAAAGAAACAAGTAAGTTTTTTGTGCAGCTCGGAAGCAGGTAAAACAAATTGTATTCTTATTTTACACTAAAAGACTTACGAGGGTGCTGTAGGCTGACACCCAAGGTCAAGGGTTCGATTCCGCACTCATTCATATATAAATATGACTTTCATCTAAAACTTTCATCTGTTTTCATAATTCTCTTCTAAAGTAAATTTTAAGGTCAGGGGATATATGAACGAACGGAGGGGATAATTTTGAGAGGGTAGATGAAGAAACATGAGAAGATACGGGAATTTTTTTTTAGGCTGTTTCATTATTTATTTAGCTGCAGTATCGCAGCAGGAAGATTTTTCTTTCTAAAAGAAAAATATTTTTATTTATAAAAGAAGTATTTTTATTTACAAAAAAATATTTTTATTTATAAAAGAAGTATTTTTATTTACAAAAAAATATTTTTATTTATAAAAGAAGTATTTTTATTTATAAAAAAAATATTTTTATTGATATAAAAATATTTTTGTTTATAAAAAAATATTTTTTTTGATATAAAAATATTTTTGTTTATAAAAAAATATTTTTGTTTATAAAAGAAAATATTTTTATTAATATAAACATATTTTTGTTTATAAAAAAATATTTTTATTTATAAATAAACAATATATAATTATTATAAAAAAAATATCTTTCTTTATACGAAAATATTTCTATTTATGAAAATATTTTTATTTATAAAAATTTTTTTATTTATAAAATAAGTATTTTTATTTATAAAAAAATATTTTTGTTTATAAAAAAATATTTTTATTTATAAAAAAAAATATTTTTATTAATATAAAAATATTTTTGTTTATAAAAATATATTTTTATTTATAAAAAATAATATTTTTAGTAATATAAAAATATTTTTGTTAAAAAAAATTATTTATAAATAAACAATATATAATTGATTAAGAAGATATTTTTTGTAGTTGCCGCAAGTATTATATTTTTATCTATAAAACAGTATTTCTTTTTTTTTATAAAAAAAATATTTTTATTTATAAAAAAAGTTATTTATAAAAAAAAATTTAATTATAAAAATATATTTTTTATAAAAAAATATTTTTATTTACAAAAAAGTTTTTCTATTTATAAAAAACATTATTTTTATAAATAAATAAATCAAATATAATTGATTAAGATGATATTTTTTGTAGTAGAATATTTTTATATACAAAAATATATTTAAAAAAATATATTTTTATTTATAAAAAAAATATTTTTTTATAAAAATATATTTTTATTTATAAAAATATATTTTTCTTCATAAAAAAAATATTTTTCGTTATAAAAAACTATTTTTCTTTATAAAAAAATATTTTTATTTATAAAAAAATATTTTTATTTATAACAAAATTTTTATTTATAAAACAATATTTTTATATATAAAAAAGTATATATATTTATTTATAAAAAAAAACATTTTTCTTTATAAAAAAAACTTTTTATAAAAATATTTTTCTTTATAAAAAAAACTATTTATAAAAATATTTTTATTTAGAAAAAAAAATATTTTCACTTATGAAAAAATATGTTTGTTTATAAAAAATATTTTTATTTTTAAAAAAATGTTTTTATTTATAAAACAAATTTTATTTATAAAAAAAAAATTTTATTTATAAAAAATTTCATTTATAAAAAAATATTTTTATTTATAAAAAAATTTTAATTATAAATATATATTTTTTTATAAAAAAATATTTTTATTTACAAAAAAGTTTTTCTATTTATAAAAAAAAAATATTTTTATAAATAATTAAATAATATATAATTGATTAAGATGATATTTTTTGTAGTAGAATATTTTTATTTTTAAAAATATATTTAAAAAAAATATTTTTTTTTATAAAAAAATATTTTTTTATTAAAATATATTTTTATTTATGAAAAAATATTTTTTTATAAAAAAATATATTTTTATTTATAAAAAAATATTTTTTTATAAAAATATATTTTTATTTATAAGAAAATATTTTTCTTTATAAAAAAATATTTTTATTTATAACAACATTTTTTTAATTTTTAAAAAAAGTATATTTATTTATTTATAAAAAAAATACATTTTTCTTTATAAAAAAAAACTACATATTTATAAAAATATTTTTTATTTAGGAAAATAAATATTTTCACTTATGAAAACATATGTTTGTTTACAAAAAATATTTTTATTTTTAAAGAAATATTTTTATTTACAAAAAAAAATATTTTTAATTATAAAAAAATAATTTTATTTATAAAAACTATTTTTTAATCAAAAAAAAATTTTTATTTACAAAAATTAATTTAATTAGGTAAAAATAATTAGAAATTATACTTCTGAATCAGAAGAAGTTAAACTTCTTATTGACAGTAGGAGAAAAAACGTTTGATTGTTTTTTTTCTGTCGGAAAAACTGTGATGTGAAGAATTAAATGTTTTATAAAAAAAAATCCTTGATGAGGGTAAGCAGAATTACAAAATAAAAATTTAGCATTTTATACAACTGACCTTAAGCCGAAAATATAATTAGTCTGCAAGTTGAATTAAATATTTTACACAATCCCACTTTTATTCATTGCCGCTTATTTCTTTGCAGATCGTTCAGAAAAGTCTTTAGGTTTCTTTCCCTCTTGGAGATCATTAGCTTTGGCTTCTTTAGCCACACCCAACAATAACAACAACAACAATAACAACAATAAGGATGATGTCCCCATGCACAACACGGACGTGGACTCGTTTTTTCTACAACAGCCCAAAATGCTGCTGGAAAACAATTCTGAAAATAGCGAAAATGATGATGAAGACGTTTATGATATTAAAGAAAATGAACTGAATCTGATGAGCCGCAATAGTGACAATAACGATGGCAGCGAAAATGACTACGAGGCACAAAGTCCCATACAAGCTGCTGTCCGACTGCCCGATCGAACAGTCGAAGCTATTGAAAATGAGGTGGCACGAGCTCACGACTTAGTCGATTTGGAACTATCTGGCCATGGCTTTAAGAGAAGCTCCCAGGCGGCAGGTGCCATGGCCCACAGTCATCGCCGCGGCAGTTTCTATACAAATATGCCGGCTGGCATTAAATCTGCCATAGTGGCCAGTGCCACAATTGTCTTGACAGCTTTGGTAACGTTTGTGGTTATATTTGCCGTGTGCAAATGGAAACAGCGTCGACATCGCATGTCTTCTATTATGAAATCTTATAATGCAATGAAAAGTAAATTGCCCACAATAGCTGGCACAACGAGTGGCGCCTTAAATGCCATCAGCAGCACAAATTCCAATTCCAGACGCTCTTCATTTAGGGAAATGCAAGATTTATTAGGTGGTAGTGGTCTATCGGTGGCAGCCACCATTACCACCAACTCAACCGGAGTGCCAAATACCCCAATTCATATAACCAAAACATCCTCAACGCCAGTGAATAGTACGCAGACAACAACAATGTCAGCGGATCATTGTAGTAAACATATGAACAGCATTTATAGCCACAGCGGCAACAGCAACAACAGTAGCAGTAATAGCAGCAGCAACAGCTGCTGCTTGAGGCCATTACAAAGACAAAGTTCATTATTATTTCAGCGTTCATTTAACCAAAATAGCAATAGCAGCAACAACAACAACACTAACAGCAGCAGTAGCAACGACAAACCTACAAATCTGTCAATTTTAAGCGGCTGCAATTTGTTGGATCTTAAACGTAATAATAAGATGAACGGTTCCACCACCTCCTTAAGTTTTTCGCTGACGAGTGGTCACAATATTTCCAATACTCACATAAACACAATGGATGCCAATTCACCAGAAGTGCAAGAATATTTATTTGATACTTTAAGAAATTCATTTTAAAATCGTTTTTAGAAAATTATTTATTTTTTTATTACATACAACATATTTTTTTTTTAATTAATGTGATGAGGCAATTAAGAGAATTGTTTTCTGTGGTATTTTCTTAAAAAATAAACGAAATTTAAATACTATAGCAAATTAAATAAGAAAAAAAATAAGAAGGCAAAATGCGAAAAATATTCGGCCAAGACGAATGTGTGAATAAAAATATAAAAAAAATAAAACATCATAGTTAAGAGTTAAATATAGAAGGCCACCATCTATTTTATTAAAATTTATTTACAAATATTTATTTTGAAATTCTGAAAGGTTTTTTTATTAAGTTAATAATTTTTTCTCTTCAGAATCAAGTTCAAATCTGCAAAATATTTTTTTTTAATTTTTAGTAAATTCAAATTAAGCAATAAAAATAAATTAAAAAAATAGTAAATTAAGAAAAGCTAGAAAAATCATATATATGAATACAAAATATTAATTTCAATTTAAAAAAAATTCTTAACAAATAATTTGCCGATTTAAACTTAAATCTAAATAAAAAATTCTTATCTTTATAATAAAATTAATAATTTCGAAAAAAAAAAAACAAATTTACATACATTTTTAAAAATCTTTATAAAAAAAACTATTCACAATTTTTGTTTATATTGTTTTTAACAGAAAACTACAGAAAGTATTTAAATTATTTTAGTGAATTATATAAAAAAAATTTCCAACACCAAGTGAGAGGCTGGATTGTACAAATGATGAATAATCCCAACATCAGTAAGGAAATCAGCATCAATTTCAAGTTTTCAACCCACACTTCAAAATATAAAAGCGCTATTTTCGAAAGCCGCTACACTTTCATCATCAGTACTCAAGTGTATTTAATTTTACTACTGGATAGGTGGCATAGTTGAAAGTCACAACACCTCCAATTTATAAAAATGTTTATCAGGAAATTTTATAAGAAAACTGATGCAATACTAAACCGGTATCTCAGAGATCCTACTTGAACGCTTGTGGGTTACAGGCAGCCACGTATACCAACCAGCCAACCAAACCGATTTGAAACACATTATTATGTTATAGTGCCTTCGCAGAGCTTTGCCCTAGCTATGATGTGGTTTTTTAACATAACAAAGGAATATTAAATAAAATAAAAATGCAAGCGGCCCTATTTATAAAAAGTAATTGATATTTATTAACTGCTTATTTGATTTAATATGGAACTTTGTCAACTAACCAGTTAATAAATATGAATTACATTTTTTTATATGGCTAATAATGATTAGAAATGTGATCATTTTGAAAATTTCTGAGAAACAATTTCCTAACCGATTACAAACTATTTATTGTGCAAAAATAAAATAAGAAGTTTTAAAATATTCTATTTTTACAAACCCATCACATTTCTAAATATTTCAAGGGGTTTCTAAACAAAATATTACTCGATATATTCTTACTACAAGAAGCACTTTCTGTTTTGGTTTTGATTTGTTTCATCCACAACATTTACACACAAAACATTAATGCAACAAAAATGTTTTTCGAGACAATAATCTATCGAAAATTGTAAAAATAATAATAACAATAATAAAGCAAAAATTTATTAATATAACAATTTAAGACAAAAGGAAACTTAAATGAAATTTTACATTCCCAAATTAAAGTTTAACAATTAAATGAAAATTTGTTACATATATTTAATTTATTTATTGATTGATTTAATTGTTGTTGGCATTTGTTTTTTCTTTATTGATGAATTTTAAACAAAAACAACAAAACATTTGTAACTTTAATTATTTGTAGTTTTGCAATGAAAATAAAATATAAAAAAAATAAAACAAAACGAATATTAAACGCAAAATGAAATACAAGAAAGCGAAAAGAATATAAATATATTATGTACTTAATATAGCTATATTAATTAAACTTATGATTACATTTAATGTAGATTAAAAAATAAAGAAAATTTTAAATAAAAAAATATATTATAAAAATTTCAACACATATTAGGCCTAATTCATAAAAAAATATATTTTATGTTTATAAACTGCTTATTTGACAAATTTTTTTATAAAAATTTATCTAATAAGAGGGTTATAAGCATGAAATATATTTTATCACTTAGGCCTTTGTAATTAAAAAAGTCGAAAGCTGTTGATTATAATGGAAAAGTGTATCTTATTACGATTTAAACAGGCTTTAAAAGCATTCAAATTCATTACGAATTAGGAAGAACACTCAGATTTTTTCCTTAAAGTTAAAATATGCTACAAAAATTTGAATAAATTTATGACTGGTTTCTAAAAAAAAGAGGTATTCTATTCGAAAAATGTACAGTGTTTCATAATATTCCGGTAGAAAACCTTTGTAATGCATATAATTTAAAAACGTCAAGTATTAGTAACGCCGTCAAAATTCAAACCGGCATCGGTTTCAAAGTGAATGAAATGTTCCGCTACTTTGCACAAATCCATACAAACATACGCGACCCAAAAACTGCATTAGAATTTATATTGAAATATTTCCTAAGTAACGCTTAAACTCATAAGCAGATTTATTTAAATATTGAGATATCAATAACTGAGGAACTATATTTGGTATTTATAATACATCAGTTGAATTGTCATAATGGGAGCAGCAGTGGAATATACTACATATACAACTTCTATTGATCAATTTGGGATTACAAACAGGTATTCGTATATTTTTTTACCTTGATAATTTATATTTTTAATAATTCTTAAGCTGTCAGGATATGTTAATATTTAAGGGCCTCACAGAATGCATATGTTTGTAAAATTATTTAAATCCACAAAAAATAAGTATGACTTCTTTAATAACGACTTCTTTATAATATAAATTTCTTATTGGAAAAGATCTTAAGTTTATGTACCCTAAAGGATAACAGCTGAAAAACTAAGATTATTTTTCAACTTACCTTATCATATCATAACTAAACATTTCCTTAAAACCTTTTATCGGTATAGCACTTTCAGGCCAACTATAAATATTCACATATAACCTTGCAATTCTTTGGCACAATTTTAAAACAGCCGACAGAGCATTTGAACCCTTTAGTTCTGCCATTTCGTCAATGGTGTAGTAGAGGACAGTATTATGTCTATCGGGCAAAAGGTCAATGTAGGGCTTCCAAAACGAATCAGGTTTTAATGATTCTGTCATTAAAGTAAAAGCCAATCTCATATTGGAAGAGGTAAAACAATTGTTAATAAATTCATATTGTAAGTTTTCCTCCGACAAAATCAATTGACGTGGTATTCTGAATAACAGATCATCCTTTTTTATATCACGCGTAGCTATCAAACCTAAATCGTAGTTGGGAAATTCTTGAATTTCTATGCCTTCGTTCTCCAAGCCATTTTCTTTGGCCCATTCATAGAATTTATCAATATTAGATAAACGTTTATCGCTACCAGTACGTTTGCGTTGCAGGGGTGCTTCCACTTCTTGTATGACCTTAAGAATTTTCTGCACATTTTCATATTGACGCCATTCATCTTTTGGATTGATGGTATTTTCAAACGCAAACTCCTTCACTAATAAATTTACTAAATTCCTTAATTCGGTTCTTTCCTTTGGAGAAAGTTTACCTTGTGAAGGTTCATGTTCAGTTTGTGACCTATTGTTGAGCTTTTGACTGCTGTGGCTTTTATTGTGTTTATTTTTGTTATGCTTTTTATTGTTATGACGTTTATCCATGTTTCAAAACTTATTTTTTGTTTCTATTGAAAAAGCGATTTATGGTATCTACTATTTGTTTTCAAATTGTTATCTTTATTTGCAACTTGTTTTCACCGGTAACTTTTTTGCACGAAAAAGAATAATAGAAATTCCAGTCAAACAAAAAGTACCAAAAATGGAAATCGCACGCTTGTGTACGACAATGCTTTCAATTAACAGATTTTTCCCATTTTTCCCATTTTTCAGCGATTATATTAGCATTTGGGTTTGACAGCTTAGATGGTGTTTTGCCAATGTATATGTCAAATGCATCTGTTTTGACAGTTTACGGAAAAATTACTATGCATAGTAATTTTAACTTTAATTTATCTGTTAATGTATGTGCAAGTTAAAAAATATGTTAGTGGTCATTATAATAATATATATTTCTTGTTGTTTTCACATAAAACCTGTCAACCATCATATCATTAAATTTATATATATGAAACCATTATAATTCAGTGCATAGCGATATCAAAAATTGCTTTTACTGCGGTGTGCTAAAAAGTACTGCCTAGTTTTTACATTAATTCTCACCATGGTGGAATTGCCGTTCTACCACACACATCATTTCCATTCATTTTCAATCTGTCATTTTTCACGTACAAATCGATATGTTTTTACGCGATTTATAAACGATTTTCTAATTGTAAAAACTAGTGAAAAAACTAAATAAAAAATCGAAGAACTATTAAGGGTAATTCTACTAAAATAATTTAATAAAATTTAAAGCTTTCAAGTAGAAAGTCGGCCTAAAAAATACAATATTCGGCCTAACAATTTGAGTTAAGAAAAAATTTCCTCACCTATATATGTATGCAATTATTTAACGTGTTTGCTCTTTCTTTCTTATGTTAAATGTATGTTTATGGGGAATACTTTTTGCTTTAATATATCACAAAGAATGATGAGATTGGAAAAAGTGGGCGGTTAGTGCTAAGTGCTGGTGTTTTTATGTTTTACATTGCTTTTTCATGGATTTGTTTATGTGGCATATGTGGAAAGATTTATTTGATATGTAAATGAAAAAAGAAGTGAAATAATAAATGTAATATTACAAAATTCTAGTGCTTAAACAAATTACATATATTGCTGCATATAAGAAGAATTAAGATATATAAGTTTAGTTAATATTCGTTGTTGTGCAATAAAAAACATGTATTTACAAGCATGGATATGTTAGTGAAAAGAAAGTAATAAAGCTCATTTTAAATGCCAGATATTTGTGCATCCAATTGAAATGATTGCAAGGTTATTCCATATGATTTAATATATCTTGATTTCATCAAATTATTCGGAAAAAAATCAAGTTTTCTACTTTGTTTTTAATATTTACTAACGTTAACCAACACTGAAAGTGGTGAACTAGAAAAGGTTGCTAGAAAGCGACGTCAGTAGTTGCATGTCGGCGGAAGATAAGAAAATTTTTCATTGCGGTTTCTTTATAAAAATTTTTAAGTAATATATATATATATATATATATATATATATATATATATATATATATATATATATATATATATATATATATATTACTTACAATTTATATATATATATATATATATATATATATATATATATATATATGTATATATAAATAGAATAAATTTAAGTTTACATATGCACAAAAATGTGCGCCATGGCTTAAAAGTATATGCTACCAACGTGAAGAACATATATCACCATTCCTTAATAAAATCTAATAACCAGTACCAAAGTCCTCTGACATTTAATTTGTAGTCTATTCTATTATATATCTACAAATCCCGAAACCACAAACCTATGCTATCCATATGATATAAATTTTATCTCCACTTTTCCAAAACCACTAGTTTGTCAACACTTACTGTCTAAAGCAGTATTTCACCTCTACTTCTTTATTTTGATTTTCTTTTCTAACGACATTTGCCGATGAAAAAACGACAGTCATTTTTAGGAGTTTTGTCATACAAGCGGCTTATATTTTTATGTGTTAAGATAAAGTGAATAATTAATAAAAATTGGGAACTTTTTATAATTAAAAGTTCATTGTTACACAAAATACTTTATATACATATATAAATATACCATATAATGTAAGAGAAAATTGTTAAGTTATTACTAATGTAAAAAGATTAAAATTGCTTTGTGCATGTGTGTTGTATTAACTTGTATATATGTATGTATGTAGTAAAAATTTTCAGTGTGTGATTAAATAACTCAAATAATTTGTAATGAAATTTGTAATGATTTTTAGATAAAGTTTAAAAAAGTTGCTTAAGCGAAAGCTCGAAAGATTTTACCAGCATAAGAATGCTTTTTGGAATGAAAAAAGTTAAACAAATATAAGTGCGTTTTTCAGTAACAACAAAATAGATAAGATCATTATAGCAGAATGAATTAAAACTAGTATGGTGCATACATCCCCATACATTTACATAAGCTGCAATAAGAAAGACATAATAGAGAGAGAAAAATTAAAACACGTACTATTATTTATTATTATTTTTTAATTTGATATCAATCACTGATTCTCTTGGCCTTTTATTTTTCAATAAAACTATAGCGAAACAATATATATAAATATAAAAAAAGGAAAACATTAATAAAATTAAAACAGAAAATCAACATCATTTGTAGTGCAGCATTTTCTACATCAACTTTTTCAGTGTGAATAGGTATTAGAAAGTGCAAAAGATGACTCAAATTCTACCCATTCGCTTTCAGGAGCATTTACAGGTGAGTTATTTTGCTAAATACTAACATATTTTTAATTCCCTAAAATGAAATATTTGTTAAAAACTCGATATGAGCAAGGTAACACTCCTTGAAAAATATAAGACTGCTTGATAAACAGTATAACCCCCTGATCAACTTGTTGCCGACATGTTATCTTCATACATACATGCATACAAATATGTGAATGCTGTGTGTACTTCTTTTCAATTTAATTCCAATTTGAACTTCATTCCAATAAAATAAAATTATCATACGTAGTATTAACAAGAATCTGAATTAAAAATATATTAAACTAAGCATGACTCATATGCTGATAGAATTTGTATGGAATAAATATGCATACATGAATATATTCATATGTACATAAGTATTTACGCAACGTTCGATGAATGTATGTGCATAGAGCAGATAACATAAATAAATAAGCATGTATGTGTGGTTCATCATATATAAGTACAGCTCAAATTGCTTGGAATTCCCTATATTTAAGTTATTTATGTGCACAATAATAAATTCCCTTATAGGTATTCTATGACAAACTTTTTCTTTTTATTTTCTAAGAAGGGCATTATGTATTTAATTCTAGGAATTCGGTAGACTAAACTACAATACATTTTTTATTCTTTACGTCTAAATACCTGCCTTTATAATAAAAAATTAACTAATTTCAACACATTTAAGTTAGGTTAGATAGGTGTTAACATATTTTAATTAGGTATGGAGCATTTAAATGCATAGGTAATTCTGTATGTGCATACATATGTGTATGTGATTACAGCAAAAAAAGATGTCGACGATATAAATGCATATGTATGTATATGCATACATACTTTCATAATTACATATAGGTATACATTGTTATGTGCTTGTGTATAGCTTAAGCAAAAAGAGTCGGCTTATTGTTATTGTTTGAATGCTTTCATATATATGGTTAAATAAAACTTTGAATACACTTCTTGTTGTAATTCTTATAGCATTAACTTTTATTCAATTGGAAACCGGTTTTAGGTTATTACAAAAACAACGAAGCGTAAATTCAATGATGTCAATATAATCACAGCTAAAGTATTAACTAAAAAGCAGAGATGGAAAGCTCTCGCATATATTATATGTGCATATCAATACAAAACATAAAAAAATACATACGTTTCCTCATATTTTACATAGGTATTCAAAAACGTTTTTAAATACTAAATAAGTCCTGTGAACGAATTGAGGTTTTTCTTAGAAATAGGTATTATTTCATACTTGTGTTAATTTTTAAAATTCAAGCAGTAGCAAGATTTGTTTCATAATAGGCAGTACCAAATGTAAACAAAAAACAGCTGGTAATATTATTGTCATCCGAACTGAACCAAAGAAAAAGTACGTATGGTATTGCAACGAAATATATCACATTTTCTATAACATTTTTTTAAAAATTGTAATCTGGAAGGTTTTCGGATGACTATCCGCATGTTCGATCTGAGAGGTTACTCTGTACTGCGATGCGAACTGCTTTTGCATTTCAATATAAATTGCATACAAATGCGTTCAGTTTTTCATTCGCAGCGCATTACAGAGCAGAATTTATTATAAATTAATTAATATAGTGTTAAAAAAGCAATTTGAAAAAGTTGAAAACATTAATAAGCTGGTGAAAGACTACTATTTATCAACAAGAACTAAAAAACATTCACCGTTATTGTGTTTGGCGTTTTACGCCTTCAAATTCGACAAATTGTAATAGCATAAGACAAAAGCCTAAACTTTTCTTTAATCTATTACAAGTCGAAAAACGCCAAACACAATAAGGCTGATTATTTCTTTGCTAATATAAATATTTTCCTTACCTCTAAATCGAAATTTTAAATTCAATTTAGATTGTTTATTATTTCCCATAATCTTGATCTCTTTGAGCCATATTTATTTAGATAGTCTACCAAATAAATTATCTACTTTTTACTGTCATAGAAGTACTGATGAAAATGACCTCAAATAAAATTGTGTACGCCTCTTATAATAAATTTTCATATATTCTTATCAATAAAAAAAAAAAACATAACATATGTGATAGATTACGGAAATCTTATGCTTAAATTTTGACTAGTAAATATCTTACTTTGCCAATTAAAATTAATGTAACACACATTTATTACACATAAAAAATTCAACTTAAAACAAATATATAAAAAAAAAAATACAACAAAAAGAGAAAGTGCTTAAGGTTTTTCAACAATGAAAATATCTAGCCCGTGGTGAATGAATGATGTAAATATAAAAAAATATAGGGGTCAATAATATGATGATAAGAAAAGAAGGGAGGGAGATCAGCACATATGAATGAGAAATAACCCAAAAATAGAAGGAAGTTGGATATAAACATAGTGGTTATTATTAACAAAAGAAAAATAAACGCATGCGCTTCAATAAGTACATTAACAATGTTAATATGGAGCAACAACCGTTATAGTATGAATGATATGAATGGTGTAATAAGCAGTAAAAATCCAAGACTTGGAAACAAGAAGACAAGTGTATAAGCATATTATTATATACATATGTGTGTACGTACATATTTAATTCCAAGACATAATAGCTTACACAAACAATTATGATAACAATAAAATATACTAAATATCCAGCTGTACAATATACAAGGGAGTGGGGAAAAGTGATTTAGTGTTGAATCATTTACGTATTGCCATTTGCCATAAAGTAATAACTCAAAAAAAACTGATGTGACCAAACTGTCACAAGTTAGGCTGCTGTGGTTTCAAAAGAAAAACAATAACGTTCTAAGGCCGTGTTTTTTAGATATGGATTAAGTTTAAACTTAGCTTAACGTAGTCTCAAACTCTAATTTCTCAGGCGAAATGTGATTTTTTTTTATTATTTCATTAAAGACCAATTTTTTAAGCAAAATTAAGATTATGTATATAAACTTGGTAATGGCGGAAAAATCTGTTTTCAGATTAACTAAACCTAGTTTAAGCGAGATCTATAAAACCCAGACTTATTATTTAGTAATAATGAACTAAAAAACAAATATTTTTACGCTAAGCTGCAGCTTAGGGCTTCAATATTTGTGAATATAAAATAAAAAATAAATTTTTTAGAATAAAAATTACTGAATGAATAAAATTTATTAAAACTTGTAGGTCTTATGAATATATATTATGCCCAATAGTCAAAACAATCAACAGTTTTGTTATTAATAAAAAAAATTGCTTTTCAGGAAAACTTCATATGTGCAATTTTTGTAAAAAAAAATTTATTTCAGAAAAATGGGAATGCCTAAATAAATAAAAATTATTGAAGCTCGTGTTTTCTGCTCCTAAATGACGCCCAATAGTGAATACAATCAACGATTTGTTTTTTTATTAAAAAATTTGGATTATTAGTAAAATTTTTCATATTTAGAATTTCTCTAAAAAATTAATTTCAGAAAAAATAGGGAAAACTTTGTAAAAAAAATTATTTGAAGCTTGTGCTTATGCCACTAAATGACGCCCAATATTTAAAACAATCAAGAGACTCGATTTATGACAAGTGAAACTTTAAGCTCTTTTCACTCATATGAGTCACTGCACTCAGAAACGTATTTTATTCCAGCAAAGGTCATTTAAAAAATGACCTTTGAAAAAGTCTTGAGTATACAGTAAAAATCTAAAAAAAAAATAAATTTCTTCGAAAATCTCCTGTATAAAACTTCTTCCCATCAGAAATACTGAACAAACCTAATAAC
The DNA here is from genome assembly GCA_951800035.1 of Linnaemya tessellans. Taxonomy (NCBI): domain Eukaryota; kingdom Metazoa; phylum Arthropoda; class Insecta; order Diptera; family Tachinidae; genus Linnaemya; species Linnaemya tessellans. The sequence goes on along the minus strand of OX637536.1, from coordinate 97,394,957 downwards.
GGCATCAATTTTCTTTTTAATTCATTTTTCATTTTTATTTTCCTCTATGCTTTTGCAATTTGTGAATAACTTTTAGGAATCTTAAATTAAATTCTTAAATAAACTATATGATTTTTTGTTGTTATTTTACACTGCTGCTATAAAAAGTTAATAATGCGCAAATAGTTTTCGAAAATAGCAAAATATAGGAAAAAAATAATTATGCTGGCTTGTATGTATGTACATACATACATGTATTATTTATTGCACCACCTATTGTAAAAATTACAAGAAAAAGAATATTTCGCAATTTCGAAATACATTTAAATGAAAATACATACATAAATATAGAATACTCTTCAACAAACCGGTAAAATGCACAAAAATTATGATAATTTCAAAAAGGCGATCTGAATTAATAACAGTAAAATAGAAATTTAGATATGTATACATATGTGAGTGCAGCGACCTTCGAAAACAGTATGCTGCTGGCTTGAAATTTTCAACCAAATTTGATTTGTCATCACGAAATGCCGCATCTCTTTTGCCCCACTTCGTCACAATAATAGCATATGTATGTATGTATTTACATACAGAATTACATTTGTTTGTCTATACTAAATCAAAAATCAATTCAACCTGACGTTGCTCATTTACATACTTACATTTCTTTTCTTTTTCCTTTTATTTATTTACAATTGTTTTTTCGTTTCAATTGTATTGTAGTTATTGTAGACAAAAAGTTTATTGCTCTGATTTTTCTTTGTATAAATTTTAGTTTTTGTTTCCTGTTAATTTGTTTGCTTATTTTATTTAATTGTATGTACACCCATAATAATTAATTATCTGTTCTTTAGGTCATTTTTTTATAAAAGAAATTTAAATTTTTTATTATCCAATATTTCGATATGCTCTGGATATCTTATTCAGGGCTAATAAAAAATTGCAATTTCTTTTATAAAAAAATGTGACCTAAGGCTTGATAAAAAAACAGATAAGTAAAAATCTAAAAGTCGAAAAATCAGCAATCATATAATAAAAAAAAAATAATTAAAATCATGCAATAACAAATTTCAAAATAGAACTTAGTTTTGTTTTAAAAATGTTCATTCATATTTTAAAACAAAAAATTATTATTCGGCCCACGAATTAAATTCTCTTGGTCATGCTTCAGAACATAATGGGGCGTCCAAAGTTGCGGATTTTAAAAATATTCAGTGAACTAATTTCCTCCGTTGGCACTACGAAAGATGTGACTTATTTTAGCTCAAGCAAATCAATTTGTCAGTAAAAAAGCACAATTCTTTCTGATAGCCCCTTTCGCTAATTTTTTTTTTATCTTGGACCAGCACTCAGGGGATGACCCCTATATATGCAATGCATTGCGCCGGAACTGAAAACGAGGGGATAGTATTGAGGGGACAGATTAGGAAAGATAAGAAGATAAACGGTTTTTTTTGGAGCTATTTCAAACTTTTACTTCGCCGGCTAATTTTTGCTACAGGGCCCAGTTTATTACAATAGGAGGATTTTTTTTTTGGGAAAAGTAAAATTGGGAAAGAGGGAAATTTCCTGTGATTGTTCAAAAATATTAAATTTTAATAAATTAAAACAAACATTTTAGTGCTAAAAATGGTTTGATATAAAAATAAAAATGTTATAGTATAAAAAATTCTTATTTAAAAATTTAAAAGGCAGCATTTTAAGAATGTCTTTTTTTGGTTCAGTGTAATAATATAATGAAAAACGTTTAAACAAAGTCTGCAATGGGGAGGGGTTGTTAAATTTGCTTTCATTTATAATTTTGATAATTTCATATATTTATTTATATGTTTTTCTTATCAACTCTTTTTTTTTTTTAATTTTTTGTAGTATAATAACAAATTCATCATAAACGTTATTTGTTTGCTCTTTCTTATTCTGCCTCTTGAAATGCATGGCGTAGCATTTTATTGAAATGTTGTTTTAAATTTCATTAGCATCATTTGACAAAAAGAAACGTTAAAAGAAAACCTTGAACTCGATGTTTTCTTTATTTTGCTTTTAAATGCAAGAACACACGTATACAGTATGTCGTGTGTGTTTTTGGGAAAATTCTTATTTTAATTATTGTTAAACTTAATTTCATGACTTTTTAATGACTGATCAGTCGCATGTGTGAAAGTAATCTTTTGACTGCTAATCACTAGACAGTTACGTTGTAAAAAATAATTGCGAATATCATCTAAGAAATAATAAAGCAATACATACGACAAATGAAAAATAAAAGCTTTAAAATAATTAATTTCAATTGAATTTGCTAACAACAAGAAATAAAACGCCCCCATTTTCTCTAGTCAGGTGATCGAAAAAATTATAGATGAGCCCAAGAACTGTTAATTCCACGAAAAGCAGTGATTCTCTAAAATAAAATATATAGAAAATAATTTTTTTTATCCCACTGATAGCAGGCCCTGTCTTAAATTAAATACTAAAATATTTGGGACAGCGTTATAAGTAATTACATGAGGCCCTCAACTAGTTGTTTTGCCAGAAAATTTGTTTTCCTCCAAATAAGCTCCGGATTATTGGAAAATATCGAAAGATATTATTTTTTATGGAATTTACTATTTGACATATTGTTATAATTCAAATTTATTTTTATTTTAAATTAAATTTAAAATAAAAACAAATAAATTTCATTTAAAATAACATCTATTCTATTATTTTTAAAAGAAAATATTCCTTGCAGACAATTTTTTTTACTTCCTGCTAAGAAAATTGAAAAGTAAAAAAAAAATCAGAAATTATACTTTCATCATCAGTAGTAGCTTGTATTAATTTCGACATGAACCCAATGAGAATTCTATCCCTCATCACAACGCTTGGTAGATACGAGCGGCTAACCAATTTGCGCAGGCATTCTATTTTCGACTACATATTTTATTTTCAATATTATAGGTCACTTTTTATAGTTTTCAAAATTATTCGTATTCAATTATTCATATTAAGAAGTACATGATATTTTTAAGGTGAAACTTCTCTACTCACATAATGAATCTCCTATGAATGCATTAAGACAGATTTTGAACCACATTCAAGTAGTTAAAAAATTTTATGATGATTGGGGTATTAAATTAAATATTCCTAAATGTAAAGCAATTTGTATCCGGAATGCTTCGGGAAAGTGTAAATACACTGTTGTTCCCGAAAGTAAAAGGCTTTCACTTTTCGTTGATGGAATCGAGATACCATTCGTAGATAATCTGAGATATCTTGGAGTTACTTTTAATAATCTTTGTAAATTTAATGGACATGCGAGAATTGTTTTAAAGAAAGCATTTAAAGTAATGGGTTCTTTTTCAAGAATTTTTTATAATAAAAACCTCCCGGAAAGAACTAAACTACTCTTGTACAAAACTAGTATCAGACCAATTTTCTTATACGGGTTTGCAATATGGTTCAGTGTCTCACCTATTATCGTTAAAGAGATGGAAGTATTTGAACGAAAGATTTTAAGGTGTTGTATTCAGAAAAATTTCATATCATTAAATAGAAGGTATTCAAATTCATTTATATACAGTAATTCGAATATAACTCCAATAGGAATATATTTATTCGATCTTATAAAAAAATTTATAATTAGACTAGAAACTCATGAAAATTGTCTTATAAGAGAAATTTTTAATGAACAGAAAGTTTTCTCTTTGAGTAACATTAATTATCTTTCACCTATTGGGTTTTGTAATGAAGAAATTATTCACTCAGATGGAAATAATAACAGAAGACATTGTTTTTATATAAAAACTACACCTGGTACTCATAGGGGTTAGTATCGTTTTTTGGGAATTTTGTGATTAATTTTTTTTTCTTCTTTTGCTTTTTATTTTATATGTTTAGATTTAAGTATATTCTAAGAGTTATCCTCTTATGTTATGTTAGCCTCGGGAGCAAAGGCATATAATCATTTAAATAATTTTATTGAAATTGTATTTTCATCTCATCGATCAAGTCTGGCGCTGTAAAAAAATTATAGTTTTTAAGATAATACTTTATAGTCTTAAGTAATCTTTGTATAATTAAATTTAAAATCTAACATTGTAAAAAAAAAGTCACAATAAATGTTAACATTAACATTAACATTAACATTTTTTAAGGTGAAAAAGAAAATTAAATTAAATTAATTTTTTATATTTGAAAATTATAAAGTATAAAATTTAAGAAATATTTACAAATTTATTTTAGTTGATTTATAAATGTGTTTTTTTTTTCTACATAGTGTTGCCTTATTTCTGTTGTAATTGCACTGAAAACAAAGTAGACATTCACAGCGAAATGGGCAGTTATTAATTTAATATTAAAGCACTTTTGAATTAACCCTTTTAAACTAAAACGCACGATAACACTTGGTAAAATCACATTGCCATTAAAAACATGTATATAATAATTCTTACATGCGATTTGGTTTAAATACATAACCCATATTCACAGTCTTGTGCAAATGGTCTTGCTTCATTGCATTTGAAAAAAAAAAAATTATTCTAACCAATAAAATACATCGAAAATGCTCTCAAATACTCTCACTTAATTTGCAAATGCAATAATGCCAGATCATTTATACAAGATTGAGAGTACGGCTATAGAGTTGCCATCAAAATGTCAGCATTCGTTGCAAACAATTTGTACTCTACATGAACAAAATACATTGAAAATGCTCTCAATTTCCAAATGCAATAATCGCCAAGCAATTTGAGCAATATTCTCAATACCGCCAATGTAAACAATCTTGCAAAAATGCTAATACCAAATATTTTTGGTTTCTCTTCAACATTTAAGAAAAAGGACTTCCATGATTTATTATATTATATCAATTTTCATTTAATTCAACATTTCCCAATTTCAGCTCACAAATGTCGGTATTAATATCAATTCGATATCGTTCAGTACTCTTACCATGGAGTCTGACAAATTCATTTGTGTACGTGAAAAGGTCAACGATACCGCACAAGTGGTCATTATTGATATGAATGACACCGCAAATCCAACTAGACGTCCAATATCAGCTGATTCAGCTATTATGAATCCAGCTAGTAAAGTTATTGCACTTAAAGGTGAGTTAGAAATGTCATAATATTTAGATCTGCCACAGAAACTATCTTCGATCGAAAATGGTTTTAATGATCGTGAATTGATTCTTCCGAAATTTATAAAATCTTTATTATAGTAATTTGCCCTAAATAGATAAAAAGTTTCAAAAAATTTGTGTAAAATTTTTAGTGTGCCTGAGCAAAATTTTAACATAGACCGATGATCCATACAATCCCTGATAGAAATATAAGTTTAACGAATTAAAAAAAATATATATAAATATGGATTTATGCGAAGAAATGGTCACTAAGAAAATGTAAACGTTCAGGAGGCAAATTACCGCATTCGATGTCGATCGAAATTTGTATTTCAATTATATTGAAATTTCGATCGATATCGAATGCGGACCCAAAACGGCAATACGGTGTTAAAATCATTCCGATCAGAATGCGTGATAGGTTAAAAAAAAAAGAATTACTTACGGATTTCTCTCTCTTATTTTTTGCAGCGCAAAAAACTTTACAAATTTTTAATATCGAAATGAAATCGAAAATGAAAGCCCATACCATGACCGAAGACGTAGTCTTTTGGAAATGGATCTCATTGAACACCTTAGCTTTGGTGACAGAGACCTCTGTATATCATTGGTCCATGGAGGGTGATTCGACGCCCCTTAAAATGTTCGACAGACATTCCTCATTAAATGGTTGCCAAATCATTAATTATCGTTGTAATCCAAATCAACAATGGCTATTGTTGGTGGGTATTTCGGCCTTGACGAACCGTGTGGCCGGTGCTATGCAATTGTATTCCGTAGAGCGTAAAGTTTCGCAGGCTATTGAAGGTGGGTGCCCTTAAATATCATAATTTGATTGTTAATTAACTAAAACGTTTTAAACTTTTTTAACATTTTCACTAATAAGACAACTTTTGAGAGGCAAATCTATTTATTAAATTTTTTTTTTTGCGTTCCTTCCCCCCTTTTTCCTTTTGATGCTTGTTTTTATTAATGAAAAACTATAGGTCATGCCGCCGCTTTTGCCTCGTTCAAAATGGAGGGCAATAAGGAACCTTCTACTTTATTCTGTTTTGCTGTCCGCAGTCCTACCGGCGGTAAATTGCATATTATCGAAGTAGGTACTCCGCCAACCGGAAATCAACCGTTTGTCAAAAAATCCGTAGATGTCTTCTTTCCACCCGAAGCCCAGAGTGATTTCCCCGTGGCAATGCAGGTTTCCTCGAAATATGATACCATTTATTTGATAACCAAATATGGTTACATTCATCTTTACGACATGGAAACGGGTACATGCATCTACATGAATCGCATCTCGGCGGATACAATATTTGTGACGGCTCCACACGAATCAAGTGGCGGCATCATTGGCGTAAATCGTAAAGGTCAAGTTTTATCGGTGACAGTTGATGAAGAACAGATTATACCCTACATTAATACGGTCTTGCAGAACCCAGATTTGGCTTTGCGCATGGCTGTGCGCAATAATCTTTCGGGTGCCGAGGAGTTGTTTGTTAGAAAGTTCAATAAATTATTTACTGCCGGCCAGTATGCCGAGGCCGCCAAGGTGGCTGCCTTGGCTCCCAAGGGTATCCTGCGTACGCCGCAGACCATACAGCGTTTTCAGCAAGTACAAACGCCGGCTGGTTCTACAACACCACCTCTATTGCAATATTTTGGTATATTATTGGATCAGGGTAAATTGAATAAATATGAATCTTTGGAATTATGCCGCCCGGTGTTGTTGCAAGGCAAAAAGCAACTGTGCGAAAAATGGCTGAAGGAGGAGAAACTGGAGTGCAGCGAAGAATTGGGCGATTTGGTCAAGACCTCGGATCTTACTTTGGCCTTGTCCATTTACTTGCGAGCCAATGTTCCCAACAAGGTTATACAATGTTTTGCTGAAACAGGGCAATTCCAGAAGATTGTATTGTATGCCAAGAAGGTGAACTATACTCCGGATTACATATTTCTATTGCGTTCTGTTATGCGCACCAATCCAGAACAGGGGGCCAGCTTTGCTTCCATGCTGGTGGCCGAAGAGGAGCCTTTGGCGGATATCAATCAAATAGTGGATATATTTATGGAACATTCTATGGTGCAACAGTGTACGGCATTTTTGTTGGATGCCCTTAAGCACAATCGGGCCAATGAGGGCGCTTTGCAAACTAGACTTTTGGAAATGAATTTAATATCGGCTCCCCAAGTGGCCGATGCTATTTTGGGCAATGCCATGTTTACGCACTACGATCGTGCCCACATTGCACAATTGTGTGAAAAGGCTGGTCTGTTGCAACGAGCTCTGGAACACTACACCGATTTGTATGACATTAAGAGGGCCGTTGTTCATACTCATCTCTTGAATGCCGATTGGTTGGTTGGTTTCTTTGGTACTCTGTCCGTAGAAGATTCTTTGGAATGCTTAAAGGCCATGCTGACTGCTAACATCCGACAGAATTTACAAATTTGTGTTCAAATTGCTACGAAATATCATGAACAATTGACCACCAAAGCTTTGATCGATCTGTTTGAAAGCTTTAAATCCTACGAAGGTCTCTTCTATTTCTTGGGATCTATCGTCAACTATTCACAAGATCCGGAGGTTCATTTCAAATATATACAGGCAGCCTGCAAGACAAATCAGATTAAGGAAGTGGAACGTATATGCCGCGAGTCCAACTGCTACAATGCAGAGCGCGTTAAGAATTTCCTCAAAGAAGCCAAACTAACCGATCAATTGCCTTTGATTATTGTTTGCGATCGTTTTGATTTCGTACACGATCTGGTCTTGTACTTGTATCGCAATAATTTACAAAAATACATTGAAATTTATGTGCAGAAGGTAAATCCTTCGCGTTTGCCGGTGGTAGTGGGTGGTCTCTTGGATGTCGACTGTTCGGAAGATATTATAAAGAATCTTATTTTGGTGGTCAAGGGCCAGTTCTCCACCGACGAACTTGTGGAGGAAGTAGAAAAGCGCAATCGCTTGAAATTGTTGCTGCCCTGGCTGGAATCGCGTGTCCACGAAGGCTGTATTGAGCCGGCCACACATAATGCCCTGGCTAAGATTTATATTGATTCGAATAACAACCCTGAACGATTCCTTAAGGAAAATCAATATTATGATAGTCGTGTTGTGGGACGTTATTGCGAGAAACGTGATCCTCATTTGGCCTGTGTCGCCTACGAACGAGGTCAATGTGATCGTGAATTGATTGCTGTTTGTAACGAGAACTCTTTGTTTAAGAGCGAAGCCCGTTATTTGGTAAGACGCCGTGATGCTGAACTTTGGGCTGAAGTGCTCGCCGAATCGAATCCCTACAAAAGGCAACTTATCGATCAAGTGGTTCAAACCGCTTTGTCCGAGACCCAGGATCCCGATGATATATCTGTCACCGTCAAGGCCTTTATGACCGCCGATTTACCCAATGAACTTATTGAACTGTTGGAAAAAATTATCTTGGACTCTTCCGTGTTCTCCGATCATCGCAATTTGCAAAATCTTTTAATTCTGACCGCTATTAAAGCCGATCGTACACGTGTTATGGATTACATTAATCGCTTGGACAACTATGATGCCCCCGATATCGCCAATATAGCCATATCGAATCAATTGTACGAAGAAGCTTTTGCTATCTTCAAGAAATTTGATGTCAACACCTCGGCTATACAAGTGCTAATCGAACAGGTCAATAATCTGGAAAGAGCTTATGAATTTGCTGAACGTTGTAACGAACCTGCTGTATGGTCTCAATTGGCCAAGGCTCAGCTGGATAAGGGCTTAGTTAAAGAAGCCATTGACTCTTACATCAAGGCTGATGACCCCAGCGCCTACATGGATGTCGTAAATGTGGCTTCCCAATCGGATTCATGGGAGGATTTGGTGCGCTACTTGCAAATGGCCCGTAAAAAGGCCAGAGAATCTTACATTGAAAGCGAATTAATTTATGCCTACGCCCGTACAGGCCGCTTAGCCGATTTGGAGGAGTTCATTTCAGGACCCAACCATGCCGACATACAAAAGATCGGCGACAGATGTTTCAATGATGGCATGTATGACGCCGCCAAATTGCTTTACAACAATGTGAGCAACTTTGCCCGTTTGGCTATTACTTTGGTGTATCTCAAGGAATTCCAGGGAGCTGTTGATTCGGCCCGCAAGGCCAATTCCACACGCACTTGGAAGGAGGTATGCTTTGCCTGCGTAGATGCTGAGGAATTTCGTTTGGCTCAAATGTGTGGCCTACATATTGTGGTGCATGCCGACGAATTGGAAGATTTAATCAATTACTATCAGGACCGCGGCTACTTTGAGGAACTCATAGCTCTGCTTGAGTCAGCCTTAGGCTTGGAGCGTGCTCACATGGGCATGTTTACCGAATTGGCCATACTCTATTCGAAATTCAAGCCGTCGAAAATGCGCGAACATTTGGAATTGTTCTGGTCGCGTGTCAATATACCTAAAGTATTACGTGCTGCCGAGTCAGCCCACTTGTGGTCGGAGTTGGTATTCCTTTATGATAAATACGAGGAGTACGATAACGCTGTAATTGCTATGATGGCTCATCCCACCGAAGCCTGGCGTGAAGGTCACTTCAAAGATATTATCACAAAGGTTGCCAACATTGAACTCTACTACAAAGCTATACAATTCTATTTGGACTTTAAGCCTTTATTACTCAACGATATACTTTTGGTATTGGCACCACGCATGGATCACACAAGAGCTGTAACATTCTTTACGAAAACCGGCCACTTGGCCTTGGTCAAACCCTATTTACGTTCCGTGCAATCGCTTAACAACAAGGCCATCAATGAGGCTTTGAATGGTCTCTTGATTGAAGAGGAAGACTATCAAGGGCTACGCAACTCTATAGATGGTTTCGATAATTTCGATACCATTGCTTTGGCCCAAAAATTGGAGAAACATGAATTAACTGAATTTAGACGTATTGCTGCTTATCTCTATAAAGGTATGTACGCTAAAAAGAACGTGGCACAGGCTTTTATTAAATGCAGCTTTAAAATTTTTGTATAATAAATTATTATTTTTTTTTTTGCAAAACTTAGGCAACAACCGCTGGAAACAATCAGTTGAATTGTGTAAAAAGGATCGTTTATATAAGGACGCTATGGAATATGCTGCTGAATCTGGTAAACAAGAAATTGCCGAAGAACTGCTGGCTTGGTTCCTCGAACGTAATGCCTACGATTGTTTTGCTGCCTGCTTATTCCAAGTGAGTACAGACACACACACACACACACCATATATATACTTAAGAATATCAGGAACCAATTGGAACATAGAAAAACGATTTTATAAAACTACAATATATTTTAAAAACAACTCATAATCTTTGAGCATAAATATGTGTCTTAAAGTTAAAACTTTTTTTTTATATTGCAAAATATGCAATTATTAACCTTAACGTGTTTGGCGTTTTTGTCCCTCAAATTCGATATTTTTGTAATGGATTAAAGAAAATTCTATTAAAAATATTTGAATTTGAAGGTTAATTATGATAAGGGACAATCCCCCTATTTTGTAATTATTAGTCAACGTAAATATAATAAAATTTTCAATTGACACATATAATATAAATATTCACCTCTATTGTGAATAAAATTATTCCCATGAAAAAATTCCCAAACTTGCTATTGTGAATGTTTCGTTATGAAAAATTTTTTGGTAGTGAATTACCAAACATAAAAATATGGCATCACCAGTGCTTACCCTATGGAATTATTCTACAAAATTAATTTACATAGGGTCTACAACTGCGATTAACTCTGACATAATATTTGAAAGAACGTCGGCAGAATGAGAGAACGGATTTCTTCATCTTAATCTTAATGTTTGCCAAGGGGAATACTACTCTTATAAGAATTCATAATTCATTGGCAGCCGTGGAGAGAGTGTTTATAATTTGCGAAGAAATTTGATAAAATTATTGGTGTTTATTGTTTGCAGAGTGAACTAAATTTTAAAATAATTGTGTCACAATTGTAAAATCAGCATTCACAAACAACTAAAGATTTCAATGGCGTCTTTTTATACACAAATACAAATGCATGTGCTTATTTGACAGTTCATCTCATAAGATTGTTGTTATAGGATGTCTTATAAGATTGAGATAACACTAATTTGAAGTCTACACGTAACACAATTCGCTCTGCGATTGAATTTGACGCTCTCATCTTACATATTATGTTACGTGTAGACCCTATGTTATAAATAATTGACAATGGAAACGAGAAGCGAACATGTCAATTGTAACACTCTATTGAATTTACATTCAGACCGTAGAATCTGGTCCGAACTAAAAAAATGCACTTAAATCTGTTTTATTTTAACTTTTTCTCCTATGTAATTCATTGCATATGGATTTCTTCTCTTCAGGCACCACAAAGCCGGTCTCTTTTTTTTCAGACTTGGCGCAAAACTGCCAGGAATAGGATTTTTTTTAATTTTTGGAATATGTGGTCTCTACAGCGTATGAAAATATAACCAACGATTAGGTTTTATTATTTTTATATCCTTCAAGGATTTTCAGGACACGCAAAATCGATGCATGCCAGTCTATTTCACAGTGGGCTAACAGAAACAAAAATATTGAAACTGAAACCAGCTACCCACACAATCGATGCATCACGGTCTGAAAGGGTTGTAAAGATTTTAAACGCCTGCTGCGAAAATCTAGCACATAATATAATTTATTTTTGTACAATTAAAATAAAGCACTTATAAATAAATAGTTCACAATAGAAACAAACTATTACTCCCAAACAATTCACAATAGAAATTTACTACCAAAGTGTTCACAATACTGATTTACCCCGAATGGGAATATAGTTTTGCTCCCAAAACAATTCATTCCCATAACATCCGCGATACTTGTTACATTATTTCACTACATATTTTATTATTATTTTTTTATGCTTCATGCCAAAAATGATCTCTAAAAATTGGGACTAAAAATTATTGACACTAATTGGAATTCGGCTGAAGCCAATGTTTTTATAGAAAGTTTACTTTAAAAAACTTTTTATTTGTTAATTGTGACTGCATTTATGCTGTTATTTAAGAATGGCAATGCCACGCAACGAAAGCCGCCACTAGTACAAAACTATTGTTTTTCGTGGCGATGGCACAAAATGTCTTCACAGCATAAAATTGTTGCTTGTTTATTATTCTAATGGTTTTAGTTTGAATAGGGAATGGCTTTCCATTATCCCAAGTCAAATTTTGTTTGCAAAACGACCGGCTTCTGTAAAATTTTAAAATTTTTTTCTTAATTATGAGAAAACAAAAATTATTATATAAAATCTTCTGTAAAATTTCAAAATTTTTTTTCTTCGAAAATTTATGACAAATTATTATAATTATTTTTTATTATTGTTATAAAATACATTTATTCTTGTTTTATTTAGTGCTATGACTTATTAAGACCCGATGTTATTCTGGAACTTGCATGGAAACACAATATTATGGACTTTGCCATGCCTTATATGATACAAGTAAGTGGTTTATTCGATTTAAATAGTTTTCTTGAATATAATAGACTCTTATTAAACAAACGTAAATTTGTTGTATTATATAAAATTTTTAGGCTACTAATTTTGTATGCTTTAAAGAGTTTTTTATCGGAGCATACGGCCTTGAAAAACTTTCAAAGGTCTAAACCATAAAAAATTATCTTATTAATAATATAATTTGAATTGAATTTGAAAATAATTTTTTTATGGCTTGTTATTGCTTTTAGGTCATACGTGAATATACCGCCAAAGTGGATAAACTGGAACAAAACGAACAACGACGAGAAAAGGAAGATGAAACTGTTGAACATAAAAACATAATCACCATGGAACCTCAATTAATGATAACAGCTGGTCCTGCAATGGGTATACCACCACAGTATGCTCAAAATTATGCTGCTGCTGCAGCAGCGCCCGGTTATGCGCCTAATATGGCTTATCCACCCGGTTATGGCATGTAGGCTTTCTTTAAATATGATTTTAAACAATTACTCTAAAACTAACTATGAATAAATGAAAAAGAATTAATTAAAGAAATAATTTAAACGAAACAAACAAAAGAACAACAAAATTTATTGAAATTCCATGTTTATTATATTATAATTTTTGTTCTACTTTTAATTTCTTTATGTAGTTCAGTTTATTATTTTTTCTTTGTCGTAAATAATAATTCTATCTAATGCTTAAGTCTATAATTCCATAAAACCATAAATCCTAGAAACAGGCAACAGAAAACACTTGCATAAAAATTTAAACCGCAAAACATCAGGTTTTGAAACGAAAAAGGGCTAAATATTTCAATTAATGTTTAAATAATTTGCATTCTTATTTTTTTTTTTATAACTTATTAATATTTTCCTTTTTGATATTTATTCACTTAAATTATTTTTATATCATTTGTCTTCTTTTTTTTTGTATATGTTTGTAGTTTTTTTTTCTTTTAAGAATTATTTGTAAAATTTTTCTTTAACCTTTTTTTTTAATGTTTTATGTAAGTTTTCAACTCTAGCTTCGTTTTTTAAGCCCTTTCCCATTATGTAATTCCTATTATAATTACTATTACATTTTTATATGTATGTTCTCAACACATAAAATAAAAACTTTATTTAAAAATTATCTTATCGTATTATCTACTATAAAACGTAACGAAATTGCAAAAACAAAACAAAAAGAAACAAATTTAGTTTAAAAAATAAAATTGAATTGAATATACATACATTAATTATATTGCATATTTTTTTTTGTTTAAATTAATCTGTATTTTTATTTTATTCTCCTTATTAAGTTTAAATATTATTAAATTAAATTAAAAACCAACAAAAATACACACATAATAGTAATGCCGCTCCATTCAACAACAAAATATACGCTCTATTATATATAATCGAATGAAATTTGCATTTGGACTTTATTTCAATTTTAGTTTAAAACGATTTTTTAATATTTTGCTTAATCTCTCGTCTAAAATTCTTAAAAATTTCTTATTCAATATACATATTTTTATTTTTTTTTTTAAATAAATTTTTTTATCATAAAAAATTTTAGACGTTACCCTACGTTGGCTGAAGTGTTCATCGCGTTGACTATAAAGCAAATATTTATGAAAAAGTGTTGGCTTTTACGCCGGAGACATTTTTATTTAATATTTTTTTGTAGTAGATTAAAAATGCAGGTTTTAATCTTGTACAATAAACGCATTGACAGTTTAATCAGCATTCACATAAATTTGTATTTGGGGTGTTTTATGCTAATTACAACGCTCTCTTTATATTTATAGCATTAAAAATTACTGCCGAGCAAAAATCTATTCGTAAATTAAAAACGCTACTGTTTGATATTGTTTTTTATGTTGGTAGTACTGCTGCTTTTAAGGTGACAACCACTGACAAACTCATATAGAAAACTGAAAACCACTAAGAACAAGATTTTTTTATCATTATTTTTTATTATTATTTACTATTATTATTTACTATTATTATTATTTACTATTATTAATATTTTTTTATTATATATTTTTTATTATTATTTTTTATTATTATTATTTTTTATTATTATTATTATTTTTTATTATTATTGTTATTTTTTATTATTATTATTTTTTATTATTATTATTTATTATTGTTTTATTATTATTTTTTATTATTTTTTTATTATTATCATATTTTATTATTATTATTATTATTATTATTATTATTATTATTATTATTATTATTTATTATTATTATTTACTTTTGTATAATTATATTTTATTATTATTTATTATTATTATTATTGTATTTTATTATTTTTTTTATTATTGTTATTCTTTATTAGTGCTTTTTGTGTGTTATGTGGTCAAGTAATTGAGACAATATGTCGAATAAACGATTAAAAAAAGTATTTTTTATTATTATTTTTTATTATTATTTTTTATTATTATTTTTTTATTGTTATTTTTTATTATTATATTTTATTATTACATTTTATTTTTGACTTAAAATATAATACCTGAAATTAATTTATGATCGTCCTGTACTGTAAACCGAATCCGAATAAATTTCTCTTTTATTTTGTAATAGATTAAAGACAAATGGTTAAATTTTTCCTCTATCTATTCCAAAATGTCGAATTCGATAAGGATGAATAAATTAATATCAAATATTTCAAACTGAAAAACTAGAAAACTACAAAAAATCTGAACATATAAATGGTTTTAGTTTATTTTTTTTCTAAAGCGAGTCGTTTTAAGTCTGACTCTTGGCTTTTGCAAATAAAATAAAAAAATTTCGTTTATATTGACAATAAAAAAAATTAAATTTATATTCTTTCAAATATAAACTCCCAAACGGAAATTTGTAATTTATTTACAAAACCAGGGGCCAAATTAACGATATCGAGCGCAATTTTATTGCAATTTATACACAAATTTCGAGCGATATCGAATGCTTTAATTTGTCCCCAGGCAAATAATAACTAATATAATTTAATTAAATTACTAATATTAATATACATAATTAAGCTATTTTTTACTGCCTGTTTTTGTATATAAAATAATTTTCGTTTTAGTATTTACTATTGAAACGACTATAAAAAACTCGAACTTGTTATTCCCCCTGATTGTGTAAGGCGCTGGCGTTTACGACTCAGGCGTTTTTTGTAGTAGATTAGAGAAAATTGCGTGTGTGATTCTTTAATCTTGTACAAAAAACGCCTTCGTCGTAAACGCCAGCGCCTTGCACAATCTGGCTGATTGTTTCAATATAAAATCCCAATCGAAAATTTTTAAATTATTTGCAAAAAATATATATTCTTTGCAATAGAATACTGCAGTGCAACGGATTTGTTAATTTTTTTCTTTAGTAGAAAACATCGCCTTGGGGAAAAACAACAATTTGTTTTCGACAATTCAAAATTCCATTGAAAACTAATTTTGCAAACTTTCGAAATTAAATATGATATTTTCTTTTTGCCAATTTAAGTTATAAAGCAATTACTTTTTAAGTTATTTTACACACAAATGATTTTGTATAAGATTTTTCAGTATATTAAAAACTCATCTTGACTCACATTCATCTTTGGTACATCATGGAAGCCGTAACAATAATTTGGAACATGTTTGTATAATTAATTTGTAAATATTTGTGAATTTCCTTAGCGTGTTTTATTGTTCATAATGCCTTATGTTTGCTAAAACTATTTGTAGAAAATTAACGTAAAAAAAATATGTAATAAAAAAAACAGATATTAATTTTAATTTTATAATGCTCTAATCGGGAGTAAAGCGCCATCATATTTCCCTTATTCTTTAGCTATTTGTCAACGTTACATCAGCGACCATGTCGACTACAATCGACTAGTGCCGACGGCCTGTGACTATTTTGCTAAGGTCTAGAATATTAGCAAGAGAAGATTAAAAGTCGCCAAAGGCTGAAAAAAGAGACAACGTAGTATTCTAATCTTGACATTGCCTTGACCTGACGTTGACAAATAGTTACAGAATACGCAGGATTAATTTATAATTTCAGTGGATGTAAATTTTTACCTTTTATAAAATTTACTACCTCTTAACACACTTCTTACATATTTATTTATTTTTAATTTACACTCACTCTTCCCTGGAATTGTTTAACCTATTAATATTCTGTCTTTATTTTCTTTTAGCTACAAATAATTACAGCCTAATTGTCATTAAGAAGTATTCCTGTTAAACAAACAAAATTCCTCCTAAATGAAAATTTATTAAACACAACTACATACAGATTTAACAACTGCATTAAAAAACCAAAACAGCCTGGCGAAATATTTAAGACTCGAAAACCAACAGCAAACAGTGGCAAATAGCAACAGATAAGAAAAAAAAATAAATTCATTTATCTTCTTTAATTAAAATTAACTAGTACAATAAATTATTTAAAAAAGTATCAGTAGCGTAGTAAACGATGGTTAAGGCAGGATGATCTATGAGAAAGAATCTATTATTAAGATTGTTTAAAACTGAAAGGTGTAAGAAAATAGCAAAAACTGAGACAATTTATATATTTCAAAATACATTTTTTTAGAACATAAAAAAAAAGAACGATCGTACATACCAGACTGTGTCCATTTTCTAACTTCATATTTTAATTTTAAGTTTAATTTCTAAATGAAACTTAAATAAGCGACCTTTCTTCGCATTTCATCGTTTTTATTATTGAAATAATGTGTAAAATGCGCGTGCATTATTTGAAAATTAATTAGAGTCTTTTTTGTGGAAGTTCATGAAAACTCAACCACATGATTTAGAATGGTTACACTCTTTGCGCAAAAGTATGTAAATTTTTATAAAAACAATAATTTAAGACTAAAAAACTGACATAAAGTTCTCAGAAATAGTTTTTCAATGGAGTATAATATTAAAATTTTTAAAAAGGGAAATCACAGCAATATCCGATATATTTTTATTAAGAATATTTTTATTCGCCAGCAATGTTTTATTTTATTTTTTTGTAATTCCTTATTTACAATATGTCTATAAGTAAATTTCAATCAATTTAAAATTTAAAATTCCTGCCTGATTCACGATGTATCGCTTGTAAATACATTTAAAATAAAATTTTACCACGGCATTCGTAAAATTTAAAATAAGTTTGAAATGTATTTTAATCAAATATTTTCATACAAAATTTTCTTAAAACACATTTCAAATACGTTTTATTTTTTATGAATATGGGGGCTAGAATTTAAATGTGCAATACCGAGTGACATCGTGGTTCAGGCGGTTCATTTGCAAGAATTTTTCTTTTTAAATAGAAAATTTTTGCAACACATTAAAATTTTATAAGAAAGCGGATAATTTAGTGAAAAATTATTACAAATAAATATTTTAGAAGGTTAAAAGAATAAATTAAGATTTTCGCGTAGTCCAATTCATCAGTATTTTATTTTATTTCCTAGCGTTAGTTTTTCAAAATCAAGCACAAACTTATTGGATTCTATAAACTGTATCATTAAGATATATTACCCCTTATTCTATTTGTCAACGTCACGTCAAGACAATATCGAAAATAGGACACTTACATACCCTTTCTGTGCAACAATTAACTACTTCTGACAGCCTCTTACTACTCTCTATGTCGTTGAATATAGCAAAAAGGTGTGAGAAATTGACAATTGTTGAAGAGAATGAGTATAGAAGTGTTTTAACTTTCATATTGTCTTGACGTGACGTTGACGTTGACAAATAGAATAAGGGGGATTAATTAATTTCTAGTCACTTTTTTTATTGGTCTGTTACTAAAAATAGAAAAATTAAAAAAACAATGTTTACTTCTAAAATGTAGTAGGTAGCACCTAAAGACTTTTCAAGCCTAATTTGTAAAAAAAGATTTTATGTTTTGAAACTGCTTATTTGACAAATTTTGTAAAGAAATTTGACAAATTTTGTAAAGAAATTTTGAGAAACTTTGTAAAGAAATTTAATAAATTTTGTAAAGAAATTTGACAAATTTTGTAAAAAATTTGCCAAATAAGAAGGTTATAAACATAAAAGCCCTTATTCATAAAAAATATCCTTGATTTATTAAAGGTTTATAAAAAAGATTTCCATACAAAATTGGTTTTATAAACACTATAAATCATAAATATTTTTTATGAATACAGTGTTTTTGATTCATAAGAGTTATAAAGTAAATTTTTGTATGGAAATTTTTTTTTCTAACCTGTTTTAAATCAAAAAAATTTTATAAATTTGTCCTTTAGTCCACAAGAAATGCAGAGTCAAAACACAGTTTCAATATTGGAAATTTAATTTTGTGGAAAGTTTAATAACAAGAATTTATTTAATATTGCAGTGGATAAACCGCAACTTAGCCTAATGCTGCATTTAAATATTTCCTCTCCATTTGAACAGTCTAATTTATAAATCAAAATTTGATTTACAAGAGGCTTATAAATTAGATTTAGTAATAAAATTTTGTATGGAAATTTATTTTATTAACCTGTTATAAATCAGATTTTATTTTTAAATTAGCGGCCTTATCCATTAAATATATTTTATGTTTATTAACTGCTTTTTTGACATACATATGTATTTTTTATGTTTTTTTTCAAATAAGTTTTTAATAAATCAAAATTTAAGGCCTTATTCATAAAATATATTTTTGATTTATAAAAGGTTTATAAAACAGATTTTCATACAAGATTTGTTCTATAAGCGCTTTATAAAACAATAATATTTTTATGAATATGACAATTAGTCCTTTATAGTGTTTTTTTAATCAATTACTTGACTAATTTGAATATCTTGTAATTCTGCCAAAGCCCTTTCAAAATTCCATAAAAGTTTTGACTACATTAAGTCAGCAGGAGGCAAATATTTAAAAAAAAATAAAACAATTTTTTTGTATCTGGTGGTAAGAAAAACAAAATTTTCTTACCAATAACCGAATATCCAATATTAACGAACTGTCAATATATTTTTATTTATATTGTTAACTTTTCATTTTTATTAATATTATATTATTTAGTAATAGTCGAACAAACGTATTAAATATATAACAATAAAAAACATATTTTAACAAAACATAAACATTAAAATTAACCAAAATATATACATACATATAATATAAAACAATAAATTCAATGTTTATAAATTCACCATACACTAATATTACTATAACTATTTTTAATTTTTAAAAATTAAACCGTAATATAAAGGAAAACAAAAAGATATACCGAAGATATTGTACTAAATTCAATATGCTGTAATTTATTTGTCTTAATATTAACATAAATAAAAAAAAAGAATGATTATAGTTGAAAAAAAAAAAATAAAAAAAGTTTCTTGACATTAACATCACCAAAAAGCTGTCGCAAGGCAGATTATAAAGCTGCCTTGAGTTGTCGTGTAATTTTTCATATCATATTGCCATGGCGACTGCTATTAAACGATAAAACTTGAAAGAAAAATTTCCATACTATTTTGAAAGTTTAATTCAATATCACGTTTATATATAAAATAAATTTTTAAAAACAAAAATATAAATATTATATGATGCCACGCTTAAAGCCCACTCCAAAAATTGATGTTATTGGCAATTTGGATTTGAGTCCAGAAAAGGCCGTTGGCGACTATATTGAATCGAAACAACAGGATGCCTTTTTTATGTAAGTTTTGCAAACACGTCTTGTCATGCTTTCAAAATAATTTCTTTAGCAAGCCACCAAATTGGGACTCTGCTGGAGATTCAGTGGAATTATTGTTTATACGCAACGAACGTGAACATGCCTCAATGTTGCAGCTCCAAGAAGAAATGCTTGAAAATGCCAAAAAGCAAACGGCCATTAATAGCAGTCGTATACAAAAATTGTATGAAACTCATGCCGATTTGCGAAAACGTTTCATAGAAGTCAATAGTTTTATAAAAGATTGTGTCGATAAGAAAAATATTGCAGAGAAAAAAGTTGCTGAGGAGACTGCCACGCAGGAAGTGGTAAAAGAAAATATTAAGAAATATAAAACCAGTATAGAAGAACTTTGTAAGTTTGCAGTTCCTTCGGATTTCTAAGCAACATAAGAAAGAAAATTTTATTTCACAGCCCAATTTCGTGACGTTTTAAAATCAACTGTACAAGAGTTTGAGCCATACGAAAAGGTTTTGCAAGAGGTAGTAGATAAGTCAGATATTTTTGTGTCCGTCAAAGACTGTATGGATCGCTGTGATGCTTTAAGTAAGTTTAATGGTATATATTAGTAAATAACAAAATAACTGAACATTTTCGAAAATACAGTGCTGGCACAGGTCGAAATTTCACGCTTGGAACAGCAGAAACTTCAAGAAATCGAAGAGATGCGCAAACGTATGGTAAAGATAACAAATGAAGCGGCTCTGGCAGTTTTGGGCTTAAAAAATGATTTAATTGAATTAGAAAGATCATATAATAAAGCTAGAGCGGAGTGTTCGAAATGGGAAAAAATATTAGCCAATGCCAAAGATACGGTGGCAAATTATGATCTGGATAGAGATAGAGCTGTAGATGGTGTCTACTATATGTATAGCCTATTATGTAAAAGGAGAAGTCAGTGGATAAAAAAATCAAATACTGTAGAACTTTACATGTATCTAAAGATTTAATTTCTTTTTAGATCTTGATAAAGTTTATCAACGGCATGAAATTGAAAAACAATTGGATTTTATAAAAGATGAAATAGAAATATTACATGAAGTTAATAAGGAATGCAAGAAAATCATGGGTGCGAAGAAATCGAAACCTCAGAAAAAAATTAAATGAAATTTTGCTTTTACATAAATTTGAAAAATAACACAGAATTTATAATAAAACGGTCTAAATAAATAGTATGTGTTCCAGTGAATATTTTTAAGTGCTGCCAAGTTATAGAATAAGATGTCAAATGCATGGTAAAGCAAATATAAGGTGGCATTGCATTTGCCGCAGCGCTGCCACCTTAAGTATATTTCACCATGGGCAAATGTAAGTAAACATACCCAAGCTGTTGTGAGGAGACATCAACTGTTTTTTATAGATGCCCAATGTTTGTACAATGCTAACGTATACACAAACTATTATATGAGAAAGTTATAAAATATATATATGCCGACTAACCAAAGTAATTTGCTAATATATGTTATGCATATAGGCGTTTTTTTCTATTGTAAAATGGCAGCCTGATTTATGAAAAGTGCTACCACCTCTATTTTGGACGTCTTGATGCAGTCTGGCATACCTTTTAACTAAAGTAAAAGCAAAAAGTGGAGAAAAAGCAGTGTAAAAAAATTTGTTCAGTTTTATTTTGCGGTGGTCATGATTGGTTGTAAAACATTTAACGAGAAGGGACACGGCTAAGAAAACTGTAAAAGTAGAAAAAAGTAAAGCTGCAACAAATATATTAAATTTATATTACTAATATATAAGAAATTTTAGATTTGATAAAACGATAATTCAAGCTGAAAAAGAAAAGCTTTTAAAGGCCAAAGTTACAGCGAAAAAAAGTATAAAAAGCAAAAGGTGGAAGTAAAGAAACAGAAAAAAATACGTGACGGATAGATAAAAACCAACCATTTTTGGGTGAAAAGTGTACCATAAAAAAAGATAAAACAGAAATTGAATAATAAAACTTTGTTTTAAACAAATTTCATAAATCTCTTGAATATTTGCCATATAATTGTCAAGTGTTATTATAGTGTAAAGAAAATTTCAAGAAAAAGTACACCAACAACACGCCCAATTATAAAGTGCATAGGAATTTAAGCAAACGTTTTCATTACAATTCCTTTTTTTCGGTGCAGTGCGTTTGCCGTAATTTGTTTTAAAATTTAATTGAATTTTTCATGACTTATTTTCTAGTGTCAGCATGGAAGTGAATCATTGAATATCTGTTTTTCATAAAATAGTTGTTGTGTTTGTTTAATTTAGTTTGTGGCTGTTCTGTGCGAGTTTATTTTAACAAGTTTTCGTCATCGCATTGGTTGCGCGCCGCTGCTAAGAACTTTTTTTCTTGAGCGATCAAATAGATTTTCTTTTCTGAAAACTGAAATACGTACATTCATGTGTACATCTGTTTTGTATAGAACAATAGCAAATTTAATTTCTGTAGTGGCTGAATTTTTTCCCATTTCAATGTTTCTTTTTTTTTTGTGAGTGAAATTGTTATATAGTGCGTGCGGTGTTTACAATTTTGGTTAATCTAATTTTCTATTTTTTTTTTGCATTTTAGTATACTTCTTCATTCACATGCGTGCATGCATATATATACATTATACTTGAATTCCTTTTCTGTATTAGTTAATTAAAAAATACGGAAAAAAAATTTTAATTTGACTTATTACTCCAATTGGAATATAAAAAAAGAAGAAAAATTCAATACAGTGTTTCTCAATGTGATTTTTTTGTGTGTGGGACTAATGCAGCATTAATTTCTTGAATAAAATCGAACAACAACAATAGGATTAGCAACAGACATCTAAACAAACAATAAATATAACAAACTCTTTCTCCTATTGTCAATTAACTAAAAATAACAAAAAGTAAAGAAAAAAAACCCAAATCATAAATAAGAAACATTAACAAGAAAACATCATGGCGGATTTTGATCTGAATGTTGACAGTTTAATACAACGTTTACTGGAAAGTAAGTTATTAATTTATTTAATATTATTAAAATATCTAGTATGTATGTATATATCAAAATACTCTTATCTAAATATTCATAAATACTATGATTTATATATTCATATTTGTATTATTAAAACCATTCTTAAGTTTTTCCTTTGGTTTTCTTTTTAATTTCAAACCATAGAAATTTATAGACAAGTAAATATTCTCTTGTTTTTGGTGTGTCTGTGTTCATCTTTCAAAAATTTATTATTACAAATTTATGTAAATACTCGTAGTACCTACAACACTCCTGTATTGTTCATTTCTTCAAAGAGCTATTTGTTTTGTTAACGTTGAAACGTTTTATTTTTTATTTGAAATTCTTTTATAAATCATAATCTGAGTGCTATTAATAGCTGATTCTTTATTATTGTTTACATTTCAAAGTTATCTTATTATGATTTGTAGGCTGTTCTTATTTCGTTTCTGTCTTAAGACGTCTGCTTAACACTCACGTAGTCTGCATAGCGGTACATATTTTGTATATAGTAAATATATAGGAATATAAATAATAGGGGGCCCCTGTATAATTAGGGTTTGCCGCAATTGACTATGATACTGTACAAGTACCCAAATTTATATCATGTGTTGTGCAATTTTTGATTTTCTTGTAGATAAATTAAGTAGGCTGGAAGTGGTGGTGTACATTGGAATGTACTTCCAATTCTGCCTTTTTCATAAATTGAATTACATGCATTTCTATACATATACATAAATATAATATATTTCCATACGTTAGAATTATCCATTGTACGCTTAAGCGGCCCACCCCCTTGCAATATAACAGCAATTTTTCGTATTGTAGGTACAATCATATCGACAATGTGTATGTCATATTCAAAGGTGGCACAATTATTGGCAGAAATCAAAAAAACTTGATTTTTATTGCACAAACCAAAAGAAGTGCAATATAGTGTGAAATGTGTTGGCAACATTGTACAATAAAAAAAGGGTTTCATCACTCATGTCACTAAACATTTTTACATATAATTAATTAGTAATAAATATTTTTTTTTAAATTGAACCAAACCTTTTAATAAATACAACTTCGCAATTTACTAGTCCATATATGCTTTTGTTTTGCTTATAGGTTATGTTCATTTTTTATTGTAAGAACATTGCGCCATGTTTTATTTGAAAATATTGTGCCACTTATTACATAATATAGGCAAAATGGAAATAATATCACGATTAACATGTATAATTATATTGTATAATGGATGGGCCGCTTTATAGGAATGAAAGTAAGCGGGTGCTTATCGATCACTTTAGTAATCATGTGTATATCCCTTGTTAGCGCAGTAATAAATTAACTGTCGATTTCACAACGTCGATAGAGTTCTTTCTTTCTTAGAAATATGTATATTAGAAACAAAAACATTTTATAAAATTTGCTTTTGTTTTAAAATGAATTTATTCGAAGTTGTGAAATAGGCAGTGATAAATAATTCAAATTAATAACCAATATATAGTATGTTTATATGTAATTGTACACAATTTCTAATTATAACTGCCATATATTGAAACAACAGCTGACATTCATAAACAAACTAATTCTGTTTTATAAAGGTTTTATTGAAAATTATTCTGCATGGAAATGTGTTCTATAAATTCTTTATAAAACAAACATATTTTTTACGAATAAGGTCTTGAACTTTTAGATAACTTGTGCCAGCATGGATAATGTAGTAGATGCCGAGTACTGAGTAAATAATATTGCTTAGGTTAGGTTAGGTTGAAGAGAGGTGCATAAGCAGGGGCTATTCCAATCCGTTCAAGATTACACTTAGGCCTCATAGGCTCTTTTATAAGGAGTTCCCATTCTATTATAGGGAACCTCCATTCAAAACCATAGAAACCTCTGAATTTTATTACGTTAAGAAGCTAGTTTCCTCAATGTATCTTCTTAAGTCTCTCCAATTAGAACTTCTGAGAAATTTCATCTCCTGTATAATCTCTTGATTAAATGTTTGTCTTCTGACTTGACTAAAAGCCGGACAGAAGCTCAAGTAGTGCTACAGTGTTTCATCATCTTCCTGACAGGCCCTGCATGTTATATCGTCAACGATACCCATGCGTGCCAGGTGATTCCTCAATAATATTACTTACTTTATGATATTGAAGTTTAGCTGTCCTCTATAAAGTGTAAACTTCCTTAAGTCATACATACACCTGCAAAATATTTGCTATATCACAATACGATATTGAAATTTAAAATATGCAAAGTAAAGAAAAAAAAAGTAAAATAAAAATTTATGCATAATATATTTTTTTCAATAGATAAACGAGTTCTTTGGATGAGAAAGAATTAATTTAATTCAATAAAAGACCTTTTAATTGGTTTTATGTGTGTGAAGATAAATTTAAAGTATTATTAGCGAAGACGCAAACCGAAAGTTGTGCCAAACCTATTCTACAGTTAACAGAGTCCTGTTAATCACTTACCCCGGTATTCATAAAAAAAAACGTATTTGAAATCTGTTTTAAGAAAATTTTGTATGAAAAAATTTGATTAAAATATACATTTCAAACTCATTTTAAATTTTATGAATACCGGGGTTAACATTTGGAGTAAAATTTGATTAAATTTATTTGGGAGGCAAAATCTAGGATATAGAACCAGTTCTGCTCATACGCCATTATAAAAAAACGGTGACCCAGGGAGCCCTTTAAACTGCAGGGAAAGTCTTATATCTGACATAATTTTCGAACTCAAATAATATCATTAAAAAAAATTTTTTTACATAAAAATTTGCTTCAGGAGATTAGTGGCCATTGTGAGAAAATGCAGATGAGTACACATATGCCACTATATACACGTGGTGGCCCAAGGACCCCTTTATATTGCAGCAAATTTTTTGTAAATTTTTTTTTAAATTTATATTAATATGTATATATATTTATGTTGAATTGTTGACCTGTTGTTTTTAATAATATTATGTTGTCGTCTAAAGGTCATGTGTTTGATAAAATTAATAACCATTAAACATTTTCTTTTTATTTAATCTTTATTTAATTTTAATAGCTATTGCTGTTCATCCCAATATTTCGAATAGCTTCGCTATTCATCTTCAGTGGAAACAATGTACAATTAAAATTGAATAATAATTAAATATTTTATAAAAAAGTTTCCATATAATCTGCGTCTATCGTCTTTGGCTGCGAAAAGAATTAAATAAATTTATATTAATCGAATTCCAAAATTATTTCAGATGTAAGACTTTTTCTGCAATAAAGGACTCCCCTTTCAATTTTTCTCGCACAAAATAGTAGTTATTTCTTGAGTTTTATTTATTCCTTAGAAAATAACAGCTACATGTTGATTATTATTATTAATTTTTTTATTCCTGAAAATGAAGAACTTGATGATGAAAGATTTGGCGAAAAAGAGTTGTTAGGAGACGTACAAATGTACACTATTATTTTTGTGATACGCTAGAGAAGTTGTATAATCACTATTGACGGCCCTGACTATCTTAAAAAGGATTTTAGTTGATGCAGCAGAAAGGCAAAACTTGGCTGGAAAATAATTGCTAATATGTAACTCATACAATTGCTGGCACTATGCCATTTGAAAAATATATTTTTTTGCAGTTGCGCTTCTTAATACTTCAACTGTCGTATAAAGTCTAATTAAAATGACCTCTTTTTTTATTAATTGAAAAGAAGTAAACTTTTTATAAATAGTATTTGCCGGCTTTACTTTTTATGTAAAGTTTCACCTCTAACACAATTACATAAAAAAAAATTTGATTTCCTCTTTGGAAATTATTTATTGTCTAATAACTCAATGGCCAGTTAGTTTTAAACTTATTCATAATTTAACCTATACCCGTTTGTGCAATGGAAGCATGTAAATACCAAATAATTTAATTTGCTTTACATTATCGGCAGATTTCCATTTGAATGCATAAAATTCATAAACTTGCTAATTAAACTCTATGAACTTACATTTACATAAAATGCCATTCAAAGCTCATTTAACTAATAGATTGACTCATTTCGTGCTCACAAGAAACATAATTTTTGTTGCAATTAAACACACGATTTTTTTATTCTTTATATGGCTGTATTAACATTTTGTTTTCATTATCATATTTCTCTTTAATTCAATTTGTTTTCATATTTGTATACATATATAATTTTCATAATGTTCTGATCTGGTTGGCGGGGTATAACAAGAAATATTGAAATAAAACAACCTCCCACCCACAGTAGAAAAAAAAATTTACTTGTATACTTAACGTCAATTGAAGGTGACCACACGTCAGCCGAGAGTATTCATTATCGTCCCATAATATCATCATCATCATCACCATCATCATCATCATCAACGCAACATGGAGGTTTGGAAAATCTATAGTAGTTTACTTAACAACATCTCGTTGTAGGTGTAGATTGTATCTTATTTGTCTGCTACAGTGTGTAGCAATTTTATGCCTCTTTTTTTTAAAAATGTTTTCCGACTGATTGATATTGTTTTAATACATACAAATTGGCTTCAACGTTAAATCTTATTATTGAAATCTGGGCCCAAATTATTGCTTTCGATATGGATCGATATCGAGTGGCGTAATATGACTTTTGGTTTTACTGTACAAAAGGTAAAAGCGTTACAGTCGCCTGTGGCGAATATTATACACCCTTCACCAACGTTTGACTGCAGTATAAACAAACATATACTTTCATTCCAGTCCTAGAACTACTTCTTTTTATTTTTCTTATTTTCAATTCTAATTTAGTTTTTATTAAAATATAAAAGTTTTTATCTAAAATAAAAATAAAGAAAAACTAATTTCTAGTTGTGCAGCTCTGGCTCTTTCTTTTTGGGTTTTCTGATTTCCAATCTGGGGTATAAACATTCATTCCAATCCTTCAACCATCTTTTTGATTTTTCTGATTTTCAATTCTAATTTATTTTTTTATTAAAATATAAAACATGTTTGATTGCCAAAGAAAAAATAATTCCCAGTTTTCCAGCTCTGTATCTTTCTTTTGGACCATCTTTTTGATTTTTCTGATTTCCAATTCTAATTTATTTTTTATTAAAATATAAAATATGTTTGATTGCCAAAGAAAAAATAATTTCCAGTTTTCCAGCTCTGGATCTTTCTTTTGGGGTTTTGTGATTTCCAATCTAGGGTATAAATATTCATTCCAGTCCTTAAACCATCTTTTTGATTTTTCTGATTTTCAATTCTAATTTAGTTTTTATTAAAATATAATGTTTGATTGCAAAAAAAAAATAAAAAATAAAAAATAATAATTTCTAGCTTTCCAGCTCTGGCTCTTTCTTTTTGGCTTTTATGATTTCCAATCTGGGTTATAAACATTCATTCCAGTCCTGGAACCATCTTTTTGATTTTTCTGATTTTCAATTCTAATTTATTTTTTATTAAAATATAAAACATGTTTGATTGCCAAAGAAAAAATAATTTCCAGTTTTCCAGCTCTGGATCTTTCTTTTTGGGTTTTCTGATTTCCAATCTGGGTTATAAACATTCATTCCACTCCTTCAACCATCTTTTTGATTTTTCTAATTTATTTTTTATTAAAATATTAAATATGTTTGATTTCCAAAGAAAAAAAATTATATTTTTCCAGCTCTGGAGCTCACTTTTTGGTTTTTCTGATTTATTAATATCTTTCAAAAATATCAAATACGTTTATTGTATATAGAAAAAAAAATTGTTTTAGTTAGCACGTGTTATGTACCAACAAAAATTTCAATTGTCCAGTTCTGGAGCTCTTTTTGACATTTTTGCTTTCTAATACCTATGAATTTCTTTCAAAAATATCAAATATTTTTAAGATAAGAAAAATAAAAAATTTTTTTAAGTTTTATGTACCAAAAAAGTTTTAATTGTCCAACCCTGGAATTGACTTTTTGATTTTTAATACCAATTTAATCCTGAATCATAAAATAGGTTTAATTAACACAAAAAACAAAAATTAGTTTTAGTCAGTTACTTTTTTTATACAAAAAAGTTTAATTTAAGTAATAATATTGAGCCTGAGGTCTTTTTTTATAAAATAAAATTTTTTATTTATTTGTTTTTCAATATAAAACTTTTCAATATAAAAGTTTTCAATATAAAACTTTTCAATATAAAAGTTATTGTTTTATAAAAAAAAGTCCTAAAGCTCAATATTTATTACTTAAATTAAAATAATTAAAGGCCAAAAAATTATAACAAAAAAATAAAAAATTAGTTTTAATTTTCCAGCTCTGGAAATGTAGTTTGGATTTTGCTGATTTTTAATACCAATAGAATTATTTTCAATATATCAATCCAAAAGGCGAAGTCTCTAGTTTTTTTTTCTGGCTTCGGAATACGGATTTCACGAACAGACAGGCGAGCAGAGGGATACCCCACGTTTTCTTAACTCTACTAAATTAAGCCCCTATCCTATAATTTAATTTCCAAAACCTTCCTTCCGTCTCTCCATTGTTGATTACATACAGAAAAATTGCAACATTTTCTCAATTTGTGTTAATTTACAAATAGAATAGTTGCATTTACGAGACACGTTTTTCAGACGGTGGTGTTTGAAAAATGTTTATTAAATTCTATTCTAACTTGGCTTCCGCCGGCTAATTTTGTTCACAAGTTTTTTTCTTCCATGCTAATGATAATAGTGATTATGATGATGGCAAATCATTACAATTGAATTTATCTGATTCTATAATAATTTGTGTATGTGTGTGTGTGTGTGTGTGTGTGTGTGTGTGTGTTTATCTGTAAAACAACAATAACGACTACAGTCGGTTCTTGATAATTTGAATCTCTAGGTAGTTTCAAATGTTTTCCAGGTGACAAATTACAGCATTCGATGGAAATTTCCATTTAAATCGTATTGAAATTTCGAAGGATATCAAATGCGGTAATTTGACTTCACGTTTCTTGACAAACATTTATTAAATTGGAAAAAAACTGTATGTAATTTGATACTCTCGGTAATTTGAATTCAATTCAGCTATTCTAATTGTTGTGTTTGCTAGGAGACACTGCCATAATAATTGTTTATTTGCTGGCAATGCATGCCAACTCACTATTTGGCCAAAATCCCTCTAAGATCACATACTGTCATGGCCTGTAAATTGACCTTTCATGGCCTGTAAATATTTTCACAAACTCAATTCAGCTATTCCAATTATTGTCTGTGACAGAAGACACTCCCATAATCATTATTTATTTACTAGCAATTAGACACCTGTGTGAAGTTAAATTTCGAAATATAAAACCCTAGACACAAACCAATTACGTTAACAGAGCTCTGTTAGCATGTTAACATAGCTCTGTTAAGCATGAAAATTCTGAGTGTTTGTATTCCAAATGGAATACTGGCCACATTTCTGGACCAACCTCGAAAAAAATTAACGGAACAGACAACCATGTCCTTAGCTTTCATTATGTACTAATACTTTGGTATAAATATGCCGATAAGCTATGATTTTTCGTATACAAAAATGATCAAATTCTAGACAGGATAAGTCAGTATCCTGGAAAAATGGTGACATGTGGGCGACTAGAGTTTGTTTTGTTTTGTAGCTCTTGTGGTCCTCTATCACCTCCAATGGCCATAACCCTTAACAGTTGGATTTTTAATGGAGAAATATGGATTTTAGTGAAATTTCATATATGGAATTTCTGTAGAGGATGAATTTCTAGAAAACGGTGACATGTGGGCGACTAGAGTTTGTTTTGTTTTGTAGCTCTTGTGGTCCTCTATGACGTCCAATGGCCATAACCCTTAACAGTTGGATTTTTAATGGAGAAATATGGATTTTAGTGAAATTTCATATATGGAATTTCTGTAGAGGATGAATTTCTAGAAAACGGTGACATGTGGGCGACTAGAGTTTGTTTTGTTTTGTAGCTCTTGTGGTCCTCTATCACCTCCAATGGCCATAACCCTTAACAGTTGGATTTTTAATGGAGAAATATGGATTTTAGTGAAATTTCATATATGGAATTTCTGTAGAGGATGAATTTCTAGAAAACGGTGACATGTGGGCGACTAGAGTTTGTTTTGTTTTGTAGCTCTTGTGGTCCTCTATCACCTCCAATGGCCATAACCCTTAACAGTTGGATTTTTAATGGAGAAATATGGATTTTAGTGAAATTTCATATATGGAATTTCTGTAGAGGATGAATTTCTAGAAAACGGTGACATGTGGGCGACTAGAGTTTGTTTTGTTTTGTAGCTCTTGTGGTCCTCTATCACCTCCAATGGCCATAACCCTTAACAGTTGGATTTTTAATGGAGAAATATGGATTTTAGTGAAATTTCATACTTGGAATTTCTTTAGAGGATGAATTTCTAGAAAACGGTGACATGTGGGCGACTAGAGTTTGTTTTGTTTTGTAGCTCTTGTGGTCCTCTATCACCTCCAATGGCCATAACCCTTAACAGTTGGATTTTTAATGGAGAAATATGGATTTTAGTGAAATTTCATACTTGGAATTTCTTTAGAGGATGAATTTCTAGAAAACGGTGACATGTGGGCGACTAGAGTTTGTTTTGTTTTGTAGCTCTTGTGGTCCTCTATCACCTCCAATGGCCATAACCCTTAACAGTTGGATTTTTAATGGAGAAATATGGATTTTAGTGAAATTTCATATATGGAATTTCTGTAGAGGATGAATTTCTAGAAAACGGTGACATGTGGGCGACTAGAGTTTGTTTTGTTTTGTAGCTCTTGTGGTCCTCTATCACCTCCAATGGCCATAACCCTTAACAGTTGGATTTTTAATGGAGAAATATGGATTTTAGTGAAATTTCATATATGGAATTTCTGTAGAGGATGAATTTCTAGAAAACGGTGACATGTGGGCGACTAGAGTTTGTTTTGTTTTGTAGCTCTTGTGGTCCTCTATCACCTCCAATGGCCATAACCCTTAACAGTTGGATTTTTAATGGAGAAATATGGATTTTAGTGAAATTTCATATATGGAATTTCTGTAGAGGATGAATTTCTAGAAAACGGTGACATGTGGGCGACTAGAGTTTGTTTTGTTTTGTAGCTCTTGTGGTCCTCTATCACCTCCAATGGCCATAACCCTTAACAGTTGGATTTTTAATGGAGAAATATGGATTTTAGTGAAATTTCATACTTGGAATTTCTTTAGAGGATGAATTTCTAGAAAACGGTGACATGTGGGCGACTAGAGTTTGTTTTGTTTTGTAGCTCTTGTGGTCCTCTATCACCTCCAATGGCCATAACCCTTAACAGTTGGATTTTTAATGGAGAAATATGGATTTTAGTGAAATTTCATACTTGGAATTTCTTTAGAGGATGAATTTCTAGAAAACGGTGACATGTGGGCGACTAGAGTTTGTTTTGTTTTGTAGCTCTTGTGGTCCTCTATCACCTCCAATGGCCATAACCCTTAACAGTTGGATTTTTAATGGAGAAATATGGATTTTAGTGAAATTTCATATATGGAATTTCTGTAGAGGATGAATTTCTAGAAAACGGTGACATGTGGGCGACTAGAGTTTGTTTTGTTTTGTAGCTCTTGTGGTCCTCTATCACCTCCAATGGCCATAACCCTTAACAGTTGGATTTTTAATGGAGAAATATGGATTTTAGTGAAATTTCATATATGGAATTTCTGTAGAGGATGAATTTCTAGAAAACGGTGACATGTGGGCGACTAGAGTTTGTTTTGTTTTGTAGCTCTTGTGGTCCTCTATCACCTCCAATGGCCATAACCCTTAACAGTTGGATTTTTAATGGAGAAATATGGATTTTAGTGAAATTTCATATATGGAATTTCTGTAGAGGATGAATTTCTAGAAAACGGTGACATGTGGGCGACTAGAGTTTGTTTTGTTTTGTAGCTCTTGTGGTCCTCTATCACCTCCAATGGCCATAACCCTTAACAGTTGGATTTTTAATGGAGAAATATGGATTTTAGTGAAATTTCATACTTGGAATTTCTTTAGAGGATGAATTTCTAGAAAACGGTGACATGTGGGCGACTAGAGTTTGTTTTGTTTTGTAGCTCTTGTGGTCCTCTATCACCTCCAATGGCCATAACCCTTAACAGTTGGATTTTTAATGGAGAAATATGGATTTTAGTGAAATTTCATATATGGAATTTCTGTAGAGGATGAATTTCTAGAAAACGGTGACATGTGGGCGACTAGAGTTTGTTTTGTTTTGTAGCTCTTGTGGTCCTCTATCACCTCCAATGGCCATAACCCTTAACAGTTGGATTTTTAATGGAGAAATATGGATTTTAGTGAAATTTCATATATGGAATTTCTGTAGAGGATGAATTTCTAGAAAACGGTGACATGTGGGCGACTAGAGTTTGTTTTGTTTTGTAGCTCTTGTGGTCCTCTATCACCTCCAATGGCCATAACCCTTAACAGTTGGATTTTTAATGGAGAAATATGGATTTTAGTGAAATTTCATATATGGAATTTCTGTAGAGGATGAATTTCTAGAAAACGGTGACATGTGGGCGACTAGAGTTTGTTTTGTTTTGTAGCTCTTGTGGTCCTCTATCACCTCCAATGGCCATAACCCTTAACAGTTGGATTTTTAATGGAGAAATATGGATTTTAGTGAAATTTCATATATGGAATTTCTGTAGAGGATGAATTTCTAGAAAACGGTGACATGTGGGCGACTAGAGTTTGTTTTGTTTTGTAGCTCTTGTGGTCCTCTATCACCTCCAATGGCCATAACCCTTAACAGTTGGATTTTTAATGGAGAAATATGGATTTTAGTGAAATTTCATATATGGAATTTCTGTAGAGGATGAATTTCTAGAAAACGGTGACATGTGGGCGACTAGAGTTTGTTTTGTTTTGTAGCTCTTGTGGTCCTCTATCACCTCCAATGGCCATAACCCTTAACAGTTGGATTTTTAATGGAGAAATATGGATTTTAGTGAAATTTCATATATGGAATTTCTGTAGAGGATGAATTTCTAGAAAACGGTGACATGTGGGCGACTAGAGTTTGTTTTGTTTTGTAGCTCTTGTGGTCCTCTATCACCTCCAATGGCCATAACCCTTAACAGTTGGATTTTTAATGGAGAAATATGGATTTTAGTGAAATTTCATATATGGAATTTCTGTAGAGGATGAATTTCTAGAAAACGGTGACATGTGGGCGACTAGAGTTTGTTTTGTTTTGTAGCTCTTGTGGTCCTCTATCACCTCCAATGGCCATAACCCTTAACAGTTGGATTTTTAATGGAGAAATATGGATTTTAGTGAAATTTCATACTTGGAATTTCTTTAGAGGATGAATTTCTAGAAAACGGTGACATGTGGGCGACTAGAGTTTGTTTTGTTTTGTAGCTCTTGTGGTCCTCTATCACCTCCAATGGCCATAACCCTTAACAGTTGGATTTTTAATGGAGAAATATGGATTTTAGTGAAATTTCATATATGGAATTTCTGTAGAGGATGAATTTCTAGAAAACGGTGACATGTGGGCGACTAGAGTTTGTTTTGTTTTGTAGCTCTTGTGGTCCTCTATCACCTCCAATGGCCATAACCCTTAACAGTTGGATTTTTAATGGAGAAATATGGATTTTAGTGAAATTTCATATATGGAATTTCTGTAGAGGATGAATTTCTAGAAAACGGTGACATGTGGGCGACTAGAGTTTGTTTTGTTTTGTAGCTCTTGTGGTCCTCTATCACCTCCAATGGCCATAACCCTTAACAGTTGGATTTTTAATGGAGAAATATGGATTTTAGTGAAATTTCATATATGGAATTTCTGTAGAGGATGAATTTCTAGAAAACGGTGACATGTGGGCGACTAGAGTTTGTTTTGTTTTGTAGCTCTTGTGGTCCTCTATCACCTCCAATGGCCATAACCCTTAACAGTTGGATTTTTAATGGAGAAATATGGATTTTAGTGAAATTTCATATATGGAATTTCTGTAGAGGATGAATTTCTAGAAAACGGTGACATGTGGGCGACTAGAGTTTGTTTTGTTTTGTAGCTCTTGTGGTCCTCTATCACCTCCAATGGCCATAACCCTTAACAGTTGGATTTTTAATGGAGAAATATGGATTTTAGTGAAATTTCATATATGGAATTTCTGTAGAGGATGAATTTCTAGAAAACGGTGACATGTGGGCGACTAGAGTTTGTTTTGTTTTGTAGCTCTTGTGGTCCTCTATCACCTCCAATGGCCATAACCCTTAACAGTTGGATTTTTAATGGAGAAATATGGATTTTAGTGAAATTTCATATATGGAATTTCTGTAGAGGATGAATTTCTAGAAAACGGTGACATGTGGGCGACTAGAGTTTGTTTTGTTTTGTAGCTCTTGTGGTCCTCTATCACCTCCAATGGCCATAACCCTTAACAGTTGGATTTTTAATGGAGAAATATGGATTTTAGTGAAATTTCATATATGGAATTTCTGTAGAGGATGAATTTCTAGAAAACGGTGACATGTGGGCGACTAGAGTTTGTTTTGTTTTGTAGCTCTTGTGGTCCTCTATCACCTCCAATGGCCATAACCCTTAACAGTTGGATTTTTAATGGAGAAATATGGATTTTAGTGAAATTTCATATATGGAATTTCTGTAGAGGATGA
This sequence comes from Linnaemya tessellans, assembly GCA_951800035.1. Classification (NCBI taxonomy): domain Eukaryota; kingdom Metazoa; phylum Arthropoda; class Insecta; order Diptera; family Tachinidae; genus Linnaemya; species Linnaemya tessellans. The sequence continues at coordinate 97,359,142 of OX637536.1, read as the reverse complement.
ATTTCTAGAAAACGGTGACATGTGGGCGACTAGAGTTTGTTTTGTTTTGTAGCTCTTGTGGTCCTCTATCACCTCCAATGGCCATAACCCTTAACAGTTGGATTTTTAATGGAGAAATATGGATTTTAGTGAAATTTCATATATGGAATTTCTGTAGAGGATGAATTTCTAGAAAACGGTGACATGTGGGCGACTAGAGTTTGTTTTGTTTTGTAGCTCTTGTGGTCCTCTATCACCTCCAATGGCCATAACCCTTAACAGTTGGATTTTTAATGGAGAAATATGGATTTTAGTGAAATTTCATATATGGAATTTCTGTAGAGGATGAATTTCTAGAAAACGGTGACATGTGGGCGACTAGAGTTTGTTTTGTTTTGTAGCTCTTGTGGTCCTCTATCACCTCCAATGGCCATAACCCTTAACAGTTGGATTTTTAATGGAGAAATATGGATTTTAGTGAAATTTCATATATGGAATTTCTGTAGAGGATGAATTTCTAGAAAACGGTGACATGTGGGCGACTAGAGTTTGTTTTGTTTTGTAGCTCTTGTGGTCCTCTATCACCTCCAATGGCCATAACCCTTAACAGTTGGATTTTTAATGGAGAAATATGGATTTTAGTGAAATTTCATATATGGAATTTCTGTAGAGGATGAATTTCTAGAAAACGGTGACATGTGGGCGACTAGAGTTTGTTTTGTTTTGTAGCTCTTGTGGTCCTCTATGACCTCCAATGGCCATAACCCTTAACAGTTGGATTTTTAATGGAGAAATATGGATTTTAGTGAAATTTCATACTTGGAATTTCTTTAGAGGATGAATTTCTAGAAAACGGTGACATGTGGGCGACTAGAGTTTGTTTTGTTTTGTAGCTCTTGTGGTCCTCTATCACCTCCAATGGCCATAACCCTTAACAGTTGGATTTTTAATGGAGAAATATGGATTTTAGTGAAATTTCATACTTGGAATTTCTTTAGAGGATGAATTTCTAGAAAACGGTGACATGTGGGCGACTAGAGTTTGTTTTGTTTTGTAGCTCTTGTGGTCCTCTATCACCTCCAATGGCCATAACCCTTAACAGTTGGATTTTTAATGGAGAAATATGGATTTTAGTGAAATTTCATATATGGAATTTCTGTAGAGGATGAATTTCTAGAAAACGGTGACATGTGGGCGACTAGAGTTTGTTTTGTTTTGTAGCTCTTGTGGTCCTCTATCACCTCCAATGGCCATAACCCTTAACAGTTGGATTTTTAATGGAGAAATATGGATTTTAGTGAAATTTCATATATGGAATTTCTGTAGAGGATGAATTTCTAGAAAACGGTGACATGTGGGCGACTAGAGTTTGTTTTGTTTTGTAGCTCTTGTGGTCCTCTATCACCTCCAATGGCCATAACCCTTAACAGTTGGATTTTTAATGGAGAAATATGGATTTTAGTGAAATTTCATATATGGAATTTCTGTAGAGGATGAATTTCTAGAAAACGGTGACATGTGGGCGACTAGAGTTTGTTTTGTTTTGTAGCTCTTGTGGTCCTCTATCACCTCCAATGGCCATAACCCTTAACAGTTGGATTTTTAATGGAGAAATATGGATTTTAGTGAAATTTCATATATGGAATTTCTGTAGAGGATGAATTTCTAGAAAACGGTGACATGTGGGCGACTAGAGTTTGTTTTGTTTTGTAGCTCTTGTGGTCCTCTATCACCTCCAATGGCCATAACCCTTAACAGTTGGATTTTTAATGGAGAAATATGGATTTTAGTGAAATTTCATATATGGAATTTCTGTAGAGGATGAATTTCTAGAAAACGGTGACATGTGGGCGACTAGAGTTTGTTTTGTTTTGTAGCTCTTGTGGTCCTCTATCACCTCCAATGGCCATAACCCTTAACAGTTGGATTTTTAATGGAGAAATATGGATTTTAGTGAAATTTCATATATGGAATTTCTGTAGAGGATGAATTTCTAGAAAACGGTGACATGTGGGCGACTAGAGTTTGTTTTGTTTTGTAGCTCTTGTGGTCCTCTATCACCTCCAATGGCCATAACCCTTAACAGTTGGATTTTTAATGGAGAAATATGGATTTTAGTGAAATTTCATATATGGAATTTCTGTAGAGGATGAATTTCTAGAAAACGGTGACATGTGGGCGACTAGAGTTTGTTTTGTTTTGTAGCTCTTGTGGTCCTCTATGACCTCCAATGGCCATAACCCTTAACAGTTGGATTTTTAATGGAGAAATATGGATTTTAGTGAAATTTCATACTTGGAATTTCTTTAGAGGATGAATTTCTAGAAAACGGTGACATGTGGGCGACTAGAGTTTGTTTTGTTTTGTAGCTCTTGTGGTCCTCTATCACCTCCAATGGCCATAACCCTTAACAGTTGGATTTTTAATGGAGAAATATGGATTTTAGTGAAATTTCATACTTGGAATTTCTTTAGAGGATGAATTTCTAGAAAACGGTGACATGTGGGCGACTAGAGTTTGTTTTGTTTTGTAGCTCTTGTGGTCCTCTATCACCTCCAATGGCCATAACCCTTAACAGTTGGATTTTTAATACAGAAATATGGATTATAGTAAAGTTTCATATATGGAATTTGGGGAATTTTCCATTAAGTTGAATGCGTCTAATTAAGCAGAATACTGTTGCATGTTTATACCAGTACAAGTCCATAACATGAGAGAAGGACAAAAAATGTTAATCTCTTTCTCTGGATTTGCTAAGGTGTGAGCAATAAAAAAATTTAACGACCATTTCGAAGCAGGGTGACCGTTGTGGCGACGAACTATCAAATTAACAATTTCTCTCTGACTGTAGCGTTGATCACATCTTTGTCATTTAAAGAGTAATGTTTTTTGGAAGTTCTTCATTACATTAATAGCATAATTAATATACATACATTTTCTTTTGTATAAAAGGTATTATAAAAATTTTGACAAATATGATTATTGTAAATATGTACATTAGAGCGTCTCGAAAAAAAATTTTCGCCGTACACCACCGAATATTGTTGCAAGGTGATTTCAAAAAAAGAAAATTTTTTTTTACAAAAATACGGGTTGCCAAAATACATTTTTCATTATATTTTCTACTTATATAGTCGGATCTCAAAGAGTGATATGTCGATGTTTTTGTCTTGAGGAGGCCAATATTTTGCTTTAGTAGTCATTGGCCTCAAATATATCGTTATTGTATTTACCCACCAGATCTTAGTTCCTACCACCTACTTTTTTAAACCCCGAGAATGTTTTGTTATCGATGATAACAGACCAAGATCCGCTTGGCTATGCTAAGATTTTATCAGCCCGAAGTGCAGCAACGGTATGCATTTGCCAAATGCTCGGTCCACAAGTTCATAATATCATAAAATTCGATAGTGACTCATATTTCAATATGATCAATTGAACCAAACTTAAATTGACTGAGCCGCCATGCATTTCTTCTAAACTCGAGAGCCGTCAAAACATGATTGATTAAAATTTTTTGATTTTACATTAATTTTTTTTATTCTTAATGTTTCGCAAATTAATGTTTTTACACAACATATCAATTTTACATAGACCTAGATCAAAATTTTTGCAGGAAAATGATATAATAAAGCATATCTACCAACTGTGATATTACATCTGTTTCTAGACTACTGCGATGTATATATTTTATACTGAATAAAAATGTTCACTGTTTTTATTGTGAAATATAAAAATTTTATTGTAAATTAACAATTAACCTTATTTCGTTTTTGAACCAGTACCTCTCTGTCTTCACCAATCTCTTCTATCCCCTGCTGAAGAAAATTTTTGGAAATCTAAAATGGTCATACCGTTTAAAACGTTTCATAGATTTTCGCCTTAGCAACAATTATACTATAGAGATTTTTATAAACAAAACAACTCTTTACAGACAAAGAGTATGTCTGTACAGCATGTTAACATATAGCATGTACGTCTGTATGTTAACAACATGAAATTTTAACTTGCTCACACCTTATCAAATCCAGAGAAAGAGATTAACATTTTTTGTCCTTCTCTCATGTTATGGACTTGTACTGGTATCAGCGTTGCCAAATGTGCAGATTTATCTGCATTTGACAGTTTTTCTAAGCATTGAGCAGTTTTGCAGTTTTGCAGTTTTTTTCTTTAAAAACCAGTTTTTCTGTAAATTGTGCAGATTTTGCAGTTTTTACATTTTACTTTTTTACTCTTAATTTTGTTATTTTAATTCCAATTTCTGAAACCATAATTTTACCCCATTTGCTTAATATAACAGTGGCAAGGTTTAACTATACTTTTTTATACGAGTATGTAATTATCACATACATCGTTTTTTTTTTCTAAAGTTGCAGTTTTTTTTGAAAAAGTTATGGCAACGCTGACTGGTATAAACATGCAACAGTATTCTGCTTAATTAGACGCATTCAACTTAATGGAAAATTCCCCAAATTCCATATATGAAATTTCACTAAAATCCATATTTCTCCATTAAAAATCCAACTGTTAAGGGTTATGGCCATTGGAGGTGATAGAGGACCACAAGAGCTACAAAACAAAACAAACTCTAGTCGCCCACATGTCACCGTTTTCTAGAAATTCATCCTCTACAGAAATTCCATATATGAAATTTCACTAAAATCCATATTTCTCCATTAAAAATCCAACTGTTAAGGGTTATGGCCATTGGAGGTGATAGAGGACCACAAGAGCTACAAAACAAAACAAACTCTAGTCGCCCACATGTCACCGTTTTCTAGAAATTCATCCTCTACAGAAATTCCATATATGAAATTTCACTAAAATCCATATTTCTCCATTAAAAATCCAACTGTTAAGGGTTATGGCCATTGGAGGTGATAGAGGACCACAAGAGCTACAAAACAAAACAAACTCTAGTCGCCCACATGTCACCGTTTTCTAGAAATTCATCCTCTACAGAAATTCCATATATGAAATTTCACTAAAATCCATATTTCTCCATTAAAAATCCAACTGTTAAGGGTTATGGCCATTGGAGGTGATAGAGGACCACAAGAGCTACAAAACAAAACAAACTCTAGTCGCCCACATGTCACCGTTTTCTAGAAATTCATCCTCTACAGAAATTCCATATATGAAATTTCACTAAAATCCATATTTCTCCATTAAAAATCCAACTGTTAAGGGTTATGGCCATTGGAGGTGATAGAGGACCACAAGAGCTACAAAACAAAACAAACTCTAGTCGCCCACATGTCACCGTTTTCTAGAAATTCATCCTCTACAGAAATTCCATATATGAAATTTCACTAAAATCCATATTTCTCCATTAAAAATCCAACTGTTAAGGGTTATGGCCATTGGAGGTGATAGAGGACCACAAGAGCTACAAAACAAAACAAACTCTAGTCGCCCACATGTCACCGTTTTCTAGAAATTCATCCTCTACAGAAATTCCATATATGAAATTTCACTAAAATCCATATTTCTCCATTAAAAATCCAACTGTTAAGGGTTATGGCCATTGGAGGTGATAGAGGACCACAAGAGCTACAAAACAAAACAAACTCTAGTCGCCCACATGTCACCGTTTTCTAGAAATTCATCCTCTACAGAAATTCCATATATGAAATTTCACTAAAATCCATATTTCTCCATTAAAAATCCAACTGTTAAGGGTTATGGCCATTGGAGGTGATAGAGGACCACAAGAGCTACAAAACAAAACAAACTCTAGTCGCCCACATGTCACCGTTTTCTAGAAATTCATCCTCTACAGAAATTCCATATATGAAATTTCACTAAAATCCATATTTCTCCATTAAAAATCCAACTGTTAAGGGTTATGGCCATTGGAGGTGATAGAGGACCACAAGAGCTACAAAACAAAACAAACTCTAGTCGCCCACATGTCACCGTTTTCTAGAAATTCATCCTCTACAGAAATTCCATATATGAAATTTCACTAAAATCCATATTTCTCCATTAAAAATCCAACTGTTAAGGGTTATGGCCATTGGAGGTGATAGAGGACCACAAGAGCTACAAAACAAAACAAACTCTAGTCGCCCACATGTCACCGTTTTCTAGAAATTCATCCTCTACAGAAATTCCATATATGAAATTTCACTAAAATCCATATTTCTCCATTAAAAATCCAACTGTTAAGGGTTATGGCCATTGGAGGTGATAGAGGACCACAAGAGCTACAAAACAAAACAAACTCTAGTCGCCCACATGTCACCGTTTTCTAGAAATTCATCCTCTACAGAAATTCCATATATGAAATTTCACTAAAATCCATATTTCTCCATTAAAAATCCAACTGTTAAGGGTTATGGCCATTGGAGGTGATAGAGGACCACAAGAGCTACAAAACAAAACAAACTCTAGTCGCCCACATGTCACCGTTTTCTAGAAATTCATCCTCTACAGAAATTCCATATATGAAATTTCACTAAAATCCATATTTCTCCATTAAAAATCCAACTGTTAAGGGTTATGGCCATTGGAGGTGATAGAGGACCACAAGAGCTACAAAACAAAACAAACTCTAGTCGCCCACATGTCACCGTTTTCTAGAAATTCATCCTCTACAGAAATTCCATATATGAAATTTCACTAAAATCCATATTTCTCCATTAAAAATCCAACTGTTAAGGGTTATGGCCATTGGAGGTGATAGAGGACCACAAGAGCTACAAAACAAAACAAACTCTAGTCGCCCACATGTCACCGTTTTCTAGAAATTCATCCTCTACAGAAATTCCATATATGAAATTTCACTAAAATCCATATTTCTCCATTAAAAATCCAACTGTTAAGGGTTATGGCCATTGGAGGTGATAGAGGACCACAAGAGCTACAAAACAAAACAAACTCTAGTCGCCCACATGTCACCGTTTTCTAGAAATTCATCCTCTACAGAAATTCCATATATGAAATTTCACTAAAATCCATATTTCTCCATTAAAAATCCAACTGTTAAGGGTTATGGCCATTGGAGGTGATAGAGGACCACAAGAGCTACAAAACAAAACAAACTCTAGTCGCCCACATGTCACCGTTTTCTAGAAATTCATCCTCTAAAGAAATTCCAAGTATGAAATTTCACTAAAATCCATATTTCTCCATTAAAAATCCAACTGTTAAGGGTTATGGCCATTGGAGGTGATAGAGGACCACAAGAGCTACAAAACAAAACAAACTCTAGTCGCCCACATGTCACCGTTTTCTAGAAATTCATCCTCTACAGAAATTCCATATATGAAATTTCACTAAAATCCATATTTCTCCATTAAAAATCCAACTGTTAAGGGTTATGGCCATTGGAGGTGATAGAGGACCACAAGAGCTACAAAACAAAACAAACTCTAGTCGCCCACATGTCACCGTTTTCTAGAAATTCATCCTCTACAGAAATTCCATATATGAAATTTCACTAAAATCCATATTTCTCCATTAAAAATCCAACTGTTAAGGGTTATGGCCATTGGAGGTGATAGAGGACCACAAGAGCTACAAAACAAAACAAACTCTAGTCGCCCACATGTCACCGTTTTCTAGAAATTCATCCTCTACAGAAATTCCATATATGAAATTTCACTAAAATCCATATTTCTCCATTAAAAATCCAACTGTTAAGGGTTATGGCCATTGGAGGTGATAGAGGACCACAAGAGCTACAAAACAAAACAAACTCTAGTCGCCCACATGTCACCGTTTTCTAGAAATTCATCCTCTACAGAAATTCCATATATGAAATTTCACTAAAATCCATATTTCTCCATTAAAAATCCAACTGTTAAGGGTTATGGCCATTGGAGGTGATAGAGGACCACAAGAGCTACAAAACAAAACAAACTCTAGTCGCCCACATGTCACCGTTTTCTAGAAATTCATCCTCTACAGAAATTCCATATATGAAATTTCACTAAAATCCATATTTCTCCATTAAAAATCCAACTGTTAAGGGTTATGGCCATTGGAGGTGATAGAGGACCACAAGAGCTACAAAACAAAACAAACTCTAGTCGCCCACATGTCACCGTTTTCTAGAAATTCATCCTCTACAGAAATTCCATATATGAAATTTCACTAAAATCCATATTTCTCCATTAAAAATCCAACTGTTAAGGGTTATGGCCATTGGAGGTGATAGAGGACCACAAGAGCTACAAAACAAAACAAACTCTAGTCGCCCACATGTCACCGTTTTCTAGAAATTCATCCTCTACAGAAATTCCATATATGAAATTTCACTAAAATCCATATTTCTCCATTAAAAATCCAACTGTTAAGGGTTATGGCCATTGGAGGTGATAGAGGACCACAAGAGCTACAAAACAAAACAAACTCTAGTCGCCCACATGTCACCGTTTTCTAGAAATTCATCCTCTACAGAAATTCCATATATGAAATTTCACTAAAATCCATATTTCTCCATTAAAAATCCAACTGTTAAGGGTTATGGCCATTGGAGGTGATAGAGGACCACAAGAGCTACAAAACAAAACAAACTCTAGTCGCCCACATGTCACCGTTTTCTAGAAATTCATCCTCTACAGAAATTCCATATATGAAATTTCACTAAAATCCATATTTCTCCATTAAAAATCCAACTGTTAAGGGTTATGGCCATTGGAGGTGATAGAGGACCACAAGAGCTACAAAACAAAACAAACTCTAGTCGCCCACATGTCACCGTTTTCTAGAAATTCATCCTCTACAGAAATTCCATATATGAAATTTCACTAAAATCCATATTTCTCCATTAAAAATCCAACTGTTAAGGGTTATGGCCATTGGAGGTGATAGAGGACCACAAGAGCTACAAAACAAAACAAACTCTAGTCGCCCACATGTCACCGTTTTCTAGAAATTCATCCTCTACAGAAATTCCATATATGAAATTTCACTAAAATCCATATTTCTCCATTAAAAATCCAACTGTTAAGGGTTATGGCCATTGGAGGTGATAGAGGACCACAAGAGCTACAAAACAAAACAAACTCTAGTCGCCCACATGTCACCGTTTTCTAGAAATTCATCCTCTACAGAAATTCCATATATGAAATTTCACTAAAATCCATATTTCTCCATTAAAAATCCAACTGTTAAGGGTTATGGCCATTGGAGGTGATAGAGGACCACAAGAGCTACAAAACAAAACAAACTCTAGTCGCCCACATGTCACCGTTTTCTAGAAATTCATCCTCTACAGAAATTCCATATATGAAATTTCACTAAAATCCATATTTCTCCATTAAAAATCCAACTGTTAAGGGTTATGGCCATTGGAGGTGATAGAGGACCACAAGAGCTACAAAACAAAACAAACTCTAGTCGCCCACATGTCACCGTTTTCTAGAAATTCATCCTCTAAAGAAATTCCAAGTATGAAATTTCACTAAAATCCATATTTCTCCATTAAAAATCCAACTGTTAAGGGTTATGGCCATTGGAGGTGATAGAGGACCACAAGAGCTACAAAACAAAACAAACTCTAGTCGCCCACATGTCACCGTTTTCTAGAAATTCATCCTCTACAGAAATTCCATATATGAAATTTCACTAAAATCCATATTTCTCCATTAAAAATCCAACTGTTAAGGGTTATGGCCATTGGAGGTGATAGAGGACCACAAGAGCTACAAAACAAAACAAACTCTAGTCGCCCACATGTCACCGTTTTCTAGAAATTCATCCTCTACAGAAATTCCATATATGAAATTTCACTAAAATCCATATTTCTCCATTAAAAATCCAACTGTTAAGGGTTATGGCCATTGGAGGTGATAGAGGACCACAAGAGCTACAAAACAAAACAAACTCTAGTCGCCCACATGTCACCGTTTTCTAGAAATTCATCCTCTACAGAAATTCCATATATGAAATTTCACTAAAATCCATATTTCTCCATTAAAAATCCAACTGTTAAGGGTTATGGCCATTGGACGTCATAGAGGACCACAAGAGCTACAAAACAAAACAAACTCTAGTCGCCCACATGTCACCGTTTTCTAGAAATTCATCCTCTACAGAAATTCCATATATGAAATTTCACTAAAATCCATATTTCTCCATTAAAAATCCAACTGTTAAGGGTTATGGCCATTGGAGGTGATAGAGGACCACAAGAGCTACAAAACAAAACAAACTCTAGTCGCCCACATGTCACCATTTTTCCAGGATACTGACTTATCCTGTCTAGAATTTGATCATTTTTGTATACGAAAAATCATAGCTTATCGGCATATTTATACCAAAGTATTAGTACATAATGAAAGCTAAGGACATGGTTGTCTGTTCCGTTAATTTTTTTCGAGGTTGGTCCAGAAATGTGGCCAGTATTCCATTTGGAATACAAACACTCAGAATTTTCATGCTTAACAGAGCTATGTTAACATGCTAACAGAGCTCTGTTAACGTAATTGGTTTGTGTCTAGGGTTTTATATTTCGAAATTTAACTTCACACAGGTCAATTAGACTTGGGTCCAACTAGCTCATTCGCTCAGTTTTGACAAGAACCTCTGATCAAACCCATTTAAATTACATAGGTTTGATTAAAGGTTCTTGTCAAAACTGAGCGAATGAGCTAGTTGGACCCAAGTCTACTAGCAATGCATGCCAAGTCCTTACCTGCCACAACTTCCATAGATGCTTTTACTTCCTCTGCTACTGTTAAATTAAAGAATCAACTATATTTGCCTCATTTGTAGAATTTAGAGATTGACGTTAATAGTAATTGAAAGCGCAGAAAAAAAATTTTTTTTCTATAATAAATTGTATATATAAATACGACACATGTTTTGTGGTACACTTTAAAGTCCCTTATGGTTCACCGATATTAACGCAACATATATTGTTTGAAAGGTATTTCTATATAGATATGCACAATATAAAAATTTACTATTTATGAATAAAATTTAAATAAAAAAAAAAAGAAAAAAGTTCTTAGTATGAAAGTATTGAAAATAGGCTTAATATTTGCTAAAAAAGCAGCAATAACATGCTTCACTTTCGTGTTTAGGTTTTACTTGCAAAATTATGCAAAAAAAAAAGTGCTGTTCATTTGATTTTTTTAAATATAGATTTCTTACTGATTTTCCCAGGTATTTTAAATTGTAAATTATCGTGGGTCGACTGTTCTGGTTCTATTCCAGTTGGAGTATTTTTTGTTTGTTTTTCAAATATTCATGTGGGTGCTTTTTTACTATTTTTTTTCTCTTTCGGCAGCCTATAGAAACTGGCGGGAATAAATTAAATTTGCTTTGAAAAATTAATTTATTTTATTTGTTTAGAATTGGAATTTATATAAGCGAGCGTATGAAAACAACAAAACTGAAATTGCTTTTAAATAAAGCAATTAATTTTCTTTCATTTTTTTTAGTTGTTTGCTTTTTGTTTTATTTTAAACACGAGTAATAAAAATTAATTTTTATGTTTAAAAATATCTCAATATTTTCGTATATTTTTCTTTCGTTAATTTCATATTTAAACCAAATTAAAATAAAATAAAATAAAATCTCTTTTGTTTAAGTTTTTTTTCTTTCTTATTGTTTTATTTCGCTCTCTCTCACTCTCTCGTGGTGTTCTTGTTTTTGTTTGCCCTAGTTGCGATAAAAAAAAATGTGCTTAATAGACATTAAAATTAATTATACACATGATAATTTTTCATTGTTTTAAATAATTTTTCGAGTGGAGAAAAAGATATACGAGTACATGTCTATTTAAATGGAACAGTTTACAAAAAAGAATCTGTACGAGTAAAAAAAAAGAAAGAAAAATAACAAAATATTCATTCCTGCTGACCAAAAAGTGCAAAAATTGAACAAAGAACAGTGATGAGATGGCGTAGCGGCCTCGTAATCAGTTGTGATCTGGGGCCAAATTACCGCATTCGATATCGATCGAAATTTCAATACATTTTATATACAAATTTCGATCGATATCGAGTGCCGTAATTTGGCCTCTGTTCTGCTTGTTCGATGATCTTCGAAAGTATTATAATATTTGAACACTTTTTATTAAAAAAAAATTCAATTTAATACAAATTTTTAAAGTAATTTGCATATTGGACATTTTAACTGAAGTCGAAATTAAAATTAAAACAAAACTAGCCAATAATTCTCGTATGAATTTTTATTTAATGATTTGTATAAATAATTGATACCCCTAATAAGATATTGACTATGGCGAGAAGAATGTGATCTTTTGTATTTCTTCAAATTTCCTAGAATTCCTTAACCATTTTTTTAACAGAAATAGAATATGTCAATAATTCGAACTTAAGAACTACTGCGTAATGCGACTCGAAAGAGAATGCTTTCGAATTGGAATGCAAATAATGTACAAGTGGGAAGAAAAAGTCAATTAATATATCTTAAAATAGCAGGCGCTCAGAAATGAACTTTATTTTTGCTTATCTAAGACAATCTCATATCTTTTTTTTTTTTGCTAAATTTCATAATTTTATTTTATCAAAACCTTCGCTCCCTCTGTCTGCTTCTCTTATAATTTCTACGTTTGAGATAAAACACCAAAAATATAAAAAAATATAATTTTTATGAACTTTATTTCTCTACAGATTTTTTTTCCTTTGTTTATTTGCCGTTTGGTGTGTCGCAAAAGAATTCAAGGTTTTTATAGCGGAATGATATGAAATAATTCATCATATACTTATTTGTTTTACTCTCGTTGTGCTAATTTCCTTCTTTTTAATATTTATTTATCACGGAAATTATTAGAAATTTGTGTATAAGTATATTTGATGCGGCATAGAGTCTGCAAGATTATTTAATTTGTTGGCTGTGGCCAACAAAACCCTTGTTGTTTTCACAAACAACCCCAAAATGTTACTTTGAGCGCTGACAAATTTTGTGTGTGTGTTTTGTTTGTTTTTTTATTTTGCACACTTTTCTTATATAATAAAAAATTAAAACTAATAAAAATCTTTACATAACACAGTCCAGAAAGATCTTTATTCTCAACAGTTTTTTCTTTTGTGCTTTTTGAATTCAGTATCCTTAACCCATTGACTACCATTCTACACTAGTCCCTAGTAGACATGTTATCTATGCGAAAGTCAATGTTAATAATAAATTTTTTGGATATCTTTTTATATCATATATCTGATATATTTTTATTCTATTAGCTTGGGTTTGTTTGAAATTGGAAAGATTTTTCCTTCATGGTACAACAAATTTGGTATGTACGTACCGGTTTCGGGTATATTCCAATTTCAGTAGTATTTTTATAGCAATTTAAAGTGTAATAAAGTATATATTAATATGTATATAGAAAAATAGTTGGACAGGCTAAAGATTAACTTACCTACCCAGCGCACAGTGGGACCAAATGTCTTGATTTTCGCAGATGAATTCATATCTTTCCAATCACAATAGTGAGGCTTACTAAATTCTATGTGGGTATTTCTTAGTTTAAACTAAAAGTTGCAACAGAATCTTGGAGGTATAGGGAACGGAGATATGGGTACTCCTCATACAAAGTAATTATTAATTTTCCAGTATCTGCAAAACAATAACTGTGAAACGCACTAAAATAATTAATTATTAATTGAAGTAATTAATTATTAATTGAAGTAATTAATTATTAATTGAAGTAATTAATTATTAATTGAAGTAATTAATTATTAATTGAAGTAATTAATTATTAATTGAAGCAATTAATTATTAATTGAAGTAATTAATTATTAATTGAAGTAATTAATTATTAATTGAAGTAATTAATTATTAATTGAAGTAATTAATTATTAATTGAAGTAATTAATTATTAATTGAAGTAATTAATTATTAATTGAAGTAATTAATTATTAATTGAAGTAATTAATTATTAATTGAAGTAATTAATTATTAATTGAAGTTTATTATTAATTATTAATTGAAGTAACTAATTATTAATTGAAGTAATTAATTATTAATTGAAGTAAATAATTATTAATTGAAGTAATTAATTATTAATTGATGTAATTAATTATTAATTGAAGTAATTAATTATTAATGGAAGTAATTAATTATTAATTGAAGTAATTAATTATTAATTGAAGTAATTAATTATTAATTGAAGTAATTAATTATTAATTGAAGTAATTAATTATTAATTGAAGTAATTAATTATAAATTTTGATTTGGGATGAGCTAAAAGTTCGAATAAAATTTTGGAGTTATAGAAAGGGGAGACGGATGTCCACTTCCAAATTAATCAGTCATTTTCCTGTACATGTAGGACTATAATAGCGTGATTGGATAAATTTTAAAGTTCCAAAAGAAATCTCTTAAGCATAAAAAGAGTTAAAAGGTATCACTCCTTTCGAAGTAATTAATTTTTCCATATCTGTACGACCACAATAACCAGGCTGTATAAATTTAATGCAAGTCACTCATATAACAAACGTGCAAGTTCTTATAAAATCTTCCAGGTACAGAAAGAGCGGCAGAAGGGTGGATAATTAATGATTTTCCTCTACATGCATGACTTTGTAATAGTAATTACTAAGGTACCAACAAAATTAATTACAGTAAAACTTCGATATAACGAATTCCAATGGGATCAGAAAATACTTTGTTATAGCCATTGTTTCGCTATAAATATAATCAGCAAAGCCTTGATATAACGAAAGTTGAAGAAATACGAAAAAAAATCGTTATAACTACAGTTTTGCACACACATTACGAACTCCTTCTTTTGACAACGGAACTTTAACATTTTGTTATATTTTATTTTTACTTCGTTGTATAGAGGTTTTTGTATCAGTACTTCGCTGTATAGAGGCTTTACAAATGCGCTTGTAAATACATTTAAACTTCGCTATTGTTATAAGGGGACTTTACCATTTAGGATTTATTCTGATTTCGTTATATTGAGGAATTTAAAGGAATATTTCGCTATATACTTTTTCATCAGAACTTTTTCGTTATAGCTATAGTGTATTTTTGTATGAAAAACTTTGCAATAGAGGGGTTTTCTCAAGGGCCTGAATAAAACATACGTTATATTGAGTTTTTCGTTATAACGAAGTTCGTTATATCGAAGTTTCACTGTATTAATTAATTAACAAACATGATTTCTTTATTCATTCATACCTAGTTTAACGAAGTCTGAAACTCTGATCTTTCCAGCAAACTGCGATTTTTTTTATCATTTCATTAAGGACACATATTTTAAGCAAAACTAAGCTGTTCCGTCAAAATTTTGTATAAAAACTTGATAATAGCGGCAAAAATCTGTTTTCAGATTAACTAAACCTATTTTAACTGAGAACCACAAAAATCCGGCCTTAGACTAATAATAATAACCCAAAAAAAAAATTTTTTTTAACAATCTTAAGAAGCACTCAAGATATGTGAGAATACGTACACCAAAAAAACTTTAATTTTCCTAACCCTGGAAGAGAAATTTAAATTTTTTTAATCAGTGCAACGCTTCATGAGGTATAAAGTAATTTTTTTAAGAAAAATTTCAAATTTTTACCATTTTGGACAATTTCATGTACTATTAGATATTGCACTTGTCCATCCCTGGGTTCGAAATTTTATTTTTTATTTGTGAATTTTTGATACCAATTTTATTCTTCCTAAATTATAAGACAGGTTTAGTTAGCAAACAAAAAAAAAAAAAAAACAACAACAACATCAGTTGCCTGTTTGATTACTTTCACGTATAAAAAATATATGCAATTTCCCACCCCTGGAAGCAAAATTTGAATTAAAAAATTTTTTTTTGGCCAATGCAAATCTTCATGACGCATAAAGAGGTTTTGTTAAAGAAAAACTTAAAATTTTTTACAATTTTAGTTACTACATGTACTACAAAATACGGAATGAGCCGAATTTTGTTTCCCATCCCTGGAAATTTTTTTATTTTTTTAGTTTTTAATAGACCATTGAGGCTTCTTAAAGCACGAAATAGGTTTAATTTACAAACATTAAAAAAAAATAATTGATTTTTGGTATAAATTTTACTTCGAGAAATAGGTGTAAGCTTCCCAGCTCTGGAACGATACCTCGGATCTTTCTGAATTTCAATAGCACTCTATTTAAGTTCATTTCCAATCCAACGGCCCAAGAACGAAGTCTCTAGCTCTTCTGGGAGCTTGGGAAAACCGTACTGACAGACGGACATCGCTCAATCGTCATCGCTATTCATAAGGATCCAGAATATATATACTTTATGGGGTCCGGAATGACAAACCTATATACACAATTTCACTTTTTTCTGAAGGGTATAAAAATTATGTTGTTTTTTAGAGGTTGGTTTAGTTGGGGATATTTAGCTGCGTTACAAACGGAATGATAAAGTGAATATACCCTCCATATTCTTTTTTGAAGGGTGTAAAAAAAAGAATTAAGTGCCAAATTAATAGATATAACATTAAAATTTTTGCTTGACATATGTGATTATATTAAAATCGTGTAGGATATAATTTTTAAAATCAGTCAGGCGTAACATACACGTGCACATTTAATTTTCACGGCGGTTAGACTTTTTTGTTTTGTTCTTTGGCCCCAGTGTGCAGGGCATTTAATTTTTTCGAAACTATTTAACTTGTGTTAACCACATTTTTCTTTTTATAAACTGAATTAGTCATTATAGTTCTATTGATCTATAGCTAATCGTATATTCCCCATCAATTTAGCTAAATATTCTTGATAACTTTTTAATATTTTCTTGCAATTTTCGTTTCCATCTCCCCTCCACAGCAAATTGCCAGTGTTAGCAATTTACAACTGATGGGGATTTCTTTTTAATAAAACTCGTATTTTGTTCAATTGTTTACTGAATTTATGGCTTTTTTTCTTCACATCTAAATATATTTTCTTCAATCATTTGGTGTGTGGGTTGTATGACTGCACTCGATAAAAACAAATTTCTGTTATATATTTATTATAAAAAAAAGAAAAAAAAAGAAAACAAATAACTATAACATTTTAGGGTCAATTGAGTTTGACACTATAGGAGCTGTTTTTGTTTTTGTGTAGTTTGACAAAATGTTGAAAAAAATAATAAAATAAAAGGAAAATGTAAACCAAAAATGAGGCAGACAGACACAGAACTGTTGAAATCAATATAAAGATGTTTATTTATTTATTTTTGTGTGAAATTTCAGTTGATTCCTTTTGTGTAAATATTGGAAAATATGTTAAATTAAGGGCTTAAGTTGTTTCTTGAATTTGTTTTTTTATTCCTCGGTAAAAGACCTATTTTTATACCCCCCAAAAAAGAATTGGGGTGTATATTCACTTTGTCATTTCGTTTGTAACGCAGCGAAATATCCATCTGAGACCCCATAAAGTATATATATTCTTGATCAGTGATGAAATCTAAGACGATCTGAGCATGCCCGTCCGTCTGTGTGTGGAATTCACGATTCAGTCCAAACGAAAAGAGCTATACTCTTGAAATTTGGTATAAATATATCTTGAAGGATAGCACAGGTTAAGTTCGGAGATGGGCTAAATCGGGCAAGAGGGGAAAAAGTTCCCCTAAGAACAACTAAACCAACCTCTAAAAAATATCATAATTTTTAAAGTTCTTTTTTTGTAATTTTATTAAGCAAATGATATCTTTTTATGTCAGAGAAAGTCCAACGCGTTAAACTTGGGGCCATAAAATTAAAAAAAAAAATACATTTTTGGACCCCGCTCCTTTAGTGGGCGTTATTATATGCAAAATAGTGTAAAAATTTAACAAATAGTTTTACTTGAGCCTACATTCCCAAAAAATAAAATTGTTAATTTTTTTCAACGGGCTTAAGTTCGAAAAGTGGAAAAATTGAACAAAGAACGCTGATGAGATGGCGTAGCGGCCTCGAAATCAGTACCGATCCGTTCTGCTGGTTTGATGATTATTGAAAATATTCTTAATATTCCAATCTTAATATAAAAAATAATAAATAGAATTTGAACAAATTCATTTATTAATAAAATAATAAAAAATCATTTGCCGTCATGCAGATTCGAACTTAAGCCCGTTGAAAAAATTAACAATTTACATAAGAAAGTTCGACTAATAAAAATTCATACACAATTTAAAAATAAATTTTTTTGACTTTAATGACGAAGCTGAGACGTAACCTGGTACTACTCTGCCCTACCCCCTCCACCCCCTTTCCCTCCTAAATGACCCTATAAAAAAATTAAGTTAAAAATAAATTTTACATTTAATTATACCAAACATTTATTTTTAGAATTTTATGGCAAAGGTGAAATGTCTCCCCCATTGGCCCTTGCCAGATAGACCCCGAGAAAATAGAGTTTTAATACCCTCCAAAAAGAATTGAACCCTTTAAAGTATATATATTCTTGATCAGTGATGAAGTCTAAGACGATCTAGCAATGCCCATAATTTCGTCTGTGGAAAACATGATATAGTCTATTTTTGGACCCCGTCCCCTTTAGTGGGCGTTGGCGTAGGATATTATATGCAAAAACAGTGTAAATATTGAACAATTTGTATTCCTTAAGCCTATAAGAAGCTGAGATGTTCTCTGCTCTTGCAGAGGTGAAACATCTCCCCCACGGCCCTTCCCGGAATGACTCTGTCAAAATAGAGATTTTAAATTGGTTACAGAGATGTCTTAAAGGAACTCTGTGTCACCAAGTTAAACATTTAAAATTTACTTACTGAATATTTGGGGGGGTATTTAAGATTCGATCCGGTCGAATATAACGTTTTTACTCGTTTAATATTTATTTATTTCTGAGAAAATAAGAGTTACTTTTTGATTTTTATAAAATAAAAGTTATTTCTTGATTTTTATTTATTTCTCACAAAATAAAAGTTATTTCTTGATTTTTTATTTTTTCCCCAAAAACTGAAATTATTACAAAATACTTCTTGATTTCTATTTATTCTTCAGAAAATGGAAGGTACAATGTGTTTAGGTAATCGTTTAACAGTTTTGTAAAATATTTTAAATAATAAAACAATCTTCTTTCTGGGATATATTTTGAAAACTTTAGTCCTTCAACCTTGCGAATTTACGCTTAATTTTTTAATGTACATTTTTTTTATTGATTTTCTCTCCAATAACTAACAAAATCTTAAATTTCATCTTAACAAAAGCAGTCTGCATGAATGACCCAGGCATATGTATATGTAAAGTCTTAATAATATTTCTGCTTAATACATTTAAATAGCTTCCATCCCCTATTCAGTAATACAAGCAATTTCTCTTTTGCTCACAGCTCCTTTTTTGGTATTAAATTTTGCTTGTTTCATTTTTACCTTAAGCATGGACATGGATATATATTCTTTTTATTTTGTCAGATATATTTGCTGCGATTCTTCCCTTTTTGTGCATCAGATCTACAACAAGAAAAAGAAAGGAAAACTTCAAGTGTGTTGCAAAAAGTGTTCCACAAAATACGTGTGCCGTACGTATCAGTGTCATAGCCTCTGCCTGCCTTTCATACCTTAACCTAAATCCAATTTACTAACGTACTGTACACACACATACATACATACATACATATTTAGTTATATACAACTAGGTGTTCGTTAACATGCCACTTACATACTGTCCCAACCGTTATTCCATATATTACTTACGCTTCAGTTTTGTTATTGCTTTTGCTTCACACACACACATACTCATCCATAGTACTTACTTATTGCATACGTATAACTGTATTCTGTCGTCCCTTTAATTTCCGTTATGACATGACGTTTTGTTTTTGTTCCTTCGGCAAACTTGTGTGGATATGCCCTTAAAACCACTTCTCAAATACCTCAACTTGGCAAAAGTATAAAAGAAAAGCGGAAACTGATAAAATCATACGTCGTTGTGTATGTGTGTGTATGGCTTTAAAAAGTTTCCAAATGTCAGAAAATTTATGGCATTTAAATGAAGAATTACAATAACTTTTCAGGCAAGTTCGAAATATTATTTTCGATATTGCAAGTAACTCAATATTTAATAAAATCTCTGTCAACATTGACTTCTGAACTTTGACAGCTGATAACGGTCATCTTGTTGAAGCTTCATCTGTCAAATTAGTCGTCATTTATTCATTTTGTTTTGTCACATTAGCATAGGGCGGATAAAGTTTTCGACAGCATGTGCAAATAATAAGATTGTTTTGTCAAATGGGTATTCACACACATACGTGAAGATAAATATGCCGAGTTAAATATGTTTTGACGTAAGCAGTTACGAAACAACGTATTTAGCCGTGAAGTTAAATATGTTATGACGTAAACGAAATGGCAAACAGTGAATGAAGTGCATTGCCTTGCTTGCAGCAAGTTTTATCATGTTCAAATATTTAGTTGAAATGTAATATGCTCCAGCTCACGTATTTTCATTCACCGATCGCTAAATATTATTCCATGAATTTTATTCAGCATTTCTGGCATGACGGGCTTTTTTATTGAAAAATTTAACTTTCATGCCCAAAGATACTCTTTAGAATAATTGAGTTTGCTACAAAATGCATATTTTTAAGAAAAGGTACTTTTAATGAAAATAGTGCTCTTTTTTGAAAACAACTTTTTTCATGAAAAGGAAACGTTTAAGGTACTTTTTATAAAAAATTTACTTTTTTAAAAAAAGGTGCTTTTTTATGAAAAAAGTACTTTATATGAAAAAAGTACTTTATATGAAAAAAGTACTTTTTATGAAAAAAGTGCTTTTTATGAAAAATTTACTTATTATGAAAAATGTACTTTTTATGAAAAAAGTACTTTTTATGAAAAATATACTTTTTATGAAAAAGGTATGTACTTTTTATGAAAAAGTGCTTTTTATTAAAAGTTACTTTTTATGAAAAGGTACTTTTTATGAAAAATGTACTTTTTATGAAAAAGGTACTTTTTATGAAAAAAATACTTTTTATGAAAAAAGTCCTTTATATGAAAAAATTACTTTTTATGAAAAAATTACTTTTTATGAAAAAATTACTTTTTAAGAAAAAAGTAATTTTTATGAAAAAATTACTTTTTATGGAAAAGGTACTTTTTATGAAAAACTTACTTTTTATGAAAAAAGTACTTATTACGAAAAGTTACTATTTATGAAAAAGATAATTTTTATGAAAAAAGTACTTATTACGAAAAGTTACTTTTTATGAAAAAGGTAATTTTTATGAAAAAAGTACTTATTACGAAAAGTTACTTTTTATGGAAAAGGTAATTTTTATGAAAAAAGTACTTTTTATGAAAAGGTACTTTTTATGAAAAAGGTACTTTGTATGAAAAAAGTACTTCTTATGAAAAATGTACTTTTTATGAAAAAGGTAATTTTTATGAAAAAAGTATTTTTTATGAAAAAGGTACTTTTTATGAAAAAGGTACTTTTTATGAAAAAGGTAATTTTTATGAAAAAAGTATTTTTTATGAAAAAGGTACTTTTTATGAAAAAAAAATTAATTTTTATAAACAAGGTATTTTTTTATAAAAATGAAGTTTTTATAAAAAAGGAACTTTTTTAGGAAAAAAAATTAGAACGTTTTTAAAAAAGACGTTTTAATTAAAAGGAGGAAAATTCAAAAAGTCACAGAGTTATCAACCAGGCATCGTAATTTCGGAATTTTTATCTAATAAAATTTTGGAAATCATTACGTTGTACCGTAAAACCTGCAATCTTAATATGGCTCGAAGGACCACAAACAAGGACCAAAAACAATTAAGAAATAGTAATTGTTGTCGTAAAGCAATAGGAATAGAATATACACTAAATCATCATTAAAATTAATCATTAATTATTAACTTTACTTTTTTTCTACTTGGCTTTTCATGATTAGTTAAACAAATTTACCAGAGAATCGCCATAAACACAATCCTAAATAGACTGTAATCATTGTTGATGCTGTCCAAGCAAAACAATTTACATATAAACAAATTTATAAATAAATTTATATTTTGATTACGACGCTGTGTGTAAATGTATAAATTATTACATTAAATTTCCATTTCCTTATTTCGCTACATTTTGCTTTTTAATTATTTTTCGTCATATTCTGCCATCGTTGGCAGATGATTAAAGTAATGCCGTTGAAATCACTTTATTCGATTAGCAAATATTATCGTATTTATCTTGTGGAAACATGTTCAACATTGAAGAAAAAATTTCATTAAAATTCCATTACCTTCAAAAATGTATTAACAGCGAGCAACTGCTGTGTATTCTCGCCACATTTGCCGACACTGGCAATAATTTCCTACAGCTACTGTTGGTAGACATTATTAAATAAATTTTACTTTCTGCACACCTTCTTCAACTAATAATACAGATTTTGCAATTTGAAAGTTTTCTAGGGATAGTAAAGAAGTTTTGAAGGGATTTCCGTTTACTTGACTCTCTCATACTCTCTCTGCCTCTTTGTAGTACAATTTATAAACCTCAATCTTTCAATGGTATGACATGGCAAAAAGTACATATTCGTACATGTGCTTGTCTGGCATCAACATCCATAAAATCTATTGGTTGGGTAAATGTGCATCCGTCTGAATGTGACACACACATACACACTTTTCTGAGCAGTGCCACAGAAAATTGTTCTTTCTAATTCGTTTTTCTCCGTACTTCCACATATTAATTTTATTTGGCACCTTCAGTGCATTTCGTTATTTTGTCATCTGTTTTGTAGAATGTATTGCAACAACAACAAAAAATGACAAATTCTATCCATTAATTTCCATTTTTTCCAGTTCAGCTAAAAATTTTGCAATCTTTTTTACATTTGGGCTTCTGAACACACGTACATTGTGGAAAATTACAACAATAATAACAATTTGCAAAACTGACACAACATGCACGGGTTCTAACATTGACATTGATGTGCGCAAATTGTTGCAAAAAGAATGAGAAAATATGTAGAACAACAGAAAAAAAGCGAAAACGATTTTAAATACAATTCTAATATTTAAAACATAAAAAATAAAACTGTTGATATCTCAACCGCAAAGTAAATTTTTGATCTGAACGAATTCCTCTTGGAAAACGAGAAAATTAAAAGATACAATTTTGTATGAAAGATATTAACCCACCAACGAAGTAAATTTTAAAACTAAAATTAGACCCAATAAATATTTGCCCATAATCATTATAGTGGGGACTAATTTCTTTTAAAAAAAAAACTAAAAATAGAAAAAAAAATAATAAAAATAAAGAATAAAAAAATAATAAAAATCAAATATAATAAAAATAAAAAATAATAAAAATAATAGAAATAAAAAATAATAAAAATAAAAAATATTCCAAATAAAAAATAATATAAATTAAAAATAATGAAAATAATAAAAAAAAAAATGTAAATTAAAAATAATAAAAATAAAATATAATAAAAATAAAAAAATAATAGAAAATAAAAAATAATAAAAAATAATAAAAATAAAAAATAATAAAAATAAAGTTAAAAAATAAAATATTAATAATAAAAATTAAAAATAATAAAAATCAAAAATAATAAAATTAAGAAATAATAAAAACAAAAAAAAATAATAATAAAAAATAAGCAATAGCAAATTAAAATAAGAAAGAAAAAATAATAAAGCTAAATATAAAAAATAAAACTAAAAAAATTCAAATAACAAAATAAAAATAAAAAAAATTAAAAATAAAAAAAATATTCAAAAAAAAAATAAATAAAAATATAAAAATTAAAAAAAAAATTGAAATAAAAAAAAAGTATAAAAAAATAAAAAAAGAATGAAAGAATAAAATAAAAAACAGAAACAAAACAAACATAAAAAAAATTAAATAAAATGTTTAAAAATATATAAAATAAAACAATTAAAAATTTAAAAAAAAATATATAAAAAACCCAAAAAAAAAATAAATAGATAAAAATTAACAAATTAATATAAAATAACAAATAAAAAAACAAATAAAAAAATAAAAATAAAAGCAAATAAAAAAAAATTAAAAAAAAAATAAAAAACAAATAAAAATAAAAAAAATTAAAAAAATAAACAATTAAAAAATTAAAGGATACAAAATAAAAGAGCAAAAAATATAGAAATTAAAAAATTTAAAGTTAAAAATAGCAAATTTTAAAAATAAAGAAATTAAAAGGAAAATATAACTAAAGAAAATTAATGCAAAAAAAATCAAAAATATTTCAGAAAAAATAGGACATGAGTATCCAACGACAACACAGGAATTTAATGTGACTCAGTTTTGTATTGAAAGAATTCTCGTATACTAGTTTCTCATAAAATTTTTATAAATAAAAAGTGTTATCACTTTCAATTTACAAAGTACATATGAGTGCTGATGATAAAAGTGTATGGGCTTTCGAAAATAGCTCTGTTCTACTCTGTTGTGTGGGGCAAGGATTTTTTCCATTGATCTTTGAATTATTCAGCCTTTTAATAATAATTAAAATTCACCTAATTTATTGAACAGGTCTCGTATGAAATTTGCTCATATTGAAATTAAATTTTTAGAAAAATTACACCGCAAATATAACAGATTTTTTTTTAGGAAAGTTAAATTGTGGAAAATCCTAGATAGTAAATTTTAGCAGCGTCACAGTTCTCAATCAATTTGTAATCAAATATTTACAGTCATTTACCAGAATTTTCGTTGTTGCAGTTTTTGTTGTAATAATTAAATTATCGGCGTTTGTCATATTGTCACTAATTGGTCTTCTTTGTTTAAATTTGTACAATTTCTATTAAAATCCCCAACGACAAAAATGTTAGGGGGCCAAGCAAAAAACAAACAAAATGCAAAAAGACTGGAAGGAGCATTTGGTGTTATGAGTTGACAGCTAAATAACCTTGACCTTTACTGATTTGTTGACGACCTCCTTGTTGTTGTGTACGAGTAGCATTGGCTGTGTACCATATACTTAGTCTTTTTTCATTGTAGGTACATATTTATTTATATGTTCTTTTTTCCATTTTTGTTTTTGAAATGGGGGTTATAATAAACTAAAATGTACAGTAGTCATGACGCTATACAGTCGGTGACAAAAATGTATTCTTGTGCCGTGAATTTAAAATGCTATACAGCAACATGGCTTTTATATTTATTTGGGTGTTTTGTGCTTCACTTGTTTTAGTTACTTTTGCGAAGTTGTTGTAAAGTGTTTGTATGTTGATAATGATTTGTTAGTCACTGTTACTGTAGCTGTGAATTACATCATCACTTATGTTGTTTTTGAGTGCATAAATGTTTTTAGATAAATATTTAAATAGCATTTGCTATGAGTAAATACATGAATTGCAACAGTAAATGAATTTAAACCGCAATAATTTCAATTTCAATAAAAATATTTTTCTCTCAGTTTCTTTTTTCAATGCACATCCGACTGAACTGTTTATTGGAGAAAAAAAACCACATATTTACAGTTAGTCTCATTATATGCCACAACCCTCCAATGAGCTTCAAATTGTCTTAAATTAAATTTTTATTTCTGCAACAAAATCCAATAAACCTAAAACTATAAATACGAGAGTGGTTCTGGAATGTCTAAACCAGCAGGCAGGCTAATATTGTTCAATATTACAAAAGAAACTTTAAAAGAAGTTTAAAAAATATGTGAATACTTTAAACTTTTGAAAGCGCCAATTATACCAAGAGTGTTGCATTTTCTACGCACTGTATTATTATTATTATTTATTTTTTTTGTAAATCACTATCTGTACTCAAGGCCGCTTAGTTTTTGGCATAAGTTCCCACCCCTAAATACAAGTCGTAAAAAATAAATTTCAAAGTATTTCATTTAAAATCACGTTTGAATTTAAAATACATTGGCTTGTGCTATTTATTTTATTTTTATTTTTGTAGTTGTTGCTAAAATGTTTATATATTTCTTGGAAACAAAATATCCCATTTAATAAATTATTGCAAAAGTACACAATAGAAAACTAAAATTGCTACGAGTATAACACAAAACTGACCATAAAATATTGTTTTTACTGCACCATTTAACACCATCGCCCAGTACACTAAATTGGGTAGATTTTTTCCCTCTTGTGTTTTTATTTTCTTCTCCTTCCATTTCTTGCTTTTTCCATATTTAGTTATGAGTGGTTGAGTATGAAGAGTGAATGATGTTTTTTTGTTTGTTTATATAAAAAAGTATTTATTTTTCTTTTGTTGAATAAAAAAAACATCCATTTAGCCATCTATAAGTTTATTTCTTTTTCTTTTCGTTAAAAAAAATAACAAACAAAAGAGTTCATAGAAGAAAAACTAAAACTATAAAAAATTGTATCAGGCAGCTATCAAGCAAGCCATAATAATAGAAAATAGACTTTTTATTCAAAATGTACTTTTCATGAAAAATTTAACTTTCATGCCCAAAGATAATCTTTAAAAAAATTAGTTTTTGCTACAAAATGTGTGTTTTATAGAAAAAGCACTTCTAATGAAAATGTTACTCTTTTTTGGAGCCAGAACTTTTTATGAAAGCAAAGTTTTTTATGGAAAGAAAACGTTTTATGAAAAAGGTATTTTTTTTTATAAAAAAGGTACTTTTTATAAAAAAAGGTACTTTTTATAAAAAGGTACTTTTTATAAAAAAAGGTACTTTTTATAAGAAAAGGTACTTTTTATAAAAAAGGTACTTTTTATTAAAAAACGTACTTTTTATGAAAAAGGAACTTTTTATGAAAAAGGTACTTTTTATGAAAAAGGTGCCTTTTATGAAAAAGGTGCCTTATATGAAAAATGTACTTTTTATGCAAAAGGTAGTTTTCATGAAAAAGGTAGTTTTTATGAAAAAGGTAATTTTTATAGAAAGGTACTTTTTATGAAAAAGGTACTTTTTATGAAAAATGTACTTTTCATGAAAAAAGTACTTCTTATGAAAAAGGTACTTTTTTATGAAAAATTTACTTTTTATAAAAAAGGTACTTGTTATAAAAAAGGTACTTGTTATAAAAAAGGTACTTTTTATGGAAAAAGTACTTTTATGAAACAAGTACTTTTTATAAAAAAGGTACTTTTTTTATGAAAAGGCTATTTTTTATGAAAAAGCTACTTTTTATGAAAATGGTACTTTTTCTAAAAAATTTACTTTTTATAGAAAAAGTACTTTTATGAAACAAGAACTTTTTATGAAAAACGTACTTTTTGTGATAAAGGTACTTTTTATGAAAAAGGTACTTTTTAAGAAAAAGGTACTTTTTATGAAACAGGTGCTTTATATGAAAAAGGTACTTTTTATGGAAAAGGTACTTTTTATAAAAAAAGAACTTTTATGAAAAAAAAATAGAACGTTTTTATAAAATGAAGGACTTTTTAATAAAAACGAAAGGACGTTTTAATGAAAAGAAACCTTTTACGAAAAATTAGCTTTCTCCACACAAATTATTATAAGTAAAATTAATTTTTGATATGATACTTTTTAAATATAAAGTACTTTGAATATAAAATATAGTGTTAATGTAAAAGGTACTTTCTGTCCATAGATAATTTATGCAAAGCTGACACCATAGGCTTTACAAAATCTATGTAGCAGATACTTTTTATTAAAATATTTATGATAATAGTTACTTTTATTTCCAAATGTACTTTTCAGACTTAAATTATACTTATAACTAAAGTTACTTTTTAGTAAAAGGGTACTATTTGTGCAAAATGTACTTCCTATAAAATGGGTAGTGGTACTTAATACATAACATTTATTTGTAAAATCAAAAGTACTACTATTATAAATATGTATGCTTTTTACATCAAAAGTGCTCTGTGAGCGAAAGACATGCATTATAAAACATGTAAAACAAGTTGTGCTGAAAAACGTACCTGTTTCTAAAAAGGTCTTTTCGTTTGCTATGAAAAAAGTACATATTTGTTATGATGGAAACATGTTAAAGAGAAATTGTTTTCTAATAAAAAATAATCTTGTTCTAAAAAACAAAAATTTTTTAAAAAATAAAAAAAGTACTATTTTCTAGAAAAATAACTTTTCTAAAAAAGTACCTTTTGGCAAAAAAAAATTTCATTTTCTAAAAGGGTATCTTTATATAATTTTTTTTCTAAAAAAATTAGCCCTTTCAGAAAAAGTACTTTTTTTTTAAAAAAAGTACCTTATCCGAAAACAGTATTTTTTAAATATATCTTTTCCTGAAAAGTATCTTTATATAAATTTTTTTCCAAAATATTAGCTTTTTCAGAAAAAGTACATTTTCTATAAAAGTACCTTATCCGAAAACAGTATTTTTTGAACATCTTTTTATAAAAAGAGTATGTTTTTCTAAAAAGATTATCTTTTTTAGTACCGATTTCTAAAACATAGTTTTTTTTTCTAAAAAAATTAGGTTTAATAAAAAAAGTACCTTTAAAAAAATATATATATGTAAATATAATAGAAAATTTCTCTAAAAAAAGTACCTTTTCATAAAAAGCTACTTTGTTCCAAAAATATATTTTGTTGCAAAAAGTACATTTTTCTGAAAAGTATTTTTTTCTACAGTACATTTTTCTAAAAATTTGCCTTTTTCTAAAACAGTACCATTTTTCCAAAAATTTAATTTTTCTAAAAAGTATTTTCTTTTTTTTTAATTTACCTCTTTCTAACACAGTACCTTAATCTAAGAAAGTGGCTTTTCCAAAAAAAGTATCTTTATGTAAAAAATATGTTTAAAAAAAAATATTTTTATAAAAAAGTATGAAAAATTAGTTGTTTTTCTTAAAAAAGCAGGTGTTTCTAAAAAAAGTACTTTTGCCATGGAAAATGCATGTATTGAAAAGGTTCCATTATTGGGTAGAAGTGCCTTTTTTAAAAAAGTTACTTTTAGTAAAAGCGATGTGATTTCCAAAAAAGATATTAAGCACAAAAATATGAATTAAAAAAAAATTGCTCATAAAAAAATTAAATGTAAAATTAAATTTTTATAAAAGGTACTTTTAATAGAAAATTTAAATTAAGATTTATTTTATTGAAAATATTTATTTGAATTTTATGAACTCTTTTTTTTGTATATCTTTTAATTTTTGCATTTTACGCTCTTGAAATATATTTATTTCTTTAAATTAACAAGTTTTCTATATTTTCTAAATTTTTCAAACATATTAACCTGAAACTATTCTTTTTTAAACTTCTATTGCTACAACTACACTTGACCACAACACAATTTGAACTAAACAATTCAAAGATTATAAAAAAGAAAAAGAAGCTGAAGAGCAGGCACAAAAACTTTTCGTGGCCGAGCAATTGATGAAATATAAAAAAGATTCCAAAACTGTTGATAGTCCTGATGAACAGGAACAAGAGCGTCGCCTTATGGAACAATATTCCATTGCGCCCAGTACCGAGACCATGATTTCAGCCGATGGTGATCAAATCACTATACATCATCCGCGTGAAGAACCAGCACGAAAGTCGAAAACAAAATTGAGAGATTTCTTTGTGGCTGAATTTGGTATTTAAAAAAAAACTAAAAAAAAGAAAGAAACCAAACTTTTCTATTGTAAAAATTTAAAACTTAAATCCTCTCAAACCTGTATTTTTGTGTGCTCTCACCTCCTTCTCTCATTCTATCTGTCATTATATTGTTGACTTGAACTCTCTTTTACGCACTTTGTTTCTTCACTTGAATTTTAATGTGTAGAAAAGGCTAAACATTTTTGTTTTCTCTGTAATTTTCAAGGACCTACCTGCCTTTAAATACAATAAACCCAACATCCTTTCTAAGCAAAATAAATGTTGTGTGCCAAAGAAAATTAAATTAAATTAAATGTCTATCTCACTTAGTGCTTTTGATTCCCAACAACAACTTCAATTACCATATGCCTACTTGCTAACTGAAGCTATTGCTGACAACGGGGCGAAATAATTGTCAGCCAGTTGTTGCTAGTGCACCTAAATCACCTGCTCTTTTATTATCCAATTTGTAGTTTTTTTTGTATAATTTATTTCAACATTTTTTTTTTTTGTAATATTTTCTTATCTAATTTTTTTTTAGATTGTGAATTACAAAACATGCCATGCGTTACTCATCATTGAGTTTGTCATGTTAAATTGATGTACAGTTTTTTTTTTTTTTGAAAAATTTATGTATTCTTTTATGGAGCTTTTTTTTTGTCCACCAACCAACCTTTGAAATAAACACGTTTTTTTTAGTTAATTATTTTTGTGATAACAATATGTTCATGATTTATTTATAATTTGTGTTCAAATAAAATTATCGCATATTTTTTTTTTGTTATCTGTGCAATTCATTACACTCTAATAATTGTTTTCCATTAATAGAGTCTTAATATGTTTATCTTTGCGATAAAATACAATTAACCAACCAGGCCCAAAAAATAAGTACGAGGTCTGTTCAAAAAATATCGGATGTTTTTTTTAATGTTAGTGCACTCGTCTACGCACAGTTTCAGCTATTTAAAGTCATGAAAGTCGAACTGTTTGGTGTGAACGGCGACCTCATGCTGACGCCAAAAAAATAAAAAGATTTATAAAAAAATGTGCATAAATTTTTTTACGAAACATGGAATTAAGTTCTCAATTCCAGGGTTGGACAATTGAAACATTTTTTGGTATATAAAAAGAAGTAACAAAAAAGTTTACTTATATATTTTTCTTAATTAGAATTATTTCATACTTCAAGGATTATTCTCCTATGAGAATAAAAAAAAAATCAAAAAGTCAATTCCAGGGTTGGGCAATTGAAACTTTTTTTTGGTACGTAAAAGTAAACAAAAAGGTTACTATATTTTTTTGTCAATTTGAACGATTTCATACTTCAGAAAAAATTAAATTGGTATTAAAAATTAAAAATACGATTCCAGGGTTGGGCAATTGAAGCTTTTTTTGGTACATAAAAGTAACCAAAAAGGTTACTAACTTTTTTTTTGATAATTATAATTATTTCACGCTGCAGGAATAATAAAATTGGTATTAAAAACCCAAAAAAAAAAATTAAAAAGTCAATTCCAGGGTTCGGCAACTGAATCTTTTTTGGTACATAAAAGTAACCAAAAAGGTTACTAACTTTTTTTTTTGTTAATAAGAATTATTTCATACTGCAGGAATAATAAAATTGGTATTAATAATTAAAAAAATATTAAAAATTCAATTCCAGGGTTGGGCAATTGAAACTTTTTTTGGTACATAAAAGTAACCAAAAAGGTTACTCTCTTTTTTTTTTTTTGTTAATTAGAACGATTTTATACTTCAGGAAAAATAAAATTGGTATTCAAAATTAAAAATACGACTCCAGGGTTGGGCAATTGAAACTTTTTTTGGTACATAAAAGTAACCAAAAAGGTTACTAACTTTTTTTTTGATAATTATAATTATTTCACGCTGCAGGAATAATAAAATTGGTATTAAAAATAAAAAAATAAAAAAGTCAATTGCAGGGTTGGACAATTGAAACATTTTCTGGTATATAAAAATAACCGAAAAGTGTACAAATTTTTTTTTGTTAATAAGAATTATTTCATACTTCAAGGAGAATAAGATAGGAATTAAAAAAAATTTATATATAAAATAAAGAAGACGATTCCAGGGTTGGGCAATTGAAACTTTTTTTTTGTACATAAAACTAACCAAAAAGGTTACTATCTTTTTTTTTTGTTAATTTGAACGATTTCATACTTCAAGAAAAATTAAATTGGTATTAAAAATTGAAAATACGATTCCAGGGTTGGACAATCGAAGCTTTTTTTGGTACATAAAAGTAACCAAAAACATTACTAACTTTTTTTTTCTTAATTAGAATTATTTCATACTGCAGGAAGAATAAAATTGGTATTAAAAATAAAAAAATAAAAAAGTCAATTGCAGGGTTGGGCAATTGAATCTTTTTTTGGTACATAAAAGTAACCAAAAAGATTACTAACTTTTGTTTTGTTAATAAGAATTATTTCATACTGCAAGAAGAATAAAATTGGTATTAAAAATAAAAAAAAAAATAAAATAAAAAAGTCAATTCCAGGGCTGGGCAATTAAATTTTTTTTTTTGGTACATAAGAGTAACCAAAAAGGTTACCATCTTTTTTTTTTTTTGTTAATTAGAACGATTTTATACTTCATTCATGCTTGATTTGTACTTTATAGGCACCTAAGCCGTTAGGATCTTTAAGTAAATTTTTCCACGTAGTCGAGGGATGGAGACTGGCAATTTAAGAAGGACTAGGAATTGATCTTTCAACATCTTCTTTAATACTTCGCGCTACAACAGCAAATTTTCTTCACTACCCAGAATTTCTTTGTCTTGTTGAAGCAATAAGTCACTAGACTGACTAAGCTGATCGTAAAATGGATGACATGTTTTATGAAATTCTCAAAACAGATTTATTTTTGCACAATGAATTTCCACATTTTGTAATTGTTACTGTGACCTTAAACGATTCATGATTACTTGCCAAAAAAAACAGTTTGACTGTCAAATCATAATTATCCATAACGATATCATGCAGCTAATGCCAAAATAGAACAAATACATATAAAAAATAATACATATAATAATAAATAATATTATTAATCAATAACCAATTTATTTAAAACTGTTTTTTCTAACAAACATTGATGGCGACATCTCGCCAAAAATTCTTTATTTTCTTATGTCCTTAATGTGTGGTTGTTTGTCGTAATTGTCTAGCAGACTGGTAGTGAATGAAAATCAAATAACATTCACATATATCTTTATGTGTACGACATTAGAAAGTCATGAACAATAAAGTGAAAACTATTTATTACAAATAAAAAAAAAAAAAAATAGAAGAAGAGTAGAGAAAAAAAAAGAAATAAACGAAAAATACGGGTAAACATATTTATAGGAAATCATCATAAGAAATAGAATTGCAGAAGACTGAAAAGAAAAGTAGTAGAAGTATTTTGTGTTAGATTAAGTATTCTGCATGTGCAAAGGGGCGTAAACGTAACCTTGTTTAGAACATTACGTGCTTTCATTAGAAGGCATACACGAGTAGCATGGATGTGCGTTTAAGTGATGATGACGACCATGATGATGATGATGGTTGGTTGCCGGGTTGGGTATTTGATTTGACTTTGTGGTCTTTTGGTCGGTAACAACAACAACAACAACAACAACAGCAGCAATTTTGTGGCCGAGTGTACATGAAACATATTTACAGTTTCAAGAATTTTACAATTTCTTTTTTTTTGGCTTTACATGTTGTTGCTCTTTCAGTCATTCCTTTGGTTACCTGTGCAAGGTCACACATTTAATACAAGCTGGTCTAAAGCCGTCAGGCAATCAGCTAGAAAGTATCTGCAACTCAATGTCCTTAAATTAACAATTTAAATAAATAAAGTTTTAACCTTTAGGATTTCTGTTTCTATAAATTTTTCATTTCTCATTTTCCATTCCTTAAATTATGGCAAATCATGTCAAATGCGATTTTTATAAATATAATTTTTCAAAATAAAAGCAATAAATTAAAATCTTCTTAAGAGCTGAGGCATGGCATGTACCTATACATTTAAAGTTAATGGTAAAGTTCTTTATAGCATTAAATTTACATTTAATTTTTTTTTAAATCCATCGCGTGTCTTCAACTCAATAAAATTTCTTCATATCAAAAAGTGTTATAATAATTGGTTTTTGTTGTTGTTGTTTTTGTGGCTTCTGAAGAATAAAAGTTTTGAGAGGAATAATTGTCACAGAAAAATTGCAATTTCTTATAGAAAGAAAAAAAAAAAAAACAAGTAAAAACGTTATATTCGACCGGGTCGAATCTTAAATTACCCTCCAAAAACATTTAGTAAGTAAATTTAAAATGTTTAACTTGACTAGAGTTCATTGAAGACATCTCTGTACCCAATTTAAAATTTCTATTTTAACAACGTCATTCCGGGAAGGGCCGTGGGGGAGGCGTTTCACCTCTGCAAGATCAGAGAACATCTCAGCTTCTTATAGGCTTAAGGAATAAAAATTGTAAATTATTAATTTTTTCAACGGGCTTAAGTTCGAATCTGCATGACTGCAAATGATTTTTTTTTATTTTTTTTTTTTTATTTATTTGTTTTATTTATTTATTTTTATTTATTTTTTTTTTATTTATTTTTTTTATTTATTTTTTTTTATTATTTTTTAATAAATGAATTTGTTCAAATTCTATTTATTATTTTTTATATTAAGATTGTAATAAAAATTGTTCAATATTTACACTATTTTTGCATATAATATCATGCGTTAACGCCCACTAAAGGGGCACAGACGAACGTTTGGGCATTGCTAGATCGTCTTAGACGTCGTCACTGATCAAAAATGTATATACTTTATGGGATCCAATTCTTTTTTGCAGGGCATTAAAACTGCATTTTGTCGGGGTCTCTCTGCCAAGGGCCGTGAGGGAGACATTTCAGCTTTGTCATTAAACTCTAAAAATAAATGGTTGGGATAATTAAATGTAAAATTCATTAAAAAAAATTTTATTTTTATTTTGATAGGGTCATGCTAGGGGCAAAGGGGGGGGGGTAGGGGGAAGAGCAGAGGAGTACCAGTTTACGTCTCAGCTTCGTCATTAAAGCTGAAGAATTTTGTTTCTTAAGGAATGTAGGCTTAAGTAAAACAATTTGTTAAATTTTTACATTATTTTTGCATATAATAACGCCCACTAAAGGGGCAGGGGTTCAAAAATATTTTATTTTTATTTTATTTTATGGCTGCAAGTTTAACGCGCTGGATCTTCTTTAATATAAAAATAAATCATTTGCTTAACAAAATTACAAAGAAAATTTAAAAATTGTGTTGCTTTTTAGACGTTGTTTTAGTTCTTCTTAGGGGAACTTTTTTCCCTCCTGCCCGATTTAGCCCATTTCCGAACTTGACCTGTGCTATCTTTCAAGATATATTTAAAGCAAATTTCAAGAGTCTAGCTCTTTTCGTTTGGACTGAATCGTGATTTCCGCAGACGGACGGACGGGCATGCTCAGATCGTCTTAGATTTCATCACTGGAATCTCAAATGGATATTTCGCTGCGTTACAAACGGAATGACAAAGTGAATATACCCTCTATATTCTTTTTTGGAGGGTATAATAATTTTCACAGAAAAATTGAAATTTTTTATAAAAAAAAAATACAAAATATTTTCATTGTTGTTCATGAAGAGT
Source organism: Linnaemya tessellans (assembly GCA_951800035.1). Classification (NCBI taxonomy): domain Eukaryota; kingdom Metazoa; phylum Arthropoda; class Insecta; order Diptera; family Tachinidae; genus Linnaemya; species Linnaemya tessellans. The sequence goes on along the minus strand of OX637536.1, from coordinate 97,324,151 downwards.
TGCCATATGGTGTACTTTCGGCCAGACGTGTTAACAACGCCAGAGTATCTATTAATTTTAAATGCTGTTAGAAGAATAAAAAAAATATTTAAAGTAATCGATCATAACACAGATTCCCATTTCGTTCGGAACTGATGCCGTTCCGTAAAAATTTTTCGGAATGAAAACTTTTTTAATTTCAATAGCTGATTCTCCACATGATATTAAAAATGATTTCGTTTATCATATTCTGAGTAATCAATTTCTTTTCCGTTCTGAATTGAACTCTGTGACATGGCGGAATAAATTACGTTTTTCTTATTGGAAAATAAATTCTGTGTATAAAAACATTTTCCGCCACCCTGCACAATTCGTCAGTATTTCTTGTGAAATCTTATGCTGCGTTACGTTACGCATCATTTTCTAAACATAAATTTAATCAAAACTCACATCCAGCAAGCAGCCATGTACGCAGTTGTAAGACTCATGTTACTTCCCCATATCCACATGTCATTTTAAATTTTGACGTGCGTGGTTTTGTGCAAAGAACAAATAGACTGACTTACAGAATGTCTTGTTATAATTTCTATTTATAAAAGTTGTTGTAGTTTGCATTAGAGAACACATTATACGCTGCAATGACTGTTAGACGCGTGACTTTCCAACATCATGACAAGCCAAAGAATACATAAAATGAAATAAGTTGTTCATATAACCGGCAACATATAAAATAATAAGTTTTTTGAAATATTACCAAAATGAAATAGAAATTTTGTTATAGAAAATTTTTGCTTTAATTTACAGCACAAAATTTTTCTATAGAAAATTTTTGCTTTAATTTACAACACAAATTTTTCTATAGAAAATTTTTGCTTTAATTTACAGCACAAATTTTTCTATAGAAAATTTTTGCTTTAATTTACAGCACAAATTTTTCTATAGAAAATTTTTGCTTTAATTTACAGCACAAATTTTTCTATAGAAAATTTTTGCTTTAATTTACAGCACAAATTTTTCTGTAGAAAATTTTTGCTTTAATTTACAGCACAAATTTTTCTATAGAAAATTTTTGCTTTAATTTACAGCACAAATTTTTCTATAGAAAATACAGTAAAATTTTTCTATAGAAAATTGTTGCTTTAATTTACAGCACAAATTTTTCTATAGAAAATTTTTCCTTTAATTTACAGCACAAATTTTTCTATAGAAAATTTCTTGCTTTAATTTACAGCACAAATTTTTCTATAGAAAATTTTTGCTTTAATTTACAGCACAAAATTTTTCTATAGAAAATGTTTGCTTTAATTTACAGCACAAATTTTTCTATAGCAAATTTTTGCTTTAATTTACAGCACAAATTTTTCTATAGCAAATTTTTGCTTTAATTTACAGCACAAATTTTTCTATAGAAAATTTTTGCATTAATTTACAGCACAAATTTTTCTATAGCAAATTTTTGCTTTAATTTACAGCACAAATTTTTCTATAGCAAATTTTTGCTTTAATTTACAGCACAAATTTTTCTATAGAAAATTTTTGCTTTAATTTACAGCACAAATTTTTCTATAGAAAATTTTTGCTTTAATTTACAGCACAAATTTTTCTATAGAAAATTTTTGCTTTAATTTACAGCACAAATTTTTCTATAGAAAATTTTTGCTTTAATTTACAACAGTTTTATAACTTTCAATTGTTTCATTTTGTTTTGTGAAAATGAACTTTGCATGCCAAAATATTATTTACTTTCCTCAACAAGTTTATTCTCACTCTTTCCGTATCTTATTTAATTTGATTACTTTTTAAAAAGCGCTAAAAACTTCGTTTTAATTTTGTGAGTTTTATGTTTTTTAATGCCATCAGCAAGTTGTGTTTCTGTAATACTTTTGCCCTAAATAACAATATATATATACATATATACATAGTATACTTTTAGGAGGACAAAAACTTTTTATTATCTTAATTTTTTGGTGTCGTATAATATTTTGCAATAAATTTTTTTTGCGTTTGTAAGCTGTTTTTTTGTGTTTTTGTGTGTGTGTTGTTATTCAAGTGTTGCAAATTGCTTAAGTTTTTATTTTGCCAAGGAAGTTTAAAAGTAAAAGAAAGTTTAAACACTAACATAAAGGAAATTTTGAACACTGCAACTGTCTTGACATTTTGAAAAATTAAACAAATTCTATAAATGGAATTCTTAGTGAAACAAAAAAGAAACAACAAAAAACATGCTTTAGTTTTTATAGCTATTTTTTCCGCATAAAAATATGCTTCACATTTGGTTAAATGAAAGTTTGCCCACAAATTAGGTTGCAGTTAATTTGTGATCATACATCTTGTCTTTGGCAAAAGTAAACAAAAGAAGTTTTGAAATGTTATTTGTTCTTCCTAAAACTATGCACCACTTATTTTTATGTTCCATAAGCGAATGCTTTACATTTCGTGTTTTCTATTTGTAAATGTTCATTTTGCCATGAAATTTAATTGAAAAAAAAAATGGGAGATAGTTCTTACTAGAGGAAAAAGTTAAACATACAGTGGCCTTGTTGCAAAGTTTTAGGTGTTTATTCTTTGAAAAAAAAAAAAGAGAATTGAAATTTCATAGCATACATTTTGGCAGTTTTTCTATTGGAGCAGAACACGGCATGCACGTGATGCCAGTTGAAAATTTAAACGAAACCAACAGTAATAAGCAGTTTGCTATTTTGTCTTTGTGATTCTCAGCTTTCAAAGCCAGAAGAGTTTTTGGAATATCGACTGAAAATAGAATAAGTCAAGTGAAAGATGTTAATGAAAGATTTTGCTTCTGTTGCTCATCTCTTTTGTTTTCCAGTGTTTAAATTTTACGTTTGCCAAACGAAATAAAAGCGTTCGTTCGCTCGTTCTTTGGGGCATTAGTGATTAAAATGTGAAAGTTTGTTGTTTAAAGAGAGGAAACTACAAATGATTTCCATTTTTCCAACTGAAAACGTTTAAAGGCAGTTCAGCATTATTTTTGGTTTTAATATTGAGAATATTTTTTTTTTTGGTTTTTTTTGCTGTTTCTAGGACTTGCCCATACATTAATTTGACTATAGTTATATGCGATATATATATGTATCTGTGATAATTACTTTAAATTATTTTATAACGAAGAAACAACTCTTAGCAAGCAACTCTCAAAATATATATTTCCTATGAAGTTCTTGAAGCTTATGTAAGCATACAAAAAAACCTACTCAGTCTTCTATTTTATTTCCATTTAAGTTTAACTACAACTTTTTGCATGTTGCCAACATACTCGTATGTACTATTTGTACAACTTCTGCAAACATTAGCAACATTACAACTTTTTGTCATCTTTTATTTTCTGTGCTAATGTTTAAAAGAGCTTTTTGTTATATGACCGACCGACTACCTTGACCTTCTGCTAATAGTTTAGTACCTTAAGAGTGCTACTAAAACTAGACTACAATATTTTATTATAGGATTTCAGTTGCTTTGGCTTTTTATACACATACGAGTACACATACATATAAAAAAATACCTTAGGGTTTGGGCTTAAAATATTTTTCAGTACAAACAGGTAAAAGTGTTATAATCGGCTGTAAAGAATCTTATCTACCCTACACCGACTGACGGCTGGCAGCATCTTTTTGATATTTCTGATTTTCAATACTAAATTTATTTCTATGAAATTTTTTATTTGACACATTGTTGTCACAATACTATTATATATAAATGAAATTTATTTGCTGGTGGTTAAGCAATGTCTATATCAGTGATGTCAAATGTGATTGTGTTGGTGAGATCAATCTTATCTCTTACATTCCCAGCGGTAGAAATGTGCGGTTGCGAGGCCTAACTAGTGGCCTTTTCTAAGAGTATCCTTTTAGTTACCAATAATATCTTCTAATTTTATAAGTTGTAAAAAAGAGTTTCGAAAATTGCCAAGTGCTCAGATATATAATTTTAAAATATTTCTCCATTTTTAAGCTGAACATTTGGTTAGTTTATATACAAGAGAAACAGTTTTTACAAAAAGTCTTACTTATGAATTAATTTAAAAGCTACTTTAAGAAATTTTCGAAAAGATGTACCTACATACTGTGGATCCAACTTATTTCAAACCTCTTATATGTATTGTATATATATATATTTATATAAATATATTATTTCTGTTTAGAGGCCTCAAAACAGGACTTGCGATACTTCCCGCTGAATGAGAGTGTTTTTCAGTAAAAAATTATATTTTACGCTCCCAAAATAAAAGAGCGTAAGCGTACATGTGAGTTTTGCTTCCACAATTGTGTATGAGGCTGACATCACTGGTCTATATGCATTTCATTGGTGCTTTACCAAATCATCATTAGACTTTAACCACAGTGTTTTTTTTTTTGTACTAAATTTCTTTCTTTCTAAAAATATGTTTTATAAAAAAAAAAATTTAATTTTCCAGCTCTGGAGCTGTTTTTTTGGCTTTATTGATTTATAATTTTTATAAATTTGTTTAAAAAAATCTCAAATATGTTTAATATATAAAGAAAAGGAAAAATTTGTTATAGTCGGTTACTTTTATGTATCAAAAAAAATGTTTCAGTTGTCCAACCCTGGCATCACCTTTTTGATTTTGTTTGATTTTTAATATAAATTTAATTTTTATTGAAGTATAAAATAGGTTTCATTAACAAAAAAATATACAAAAAAAAAATTTTTATCAAATACCATCAGTTATATGCCAAAAACAAGTTGAACTTTTTATTTAGTTACTTTAATATTCTAGAAACAACTTTGAGTTTTCCAGCTCTGGAGCTGTATTTGTCGCTTCTCCGATTTCTAATACCAATGAATTTTTTTCAAAAAAACCCAAATATTACAGGATGTTAATTTTTTTTTTCAACAGGCTACAAGTTCAAATCTGCGAAACTGCAAATTAATTTTTATTTATTTTTTTAAATAAATGAATTTGCTTAAATTCTATTTATTTTTTAAGAGTGGAATGTTAAGAATATTTTTCATAGTCATTAAACCAGCAGAACGGATAAGTACTGATTTCGAGTTTGTACCGCAAATATGTTTAATATACAAAAAAAAGGAAAAAAGTTATATGTAGTAAGAATTTTAACGAACATTTATATTGCTTTATTAAATTGAATTAAGATTCATAGGCTAATTGTTCGAAATTTGTTTTTAAATCTCAGAAAGACATGATAAATATTCCAAGTATGATTGAACAAAAAATTCAGAAAAATGGGGCATGAAGAAAAATAATCCAGCGGTAACACGGGTATTAAAACAATAACATGTTAACATCAGGTTGATATAGTTCTCGTATTCTTTTTCACAATAAAATTTTTGTAAATAGGAACTGTTATCACATTCAACTAAGCCACCTAATAAGTGGTGACAAACACAATACACACGAGCACTGCTGATGAAAGGGTTGCGTTTTTCGAAAACAGCTGTTCTGCTCTGCTGTGTAAGTTGAATAAAACTGATGTTGACTTTTCTTTGTGCCTTGGAATATTTATCATGTCTTTCTGAGATTTAAAAACGAATTTTGAACAATTAGGAAAAAAGTTATTTTAGTCACTTATGTGCCAAAACAAGTTTCGATTATCCAACCCTGCAATCATCTATTTAATTTTGTTTGATTTTTAATATCAATTTAATTTTTAATTTTTTCAAGTATAAAATAGGTTTGATTAACAAAAACAAAATATATATAAAAAAATTGTATCAGCTACTTTTATATAACAAAAATAAGTTTAAATTTTCCAGCTCTGGCACTGGATTTTGAACTTTAATGATTTTCCATAACAATCTATTTAGGACTATTGGAAATGCATCAATCCAAAAACGAAGTCTCTAAATTTTCTGGGGCCGGCCTTCGGAAAACCAATATCATGTACAGACAAGCGATCATCGTCTTCCCTCTTCATAAGGATCCACAGTTTGCATACTTTTAGGGGTCGCATATTAATATTTTGTAAATTACACATGGAATGATAAATCTATATATACCCTTTCACCATTTTAAGTGAACGATATAAAAAAAGCTAAAGAAAAAGGAGAATTACAAAAAAAAAATTTTTTTTCTTTACTAGACTTTTGACATGAAATATTTTCAGTAGTAGCAGCACAGAACTGCTACTCTGCCACTACTCACAGCACTACTGCTGGCTATACAAGTTAAGAATAACATACTTAAGTCATAGAGGAAAAACTTAAAATAAACACACACACTCATACACACTTGCAACGTTAGGAAGGCTGTTTGGCATGTACTAAGAAATATTTTTAGCCCGGTATGCATATCAGTATGCAGAACGGTAGTCAACAAAACTGCCAGTTTCCTTTAAAGGGTATTTAAATATATAGTACAAATTTTCTGCTGTTGTTGCTATTGTTTCATTTTAAAATAATATATTAAAAAAAGGGGGCAAGGCACAAAAAGAAACACCTGTATTAAATGCAAAAATAATATATATAGATATATAAAAAAATAATAAAAAATGTGGCATATTTTTAGGTTTGATATATTAATATTTCTATTTGTGGTTTTACCTTAAATACGGTTTTAAATTATTTAATATTCAATTCACAAAATAGCCAGGTTATAAAAAACAAATGATATGGGTAAAAGGAAAAGTGGAAGTTTTTGTATTATTTCAGTTGGTTTGCAACTAATCAACCACTTGACATATTTTAAGGGTTTAGAGCCGGATAACAGCAGGCACAGATTGTAATACATCTTTCAGCATATAAATTATGGTTAAAGCGTCAAGATAAAATGTCAGACTGTACTGCAGATATTGAATAAAATTCAATATCGCTATTAATCAGCCACAGCAGCTGAAGTTGTAAAAAATAAGAAAAAAAAAATTAAATTAAATAAAATCGCATTGTTAAAACAAGCTTAAGAAAATGCAGACGATCCAAACGCAGCATGCACAGTGGGCAACAATTCACATCTTTACAATCATTATAATGAAGTTAACTAAATGCAATATGTGTAACTCTTATTGCGAACTGCAAGTTCCAATAAAATATTGCATATGCAGGAAGGGGGGAGACAGCACCCTTCATAAGAATTAATTAAGTTTAAACTTACGAGAAAGGGGAGAAGTGTAGTCCCCACCCCCGAAGTATATGCTGATTAGTTTTTTTTATATCTGCACGGCTACAATAGTGAGGCTCTCTAAATTTAACGTCTGAAATTCTTGAAACACGCTGAAGGTTATAGAAATTTTTTGAGGCATACGAGGTCTGTTCTAAAAACATTTATTAGCGAATATTTATTTTTATTTTTCTAAATTTGATGTGGGCCACTTTTGAAACGAACTGAAGGTTCTAAACATTGTTTTAATTTTTCTAAATTCAATGCGTGACACTTAAAACAATCTGAAGGTTCTAAAATTTTGTTTGATGGTATACGAGGTCTGTTCTAAAAATGAAGTAAATTTTTATTTTCATTTTTCTTAAGTTAATGAGTGACGCTCTTGAAACAAGCTGAAGGTTCTAGAAATTTATTGAAATGTACGAGGTCTGTTCTAAAAATTACATCAATTTTTATTTTAATTTTTCTACATTAAATTTTGACTTTTGAAACGAGCTGAAGGTTCTAGAAATTTCTTTTGGGATATACGAGGTCTGTTCTAAACATTTTGGGAGGTATACGAAGACTGTTCTAAAGATTAGGTGAATTTTAATTTTTTCTAAATTTAACACGTGCCACTTGAAACAAGCTGAAGATTCCATAAATTTTTGACGGTATACGAGACCTGTTCTAAAAATAAGTTGAATATTTGTTTTAATTTTTCAAAACGTTATACCTGGCGCTCGTGAAACAAGCTGAAAGTTCTATAGATTTTTAAAGGTATACAAGGTCTATTCTAAAAATAAATAGAATTTTAATTTAAAAAAATTTAGTTTTTAAATATTTATTATTTTTTATTTACTAAATATTACTGTATTTTATCATAATTTACTTAACCGGGAACAGTAACAAAGATCTTAGCTCTTTGTAGTGAAGTAGACCAGAGTCTGAGGTGGTAGTGGAATACACAATCTCACACCACTTACTAGTCTACCGAGGCCCTTATCCATTTCTATTTTATCCATTTCAAGGTAGCTTCTTTCAGTTTTAATACAGTTAGTGTTTTATTTTTTTCTAATCCTCCAAGCAGTTCTGATATACACTTTTTTGTCCCTTTTAAGCTCTTTCAGCAATTGTATATTAATATCCCAAATTTTTGTAAAATCGATTTCCTTTCAAATGTGGTGAATACAGCGGCAGAGGCATGAAATAGGTTTGTTAAAAAAACAATTACCCACCAAACTTTTCGAAAAACCTGCACGGCATGAAGGAAACGATATGTGGGCACCCTCAACTACGTCATTCATAGTGATTCAACGATTCTCCATAATAGTTTTGTCACTTTCGCAACATTTTCATTGATTGTTGATGTTCTGTGGCGTCTAGGGTGATCGTCGTCATCCACAGCTACCCAACATTCCTTGAAAAGCTTATGTCGCTTGTAAAATTTTTTTCTTCATTCAAATTACACTGTATAGTAATTTGGGCACGTTTTCTAATAACATGGCCCACTACTGTACTTCATGCAATGTTTTTATTTTGTTCATCCTTATGAAATGAGGATGATGACAAAACGATGTTTCAAAGTTAAACATTATTTTGTAACATTTAATGCTTTTTTTATAATTTGATCTAATGAACACTTGTTAAGTGCCTTTTAAGTACTAAAAGTTGTAATAATGATCTTGTTTATTTAATTTTCTTTGCCTCGTGTTTTACTTTCCTTTATTCAAAATTTCAGTTTTCAGTTTAAGTTCATTCTTATCTTAAGAACATTTATTAAATAATAATGTCAGTATCATGTGCTTCTGTTTGCAGCGGCACAAATTCCATTTATTTCAGAGGGGGTGTTTTCTTTGAGTTTTGTTTAACTTAACACCCACAACTATGATTAATGTCTTTTGGTTTATGGTTTCTCTGTGTATGTAAGATGTATATTCTGTTTTCATTTCTTTTTTTACTTAAAACGATTTGTTTTTTTTTTAGAAGAAAACGTGTTTAAGAGATGGAACTATATGAACACAATTTGTGTGCTACAATGAAATAAAATGCCTCAAAGTAGGCTATACCATGTATACATATATATGTATGTATGTACTTAAGTATGTAATTATGTTGTATATATGAATTTCTGACTTGGGACAAGGGCAATTAATTTTAGAATTTCAACAGAGCCATTTTTTTTTCTAACAAAAAAGCAAATGAAAAAAAACGCTTTAAAAAAATTAGAGTTTTAAAGCCAAAAAGTATGCAGCAATTTTATAAATATTTATATATAGTTTTCCTGCCCTAATTAAGCGCTGTTATATTTAAATCTTTTAAAAATACCTTAAAACTGAACTTTAAACACCCAAAAATATGCAATAATTTTAAAATTATTTAATTTTATGCTGCCTTAATTAAGGGGCTTTCAGTAATATTTTTTTTAATGAAATTAGAGACTAGGTAATTTATCCATTTATCTCACTTACGTACTGAATTAGAAAATTCTATGCTATTTCTTGTAATCCAGTGCTCCCAATTGAATATTGTGTTTTGTTATTCTTAATTCTGTTGCCTTAAATTGACAAAATTTGTAAAGTTGGCAACAAGTATGCAACAACAAAACTGCTGTAACATAATCCCAGCACATGTTCAATAGTACAATAATGAAATTACAAAAAGCTAAAAACTAAATTCTGACTCTTGCCCCGACCAACCCTTAAGTCCGGAAGCACAACTAAAACAGAAAATGATTTGGGGGAAAAAAATACGAACTAGTTAAAAACAAAGTACACATGCTAACGTTGTTGTGGGCATTAGTGGAACATATTTCTGTAGATTTTGTTTTGTGTTACAACAAAATGCGAACATGTGGCTTTGCCATATGGGGAAATAGAATATATCTCTTAGTCATGAAAAAAGACCTCTTGTTTTTTTTCAAATGTTTAATATTCTGTTTTTCTAAATTTTTACATAATTTACTGTATAATTAAATTGCTTTACAGCAGTTATGGTGTGATTAACTAGATATAAATAAAAAAATGTTTCACTATGCCAGAGAAAAATTCAAAATTGCTGTGAATAAAAGCAAAACTTTTCTATAGAAAAATTAAAGCAACAATTTTCTATAGAAAAATTTGTGCTGCAAAAATTTTCTATAGAAAATTTTGTGCTGTAAATTAAAGCAACAATTTTCTATAGAAAAATTTGTGCTGTAAATTAAAGCAAAAATTTTCTATAGAAAAATTTGTGCTGTAAATTAAAGCAAAAATGTTCTATAGAAAAATTTGTGCTGTAAATTAAAGCAAAAATTTTCTATAGAAAAATTTGTGCTGTAAATTAAAGCAAAAATGTTCTATAGAAAAATTTGCCTGTATATTCTATAGAAAAATTTGTGCTATAAATTAAATAAAAAACTTTCTATAGAAAAATTTGTGCTGTAAATTAAAGCAACAATTTTCTATAGAAAAATTTGTGCTGTAAATTAAAGCAAAAATTTTCTATAGAAAAATTTGTGCTGTAAATTAAAGCAAAATTTTCTATAGAAAAATTTGCCTGTATTTTCTATAGAAAAATTCGTGCTGTAAATTAAAGCAAACATTTTCTATAGAAAAATTTGTGCTGTAAATTAAAGCAAAATTTTCTATAGAAAAATTTGCCTGTATTTTCTATAGAAAAAATCGTGCTGTAAATTAAAGCAAAAATTTTCTATAGAAAAATTTGTGCTGTAAATTAAAGCAAAAATTTTCTATAGAAAAATTTGTGCTGTAAATGAAAGCAAAAATTTTCTATAGAAAAATTTGTGCTGTAAATGAAAGCAAAAATTTTCTATAGAAAAATTTGTGCTGTAAATGAAAGCAAAAATTTTCTATAGAAAAATTTGTGCTGTAAATTAAAGTAAAAATTTTCTATAGAAAAATTTGTGATGTAACTTAAAGCAAAAATTTTCTATAGAAAAATTTGTGCTGTAAATTAAAGCAAAAATTTTCTATAGAAAAATTTGTGCTGTAAATTAAAGCAAAAATTTTCTATAGAAAAATTTGTGCTGTAAATTAAAGCAACAATTTTCTATAGAAAAATTTGTGCTGTGAATGAAAGCAAAAATTTTCTATAGAAAAATTTGTGCTGTAAATTAAATCAAAAATTTTCTATAGAAAAATTTGCCTGTATTTTCTATAGAAAAATTTCTGCTGTAAATTAAAGCAAAATTTTCTATAGAAAAATTTGTGCTGCAAAAATTTTCTATAGAAAAATTTGTGCTGTAAATTAAAGCAACAATTTTCTATAGAAAAATTTGTGCTGTAAATTAAAGCAAAAATTTTCTATAGAAAAATTTGTGCTGTAAATTAAAGCAAAAATTTTCTATAGAAAAATTTGTGCTGTAAATTAAAGCAAAAATTTTCTATAGAAAAATTTGTGCTGTAAATTAAAGCAAAAATGTTCTATAGAAAAATTTGCCTGTATATTCTATAGAAAAATTTGTGCTATAAATTAAATAAAAAACTTTCTATAGAAAAATTTGTGCTGTAAATTAAAGCAAAATTTTCTATAGAAAAATTTGCCTGTATTTTCTATAGAAAAATTCGTGCTGTAAATTAAAGCAAACATTTTCTATAGAAAAATTTGTGCTGTAAATTAAAGCAAAATTTTCTATAGAAAAATTTGCCTGTATTTTCTATAGAAAAATTCGTGCTGTAAATTAAAGCAAAAATTTTCTATAGAAAAATTTGTGCTGTAAATTAAAGCAAAAATTTTCTATAGAAAAATTTGTGCTGTAAATGAAAGCAAAAATTTTCTATAGAAAAATTTGTGCTGTAAATTAAAGCAAAAATTTTCTATAGAAAAATTTGTGCTGTAAATTAAAGCAAAAATTTTCTATAGAAAAATTTGTGCTGTAAATATTGTTTATATCGTTTTTATTTAAAATAGATATTTATAATTCAAATGCTTTTTTTAGTGAATGAAAATACAAAAGTCAAAATAATATGTATATTGAAACATACACGTTGTCTATGGTTGCTATATTTTCAACACGCCCCCTCAACGTGGATGCATCTTTACAGTACTTCAATTAATATTCATTAAATTCATACAGTTACTATGTTTAATTTTACACAAATTCTTGGTTAAAATGTCTGCTGTCATACTGTTCGTTGGGCAATATTTTAAAACAATTTTATTTTCTCGAACAACCTCTCGTATATGATGGTATTTTATATCGACATGCTTACTTCGTCTGTGGTATACAGGATTAGTCGCAAGTTTTTGTGCTCCTTGGTTGTCAATATGTAAAGTTACAGGCTCATCTTTATTATAACCAAGCTCTATTAAAAATCTTTGCAAGTATACCGCCTCTTTTGCCGCCTCTGATGCGGCCATGTATTCAGCCTCGGTGCTACTTAGTGCAACAGAATTCTGTTTTCGAGACTCCCATGACACCAAACAGCTGCCTACAAAAAACGCAAACCCAGTATATGACTTCCGATCAGATATATCACCACCCCAGTCAGCATCTACGTAGCCGGATATTGAACAGTTGCCAGTAGTAGTATAATTCAATTTATAATCTGCAGTACCCGCTAAGTACCTCAGTACATGCTTTACTGCCTGCAAGTGCTCACGGTGAGGATCACAATTATGCTGCGCTAATTTCGACACAGAGTGCAAAATATCTGGTCTAGTCGTTACAGCCAGATACATCAATGCTCCAATCATGGATTGATATTCATGCTGATCAACCTTTTCACATTTATCTGTGCAATGTGTTTGATAACCTGCATCAAGTGGTATTGCAACTTTTCTACAATCGCTCATCCCATATTTCTCTAACATATTTGTAATATAGTTCTTCTGACCAAATTTTATTGCTCCCGTCTTATCATTCCGATCAATTTCAATGCCCAAGAAATGTTGTAATGTCCCCTTATCGGATACATCAAACTCACTGCATAACTGCATTTTTACCTGCAACACAATTTGCTCATCTGCACATCCAATAATGATGTCGTCTACATATACAGCTACCAGTATCAAATTACCCTTAACTTCCTTTTTATAAAGACAAGGGTCAGCATCAGTTGGTTGAAACCCATATTTCTTTAATACCATATCTAATTTGAAATTCCACTCCCTTCCTGATTGTTTAAGGCCATATATTGCCTTATTAAGGCGCAAAACTTTATTGGGATATTTTTCGTTTTTGAAACTCTGTGGTTGCTTTATATAAATTTCATCATGCAATTCGCTGTTCAAGTAAGCTGTTCTTACATCAATTTGGTGAAGGTGCATTTGATACTCAACAGATAATGCTAATAAAACTCGTATGGTAGAGTGTCTAGCAACAGGAGAGAATGTTTCCATATAATTAACCCCGTATTGCTGGCTGCAACCTTTTGCCACTAAACGAGCCTTGTAACGCTCAATGTTACCTTGTTTATCTCTTTTTAAAGCATATACCCATTTGCACGGTATTACCTTATGGCCATTAGGTAAATCTGATAATGACCATGTATTGTTCTTTTCAAGAGAATCATATTCTGATCTCATAGCCGCTAGCCACAATTTATTTTCATTACTTAAAATTGCCTGCTCTACAGTCTGAGGTATTTTAATTTCTATCAAGCTATTTAACACATTAAATTGTTTTTGTGGTCTTCCAGGCTTACCAGTCCTTACAATTTTTGGCCTACCTCTTCCAATCAATTTAGGTATTTCTTCAACCTCCTCCTGTAGTTCATTTTGACTATCTTCATCAGCTGTATTAAATTCTTCATCTTCATTATTTTCTCTTCTTGTATGAAAAATATTATCTATGTTATCAATATTTTCTGCTCTTTCTCTAACATGTTGATCTGCATCGTCCTTGTCACCCTCTATGAACAATGTTAAATAGTTGTCTTCTATATATGACTGCTGATGTTGATCAACATCAGTTTTATCGTCATCAGTATTTTTACAAAAATCTTTCTCATCAAACACAACATCTCTTCTTTCAACAACTCGCTGAGTTCTCTTGTCGAACAATCTATACGCCTTTGCCACTGACGAATAACCCACCATTATCAATTGATCACCTTTTGGCTCAAATTTTGATCTTTTTGTTTTGTTTAATGCAACCGCAAATGAACCAAACGTACGAAAGTGTTTGACATTAGGTTGTTTACCATACCATACCTCAAACGGTGTTTTGATGCCATTAATACTTGTTGGGCATCTGTTACGTATGTATGCTGCTGTGTTTACAGCTTCAGCCCATAAATTTTTCTGTATTGCAGAATGAAACATCATGGAACGACTCATCTCAATAAGTGTTCTGTTACACCGCTCAGCCACGCCATTCTGTTGCGGTGAATATGCCACTGTTAAATGACGTTGTATACCTTGTTGTTGTAAAAATTTTTCGAACTCATTGTTCACATACTCTTTACCATTATCGGTCCGTAATTTTAGAATTCTTCGCCCGGTTTGATTTTCAACTTGCAGCTTAAACTGTTTAAATTTCTCTAAAGCTTCGCTCTTTGCTTTCATAAAATAAACGAAGATTCTTCGTGACTTGTCATCAATGAAGGTTATAAAATATTTAGCGCCACCAACAGATTGAACTCTAAATGGTCCACACACATCCGAGTGTACCAATTCCAATAAATTTTCTGATACGCTTTCACTCTTCTTCGGAAATGGTAGCACATGTATTTTACACATCATACATGTTTTGCATGGTTTCCTGTTCCCATAGGAATGTATTCCTGACACAACGCCAGCTCTACTTAGGTCTTTCAACCCGTTATAATTCAAATGGCCAAACCTATTGTGCCATAATTCATTCATATCATATGTAGCAAATAAACTCTCTTTTGGTTTGTATAAAGCAAAAAGGTTGTCTTCTCTTTTTGCGCGAAACACTATAGTGCCATCTTGTCTTCTGACAGTTGCCATTTGGGCGTTAAATTTGACAGTAAGACCTCTGTCAACTATTCTAGTGACAGAAATAAAATTACCCTGCAACTCTGCGGAATAAAGTACGCCTTCGAACGTAATATTCATTTCATTTATCTTTAAACAGACATCACCTTTTCCTGTAGCTGTAATAAACTTGTTACCTGCTAATGCTATTTGTTCATTATGTTCTTCAAAGCTAGTGAACATACTTCTATCATTGCACATGTGTGCCGTTGCACCACTATCTACATACCAAACACTCGGTTTCATCTTTTGACCTGCTTCTGCCACTATAGACAAAGCTTGTTGTTTGTGCTGTTTCTTTCTTTCACACTGATTAGCAAAATGTCCTTCCATATTACAATTAAAACATTTTCCAGCGAAGGGCTTTTTGTTCTTGTTTTGCTTTCTATATTTTTGGTTAGAACGTACATTAAATACCTGTTGTTGTTGACTGCATATTTCTTCTTCTACTTTTTCCTTTCGTCTTTCTGCTTCTTCTAATAGCTTCTGCTTAAGAAAATTTAATCCAGGTAGACTGTCACGCGTTTCCATAGCAATAACGAAGTTTTCAAAATCCTTAGGAAGGCTGCACAACAACATTATGCTTAGTAGTTCCTCCTGTATTTCAATGCCAGTTTCAGCTAATCTTTCCACAATTTCAGAAAAATCTTTGATATGGAGCATTATGTTGGAACCATCCTTCATTTGAAGACCAAGTAACCGTTTGTAGAGTGACACTTTTTGTATAGGGCCTTTTGGTTGATACGTTGTCTGCAATTTTTGCCATGCTTCATAAGAAGTCTTAGCATTTTTTATATACCCTAGTTGGGCAGGTTTTACACCCAATATAACTGACGCCAAGGCTTTTTCATCATCTGCGTCCCATTTGGATTTTGCTGCGTCATTTGGAGCAGATTCCCTCTTATCTTTGCCAGATACAATATGCCAAAAACCACCATGTATTAACACGCTTCTCATCTGCACCGACCAGCTCTCATAGTTGGATTCGTCCAACTTCTCCATTTGGTACACACCGTTCATCATATTTTGCAAGTACTAAACGTTTTACTCTCTTGATTTTAAAAAGTTACGACATCTGGGCCCATAACCTATTGTTTATATCGTTTTTATTTAAAATAGATATTTATAATTCAAATGCTTTTTTTAGTGAATGAAAATACAAAAGTCAAAATAATATGTATATTGAAACATACACGTTGTCTATGGTTGCTATATTTTCAACAGTAAATTAAAGCAAAAATTTTCTATAGAAAAATTTGTGCTGTAAATTAAAGCAAAAATTTTCTATAGAAAAATTTGTGCTGTAAATTAAAGCAACAATTTTCTATAGAAAAATTTGTGCTGTAAATTAAAGCAACAATTTTCTATAGAAAAATTTGTGCTGTAAATGAAAGCAACAATTTTCTATAGAAAAATTTGTGCTGTGAATGAAAGCAAAAATTTTCTATAGAAAAATTTGTGCTGTAAATTAAATCAAAAATTTTCTATAGAAAAATTTGCCTGTATTTTCTATAGAAAAATTTCTGCTGCAAATTAAAGCAAAAATTTTCTATAGAAAAATTTGTGTGGCAATTTAAAGCAAAAGTTTTCTATAGAAAAATTTGTGCTGTAAATTAAAGCAAAAATTTTCTATAGAAAAATTTGTGCTGTAAATTAAAGCAAAAATGTTCTATAGAAAAATTTGTGCTATAAATTAAATAAAAAATTTTCTACAGAAAAATTTGTGCTGTAAATTAAAGCAACAATTTTCTATACAAAAATTTTTGTACAGAAAAATTTTCTATACAAAAATTTTTGTAAAGAAAAATTTTTTTTATATTTTTGTAGAAAAATAAATCACGTGTCCTTATTTAATTGTGTTATTTTAAAAGTTGCTTATGTGTTAGTTTCAACTTTATTAGTGCTGACTAAGGAGTTTGCAAAAGACATGTGGGATTATTGAGGATTTGGTAAATAAATTATAAGAGTTCAAATAAAATTAAATCACAAATTGAATCCATTTCTTTGTAAATGCTAACATTGACAATTTTAAATTTTTGTGGTGAGGCCGGTAATAGTCGATAATAATTATAAGGGTTTTGTACTAAAATTTAATTAAAATTTATAGCCTATCTGACAGGCGGCAAAGAATGAGCCAGAAAATCATGGCATACTCTTGCAGTTGGTACAAGGAAGTCGTTTGTTAACCATGAAGTAGAGCAAAAATTAAAATCACTGTAACAGAGTAAAGTCGAAGACATTTTCTCGAAAGCATATCCTTTAAACTGGTGTTTCAAATTAATTTTTTTTTTATTATAGGTGACTTGACTAAAAGATAAAGCAAAATTCTGTTTTATTTCCACACGGCTTTTTTATAAAATAGCAAAAACACTGCTTATTGTCAGGTTTAAGTCAACGCATAGCACTGTTTTGCTTTTATGATTTTAAAGGAAAATTTTGTTTTGTTCTCTTAACATGCACGTCTGTTTAAAAATGATGAGAGATTTTGTAGCCTGCGTTAAGGCTGATATGAATTAAAATGGCTTAATTTTGTTTATTATATCTTTCTTTAAGCTTAAAACACTTAATGACTTTTTATAAATTCACAACTCTACTTTCGTTTATATAATAAATAATATAACTTTTCAACTCCAGTTCTCACTATGAAAGAGAATATAAAGAAAATAAGGTCATTCTATGTACCACAAACACTTATTTGTACAGTTGGTTGGTAATTTTCCATCTACTAGAAAACTTTTGACGCATTTTTTGTTTTCTTTGCAACAGAAACAAAAAAAAAAAAAAACAAAGATGTTGATAAAAAAGCCATTTCTATTTAAATCATGTTTGTAAAAATAAACGAGGTTTTGTAGTTTACATAACTTCAGCTATTTATTTTTTATTTTTATTTCTTTTCTGCCTTCTTGGCAAATTTATAATGTGTATACTCGCCGTATTGTATGCTTAAATAGAAAATAAATATTATACTTTCATAATACGTGTACGCAGCATACAAGAGTGCTATTTAAAATGCTTAGAATGAACGCATACTTTTCAAAAATATTAAAGTGGATTGTACAGAGCTCTCAAAGTGTAAAGGATAATTATGGAAATTTAAATGATGCTCTTAGGCCAAGAAATTTATACAAAAAAAAAAAAAAAAGAATGTGAATAGAAATCTTACATTTAATTGAAAAATGAATTTTTGCGGAAAACGTCAAATCACAGTTTTTATATCTCTTTAAAAATCACTAGGAATTTTTCTAATTGGATATTAGTAATATTATAGCTAGAATACGAGGTCTGTTAAAAAATAAGGTTAATTTTCAAATTTTGCATGCGACGATTTTCTCCTATCGGAAGAAATTTGCATACAATTGGGTGTAAAAAAATATAATTAATTGCTCAAAAGCATTTGGAATGTTGACTCTGAGCCACTGAAATGTTTACAAGTGGTAGTGCATGATTTTCAAAAAAAAAAAAAATGTTCACTCATCCTGGACGTCTTCTTACCGATGAAAATGTGCAGAAAATTGTTCTGGAGAATCGTAGAATTACTGTTAGAGAAGCTGAAGTTGTAGGAATATCGATTGGCTCTGCCATGCAAATTTTTCGACAATTTTGGGCAGCAGCGAAGATCATTTCAAAATTGCCCAATTGCCTTTTTCTTGTTCTCAGGACTGAAGAAAACCATTAAAGGATTATTTTTTTATTATCTTGGACCAGCACTCAGGGGATGACCCCTACACATGCAGTGCATTGCACCGGAACTAGAAAGGAGGCGATAATATTGAGGGTACAGATGAAGAAAGATGAGAAGATAGAGAATTTTTTCTAGCTATTTCAAACTTTTTACTTTGCAGGCTAATTTTTTGCTACAGGGACGGCGAAGGAGGGTGCTGTTACTCTGCTTTTTAGTACATGATAGTGTCAGTCGCTGCGAATTATGTTCCAGTGACCAGTGACTATGCCTTCATCATTGAAACAGGTTGGCAACAACTAACACAACCACACACTAATGCTGATCAGAAGAATTCAACACAATATTTAATGACTCAGCGCGGGGTTGAACTCTGGACCCTCCGCTTCATAGTCTCGTATTCTACTACTTCAGCCAACAGCATCCACAATTGATGGCGTTGTGATTAATGGTATACAAATTATATCGCTAATAAACTCAAGGTTTTATTTTATTTTTTATTTTTTTTTGTGTAGGCAGTGAATTATAAATAAGAGAGGCTGCTTTGACGAGGAAAAAATAAAAGCTAATGAATAAATGTATTTTTGTAAAAAATTAAAATTCACCATATTTGTTGAACAGATCTCGTATATTTTTGCTTTAATACTTCGCTAACGTACGTGACTACCTTCATATTCTTATAAAGCGCTGCAATGCCATTAAACATTTTTGATATAGTGTTACGTCATGTGGTGCGTATGATTAATATGAATTAAGTGACCTTTTAATTAATATTAATCATACGCACTTTATGACGTAATATTTTAGGAAACAGTTTGCTGATATTTTACTACACAAACTTCATTGAAAAATTAACTATTAAATTTTAATAAATATGACTTAAGCGGCCCACCCATTCGTAATATAATTGTGTAATTTTTCGTATTGTACAATCATATCGCCAATGTGTAGGTCATATTCAAAGGTGGCACAATATATTGGCAGAAATCAAAAGCCTTTTGATTTTTATTGTACAAATTGAAAGAAGTGCAATATAGTGTGAAATGTGTTGGCAACACTGTACAGTATTGTTTACGTTTTAATGTAAGAAAATTGTGCCATATTTTATTTGAAACTATTGCGCCACTTATTGAATAACAGGGGCCAAAATGGAAATAATATGGCAAATAATACATACAATGATACATACAATAATATTGTATAATGCATGGGCCGCTTTAAAGCATTTAAAATTAGTCATACATTTATTTTTTTTGTTTATAATAAAGGATCGTAAATTTAATAGTTTTAAAACCATCCGATCTGGCAAGGCTATCAGCTGTTAAATATCTAATATATAAAGTTTTGAATTTTTTTATAGGAGTAATGCTAGGAACACAACTGCGACGAACGACGAATTTTTGGTCGCGAATATTCGTCGCCAAAAATAAAACACATTGAAATATGTGAAAATGCACACAATCGTGGTGTTGGTCGAAATTCGTCATTCTCAGCGAAAGTTGAAATAGATTTGTTTCTAATTGTTTCGTCAGCGAGCGACGAACAAATAATATGAGGTGCCCAGGTTTCATATACTCAAACTGGTTTTTTGTGGGAAAACATAATTCACTACTGTATTGTTGCAGCTAGCACGAACATTTTCAGTATATACGAAGAATGCATTTACCAATTCACAAAAATTTATCATTCGGATGACTTTTTATTAATATTGAACACTTTTTATAATTTCTTACTTTTTCATATGGTCACCTCATCAGCAGTTAAATAAAAAATGTATTTATTTATTTACAGAAAAAATTTTCAGAAAATAATTACAAAAAGGAATTAGTTCTGGAAAAAATGGACACCACCGGGGTAATTATTAAATGTCTAAAGAATCTGTCATCAGAGGATTACAAAGATTTTTAACAAAATTTACAATATTTTTGTTCATTATTTTGATTTATTCGTCGTTATTGTGTTTCATACGACGAATTTATAGAGCGAATTTTTACCAACGAATTCGTTGTACTGAACGAAATTCGTCGTTCGTCCCAGTTGTGTTCCTACCATAAGGAGGAATTTATGTCGCAGAAAGTATAATCTATCGAATAATCATATAGAAAGTAATATACCTTAAGTTATCGCCGGGATACCGTCCCAAATATGCAAAAAAAAAAAAATATATATAGGGTCCGCCATCTAATGTTTTTTTTCAACTAGTGCTTATTTCGTGAATGGTAACACTTAGCTCATGTCTGATTTGGCAGATAATTAGTTTTATCTATATATATGGTTGATCATCCAATGCTTTTTCGCTTCGCTAAGTGGGCCTGCGATCGACTTACAGAAGATGCCGATTTTGCCCAAAAAATCATCTTTTCACATGAAGCTCATTTTGATCTTGGCGGGTATGTCAACAAGCAAAATTGTCGCATTTGGGGCACAGAAAACCCGCACGCATACATTTAAAAAGCCGACGCACCCAAAACGAGTCACTGTTTGGTGCGGATTTTGGTCCACAGGCATAATTGGGCCATTTTTCTTCGAAAATGAGCCAAGAGTGGCCGTTACAGTCAATGGCGATCGTTATCGGGCCATGTTGAACGAATTTTTGTTCACAAAAATTGAAGAGGAGGATATTCGCAATATTTGATTTCAACAGGACGGCGCTACGTGCCACACAGCCGAAGCTACACTCGATGTTTTGCGCCCTGTTTTTGAAGATCGCATTATCAGTCGCAGAGCTGATGTCGTTTGGCCACCTCGGAGCTGCGATTTGACACCGTTGGACTATTATTTGTGGGGTGCCGTCAAAGATAAGTGTTATGTTACGCCGACAAGTCAGAGACAATTGACGCTTTAAAGGATAATATTCGTGAAGCCATTGGTGAAATACAGCTGGACACAATCGATAATGTGCTTAAAAATTAGACCGATCGTATAGGCTATTGCATGGCCAGCCGAGGCAGCCATTTGAATGAAATTATTTTCCATTATTCACAAGGATTGTACTTTCAAATAAAAAAAGAAATTTGAGAAAATATTCAGTAGTTCTTTTTTATAGCATTTTCAAAAAAAAAAGTTATTTGGCGGACCCTGTATATAAAAATCGTATCGCAAATTACCGCAGAATTATTAATTTAATTTAATGCACTCCGTACATAATGATAAGGTCGAATATTTACTGACATCAAAGCTTTCAGTTAACTTTTCTTTTCAAATTGAAAAAAAAATTATTAATAGCCGCAAAAAAAAAATTACATGAAACTAAAAGACGTTTAGAATTTAAAACCATTAATTTTTACTTTCATTATGCTTCCCATACATGTATTTACCAGTACAACTAATAACATATTAAAGTTCAGAAAACAACGTTTCTGTGTAACTTACAACTGTGAGAGTATAAATTTAATTTGCATAAAAATAAACAAAAAAGAAAAAATATATTACCAAGTTCATAATTAAAATTGTTGATGTTTTCAACTTATATTGTGATTAATATAAATAAAATATAACACGTGAATATTTGCCATTAATCTTAAAACTTTACCCAGAAAGCTTTATTATGTCATACAGTGCGTATGATTAATATTAATTATGTCATACAGAGCGTATGATTAATAACAATTATGAGTTTGCGTTGGAAAATCCCTTATAACTCGGCTTATATAAAACATATATTAAAATTTTCAAAAGCATATAGCAGCTATGACGTTAAGCTTCCCACGCAATTCCAAACGCTTATCTCGTTTATGCAATATTTCTTAGAAATCTAGGGCTACTTAAAAAAAAAATGCATAAAATATCTTATTTTCTTGCTTGAATATTTCTCCCCACTGTCCATGTGCGCTGCATACTCACTCCTCGTACATTGTGTGTCAGCTTACATAAATATTGCGTTGTATGACATGCTTTATTCGTTTACACAACATATGAGCTTTTGTTTGTTTAAAATTGTTGGAATAAAAAGAGAAATTATTTAAATTTTAAATCATGGTGAATGAACAACAAACCAAGTTTCAATTTTATTCATTCATTTATCCATTCACTGGAATTCTTTTTTTTTTTTTTTTTGTTCTCTCTGTTTTTATTTTCCTGCAAAACTATGATTGTCAGAGTGACACAGTGTATTTGTTAATGTGTAAGTGTATGTAGGTTACATCAATTTTTATGCAAATGCTAAGTTTGTAAGTGTGCATGTGCTGCTGCGATTCTTTTCATATGCAGATGAGAACACATATACACACACACACACACACAGAGTCTGAAAACGTGATCTCAATGCAAGATGTCAGATTTGTCATCATTCTCATAAACTTTATAAATAAAAAAGCTTATACACACTCATACAAACTAAGGAAAATTTAAATTTATAAAAAAGTTTCTTTTAGGCTTGATACAAAAAACAGAAAAAAATGGTTATAAAAAAATATAAAAATTATGTAAAATAATGAAAGGGATATGCAGAATAATTTTTTCTTGCTGCTTGCATTGAAAATACGAAAGAAACAGCACAGAAATTTGAATTAATTTTTTTTTTTTTTTTTTTTTTTTTTTAAAGAGGATGTATCAAGTACAACAAATTAAGAATAGGCCCTGAATCTATGCAGTGAATTTTTTTTATGTATATCCTTTGCCAGTTTTTTTTTTGTTCTTGCTTAGCACTAAAGTAGTGTCCAAAATAAAAACTAGGCTAAAATATTATGAAATTATAATATATTATCATTCATTATAAAATCATAATTTATGCAAAAGTTACTGTTTTATGGCTGCTAAAGTTAATCAAATTAAAAATGTCAAATGAAAATTGTAAGCAAGGGAAGTGAGATGAAAACAGTTTTTTTATTATCATATTTATTATATGCAGTTATTCTTAAACAGTTTAAAGAAATACCCACCCAGCAGGTGGGTGGCTTATTATCTAAGTTGCACGTGTTCGATTTATTTTAAATTACAAATTATTTCTCTGGCGTTTGTGTTGATTTTAACATGCAATAGTTTTTGCCTAAATTGCTTTTATGTAGATGATTTCTATGCCATTTCAACAAAAATCACACATTTCGTATGACGTGTTTTTCGCATTTAGTTAATCAAGATATAGAAGTTCCATTTAATTGGAATTATGTGGTTGGGAATAAATAAATAAATGAATGCATGCATCAGCACAAGTAGAACAGAAATTGTTTGTTGTTACAAACAAAAATAATATATATTTTTATTACAATTTCTTTCTTAAATTTCATTGTACACACTAAATTCTGCAAATAACTATGCTAACTTAAGTGTTGCTAATATTTTTGTATGGTGACTCCGTCACTTCTATACACGCAGTTTTATGTGACTGTTAATATTCTATATTTAGATTTATTGTCTAGTATAATTTAATGATTTTATTTTAATTATAAGGCATTAAACACATTCACGACAGTCGGCTACCGACTACAACCTGTCAGAAATAGAATACATGTGTTTATATGGGAATAATTAATTTCACGGTTACACAGCAGGTTGTTGTCCGTGCTACTTTTTTGTAGTGGTAGTCAAAATAAACTAATTTCTATTTTCATAGGCGACATATAAATAAATTAGTGCTGCCAACACAGTGAAACATCTTAAATAAATAAGTATTTAAATATATTTTCAAACTGGTCAAGAATATGAAAATTGTTAAAAATAAAGAATGCAACTCTGCCCTTTCAAGAATAAAAATTATTTTGTAATTATATCCAACAAAAAAGAATTGGAGGGTATATTCCCTTTGTCAGTCCGTTTGTAATGCAGCGAAATATCCATCTGAGATCCCATAAAGTATATATATTCTTGATCAGTGATGAAATCTAAGACGATCTGAGCTTGTCCGTCCGTCCGTCTGTGGAAAGCACGATTCAGTCCAAACGAAAACAGCCAGACTCTTGAAATTTGTTATAAATATATCTTGAAGGATAGCACAGGTTAAGTTCGGAAATGGGCTAAATCGGGCAAGAGGGAAAAAAGTTCCCCTAAGAAGAACTAAACCAACCTCTAAAAAACAACATAATATTTAAAGTTTTTTTTTATAATATATTTTTATGTCAAAGCAGGTCCAACGCGTTAAACTTGGAGCCATAAAAAAAATTATAATTTTTGGACCCCGCACCCTTTAGCGGGCGTTATTATATGCAAAAATAGTGTAAACATTTAACAAATTGTTTTACTTAAGCCTACAATCCCTAAAAATAACATTTTTAAACTTTATTTATAACAAATAAACATGTTTTGGGACATTTTGGGACAAATTGTGTTTCAACCAAAATATTGATTTTTGCGTAAAAATTTGGTAAAATAAATTTTTTTGTTCAAATGCTTGCGACTTAAGCATTTTTGAAAGCTTCTTCGCATTTGAAACTCCTTCCAATACTTATTTATTACAAATAAACATGTTTTGGGACAAATTGTCCCAAATGACTATTAAAAAAAAAAAAATTAAATTAAAAGTAAATTTCACATTTAGTTATAACCAACATTTATTTTTAGAGTTTTATGGCAAAGGTGAAATGTCTCCCCCATCGGCCCTTGCCAGATAGACTCCGAAAAAATACAGTTTTAATACCCTGCAAAAAGAATTGGGACCCCATAAAGTATACATATATATTTTTCATCAGTGATGAAGTCTAAGACGGTCTAGCAATGCCCATGCGTTCGTCTGTGGAAAACATGATATAGTCCATTTTTGGACTCCGCCCCCTTTAGTGGGCGTTGGCGTACAATATTATAAGCAAAAATAGTGTAAATATTGAACAATTTTTATTCCTTAAGCCTACAAGAAGCTGAGATGTTCTCTGATCTTGCAGAGGTGAAACATCTTGCCCACGGCCCTTCCCGAAATGACTCTGTCAAAATAGAGATTTAAAATTGGCTACAGAGATATCTTAAAGGAACTCTGTCCCACCAGGTTAAACATTTTAAATTTACTTACTAAATGTGTTTGGAGGGTATTTAAGATTCGACCCGGTCGAATATAAAGTTTTTACTTGTTATTTAATTATGGAAATAAAAGAGTACTGTATGATGTTGGGAATAGATATAGATATGAAATATATTTTCTTCTCTTTAAATGGAAATGATATTAAAATGCTGTTAATTAAAATTTTAAAATTGTTGCATACTTTAGGTAGAATAAACGGGTGTTATGCAAAGTATGAAAGGTAATTAGAAACCAGTTCAAGCAGCTACTTTGAAATAAATTACTTCAAATAATAATTAAATTTATAACACTGTAATGCATATTAAATACCAAGCGAACCATCAAAAGTGCCTTAAAATCCCTAAAAGTAGTCTAATATTTCCAGCAAGCATTTTAACGTTTTAATATTAAATTAAATCTACACATACAATCTGTTTTATGCAGTTTTTAGCTAAAAAACACGCCTTTATGGTGAAAAAAAAAGAAAAAATTATTTTTTCTGTGTGTTCGCTACAGCAGAAAAACAACTACAAAACGCATCACCCACTCACTCCCTGAAGGTATGCCATAAATTACACATTTTTATTATTTTTGCAGTTGCAGAGTTCTTTTCTCGTTTTAGTTTTTGCTGTAATCTCTTTCCCCTAACCAATGAAAAAAAAAATTATATTGTAGCCTGCATTAAGGCTTATTATGGTGTCATTTCTATACAACCAGGCCCGTCTATAAATAATTTTTTTTTTATAAAGAATACATAACAAAAACCAAACGAAATAGCAAAATAATTGACCTATTTATTTTCCAATTTTCAATTGTGTATAAATGCATGTTTTGCTAAAGCCTAAAACAATAAATGCAAAATTATTTTCAAATTAAATTTTAATCCTGATAGTAGGCAATACTTTAATTGTGGTGAAGTCATAGAACATGACTAAACATGCATCTCGATAAATAATGAAAATCTAACTTATTAATGTAAATATTTTATATTGGCAGCTTTTTGCCAGGGGAGTAAATTTTTAGTCTAACACTAACAAAGAAATTTAATAACGAAATGAGGGAAATTCCTAGAATATGTGTGACCTAATAAACTATAATTATTTAGAAAGTATAACTTCAGGGGGTAATTAAACAAGCAATAAATCTTGAAAAAATAAATTTTAAATAAATGTTAATAAATTTAAATAAATTTTAATAAATTTAAATAAATTTTAATTATAGAAATTTAGCTCTAAATTATTTTTTAACGAAATTTAGATTCATATATTGAAAAATTTTAATTTAAAAATGAATTTAATTTTTTCAGAGATATTTATTCAGAACGACACATACACAGTGTACATTAGGGCGTCTCGAAAAAAAAGGTACCCCTACTTTCGCCAAAAAATATATATTTCTTATTTTTAATTGTTCTGTTGGAATTATTGTAAACCTTCCTTAGCAAGAGTTTAAAGTTTTTTACGTGCTGTATTTTTCTGATATTAGGATGCCACATTAGGGTGGTAGCAACTGAGATCTGGTGGGTAAATACAAGAACGGTATATTTGAGGCCAATGACTATTAAAGCAAAACATTGGCCTCCTCAAGACAAAAACATCGACATATCACTCTTTGAGATCCGACTATAAATGTAAAAGATATAATGAAAAATGTATTTTCGCGACCCCTACTTTCGGCAACAAAAAATTTTTTTTTTTCGAAACCGCCTTGCAACAATATATTCGGTGGTGTACAAAGAACTTTTTTTTGTCTGTAAGGTGAGACGCTCTAGTGTACATATATTTGAAAATTATGACATACGAGGTCTGTTCAAAAATTAATTTAAATTTTTTTTATTTCGAGGGCTGCATACATTCGACTAGATTAATGTTTACTGGGTTTTCAAAGCAGGTCTAGAAGTGAATGATGAATATAAAAAAAACGACCGATAAACATTTTGAGAAAATGCCATAATTTTTTTTTCAGAAATTCCAGAAATATTTTTTTTTTTAATTTTTAATTTTAAAAATGTTAAATGATTGACGAAAGCTTATTTAAACATATGATTGTTTTTTTTTTTTGTTTTTTTAGATAATATATAATACAATAGTATAAGAAATAACAGTTTATGTGACGCACGCTACAACGCATAGACTGGACATATCATTCGCAATTTCAATCTTTACAAGATTTTAAAGAAACTATTTTTTTTAACTAAAATTCAAGAAAATTCGGTCAGATAATCTGAATTAACAGTAAAAAAGGTAAAACCACGTGAGAAATATTCTTGGATAAAAGTATTCCTTTAAAAAAAGTTAAGTTCATTTAATTTTTAGAAATTTTTCTATTTCCGTTTTCTTTTATGTATTTAAATTTGTCCCCCCGTAGGAACGTTGTAAGAATAAAATGCTGCAAAATTTTAATATTTCTTTTATAGTATTTTTAATCAATAAGAAAATGTTGTTATATATTTTAAAGCAATATAATTTCCAATAATTAAAAAAGTTTCACACCGTTTTTATTACTACATTTTAATGTTTATAGTCATAATATATTCCCCTCGCACAACTTGAACTGTTAAAAGGTCTTACTGAACGACATATAACATATGCAAAGCATATGCTGACTACGTAGACGTAACGACAATACATCAATAAACATGAAAATTAATTACAAATGAAAAGCAATTGTCGTCACTTCGTTGTTGTTGTTTTTTCTTGTGCAAAAATTGTATAACATTTTAAATTCATAGCTAGCATACATTAAGGAGTTAACAATCCAATATTGTTACTATTTTTTCCCTCCATTTGTAAAACACAACGGAACTGAATAAAAAAAAAAGAAAAACTCTTCTCTAAATCATGGAAAATATTTCTTTAGGAATCCCGGAAAAATTGTGTGTGTGTGTAGAGAGGATAGATGCATAGAAATCATTTACATATACTATATTGTCATATTCACTAGGGAAACGTTTTTACAAATCTAATGTTGCAACATACAGCACAAGAAGATGTTTAGTATATACATATATATATTTTTTTTTCCAAAACTTTACTTATGCATTTACATCAAGGGAATCAACTTAAATAAACAGATAAAATTGTTAGCATTAACAATTGGAAAAACTAGGATATAAAGAAATAAAGCAACAAACTATTGCATATTTAAAGGGATGGATGTGTAAGAAATTGTTTGCATTATATTCTTTGCTCGATAATAATACATGCTACAGAAGGTTTATAAGAGCTGATGCATAACAAATGTTGGAAGCAAGAAAACAGGAAGGAAGGTTCAACGATTGCTTTGAAAAGAAAAACTCAAAAAGATTTAAAAATGAAAAATAAAATATTTTAACAAAAAGTCACATATTTGACTTTCCTGTTGAAGAATCTGGCACTTCCATAAGGGAGCAAGAAAAGGCTCTTGAGTGTACTGATTGGTGTTGAAAATTTTTAATTTATTTTACAAAGAAGTAAGTCTTAATGCTTTAGGGGATATGCAAAAAAAAAAAGTACAAGTTAGTTTTCGCATACATTATATAAATTGCATACTTTAAGGATGTTTACGCAAGTTAACTAGAAATACTATTTTAAAATTCATATCTTTTAAAAGCAGATTTCTTTTCATAGAAGTTTAGCCCATAACTGAATAACAATATTTTTATACATAAAAGTTTCATGTAAATATTTCTAACGTTAAAAGTAGATTGGAAAACGATTATTTGTAATATTGGAATCTTTACTTTTAAATACATTTTCCTTATAATATAAAAAATTATTTTTTATAATATTCTTTAATAAAAATTAAATAATTAATTTTCTGAAGAAGTCACACAAGGAGTGATGAAATATTGAAATTAAAAATAAAATTAAAATAAAGAGGCCTTATGGGTAAGAACACAACCGGGACGAATGACGAATTTCGTTCAGTATGACGAAATCGTTGGTAAAAATTCGCTTTATAAATTCATCATATGAAACACAATAACGACGAATAAATGAAAATAATGCACAAAAAAAAAAAAAAAAAAAATAAAAATTTAAAATTTTTTTTTTAAATTTAAAATTTTTTAAAAAAATTTTTGTAAACCTCTGATGCCACATTGTTTAGACATTCAATAATTACCCCGATGGTGTCCATTTTTCCCAGAACAAATTCCTTTTTGTAATTATTTTCTGAAAAATTTTTTTCTGTAAATAAATAAATACATTTTTTATTTAACTGCTGATGAGGTGACCATATGAAAAAGTAAGAAATTATAAAAAGTGTTCAATATTAATAAAAAGTCATCCGAATGATAAATTTTTGTAAATTGCTGAATTAATTTTTAGTATGCACGGAAAATTTCCGTTCTACATGCACATAATACAGTAGTGAACTATCTTTTTCCACAAAAAAACCAGTTTGAGTATATGAAACCTGGTCACCTGAAAATCTATTTCAACTTTCGCTGAGTATGACGAATTTCGACCAACACCACAATTGTGTGCATTTTCATATACAACCCATGTGTTTTATTTTTGGCGAGAAATATTCGCGACCAAAAATTCGCCGTTCGTCGCAGTTGTGTTCCTAGCATTAAGCTTGAAAATATCAGAATATAGTAATAATATTCTTAAATATTTTTTTTAGGATTGAGCTCCTTTTATTTTATAATAAAAAGTAGAGGGTATCCGCCGGGAAGGTATACTACTTTGTTGTTCTTCATGGGTTTTTGATCTTCTGGATTGTCCGAGCAAGCGGTACCACGTTTTCGCTTGCAAAAATTTTCTGATCTCAGACTACAATCACCGTTAACATTTTTAAGCATTAAATGTTTTTTTTTTTGCACTTAATTTTATAAAGAAAAAATTTTAATCAATTTTTTGGACAGCATAAAATTGACGAACACGCTAGACATTTGTAACGTTTATGTAGCTGGCAAACCAAAAAAGTATGCCAAATAGTTGAAACTGTGAGCACCTGTTAAAGATTAATATAACAAAAAAAAAAAAAAAAAAAAAAAAAAAAAAAACAATAATATAAAATTCACCTTATTTTTTGAACACACCTCGCATGTGTCGTCTTATATTTCTATTTTCATAATTACTTTTTTTTTGCCTAATAACACTGTTTACGGCATGTAATTCCTTGGTGTTAAAAGAAAAAAGGAAATAAAGCAAAAATCATTGAAAACCATAGCATACTTTACAGCTGAAATAAACATGTTTTCATTTCAGTTTTACTATTACATATTTTCAAGTGTATATATTTTATTTAATTGCTATTTTGCTGCTTGTATTGAACATGTCTGAACATGTTTAATAATAATGTTTCTTGCCTAACCTTGAAGCAGCTGAATAATTTTCTTGGGTTATCTAGATTTATTTCCCTTAATGCTCATATTGTTGTACATTACAGTGTATTATATGTCATTGTTTTCTTTTTTTTTTTTTTTTTGTATTATTGTTGTGTAGCAGAATATATTAATTTTCATATGAGTTTTGTTACTGTCCTTTTTCCGGCAAAATCTTTTTGTTTTATACATTCGAAGTCAACCACTCACATATCCATTCATTCATTCATTCCTTCATTCATTCTTCCCCTTTTTTTGTCTTTATTTTAGTTTGCGAGCCAAAAAATTTAAGAATAAGTGAAGGTTGTTGCTAGCAATTGTTTTTTTTTTTAACATTTTAAAAAACATAAGATGCAGTATTTTCCTTCTTAACATTAGCACTGTGGAAGTAAAGTTAAGCCGTAGAATATTGTCAAATATAAATATGTGACTTAAAAAAATATGTATAAAAAATATGAAAAAAAAAAAATAAAAAATTATTAAATGGAAAAAAGATTTAATTACACTAATGGCGATTTCTTTTCTGGAAAATATGAAACATTTTGTCACTTTTTATTCTAAAAACCAAAATTAGGAGCAATTTGAAAATAAAGCACATCTTCAGAAAAATAAAGCACAAATTTAGAAATGGTAGATCAATTTCCAATAAATTCACTATTTTCAAATGCAATAATATTACCATTTTCCATTGAAAAGTGCAAAAAATGTAGCATTTTTTTAGGAAAGAAAACAACAAAAGTTATTATACCATTCACACCTTTAGCATTTTAATAGTCTTCGCAATATATACAAATAATGCAAAATTAATCATGTTGGCATTAATTTTTAGCAGCCTGAATTTAGATTATGCAACGTAATCCCTTCAGAATAATTTCTCAATATTTGCAGCAAAAGTGGTTAAAAAATTTTTGTTGTCTACTTTGGGCGCATAGTGCACCATATGGCCACAACATAAATAGTAATGTATGTATAAGAGAGAATGAAGCCTATTTTCCATAAATTACTTTTTTTGTACACTACCATCAGGCATTATTCGAAACTTATTTAAAGAATAAAAAAAATAAATAAAATCAATAATACGCCTGTGTATTTAAAGAGGCAAAAAAGGTCATGGATATTAAAATATGGTCTCCATATCAATTAGCTCTTGAGCACACTTTTCTTTTTATGGCATACTATTAGGGGAAGTGTGAAAAAACATACAGTAGAATCATGGCTTTAAACTTAAGCTACTTAAAACACAAAAGTACTCATTGCTGATTTTCTCTACATATTAATGCAATGAAAATAAAAAAAAAACTATTCAAAAATAAATATAAAATTCTTCAGGGTTCTATTTTGCAGCCTTCATTGTCAATTTCATTTTAATTATTGAATATTTTGCATTTTGTTTCCAGGCAATTTCAAAGCCAATTTTTTTTTAAACCCATTTCGATTGATTATTGAAATTCAATCAAGAAATCAAGTGTAAACTCAAATATAAATTAAATAAAAGTTGACGCATAGCAATATGACGACAAAATGATTTATGTATATTGACTGACTGTGACTTTCAAGGAAAATATATTTTTAGATCGCGTTCGGTTTTTACAGAGTAAAAGTTTTATTAAAATATCGCTGTTGCATTTCAAGTTATACAGTGCAATCCGCTTAAGCGCAACACGCTTTATTGAAAAAAATCGGATTACTAAAAGCGAAACAAATCCCCGCACTGATTTTAAACGCAGCTAGTCTTATTCACTTCGCTTTAGCGAAACATCGCTTTACTGAAAATATCGTATTACTGAAAACCAAAAACAAGTCCACAACTACGTTTTGTATGAAACTTACTTCGCTTTAGGGAAAAAAATAAACAATCACATTGAATCGATTGCTTAACTTAAGGCTGAAAAAATTGTGCATGTTTTGTCCGTTAAAAAATTAAATTGCAAAATGTATTTGTCCTTTTCGCTCTTACGTACTTTTGTTGTATTTTTCTATTATATTGTCAATGCAAGTGGCTAGACATTTGATATAAAAAGTATTGTTTTACTGATTTCAAGCACTACGCTTAACTGTAACAAATTTCAGTAATACGAACTATGTTTTGAGAAAAAATTGAATAACTGAAAAAAAAATTGGGTTTTGGTTATTTCCAGTAAAGCGGAGTCGAAATATTCAATTGAACAAGTTTTTAAACCGTAGACGCAATTACCTTTGCAATGATATATTACAAGTCCGTATCATTAATATTTATATAAAGCATTTATCTAATAAACTTCTTCAAAATTGCTTCACTGTGGATTCTTCCATCGGCATTGCACTATGCACTTTTCATACTTGCACTTAAGCTAAGTAAAGATTTCCAATTGTTTGTTAGTGATTGTATTAGTTACGATTTCTGTCTTTGTGCCACACTGTGAATTCTTCCGTCAAAATGCCTACTATGCACTTCTCATACTCGCACTTAAGCTCAGTAAAGATTTCTAATTGTTTGTTAGTGATCGTATTAGTTAGGATATCTTTTTTTTGTGCCACATCGAGATTTTAAGCAGTACGCTTAACTGTAACAAATTTCAGTAATCCGAACTACGTTATACAGAAAAATTCGGATAACTGAAAAAATTGGGTTTTGGTTATTTCCAATACAGTGGAGTCGACTGACTGTAATAATTATTTCTGTTAGACACTGGGGCGTATGATCAATATTAATTTTAAATATTCTCGACAACATTTTCTATACGTTGGTATTTACTGAGATACGTTGTTATTTAGTTGAAGGAATTTCGATATATTTTTTTGTTCTCCACTATACAAACAATATCGCCTCATATATATATTTTAACAGGAACTGTAAACATTTAATCGTACATATTAATCGTACATATTAAATAATATTAAATAAAATGTGTATCACTAAGTGAACCGTTTTTCGAAAATGTTTCTATTATTTCTAGCATATTATTGTTAATTAGCAATTTTCTTAATTATTCTCAAGTTTATTACAAAAAGAAATATTTTTATTCATATTCTGTATTGTTGCCACTGTATGCATTTTTAAGTAAATAAATAATTGACTAGGTTGGGTGACGACATGACTGCCAGACTAGTGAGTGACTCTGACAGTTATGGTTAGTTAATGTTGTCTTGAGTATACAGTAAAGCGAAAAAAAACCCACATTAAAATAAGCCTCGCCATACAAATGTGAACGAAAAGAAAATAGAAAATAATCCCAACTAATGAGCTTTTGAGTTTTCATCATCACAATCCAGAATATTTCGAAGACCTCACGATACAGATACATTGTGTGTGAATACGTAGAAATATATTTATACGTTTTCTTAGCAGCAGGCAACAATCATTTAACCGTAGCTAATCCTGCAAGTGTATGAAAGGGAAAATCGTTATAAAATCATTAAACACATCTACACACACACACACACAATCATAGTTTATTTGAAATGTTTTGCGTTCGGTTACTTTTTAAAGTAATGAATATATTTCTATAAAATTCGAAATCTAGCAAGAAAACTATAAATTAAAACACATTTTCAATTACTTTTAAGATACAGTTAATATGATTATATATTTTTTATAATTCATATAGCTTTTTCGCTTTATTTTACTTTTACATAACATTTTGAATGCAGCATGTGTTAAGGCGTAAAGGCAAATGCCAGGAAAATTAATATATGTTTACTTGTTGTGTTGCTCAGCTTGAGCTTAAAATAAATTTAAAATTTATGTATTTTTATTCAAATTACTATTTTGGGAATTGTAGTTTAAACACCACAACTTTTAATAGCAATCGTGGGCATTCTTTTTCTCTTTTTTGCTTTATAAAAAAATTTAAAGTATTCATTAAGGGATTTCAAAACGGGATCTCAGAGATCCGACTTGAATGCTTGTGGGTTACAGGCAGCCACGTATACCATTCATTAAGGGTTTTTAAGCTAGACTTAATGAGCATTTTACTGGGGCTAAAGCACATCAACTTGAGATATTATTTCAAATTTTTATTCAATTGAATAAGAAGTTTAACAAAATATCAAAGTTAATATCAGAACTTAGGAATCACTGGTGTAATTTGTTTTACTCATTTAGCATTCTATATATTTCTATTAAAACGATTTATAAAAATTTTAATTCATAACTTGTGTGTGTTTTTTTTCCAAAGTTTTATATAAGTTTTTGGCAGTTTTATTGATAAATTGAGAAGCTCAATGATATTGTCAACTTTTAGCTTAAATTCCTGGCTTTTGATTGGAATTAAAATTTTTAAAATGTTGTAACAAATAAGCAACTTAGAGCACATATAGTTGAAATTACTATAATTAATATTAATCATACGCACCATAACACCAAAATAAAAATTTGCTATAACTCAAAAATTAAGCGAGTAAGTGTATTGGAAATTGTAAAATTAATTAAATACTTGTAACATTTTTGAGTGGCTAGGCCGATTCTGTCGATCGTAAAATGAAGCATGTACTTTATAATCTTCATCTGATGTACTTTCTGGCCCAGAATGTCACTCAATATCGTTCTGTCGTACAATTATATTTAAAATTATATTGTTTTATTGTACAATTGTATTTAAAAACAAGTAAAAACGTTATATGCGACCGGCTCGAATCTTAAATACCCTCCAAATATTTAGCAAGTAAATTTAAAATGTTTAACTTGGTGGGACAAAGTTCCTTCAAGACATCTCCTGTACTCAATTCTAAATCTCTATTTTGGCTGGGTCATTCCGGGAAGGAGTAGTGTGAAGGAGACGTTTCACATCTGCAAGATCAGAGAACATCTCGGCTTCTTATAGTCTTAAGGAATAAAAATTGTTCAATATTTACACTATTTTTGCATATAATATCGCACGGCAACGCCCACTAAAGGGGGCGGAATCCACAAATAGACTATATTATGTTTTCCACAGACGAACGTATGGGCATTGCTAGACTTCATGACGGCTCAAGAATATATATACTTTATGGGGTCACAATTCTTTTTGGAGGGCAGTTTTAATGCATTTTGTTGGGGTCCCTCTGGCAAGGGCCGTGGAGGAGACATTTCACCTCTGCCATATAACTTCAAAAATAAATGTTCGCAATAATCAAATGTAAAATTTATTAAAAAAAATTTTTTTTATAGGGTCATTTAGTGGGCAAAGGAGGAAGGACAGGGTAGGACAGAGCAGTACCAGGTTACGTGTCAGTTTCGTCATTAAAGCTTAAAAATTTTATTTTTAAGGAATGTAGGCTTAAGTAAAACAATTTGTTAAATTTTTACACTATTTTTGCATATAATAACGCCCACTGAAAGAGGTGGGGTCCAAAATTTATTATTTTTTTGTTTGCATTAAGATTTTTATAGGCTAATTGTTCGAAATTTTAATTTAAATCCCAGAAAGACATGATAAATATTCCAAGGCACAAAGGCAAGTCAACATCAGTTTTTGTTATTCAACTTACACAGCAGAGCAGAACAGCTGTTTTCGAAAGCCGCAACACCTTCATCATCAGTGCTCATGCGTATTGTGTTTGTCACCACTTATTAGGTGGCTTAGTTGAATGTGCCTTGGAATATTTATCATGTCTTTCTGAGATTTAAATTAAAATTTCGAACAATTAGCCTATAAAAATCTTAATTCAATTTAATATAGCAATATAAAATGTTCTTTAAAATTCTTACTACATATAACTTCTTTTTTATTTTATGGATGCAAGTTTAATGCGTTGGAGCTTCTTTGACAGAAAAATATATCATTTGCTTAACAAAATTACAAAAAAAAAAATTTTTTTAAAAATATTGTTGATTTTTAGAGGTTGGTTTAGTTCTTCTTAGGGGAACTTTTTCCCCTCTTGCCCGATTTAGCCCATCTCCGAACTTAACCTGTGCTATCGTTCAAGATATATTTATGCCAAATTTCAAGAGTGTGGGTTTTTTCGTTTGGACTGAATCGTGATTTCCTCAGACGGACGGACATGCTTAGATCGTCTTATATTTAATCACTGATCAATAATATATATACTTTATGGGGTCTCAGATGGATATTTCGCTGCGTTACATACGGCATGACAAAGTGAATATACCGTCCAATTTTTTTTTTTGGAGGGTATAAAATTTCAAAAAAAAATTTTATGCTCGACAGAAAGATATCTAGTGATATTTTTTTAAAATAAATTTCTACACTTTAGAAACGATTCGTGATGAACAGAAATGTCAAAGCACAGATAACGATGGTTCTCATGCATCTAATAGACATTATTTTAAGTATATTTTGTTAAATAAAATTTATTTCTTGGAAAAGGCGTTCTAATTAGTTGAATAAAAATTTAATTGCTGTAAATTAATCTGCTACTCATCAGTATTCTTTAACTATTATATTCTTGTGCTTATATAAAAATTCTTAAAAATTAAATGAGAATTACAACGGATAATAATAGGTTCCAAGAATATAAAGTACGCTGTCAGTGAATCACAGATAACCTCCAATAATAATATTTATAAAACAATAAAAAATACTTTTCCTTTCTAAAAATTCGCAGTTCGAATACCAATTTGTCTGTCTGTCTTTATTTCATTTGTATGGTCACGTTTGTTTGTTTGTTTGCTTGTGCAATCTTCGTAGTTTGTATTCTTGACCTTTAATTATCTTGTTTTCTGCCTTTCAAATTGTCTAGTTCATTTTCTGTGTTTGTCATAATTTTTCTCCTGCTTATAACCATATGACTGTTCCGTTGTTTTTCCCATTATGTATGATATCAGTAAGTAAATCTTTCTATACAGACGTCACTCTGATAAGATTAGCAAACAGAGCCATTAAATAAATAAATTAGAAAAATATTGTATATTAAAGCTTTTTATCTTACCGAAATTTGTTAAAACTAAAAGAGAAAAAAATATATAATTTTATAAAATATTGTAGGCGGAAATATATTTTTGCCAGACAGTTTATTAGAAAAGATAATGGGATTTTTTTTTTGTAAATAAAGTTTATTAAACTTAACGTCAGCAAAATTGTCTAATATTTTGAAAATAGAATTTTCCTTTTGTCAAGACATAAGATGTATAAAATGGCTTATATTTAGTTATAATCATACAACGAATTTAATTACGTTTTCCATTAATTTTGTGTTAAAAAAAAATCATGTACTTGTACAGATATTTTATATTTCTATTTTTAAAAAATCGTTAAAGGTGTGAAATGTGCTAAACACATGGAAAGTGTGAATTTTGTTTTCAGAAATGAGTAGAAGATGGGGGAAGCATAAAAATAAAAAATTCTTTTTATAGTTTTCCACACAATTTCCATTTAATTTTTCCTGCTAGTCGTCGTTGCTTTTGTTTAATTTTAGTTTAGTTTTATGCCCAAAAAAATCAAAACTTAAATAAAGTTGTTTGTTTTCATAGTAATTTTAAAATTATTTGATCTTAAACATTTTCCAACATATGCCTCTGTTTGTTGGCAAATGCCTTGGGTTTAAAAAAGTTTATTTACCAACTTTTCCCTTTTGTTTCATTTTCTGCAGTTGTTAGTTTATTTTATTTTTTATTAGAAGATTTTACAACCTTTTTTTTTGTTACTCTCTGTAACCACCAAAGAAATTTATGTTCTTAGATTTGCTGTTATCGGTTCCTGAAAACATTCTGATTCTCTTTTTGTTTAAATTTTGTTTAAAAATATATATAAATAAAAATCATGTTAAATATTTATGTTATAAAAGAAGAAAAAAAAACTTATACATTCCAAATTCTTTATAGGATAAACAAAAAAAAATTTTATATTTTTAAATCTTTTTAAAGTAAACAATTTCCTAAATAAACAAATTTAAAATTAAAATTTAATTACTATATATGAAAACTCACACCTTCCATTGGCTAAAACCATTTATATATACGAATTTTGTTTGAAAAATAACAAAGAAATCAACACAATTTGTATGAAATCTAAAAATTAATATTAATCATACGCCACCGGTCTTTGTTACGGATACAAGAGAATATTGACATGCCACCTGTCATAGAAATAAGCGATTGTTATAAAATTTCACAAAATGCAAGGAAACTTATTGATGTTGAAATGTAAAGAGAAAATTTATAAATAATAAAAAAAAAAAAATTTTAATTAAAAAACTAAGAAACTAAACAAAAAAATTTTTCGGTGGAATTTTGTAAAAACTTTAAACTGCTATTTTTTGACTTTCCTTAAAAAAATAACCAACAGTTAATATATTCTAATATACTAATATTTTTCTTAATAAAACAATACAGGCTTCAGTTCAAATCTGCGAATCTTTTTTACAAATTAAAAAAATGTACACGTAACTCAGCATGTCTGTCAGAATTGTTGTTTACAACGTACTTGTTTATTGCTTCTGGCATAAATAAATCAAACAAACTCATAAAATTTTTCACTTAAACAATCGATAAATCTTCGTAGTATTTTTTATTTCCATAGGATCAATGAAAAGAATTACACGTCAACTCTAAATGAAACTATTAAAATAAAAAGAAAAAAAGTAAAACGCCTAAATAAGCGAATGCGTCTTTAAAATAACATATTTTAATAAAAAATATGTTCAAAAAGTTTTAGTGTAATCAAACTGTTTTGATATTCTTAAAAACCGGTTTTGTTCAAGAGATCCATTTTAAAGATTTAAATACGTGTATCTTTGGTGTACCATCACTGAGCAAAACGCGCATATCTCTGGGAGGGAACACTTTTGGGGCATGGGATCGGTCCCATTCGATGGTCAGATGTTGTCCACATCAAAAAAAAAAAGTGAAAATTGATTTTTTTTTACCCTTAGGTCCCTTTCCTTATGCGCTGTCACATATAGAGATATCACTTCAGTTTCGGAGCTCGAATAATCAGTTTGTCATACGAATATTCGAAAATTGAAGCAAAAAATTACTAAATTGTTAAAGTTTAAGTTAAAAAAAACAAATATTCGAATAAGCGATTAAAAATTTTCGAATAAACGAGTAAAGTTATTCGATTAAAGGACAACGAACTGAATAAAATTATAAAAAAAATTTGGAATAGAAAGCATATGCTAAATACAATTATATGAATAATCAAATAAAACTATTCGAATACTCGTATATTATTCGAATAATCGAATAAAATTATTCGAACAATCGAATAAAATTATTCGAACAATCGAATAAAATTATTCGAACAATCGAATAAAATTATAGAATAGAATTATTTGTACAATCAAATAAAATCCAATAAAGTTATTCGAACAATCGAATCAAATTATTCGAATGATCGTATAAAATAATCGAATAAAATTATTTGAGCGATGGAAAGAAAGCTATATAGTAGAATTATTTCTACAATAGAATTATTTCTATAATAAAATAAAATCGAATAAAATTATTCGAATAATCGAATAAAATTACACCAACAATCGAATAAAATTAGAGAGTATAATTATATCTACAATCAAATAAAATCCAATAAAGTTATTCGAAGCTTCGAATCAAGTTATTCGAACAATCGAAACAAATTATTCGACTAATCGTATAAACTTATTTGAATAATCGAATAAAGTTATTCGAACAATGGAAGAAAAGTTGTAGAATAGAATTATTTCTACAATCAAATAAAATCGAATAAAATTATTGGAATAATCGATTCAAATTATTCAAATAATCGAATCAAATTATTCGAATAATCGTATAAACTTATTCGAATAATCGAACAAAATTATAGAGTAGAACTATTTCTACAATCAAATAAAATCGAATGAATTTATAAGAATAATCGAATAAAATTATTCGAATAATCGAATCAAATTACTCGAATAAAATTATTCGACCATTGAAAAAAAAATTTATATAATAGAACCATTTCTACAATCAAATAAAATTGAATAAAAGTATTTGAATAATCGAATTAAATTATTCGAATAATCGAATAAAATTATGCCACTAACAGAATGAAGTTATCCGAATGAAATTTTATGGATAACTGAATAAAATGTTTTAAACAAGTGAATAAAATAATTCGAACATTCGCATGGTTTTCATTTGATTAATTGATACATATTAGTAGAGTTTTCCATTTCCATAAGCCCACAAAAACCACTATTTGTCATATACATATGCCGAAGGAAATTATAAAAAAAACCTGAATCTTTTTAATAAAATATTAAATGTTTCCAAGAAGTTTCTTTACTCTATTTAAATTATATAACAATCTACATTTTATTTGAGGTACCTCTTCCGTTTGGTAGCTCGAATAATCTATTTGTTGTTTTATTATTGGAAAATACAGAAAAAAACTACAAATTTAAATCGTTAATTTTTATTTTTATTTTTGACCTTTCCATATTAATAAAAATCGTATAAAATGATATGAATAACCGATTAAATAAATTATTCGAGTAATCGAATAAAATTATTAAAACAATGGAATACAATTACTTCAATGAGGGAAATTCTAAATTGTTTGAATAATCAATAAAATTATTTCAGTAAAAGAATAAAATTATTCCAATAGCAGGATTAAATTATCCGAATACCAAAATAAATATATTTCGATAATCGAATAAAATTATTTTAACAAGAGGTCAAAATGATTCGTAACCAATAAAAATTATTCGACTGACATTCAAAAGTATTATTCTATTTTTTTTTTATTATTAATTCCTACAATTATCCCAAACAATATAAGTGTATTCGAATAATCGTGAACCATGTCTTTGAATTATAAATTTCTACTGCCAAAAAGAAAGTTATTTTATTTTAAATGTTGTAACAACTGTTATTGTATGTATTCTTCGATGTATTGTTATTTTATAGAAACGGTTATTCGATTATTCGACCAACCGAAGTTTCCAATAAATTTAAAAAAATTTGCTGTATAATTGAATAAATGATTTTATTTTCCTAGCAATAAAATAACAAGAAGATGTAAAGTTTTATTCGATTAGCTGTTAGTCGTATAGCTTATTTTTCCAAAAAATAAAAAATAAACTCACAATGCAAATGTCAATTAACTTTTTTTTATTTTTATTTTTAATATCCATTATTTGTTTATTTATTGTTGCTGTAAACGTTAGTTATTATACACACACTTTTCTTTGCATTTTTTAATTAAATTTTAATTGCAATTTGTGTTTTTTTATTTAATTTCTCTTTCTCCCTTGCCGCCTCATACTTATTTTTAATTTAACGAGTGTTAATTGGAAATTATTGTTACAAATAAGACGGTTTAAGGCGGCACAGTAAAACATTTCAAATGATTATTATTTTGCTTTACGTGTCGTTGTGTAACACATTCATCTGGCATTAAACTAAGGGAGCAAGGGAAATGGTCATGAAGATTTATATGCAACAATAATTTTTTATATATTTTTTTTTAAATTAATAGTCAGTCAGTACAGTGGAAATTTCGTGGGAAAATTTGTTGGAATTAATTAAAAAAAATTCTTTACAAAGTTTTTTCTTTAAAACTATTAATTTCTAGGCTAAATTCCTGATAAAAGTTTGTGCTTGAAAATTTTCCTAACTGTATATTAATTAATATATTTTTGTTTTTAAATATAATTTCTGTGGTAATTCTCAAATAGTTTTTGAAAGTATGTGTATAAGCTAAAGAGGTTTTTTTTTCTTTTTCTTACAAACTATTAATTATTTTTTTTTATTAATTTTCTCTTTTTAGTGCGCAGTTGTCGTACGGGCAAATCAGTACAAATGTCTGAATCTGAAGTAAGAGGTCTGTGTTTAAAATCCCGTGAAATATTCCTACAACAACCCATACTATTGGAGCTGGAGGCCCCCCTCATTATATGCGGCGATATACACGGCCAATATACAGATCTCTTGCGTTTATTCGAATATGGTGGCTTTCCGCCTGCCGCCAATTATCTATTCTTGGGCGATTATGTCGACAGAGGCAAACAATCGTTAGAAACCATCTGCCTGCTGTTGGCCTACAAAATAAAATATCCAGAAAATTTCTTTTTATTGCGTGGCAACCACGAATGTGCCAGTATTAATCGTATTTATGGTAAGTTGTTGTTGTTGTTGTTTCAATACTTTAAATTTCTATAATTAATACTGTTTTATTTCTTTAGGCTTTTATGACGAATGCAAACGACGTTACAATGTCAAATTGTGGAAAACCTTTACAGACTGTTTTAATTGCTTACCCGTGGCGGCCATTATCGATGAGAAAATTTTCTGCTGTCACGGTGGCTTGAGTCCCGACTTGCAGGGTATGGAACAAATAAGACGCTTGATGCGTCCCACAGATGTACCCGATACTGGCCTATTATGTGATCTATTGTGGAGTGATCCCGATAAAGATGTCCAGGGTTGGGGTGAAAATGATCGTGGTGTTAGTTTTACGTTTGGCGCTGATGTTGTATCGAAATTTTTACACAA
This sequence comes from Linnaemya tessellans, assembly GCA_951800035.1. NCBI lineage: Eukaryota > Metazoa > Arthropoda > Insecta > Diptera > Tachinidae > Linnaemya > Linnaemya tessellans. The sequence continues at coordinate 97,280,856 of OX637536.1, read as the reverse complement.
ACATGAAATGGATTTAATATGTCGTGCTCATCAGGTATGAAATGAAAACTTTGAATTTATTTTTAACCCTTTAAAAACAAAAAGACGAGAAAATTTGAATATTGAAAATGCTTGATTGATGTGGCTAAAGTAGTACACGCTCGATTGATTATTAAGACTGCCCGATTTACGCTGAATGGTATTTGTGCTAGACTGTCATTTTAGGGATTATAGGTTCGATTCTTTATTCATGGTAAATATCTGTTAGGATTTACCAGAAACTGATAGCTTAAGTTTGTATATGAAAACTGTAGGAAGTTTTTTTTTCTTTTGAACAATTCGAGGGCATGAGGTGATCGTGGGAAATATTATATTTCTCCGCCAAGTAAAATCAAACAAAGTTCTCGCGACCAAGTTCGATTTTATGTAAAAAAAATCATTCACTTGAAACATCTAGTAAATGTACAATAATAAAAAACAAATGTGCAGTTTGAGTTCTGCTCTGTGATTACTCGAATAGCAAAGTTACAAAATGAATAAATGGATGTTAAAAAAGGAGTTTGTTTAATTGGCAAAAAAATATATATATAAATAAATAAAAAAAAATTGGAAAAAATAGCTAAAATGAATAGAATAATAGTGCAAAATCCTTTAATTTGGCTGAAGAAAAATCTTATGAAAATGAGGAAAAAAAAAGAAATCCGAGAAGTTAAGAATTATTCGAATTCGAAGTAAGTATAAATTTAATATGATTCAAGTAGAAATGTATTTGAATATGTAAAAGTATTTATAATAATCTACTGTATTGTAATAATTCGAATAGAATTAGGTATTAAAATAAACGAATAATTCGAACACTAGCAGGTATTTCAAGAATCGAATAGTAGTAGGTATTTAAATAATCGATTAAATTATACAACTTAAACGTAAAAAATGAAAAAATGTATAATATGCCATTCGAATAATCGAATAATTAAATCCATATGAAGACTATGTAATTAATCGAATGGGATTAAAAAGAATAGAAATAGGAATAATTTAATTGTTTATTTTTTTTATAAAAAAAAGGAGATTTTGTTATTCCTCGAATCGTTATTCGTTTTCAATCCAACTAATAGGATTTCAATTAACGAATTATAAATATAGAATCACATGATTGGTTAATCGATTAAACGGAAATAAGTAATGTGTTAAAATAAATATATAATTTGTTATAATTTTAATTGATAAATTAAATAAAATAATAAAAGTATTTCAATATTCAAATTAATGAAACGCTTAAAAATTATATTTCATATATAAATATTCGAATAATGGACATTTTTATTAAATAATCAATAGAAATAAATTTTATTTGTATTTGGGTTAATAATTTTAAACAAAATAAAAATATTTCAATTGCAAAATTGCATTAAAAAAACAATAATAAAAATAATAATTAATTAAAAAAATTTAAAATAAAATAAAAATATTTCAATTACAAAATTGAATTAAAAACTAATAATAAAAATAATAATAGAACCATTTAAAAAATTATTATTAGAAATACTATATTTTGGTAAAAAAGATAATAAAAAAAATTAAATTTCTTATTCGGATAATCGATTAATCAAATCTGAAAAAAATAAAATAAAATATAATAATCAATGTAGCTAATTGGTTATTCGAATAACACCACATAACATCATTTATTAAAACATCAAAGAATTGATTTTTGTACAACATCCATATCGTTCTTGTCATTGTGGAAACATTTCACATGAATATTTAATTTATTTGTATTAAATTGTTAGTAAATTTAATTTCGGCAAAACTAGTTTTTTTTTGCAGTAAATGAGCGATATATTCATGTTTTTATAAAAAAAAAATTATTTTGGATTTTTTGCCTCTTTAAAACTCATGTTCGAATATCAAAATTTTCGCAAACTGACTTACGGCTATATAATATATTTTTCTCAAGTATAATAAGCAATGTTTTCGAAAAAAAATCATGTTCGAAAGTAAGTTCGAATTTTCGAACATACTCAAAAAACGCAAATTTTCAAATTTTCTTTTTAATAGGATTGCAAAATGAACATTGAAAACAAAATTTCATGTAAAACTCGTATTTCGAAAATGAGCGATATATATATTTATGATTATAATTATTTCATTTTTAAATTTTTTCAATTTTTCCATTTTCAAAACAATGCGGGAAAGAAAAAAAAACTTAAAAAATTGATTTTGAAATATTTTTATTTTCAAAAAATATATACACATATCCAATTTGTTATATATAAAAAATAAAACAACAAAACACATAATAAAATTTAATTTAATATATATGTTATTTAATATTATTAATTATTGCTATTGTTATTTAATATTATTAATTATAGCATGAAGGAGATATCCAAAAGATATCGAAATATCAATATAAAAATTTAACTCACGTATTATTTTATAACAAGTGACCTCGAGGTCAATATTCATTTATATATATAAAAAAAAACAAAAAATGTCGAAAAATTAGCCAACAAAATATCATTAGATGCATACAATAAGAAATCAGACCAATTTATTCGAATAATCAATTTAGCTATTAGGAATATCGGAACAAAATTGCAAGAATTTCAATTAGGACATTTAATTATTCGAATAAGTTTTATTAGTTTTTATTAATTAAGCATTATTTTATTTAGCCATTTGATGGCAGTTTATTTTATTTAGAAAATCTTTGAATATTTTTTATTATTATTTCATTTTAATTTATTTTATTTTATAAATTATATTCAACACTTTGTTTATGAGCTGGTTTTATAAAATTTTACTTTTCTTGCAGGTCGTTGAAGATGGTTATGAATTCTTTGCCCGCCGTCAATTGGTAACCCTATTCTCAGCTCCCAATTATTGTGGTGAATTTGATAATGCCGGCGGCATGATGACCGTGGATGATACACTCATGTGCTCATTCCAGGTAAGAATATTTTGAAATTTGAAATTTTTTCAATGTATTTTAAATCAATATTATTTCGATGACTCGTAAAGATTTTAAAGCCCTCCGAAAAGAAGGCCAAGTACATGTACAGCGGCATGAATACATCAAGGCCAACCACACCGCAACGCAACGCCCCATTAATAGCAACGAATAAGAAGAAATAATACATCCATCCGCTTCCATTTCCTTAAAAGTTATTAAATTATTATATACATATAAAATTTGATAATAATAATTATTATAATAATAATACTATAAAAAGCATAAAAAATAAAAAAGATAAAAAAAAAATTACAAAAAAACTAAATAAATAAATAAAAGCTACGTGTACTACAGAGAGAGAAAAAAAATATTTAAATTAAATTTCAAACATTTTAAAATGACAGCAATCAACATACAAAAACAACATAAAAATTTACCCACTTTAAGTAAAAGTTAATAATAATAAATAATAAGAAAACAAAACCGACAAAGAAGTATGAAAATAAATTTATTTAAAATTATAAAAGAAAAACAAATATATAAGAAAACAAAACATACTTTTATCTATTATATTTTAATTTAAATTAAATAAAAAAGAAAACATGTTACACTTTTCATTTGTTTTATTTCTTTTTTTTTTCCTATATCTTAAAGTTTTCATATATTTCCTGTTATCAAAATGATGCCCACTAAACTGCGATTTAAGCTAAATTAGAAGGTTATTTTAATGTTTTGTAAATCTTTAGGAAATTGTGTATCAAAATATTGGTGCAGATAAAAATTTGACAACTTATCTTATCTTATAGACTGGACCCATGTAGACTAGACATTATCACCCTGATTGTAGTTGGCGTTTTTCGAAATATTATGAAATTTTTTTTTTCATATTTTAGTTGGTTTGTTATATTTTTATTATAATTTTTAAAGAAAAAAATATAGGAAATATTTTCCTGAAGAAGATACGCAAAGAAAAATATAAATATTTTAAAATTGTTTATATAAAAATAGTAAAACTTGCTGGTAACGTTCAATACATATACATCTTTGTATGAGGTGTATCGTTTGAGGAAATATTTTTCTCATTTGAAATCCCATATATAACTATATCGTTATTGAAATACTTAATTTTACAAGAACATATTCTTAAAATTTTAAATTTCTGTTTTTTGGGGGTTACATGGTCCTTCCAATTTGTACACTATTAAATAAGACAAACTTGTGCTTTCAAAATATTAGGTTATATTTGTTTCTTTCTTATGTTGTACTTGAAGTTAAAAAAGAGAAAACTATTGTTCTTTTTAACTTCAGTCAATTTGAATTGATTCCTCCAATTTCTGAGCTTAACAATTTATTTTTCTTTTTTCTTCTTCAGAATTTTACTGATTTTTGTTTTTAATTAAATGAAATTTCCTTAAAACAAACTTAACAAATAATTTACAAATATTGTTGATAATTTTAATTTATAACAAACGAATGATTTCATCATAACGAAAGAAAAGAAAAGAGAAAAAATGGTAATAATTAAAATAAATTAAACACCAATTTATGCATAAATATTCCTTTTTTAAACTTATATGAATATCATCGATTTAAGCTTAGTTTTTAATTAAATTAAAAATTAAAAAAATATATATATATAAAATACTTTATTAAAATAGAAAAAGAAATAATAATACACAAAGAAAACCTAATTAGATTGTAGTGCCTTTTTTGTCTCCTCGTTAAAAAAAATCTCATCTCATCTCAAATTGAAAGAAAATGAAAAATATTATAATTATTATTGTTGATGGAAATAAAGAAACAAACAATTTTAGAAAATCTAGAAATACCTTAAAATATAAAAGAAAAAGTAAATACACTGTCTGACAAAAAAAACTAAAAATATTAAAACAAGTGAATTTAAATGGAAACTGGGAGGGAACCTAGAAAAACCATATCACAGATTTAAATTCCCTTTAGAGAAGGAATTCATTAAGTGTTTTGGTTCCTTAAAGAACAAAAAAAAAAAAAATAGAAACGAAACAATTTCTCGCAATGTAATCATTTTTAATTTGATTAACATTAAAAATTATTTGATTGAGAAAAACTTTTTCGCTTTTCACAAAGATTTCTATTGATAAATATTTGCATTCCTGCCGAATGTTCTCCTTAAGGTAATTGCATTGTCTGGTGGTTTGCTGACGAATTCAAGTAGCTTCAAAGAACGCAGTTTGCGGGCCAGCAAATTCTTCCTTCACAATATCCTTTGAGGTCCGCTCATTCAATGTGCCATTAATGATGGCCCTATTTGATAGTAACTTGTGTGGAATGTTTGTCTTGTTTAGTAATGTTACAATTCTCGTATATTATTTCTTGAGACTATTTTTATATAAAAAAAAAGTTATCACATTTAACGCAGTCGTTTAATAAGTGGTGATAAACAAAAATACACATGAGTACTGATGATAGAAAAACAGTTGTTCTGCTCTGCTGTGTGAATACAAATTATGTTGATGTTGATTTTCTCCTTTTACTTGAATCTATAGTGAATTTTAGCACAAATTTAATTCCCAATTGAGCCAATGTTCATAATTATTAATTCCCAAAAACTTTCGAAAAAATTCCCAAAATCTCCACTTTTTAAAATAAATGGGGAAATCCTACTATTTTTATACTCCTTAAAATTTTAGTACGTATACATACATGTACATAATTTGTCTTATTGTAAATTTTTTAAATATTTCAAGAGAAACTATATATCGATGGCTTAATATAAAAAAGGCGTAACTCGATTTTTTTTTGTTACTTTACAGTAGAAGGAAAAAAGCTTGTAAAATTTCTGACACAAGATATATTTTGATGCAATTTTTAATAAGAAGATGCAAAACATTTTATAAAAAAGCCGTGAAAACTTTTTTGTATCATAGATTTTACGGATTTGATTAAGTTTTTTTATTCTCCTGTGAAGTAACAAAAATCGAGTTAAGCCTTTTTTTATTAAGCCATCGATATGTACATACTTTTGTTTAGATCTTGGTATGGAAAGACTCTTTTTAAAAGAATTTATTTTTTTTGCGTTTAGCGAAAAGTTAATATGTACATGTATTTCAGAAAAAAAAAAAAATTCCCAAAAATTTTTTACAATATCCAAAAATCCCCCTTTTTATTTTTCAATAAAAACAATTATATACATATTTGTGTATGCTTTATTAGTAAATTTCCTTATTGTTCAAAATTAGTTATTATTTTCAGTATTCCCAATTTTTTTTAAATATCCAAAATCCCTTATATATATTTTTTTAATAAAAAATGATATATTTTGGTATCCTTTATTAGCAAATTTATTTATTATTCAAAATTAGTTATTAATTTAATATTCCCAAATTCTTTCTTAAATATCCAAAATCCCTCGTCTTGTTTTTAAATAAAAAATAATATATTTTGGTATCCTTTATTAGCAAATTTAATTACTATTCAAAATTAGTTCTTAATGTAATATTCCCAAATTCTTTCTTAAATATCCAAAATCCCTCGTCTTGTTTTTAAATAAAAAATAATATATTTTGGTATCCTTTATTAGCAAATTTAACTAATATTCAAAATTAGCTATTAATTTAATATTCCCAAATTTTTTCTTAAATATCCAAAATCCCCCGTTTATTTTTTAAATAAAAAATAATATATTTTGGTATCCTTTATTAGTAAATTTTGCTTATTGTTGAAAATTACTTATCAGTTTAATATTCCCAAGTTTTTTCTTAAATATCCAAAATCCCTCGCCTTGTTTTTAAATAAAAAAAAAATATATATAATATATTTTGGTATCTTTTATTAGTAAATTTTGGTTATTGTTCAAAATTAAATATATATTAATTTTTCTTTTTGGGAAATCAGGTTCCAAAATTTATAAAAAATTCACAATTTTGTAAATATGTATATTGCCTGTGGCAGAAAACTAAAAAAAATTCCAACTCTTCTGTCGTGGTCTTTTGGCTGCATTTATTATTCCCTTAAAGCTTTCAAGTTTATTTTTTGTGAAACAACAATAATAACGAAAATTAAAAAAACTTTGAGAAGCAAGAGTATATATGTAAATACCATAATAACCAGTGTATTTCTTTTTGTTTTTGTATCAAATAACATACCATAAGTCAATTAGAAACTTTTTTTGATTTTTAAATACATACACATCCATATAAATTGAAATATTATATTAAAAAAATCAAACAAATTTCTAAATAAAAAAAATAGTCATTTGAAAAACATGCCCATATTACGGAATTATTGGTGGCAATACTGAAAAAAAAATATTTAGCGACAAAGTGAAATTTCAATGAAAAAAAAAACAGGAGAAATGTTTACAATTTTGTTTATATGTATTTTCATGTTGGTTTTTGGCCAGACTATAAATATTAACCGAGTTCCAATTACGTTGCCAGTCGGCAACTGAAAATATTTGGTTGCCAGGAAAAGACTTCAAAGCAACTTTTATTGATAGATTTCTATTGTCATTCATAAAAACGTTTTTAGCAACTGTCAGATCAACTGCTGTTCGGTTGCCACCCATAATCGACCCTCTTTTTCAGAATTACCACCATTAAATTAACAGCCCAATTTTATAAAGCGAAGTATTTTAAAATATTTTGTTTTTTAAAAATCTCTTCGAAATGGCAACAAACAAAATATTCTTTAGGCTGAGAACACAACCGGGACGAGCTAGGAATTTTTGCAAGCGTATATGCGTCTTCAAAAATAGAGCACGTTTGTGTGACATTCGTGTAATTTCGTCGTCTTAGTTGTATTCGTGGTGTTAATCTTAAAAATTTCGTTTTAAATAAATTGGGTTGGAAAAAGAAATTTATATCATAATCAATGAATTTAAAAAGAAAAGAAAAAAAACAAGGAAAAGAAAACGATATAAATAATAAAAAAATATTACTAAAAAACTTGAAAAAAATAGAGTAAAAAGTTTAAACATAAAATGTGAAAAAAAGTTGAGAGAATCTAAGTAATAATTCAAAAGTCTATGTCTGTATAAAATACAAAAACATAAATATAAATAACATAATTGAAGAATTTATTGTAAAACGATAAAAATTACAATTTAAAAAATAAATCAGAAATCATTGCATATTTATGAATGGATTAAACTCAAAATTATAATCAAATAAATAATAAAATAAAAAATAAACAAACAAAAAAAATATATGTGTATATATGAAAACAAAAATATTCTATCTGAAAAATCGTGCATAGATTTTCTTTTTCAGGGAGTTTAAAAGAAAATTCTTTAAACTTAACGTATAAAAAGATTTTTGTTATACGTTAATTTACTTAACGTATAACAAGATTTCTTGCTGGCATTCTTAAAAGCTTGAGTCTTTAATAACAAGCATTTTGGGATATACTAATTTAAAGGTTGCTGAAAAATAAAACTGTAGGTGTTTGTCTGCAGTATGATACACACCATGGTGTGTAGAGAAAAGTATGAACAACTACCACTATACCACTTTATTAAGAGTGAATTTCAACTCATCAACATTCTTCATAACGGCAATGCAACTCAGCCCATATAAATGATATTACTGAAAAAGCTGTAGTAGAAAATTTGCTAAAAAATTAGTTCAGTGTTCTCGCGTTTATTGTAATTACCGGATGTGCGCGTGTCAATTGTTCTTAGTAAATAAAGTGTTTGAATAGTAATTTTTTATTAATGATGGTGTTAAAATATGAAAAAGTAATTTTAATGTTCTGAAAATAAAATAATACAACATTATTAATATACAATTAAGCATATAATTAAGGGCTCGTCTCGTGTATGCGCGTTTCATAAGTAAACGTTGCTATTTTCTTATATACCAATTTGTTTGTGTGTATACATACTTTGTAACAAAGGTTTGTGTGTATGATGATGTATCAAGGGGGTGTGTATTGCAAGTGCATGATTTATTCTGCCTAGCATAATCTATGTGTGCATTTTGTTGCTTTCATGCTCATTGTATTTGTATTAACTGTTGTTCCCCTTAAAAGAACAAAAAAAACTCTGCAACTCTCAGAGAATTTTGCATTCTTATGTTTTTTCCCCTTAAATTAAAAAGCGCTTCATTGTTGAAGAACTTAGCAAGTATTTTTTTTCCCTTGCGGCAGAAAGCTTTTGATATACAGAGAAACTTAGTTTCCACTATTAACCTTTGAGAGGGAATAACATTTTATTTGACTACATAATATTATTTGTTAGTTTATAAACTGTAATTTTTAATGTATAGGAAATACCTTTACTATTTTATTTCCACAAATTAGTGGGCTTTTAGCAAAGTTCCAATGGCTGGGGATTTATTTGAATTTTAACGATTTTGGCAACCAACCGGCTTTTATTAATTCATTAAAGGCATCCACTTTTTTAATTATTTCGTTTCATTTAACACATACACACATTCGTACACACATGCATATGTAAATATTTGTCAATGTAGTTTTAATAAATATTTTTAATAATTTAAATAAACGCTTTTACGAGGCCAGTATATATGCATTGAATTTTTAACGATTTAAAAAAAGTCGGTTTTAGAAGTATTTTCCACTTTTCAAATTTTTTAAATCAAAATATATGTCTTTTGAGCCATGCTTTTTTTATTAATATTTTTCTGTTGTTTAATTAAAAAAAGTTTGATATAAGATAAATTCTCATTGATTTTTTTTACCAACTTACATATTGGCAACACTGCTTTTGGCATCTCAGCTGTTTTCGTGTAACGGTGTTGTTTTTTCTTCAACATATTTCTTTACACACATTAAAATTTTCCCAACGTTGGATCATCTTATTTATATATTTCGATGTGCCAAAAACATATTTGAATATTTGATTTGAAGAAAAATAAATAAATAAATAAAATATTAAAGCAGAGAAATAAAAAAAAAACAACAACTATTAAAGTGATTTTAAATTCCATTTTATTATTATTAGTCGCAATTAACATTAAATATTTTTCTTTGTGTTTCTTTAGTGCAAACTGAATACTAAAATACGTGTATTAGAAAACAAATGAACGCTTTTAATAGCTTTAAACATATTTTGTGACAATATAAATAATTTAATAGCTAACTTTACAATTTTGTTAATATCAATAAAAAAAAATTCCAGCACACCTTCAGTTCACCTTAGCAAATATCCAGCCAGTGTATTTCCATACAAGTTAAATAGTTTTTCTCAGCAACTGCAACTTAACCAAGTCTTACGTGTAACATATTTTTTCGTACTTCATTGTGATCTGTTTCGTTTAACGCGCCGATTGCAAGAGTTAGAACCGAAGCAATCAAAACCGTAAGGGCGAAGACCAAAGACAACATTTTCATTTTTAAAGAATGATTTAATATATTTCTCCTGTCTCAAGAAACTACAGTAATAGACTGACTGTTTAACTTTAATCAAAAATATTACTATCTTTATACGAAAAGAATTATTCGAATGCAAAGAAAGCAACATGTATTATTTAGTTAATCTGTTTGAATATAGATAAATACATATATTAACAGTTTATGAAAGTCATATTCATAATTTTGTGTAGATAGCTTTAGAATTTGATAAGATATAGAATAGAAGTGCGTACATGTGTCTCTTTATAAGGCGAATGTGCGTAAATAAAGCAAAAGAGAAAAGTAAAAAAAAAACAAAAAATAAAAAAAATATTAAGAGGGTCGTATATTCAATTATTACTATTGCGATTTACATAAGTCTAAATTTTATTAAGAGATTTATAGTGAACAGCCAACTACTTCAGTTTCTTAAAACAGATGAAAATTATTTAAAAATTATTTAAAAATGAACATGTTAACTTGTTTACATATTTGGAGCAAAGATAATCCACACGCCGTTCAAGAATTACCAATGCATCCCGATAAATGTACTGTTTGGTGCGGTCTATGGGCTGGTGGAATCATCGGTCCTTATTTCTTTAAAAATGTGGAAGGACGACGCGTTACCGTGAATGGAAATCGATACAGAATCATGATCAATGAATTTTTGGTGCCAAAACTTCAAGATATGGATGTATACGAAATGTGGTTTCAACAGGATGGTGCCACTTTGTCATACTGCGGGCGAAACAATGGACTTATTGAAAGAACATTTCAACGACAACATTTATTGCGAGAAATGGACCGGTGAATTGGCCTCCGCGTTCGTGTGATTTGACGCCACTCGATTATTTTTAGTGGGGATACCTGAAATCATGGGTTTACGTGGATTGACGCTTTGGAAACCAGTATTCAACGTGTCATTGCTGAAATACGCCCTCAAATGCTTGAAAAGCTGGTCGAAAATTGGACCTCCAGAATGACATTTGTGCAAAATAGTCGTGGTAGCCATATGCCGGAAATTATATTTAAATGTTAAATGACAAGAAATTATCTACCAAATAAACAATTTTTTTTAGCCATTTCATAATTTGGCATGCGTTTGTTTTATTTAAATTTCAAATCAGCAAGCTCTTATAAAAACACCCTTTATTAAATTTTTTGTTTTATTATCTTATTTAAACTTTTTTAATTTAATCAAATATATATTTTAAACTTTTTAGCCGTTGTTAGCATTTATTTAGCTTTAGAAACTTTGTTTACTTTAGTCTTTTTTTCATTTCGTGTCTATCTAATTTATTAATCTAATGTATTAAATACTGCAATAAAGTTCATATAAACAAACACAACTTAAAATATTTACTTCTTATAAACAAAAATAATTCAAGGAAATAGAATAGTAACTAAAAAAATCGCGTTTCTATCTGCAGATAATGATGAACAAATAAAAAGGTTATGCAGCGCAATACAATAATTGATGGGTTTTCTAAATATTGCCGAACTTTTGTTAATGAAAACTTCCTTAAGCGTTAAGAAAACAGTTTTTTGTCTCTCCTGAAAACTTTGAAGTTTTTGAGTTAATATAGTATTGTTGAACGAGTGCGATATGTTTTATTTATCAGGAAAAATAATAAATTCCTTTAAGTTGCTTACCTTTATGGACTTTAAAAAAATATATATTTTTATGTATTTACGATATAAAATAAATCTAGGATCATATTAGTAGCTAACCATAATCTAAAAGATTAAAAAGCACAAAAAAAAAGAACTTCAGTTTCCTAATGAAAGAGAATCGAACCTGTAACTCTCTCACTGACGCACTAGCACACACCCAACTTAAATACTATGACATCGTGTTCAGTTGTTGTATTAATGAAATAATTTCGTTGAATGTATTGGAGAAATAAAAAAAAAACACCTTTTTTATATTTTATATAACACATTTATTTGAAAAATTTTTAAACATATATTTTTAACAAAAAGTTTCTTTAGTTGTGTAAAATATCAACAGCAATTGTTTTTTTTTTTTTTTTGTGTTAAACAAACTTTAATTGCGCCGCTGGTGCAATTTAAAGCTTAATTTTTTCATTTATTCTAATTTTTGTGTTTTGATTTAAAACTTTAATTGAAAATAGTGTTTCATTTAAAAAGTCTTTAATACCTTAAAAGAATTTTTAAGGATAAAAAAATGGCCAATCTGTTGTAACAGATGCTTAAGACTCATACATTTTTCTTCCATTTTTTTCCCCCCTTCGAAACTGAATTTCATAAAGAATGCAAAATTGTGTTTTCCTTACAAGCTTAAAAAAATTTTAAGAGCCCGAAGTTTTATGAAATAAAAAAAAAACGAATTTAGAATTTACTTCTAGTCAAAACAAATTCTACTTTTATGCCATATCCATAAAAAAAATTAAATGCATTTGAAATCTAATTTGTTATAAAAGTTTGAATAAAATTAATTTCAAACTTGCTTTAAATATTACAAATATGGAGGTATAATCGTTATTTTGCTTGGAAATATTAATTTGAAAGTCTTAAGGTATACACTTTGTTTTAAATATAAATAACCACTTGCAGTGTAGTATGTTCTTTTCTCGTAGTTTTAGTAATGTTGCACTTTTGTTGCACTTTTTGTTAAATTTGATATCTTTTTTTATATTCTAAACCAGCCTAAGAAATTAGGCTACTTATGTAAAGGGTGTGCCAGTAAGAATGCGCTTTTAAAATTTAATGTTGATATATTTTATGCCGGTGGTAACTTCGTGTGGAAATATTGATTTGAAAGTTCTAAATTGTACTATTGAATACTAAATTTATCGTTTTTGCAAATACCCTTGTTTGTAACATAAATAATAATTTGAACTGTGGTATGTTTTTTCTCGTAGTTTTAGTAATGTTGCACTTTTGTTGCACTTTTTCTTAAATTTTATGTCTTTTGTTATATTCTAAATAAGCCTAAGAAATTAGGCTACTTATGTAGAGGGTGTCCCAGTAAGAATGCGCTTTTAAAATTTAATGTTGATATATTTTATGCCGGTGGTAACTTCGTATGGAAATATTGATTTGAAAGTTCTAAATTATACTATTGAATACTAAATTCAGCGTTTTTGCAAATACCCTTGTGTGTAACATAAATAATAATTTGAAGTGTAGTGTGTTCGTTTCTCGTAGTTTTGGCAATGTTGCACTTTTGTTGCACTTTTTCTTAAATTTTATATGTTTTTTGTTATATTCTAAATAAACCTAAGAAATTAGGCTACTTATGTAGAGGGTGTCCCAGTAAGAATGCGCTTTTAAAATTTAATGTTGATATTTTTTATGCAGGTGGTAACTTCGTGTGGAGATATTGATTTGAAAGCTTTAAAGTATTCTATTGAATACTAAATTCAGCGCTTTTGAAAATGCTCTTGTTTCTTACATAAATAATAATTTCAAGTGTGGTATGTTCTTTTCTCGTAGTTTTGGCAATGTTGCACTTTTATTGCATTTTTTTACATTTTTGGCGTTTTACTATATATTCTAAGCAAACTTAATAAATTAAGATGGTTATTTAAAGGGTGTGCCAGTAAGAATGCTTCTTTAAAATTTAGTGCGTAATTTTTTGCGAAAGTGGCAACTCTGAAAAATGCCAGCTGTGACATACTCGTATGTTAATTGTGATTATTAAAACTGAAGTGTTTTAAAAAACTGTCGAATATGAACCTCTCGGAGAAATAAATGCACCCGCAATGGGCAAAACTGCCTGCTGCGGATTTTAGTTAGAAGGCGGAATTATGTCTTACTTTTTAGAAAAGGTGACCGAAGTTGCAGTGATTTTAAATGGCATTCGTTATAGGAACATATTATCGGAGTTGTTGTGGCCTCAACTGGACGCTATGTGGTTTCAGCAAGACGGCGCTCGCTTCTACAGCGCACAAAATGTAATTAATTTATTGTAGCAACAATTTTGCTTTTGCAACTGGCAAAAAATGGTATATTTTCTTGAAATTAGAAGGTCTTACATCTTCTGGGTTTTCCTGCTGGGCGTGTTTGCAAGTACAAAATAAAAACATAATACGTAGAAAGATTTTTATGTTGCTTTTCAAGCATATTTAAATTATCGTTTCACCACTTTTATGCAAATAATTAACTAAAACTAATTATATTGTGCATATCTACACGAAAATACCTTTTAAAGCAGATATGTTAGGGTAATTGCAGGACCATAAAATACTTAAGAAAATGTACCACAAAAAAATGTGACTTATTATTATATAGAAGAAATATGTATTTTTTTCTTATATTCTTGTTTTTAAATTTTAGTAAATATTTTTTATATAAAAATTATAACAAAATATTGAAAAAAAAAAAAAAAATAAAATATTGAAGTTGCTGCCACTGATTTAATTACGAGCCCTGATTCCTTGTCTTTTCAAATGTGAACGTTCCATAAGTATGCCATAAATATATTCATAGCTAACCATCCTCAAGGTATGCAATGAATATACTGATCGCTAATAAATGCTTCAGTTGCCATATATGTAGATCTGATTTAGTTTTCTAACCAAATTTCTTTTTCTTAAAAATATGACGAAATAATCAAAATCACACACCATTAGACGCGGCATTTATAGCGGCAGTACCATCTGCTTTTTCTGATTCCTTATCTAGATTTTCACAAAATTGTTGTATAGTTTCCTCGGAAAATGTTTTCGAATTTTTCTTTTCCACTTCCCCGTGATTAGAAAATTGTACCTCATCCAGCTGTAGGCTGCAAGAATTTGTCTGAGAATCAGTGCTGTGCACTTGGGCTATAACTTGAACTTGTTGTTCGATTTGAGCTTCTACAATTTCCTCGTCATCTGCTTCCAAATCTTGGGCTAAAGTTTCGCTACGCTTAAAGCCACGACGTCGCTCATTTCCCGAACTTCCACACGGCTGTGCTTCTTCATTGTTTTCGCGCAAAACAGCCGCAGCTTTGTAAGTGTCCTTTATGTGCAGTGGCGATACTTGTCTACTCAAATTGCTTTCATCTACAGACTCTATGCGATCTAGATTATTGCTTAACATGAACTCATGTGAGGAGTCTACTTTGTTGTTCAGGGGGCTTATAGTTTTGCTATTCAACTTATTGATGGGTACTTGCTGCAGATTAAGTTTATGCATTTCATGCAATTGCCTTTGCTGTTCATCAATGTGCACCAGCATAAATGGTAATTTCAGCGACAATTCTCCACCCATACCCGACAAAGTTAATTTCACTTTGACATAGTATGACACATAAATGGCAAAGACATTGCGCTCATCATTGTTGGGATTTGCAGTGGTTGTGCTAGTTGTTTGTGCAGCCGGCTTCGATGCCGATGGACTGGTACAAGTACTTGGCGAGAGATTGGTGTGCATGACAAAGTGCGGCGTACGAACAGCTGATGCTGCTATATTGGCATTTATTTCATCCGGTTCGGTACTTCTTTGCAGGGTATCCTCTAGAGCAATCCAGTTTTTGGTGATTCCTCGTTGGGGCTTTAAAATGATGCTTGTGTTGAGAGTGGCTCCCGGTGCTACATGGTGGTCAAGTCCTGGCGGTGTTATATTATCAGAATCGGCTACTACATTTTTGAATTTGCCATTATTAAACATGCAGACATCAACGTGTTGTATGGCACAAACCTGTAAAGAAAGTGATGGAGGGAAAAAATAAAAAAGCAGGCAAATAATTGTTAGAGAACTTATTGTTGTTGTAGGGAAATTGCGATGTTGCTCCTTAAGCCGCAATACTTACAATATTTGATTTAATTTTTTTTTGGTGTTATACATTTTTGCCCTAAAAAGTCCGACAAGTTTGTCTATAATCCCGAAAAAAGGCTTTTCAAAATTATTATAATTTTTGCATACAAAACTTCCTGATTTTAAAATATAAAATCTTTGTACCTACAATAATCCTTCTCCGACTCCAATCATCCACAAAAAAGTAAATAAATAAATTAAAAAAAAATAGATACTAAAAAAAAAATAATTTAATAAAATTAAAAAAAAAATTAATAAATAAATATAAAAAAAATAATTAAATAAAATTTAAAAAATTAATAAATAAATAAAATTTAAACTAAAAAGCAAATAAATAAAATTAAAAAAATTAAAAAAATAAAAAATATTGACTTATTCAAAAAAGAAAATAAATAAATAAAAATAAATAAATGAAAAAATTAAAAATAAAAATAAAATAAAAAATTAAACTAAAGAAATAAAACTAAATTAAATATTAAAGGAATAAAAGAAATAAATAAATAAATAAAATTTAAACTAGAAAATAAATAAATAAAATAAAAAACTCAATAAAATAAAAAAAAATAAATAAATAAAATTACAAAAAATAAAATAAACAAAATTACAAAAAAAAAATAAATAAAATTAAAAAAAATATATAAATAAAATTCAAAAATAAAATAAATAAGAAGGAAATAAAAAAATAAAACTTAAAAAAGAAAACAATAAAATAAAATAAAATAAAATAAAAAATTAAAATAAAGAAATAAAACTAAATTAAATATGAAAGGAATAAAAGAAATAAATAAATAAAATTTAAACTAGAAAATAAATAAATAAAATAAAAAACTCAATAAAAAAAAAAAAAAAATAAATAAATAAAATTACAAAAAAAAAAAATAAATAAATAAATAAAATTAAAAAAATATATATAAATAAAATTCAAAAATAAAATAAATAAAAAGGAAATAAAAAAATAAAACTTAAAAAAGAAAACAAATAAATAAAATAAAATAAAAATTTAAATAAAATGGAAGAAAAAATGGAATTAAAAAAATTAAATTAAATAAAATATAAAAAATAAAATAAATAAGTAAATACAAGTTAAAAAAAATAATAAATAAATAAAATTTTAGCAAGAAAAGAAACAAAAAATGCGAAATAGCTGAAAATATATTCAGGAAAAGTGTGCGAAAAAAAATTTAAAAAAAGATTAAACTAAAAAAAAATTAAAAAAAGAAAAGATTGAAATATTAAAAAAAAAATAAATAAAAAAATAAATAAAAAAATAAATAAAAAAAAATAAAAAAATAAATAAAAAAAAAATAAATAAAAAAAAAATAAAAAAAAAATAAAAAAATTAAAATAAAAATGAAAACAAAAATTAAAAAATTAAAAAAAAAAATTAAAGAAAAAAATTTAAAAAAAAATTACAATATAAATTATAATAAAAAAATTAAAACATAAATTAAAAAAAAAAATTAAAAATAATATTAAAAAAATAAAAAGAAAAAAGTTTTAAAAAATTTAAAAACAAAAAATTAAAAAATTAAGGGTATTTTAGAATTTTTTCTGAACACACCTCGTATTTTCTCCGTTATAGCAAAAAGTATAATAACTATTGCTTTCATAAATAATTTATAATAAATTCATTCATTTATAATGAAAAATATATTTCTTAATCACATGGCAAGTCCGCCTAAAATATTGCTCTTTATTAAAAATAATTTATTTTTGCTTTAGTCGATATTTTTTTGTTATATACTTTTAAGCTAAAAAAAAGTTCTCAAGTCTCTATATTTCACTGCATACTTTATGGTAATTGGCAAGATTGTGAAACATTTAATTTGAATTTTCCAACAAGAAGTTTTCTTTTTTGTTGTTCTAATTTTCCTTGTTAAAATTTCACAAAAATCTTCTTATAGCCTGGCTTTAAACATGATATCTTACAATATCTACTTGTAATTGCATACTTTTAGGCAAGCAGTATAGCAGAAGTGTCCTGTTAGGCTGTAACTAAATACTGCTTTGAAGTTTCCTTCTTTAAATTCTCAAAATACATTTGCATACTTTATGGCAATGAAATTGGGAAAATCTTTTTTAACTACTTAATGTTTTTTTTGTACATGCAATTTCTTGCCAGCCTACTTTCAGTCAACGTGTTTTGAAATCAAATAAATTTCTGTGCATATATTATGGCAAAATGTTTTCATTTTCTTTAAGCTGATTGATTTCCTGCCTCTTTTAACAAATTTATTTCATTTTGTAAAAGCATTTATCCCTTCGAGCTTAAGTGCATGTTGTAAATTGTCTACGTTCCTTTTATATTCGCTGTTGTTGTAGTACGTATGTACACATAAGTTGTTTATTGCAATATTAAATTTATGGTCGTATTGAAATTATTGCATTTTATCATGATGCAATTCGATTTTTCTTTCTATTTACAAGCGCTTCCGGCGAATTGTTAAGGAGTTGATAGAAAATAACATAAAAAAAATTACTAAATCAGGAACGATGAATGAAATAGGAAAAAAAATTAAACGTAAATAGACTTTTCCGTTGCGAAGAAACCCAACAAACGGTTAATTTGCACAAGAATTGATGGATGCATTTGTGTGAAAGAAATAGTGGTTTTTGGCTTGAAAGTCAGCGATTTCTCAGGATCGTCATTTTTCAATTCAAATCATACGAATTTTATTTGGAAACCTTAATGGCTAATATTATTTTCTTTTGTTAAATAGTAAGGCCTTGTAAATAAAATTTTTGAGTTTTATCAAACAAATATGTTTATCAAACTGGGAACAGTTTACATATAAATATATCGAAATTGCTTCTTTTCCGAATAAAAACAAATTTCCAGTGACTCAATATACGAAACTTAATATATTAAGTGTCATATAAATGTCTACACTATTTTTGAGACTGGGAACAGTTTAATAAATTTTTGTGTAATTGCCTTATTTAAAGAAGTCATGTTAGGTTAACCGAAGTTTTTAGTAGAATTATTATATTGGTACCGATTAGCTCGACATCGGAAGTATTATATTTCTTCCTTCTGCATGCAATATATTTTTTGAAAAGTCTCTGATATTTTCAACCTGGGAACAGTTTTGAATGTAAACAGGATTTAATGATTTCCACAACATTTATTTAATTTTAGGAATTTGCAACTAATATTGCAACAATTTTGTAGTTTATTAAATTTTTTATACTGGGAACACTGAGATTGAACTCAGCCATGTTCAATGTTTTGAACTAGAAATTAAAAGTTTGACCTACTGATTAGCCTTCAGAATGAAAAAATTTTATATATCGGTCACATTTAAAAATGTTTACAACTGGGAACAGTTCTATGTATAATTAAAAATAGTTGACTTGAAATAGGTTTTAAAGATTTTAATGCTACCAAATTGATGTCAGTGAAATTTGGGGTACACTTTTAACAGCCAGTAGAAACAGTTGATGTGTTATATCATTATAAATTTTTTTTTACATCTTTCTTATTTCCAATTTGAATTAGAGATATTTAGAATTAATTTTGCTTGGGAACAGTTTGATTGCTTATAGAAACAGTTCATTCAGGGTATGTAATTATTATACTAACTGAATGAAATAATATATTGCGATATATTTGTTGTATAATGACATATTTTCTGCTTGGGAACAGTTTTATTTGTAACTTAGCAACAAGAAAAAATTGACTTAAAATCAATTGCTAATAGTTTTTAAACTAGTTAAAAAACCTAATATTCAGTGCTGCTTTTCGTAACAAAATTTTGGGTGGGAACAGTTTTTGTTGCACTTAAGATAGTTGATTAAATTTATTATAGAATAGTATTTTAACGTTAGTATAAAGGTAAATTTAACGTAACAATATATATCGCCTGGATTTGCAAAGTTTTTGCCTGGGAACAGTTTCAACTGCAATTAGAAGAAATCGATTTTAAATAAAATTTTGCGATTTTTGTAATAAAATTGAAATAAAATTATAAGTTTTAAACATTTTCGCTGAGATTTGGTTGTATTAACCCTGGGAATAGTTTTGCATGTATAAAGAATTTTTTTGTGTGGGAACTGTTTTTATTGCACTTAAAATAGTTGATTTAATATCTTATAGGATAATATTTCAATGTTAGTGCAAAGGTAAATTTAATGTAACAATATATTTCGACTGGATTTGCAAAGTTTTTGCCTGGGAACAGTTTCAACTGCAATTAGAAGAAATCGATTTTAAATAAAATGTTGCGATTTTTGTAATAAAATTTAAATAAAATTATAAGTTTCAAACATTTTTGCTGAGATTTGGTTGTATTAACCCTAGGAATAGTTTTGCGTGCATAAGGAGTTTTTTTGTGTGGGAACTGTTTTTATTGCACTTAAAATAGTTGATTTAATATCTTATAGGATAATCTTTCAATGTTGATTTATTTTTATTGACCTTATCAGTTTATTGTAATATTTATCAAGCTTGTGGTCGTTTTTTATAATATATTATTTCTTATAATTTTTATTCGATATTTCGTTAACAGCTTGTTAACATCTTCAGGAAATAAAAATTATTCAAAAATATCGAATAAAAATTATAAGAAATAATATATTATAAAAAACGACCACAAGCTTGATAAATATTACAATAATCTTTCAATGTTAGTAAAAAGGTAAATTTAATGTAACAATATATTTCGACTGGATTTGCAAAGCTTTTGCCTGGGAATAGTTTCAACTGCAATTAGAAGAAATCGATTTTAAATAAAATTTTGCGATTTTTGTAATAAAATTTAAATAAAATTATAGGTTTCAAACATTTTCGCTGAGATTTGGTTGTATTAACCCTGGGAATAGTTTTGCGTGCATAAGAAATATATGCGTATAAAGTCAGTTGTTCGTTTTTCGATTTTTATGTACAAAAATAATTAATATTTTGCGATTATTTTTAGAGAAATTTATTATCTTTCCACTTGGCAATTGCATTGAAAGCAAGTCTTTAAAATAGCTTATTTTGATATAGATATTTATATATTTAAAAAAATATATTATATAAAAATTGTTTATTATTTTGTTCATTTTTCCTTAAACTTTTGCTTGGTTCTTGCTTGTACGTACATACATCTTCCCCAGACACTGTTTTAAATGTATTATTATGGATATTCACAAATCACACCACAATAATTGTGCCATAAATCCGATTATAATACTACTTTTATTTCTTTCGCTATTATTCTCTCTCGAAGATGACGACAACAGTAATTGTTGCAATATACTGGTAAAAAGGAAATTAAAAAGAAAAAAAAATATAAAATTAAATAACATAAAATACTTGTAGAGGCATATGATTTATTATCAAGTGCTACTTGTATTGGAGAGATGATTACATTGTCAAGGTTATTTTATAAAATGGCTTTAGGGGCAAACTAAGAGGATTGACTGTCTTTAAGACTTAAATGTGGAAATATTTAATAGGAAATATGGGAAAATTTCAGGCTATTGTTCTGCAATATTTATTTTATTTGTAATTTCATCAATATGTTTTTTGTAGTGCAGCTGTCACGTCTACTCTTTCAAACAGCCTCCATTTTTTGATTCCATTTAATTTAATGTCCTTTATAACTTAGCATTTGTGTTTGTTATATTCCGTGACAATTTCGAATACATATTGTTATTACACAACAGCAATAAAACTTTCACAAAATATGTATTATTAATATAGACCCAATTGTGTTATCTATATGAAAATAAATTACAGAGTACACATATACTAAATTTTACACATTTATCATTTATTTCCCTTAGACCACATTTATGTAATGAAACATGGCTTAATGAAATATTCCACTCTATTCATTAAAAACAATGAATATTTATAGCATTTATATATATATATATATTTTTTAAATTAAATTTTAATGGTCACACCTTTACTTATTGTTGTTATGGCCACGATGAATTCTACAATATTCATATAATTATAAATTGGCAAAAGCCATCAATAAATTTTATGAAAGTAAGCTGAACAATAGTTACTGTTGAAATGAAATTGAAAGCATACCATATGGGATTTTAATTAAATAATGCCTTTGGGATAGGCTATACTATTTTTTATTATTTCTGTAGTAGTATAAGTGTTCAACAGTAGAACTTTTAACAGTTTCTACGCAACATGTTTATGCTGTTAACAAGCATGTCATGACGGAACAAACATTATTAGCTTCTGAGAAACATATGGACAAAAACGTCATTGTTATTATTAAAACGCCTTTAGGTAGGTTTTAATTATTATATAATTTAATGGGCAGCAGTAATAAAGGCATATCAATATTCTGTCAGTACGTTGAATATTTGGCAAAATTTCTATTTAATTAATAATTTGGACAGTCCCAGGTACTATGGCAGTAAGGCAAGGGAATTTTGAAAGTAACTAAAATAAAATAAATTAAATAGCATCTTTAAATTCAATTTTATAATAAAAATCGGCCTGATCTTTGAATTGAAAAAAAGTAGTTTTTACAGTAATTTTGAGTTCACAACCTCGAAAAGACTTTTATTTAAAAAAACGAGTCGGGGATTTTTTTATATGAGCAACTAATATTTAGCAAAATGCACTAGTTTACAATTAAATGTTCAGCCTGGGAATGCTTTCGACTGTGAGAAGAGTTTAAAAATACTAATTTGAATTTTTATGTTTATTATATATATAGGTATAATTATTTAAAACATTATATTTGCCAAACACTTAAAACTGTCACCCTAGGAACAGTTTAAAAATAAACTTGGAACAGTTTTGTATGTACATAGTTCTTCAGAACTAATAATTTCTTTTGCTAATATATAAGTGTGCATATTATGCTTCTAACAAGTTAAACAAATTTTGACTTGGATATAGTTTTACACCTGGGAACAGTTTACTCATAAGAAGAAAGTATGTTTTTTACACAAATAAACAGTTATCTACCATTATTTAGGTTATTTTCATCTATAATTTTAATTATGATGCTGGGAACAGTTTTACACAAACTAACTACTGTGCCTATCAACTGCGTTTTTGCATCTCTTTTTGCTAATAAGTATAATATATTTTACAATATTTTTGGTTGGGACAGTTCTGGGCCTGGGAACAGTTTGTAAATACTCCCTTCAAAGGATGTTATTTGACATTGCTTGTTATTAGTCTATATTTTTTTTACAATAGTTTCTTTCCAACTGCAAAATATAAACTGGGAACACATTAGACATTAACTGAGAAGTGGGTTATCGTTACGTGGTAAAGGGTAGAGTTTGAAGTAGTCTGCTATTACATATAAAATGTATAAAAAAACTTTAGGTAGAAATCTATTTTCAGCTTGAGAACAGTTGCAAACAGATGCTGCGAGTGTTGGAATTTGCACAGTTAATTATTAATTTATAGTTCTTTATTTAAGTGCTATAGTTTTTAATGAATCTAGTATTTTGCAACTAAATGTTTAGTATGGGAATATTTTTTGAGCCTGGAAACAGTTTAATAGAAAAATTTTACACTTTTGTTATTATTGCAAAATTATGTATAATTAAATTAAACATTAGATATAAAATTTTAATTTTAACTAGTTTAAAACTGATAATTTTACTTTTAAACTGTTCCCAGAGTTTAAAGTTCAGATTGGACATATTTGTGCTGCAGGGAAGAGTTTAAACATAACGTACTAGAGCGTTTTTTAATAAATTGAATATTTAGTTATAAATAATTAGTGTGTTTGAACCAATGTCTTAAGCTATTATGCTGGGAATAGTTTTTCATAAAGTAAAAAATTTGTTTTATTCAGTGAATGTTTTATAATTTTTAATTAGTTTGCTAATAATAGAACATATTACACAATATTTTGAGTGGGAACAGTTTTAAGACTGGGAAGAGTTTTGAGCCTGGGAACAGTTGATAAAAAAATTTATAAGTTTTACATTACTTCTTATTAGTTCATAGTTCTTAACAACATTTTCCTTAAAACTGCCACAACTTTAATTGGGAACACCTTGGATATTACATGGCAGCTTCTATTTCGTTACATGGAAAAAGCTATGGTCTCAAATTGTTTGTTAATAATTATAAAATTTTGATTTTAGGCAGAAAACACTTTTGAGATTGACAAGAGTTTCAATAAAATGCCAACTACCTGCGGCTCATTTCTGAAAACTTCAAGTTACAAATTTACAAGTAAAAATAATAACCAAGCAACAACAAATTTTACTGATGTTTTAGCTGTTACTTTACTTCTAAACTGTGTAACTTGTTATTTTGCGAAACTGTTTGCTGGCATTTTCCACATTTGTATAATATTTCCATTTAAAACTCGATTTGGTTGCCAAGGGAATAGCTTTAGTTCTTGATAGTCATGACATATTTTGAGCAAATTTATTAATTTTGTCTCGATAGTTGCTGTTTATAGAAAATATTTTTTATATATGTATATTACATGAGAACAGTTATATTCTTTTTTTGACCTTCAATACTTTGATGTGTATTAGGAAACGAAGATTCGAGCGTAGTAAATTTATGGTTCATCTGAAACAATTCCTTTTATACGTATCCTAAATGGTATGCTAATACTTTTTATTAAAAAAAAAGGAAATAGATTAAATGTAACAAAATAAACTATGCGCAATCTCCTGTGTTCCTTTAGCGTGGGAGCCACGTGTCTTTATTTATGGGATATAGAAGAAATTATAAGGAAGTTTTCAGTTACAATAATATACTTCTGAGCATTAGTAGGCCTTCAATAGTCCTACATGTTTGTTTATTAAAAAAAATTCTTTATTCATAAAATTAATTGAAAAAAGGAATGAAACTTTTGTATGTAATAAATATTTATAATGTAGTTTTGTTTTGTAAATATGAAATGAGTGCACAATAGCACTACAAATATTTTTTTATTGTATTTGGGCCTTCTATGATTTGTAATTTTGAAATTATCACAGATTATGACACATATTCAAGCTGTTGAAGGAAACATTTTAAAGGTTTAAAAATTGCCATGAAAATAAGATTTTAATTCAGTAGAAATAATGATTTTTCTCTAAGTAAACTCGAAAATATTGATATATTTCCAAAATAATCGTATAATTAATATTAATCATACGCCTGGTATGACTTTATAATAGAAAATTAACTGAAATGAAATACTAGAACAGTTTGTTGCGGCCTCTGAAAACGTCATAGCATAATCCATTCCACTGTAGTATTTTTGTCATATCCGCTGTATGAATGTAAACAATTTAAATGCAATCTCTGATACTCACCCTTATTTTCCTCACGGTCTTTTTGCTATCATTGCGTATATTAACCGTAACACAAACATCTTCGCCATGTGTATACCAGGCCTTATCCAAGCTGGCTCGTAAACCTACACGGCCATCTTGTAAAAGAAACGGTTTATCTACGGCACCCTGAGGACCAGTACCGCCTATTGTGCATACACTCTCATACTGTAATGATGTAATTAAACTTTTAATTGAACCGTTAAATCCCATGTTTTGCACGTTACTCTTGCCCCTACCTCTTGAAATGATTTACTATAATTATAAAGAGCCTCGCTGGGACATTTGTCCACTTCACTTTTGCTGCGTCCAAAGCGGCCACTGAAACGAAATGTTTTCGGTGACAGACGCAATTTAGGAAAAGAATCACCGCGCTCAGATTTACGTGGCTTATTAGGAGGCTGTCGTGCTTCAGTGGTATTCGCTGCAGTTGGTTCTGCACTAGGTGGCGGCTGTTGGCTTTCAGGAGATTGAGCTTTTAGTGTTGAAGATTCTGTAGTTTGTGAATCTATAGGCGCTGAAGTTGTTGCATGAGTGTTTGTAATGGGTAAAGTTGCGGGCGGTGAAGAAACTGGATTATTTATAAGAGCAGCAAAATTTTCAGGGCCAATATGACCGTGATTGAACACGTCTGTACGATAAATGACTCGTATCCCCATTTTTACAGAAGCACGACGATGGAATTTTTCATCGGCTTTATCGCCTGCAAGGAGAGGGAAAAGTTTATATTTTAATTGCAATAGTTTCATAGAAATCTATTAAGAAAATTATAAAAGACGAAGTTATTAAAATTTTTAACTTGGATTTTCGTAAAGATGTGTAGTGGCAGTAGTTTGAGTGGGCATGGCACTGCCCACTTTTTGAATAGATCTATTGTGTTGCCCTCTTGACTCAATGTGACTGTCATGTTTTATAAAATTTGGCAAGGAAGGAGGAATTCCAAGAGTATATTGTCTCAATATGGGCGTGGCACTGCCTACTATTTAAATAAATTAATTCCAGTGTCCAGGGGATTTAATTTTTTGTGCCAAGTTTTATAAAATTGTGCTAAGAAGAAGAAATTCAAAGAGTATTTTGACTCAGGATGAGAGTGGCACTGCCCACTTTTTGAATAAATAAGTGTTATTGTCTAGGAGACTCAATTTGAGTGGAAAGTTTCATTAAATTCATTTAGTATATGTACCCAGAATGGGCGTGGCATATCCCACTTTCTAAATAAATGAATAGTGTTGTCAAGGAAGCTCAATTTGGTTGCAAAGTTTCATAAATTTTGCTTAGGAATCATACATTTAAACAGTGTATCGCCTCAGCATAGGCGTGGCACTGCCCACTTGTGTAAAAAATGAATTACGCTGGCCAGAGTACTCAATTTGTGTGCAAAGTTTTATGAAATTTGCTCAGGAAGAAGGAATGCAAAGTGTATATAGAGTCAGAATGGGCGTGGCACTGCCCACTTTTTGAATAAATGAATTACGATGGCCAGAGTAGTCAATTTGTGTGCAAAGTCCTATAAAATTTGCTCAGCAAGAAGGATTTCAAAGAGTATATTTAGTCAGCATGGGCGTGGCACTGCCCACTTTTTGAATAAATGAATTACGATGCCCAAAGTAGTCAATTTATGTGCAAAGTTTCATGAAATTTGCCCAGGAAGAAGGACTTTAAAGAGTATATCGAGTCAGCATGGGCGTGGCACTGCCCACTTTTTGAATAAATAAATTCTGTGGTCTAGGAGACTCAATTTGTGTGCAAAGTTTCATAAAATTCGTTTAGGTGGCAGATATTCAAACGGTATATTACCTCAGCATGGGCGTGGCACTGCCCACTATTTAATAAATCGATGTGTTTTCCAGAAAAATCAATTTGAGTGTAAAGATTTCTAAAATTTTACTATGAAGAAGATATATAAACAATTTATTAAACTGAAATGGGCGTGGCTGTGCCCACTTTCTAAATAAATCAATTGTGTTCGCCAGGAGACTCAATGTGAGTGCAAAACGTTTAATAAAATTTGTTTGGGAAGCAGAAATTTACACAGTATATTGAGCATGGGCGTGGCACTGCCCACTTTTTTTAATAAATAAATTACGTTGGTCAGAGTACATACTCAATTTGTGTGCAAAGTTTTATAAAATTTGTGCAGGAAGAAAGACTTCAAAGAGTATAGTGACTCAGCATGGGCGTGGCACTGCCCACTTTCTTAAATAAATCAATGTGTTCTCCAGAAAACTTAAATTGGCCGCAGAGATCTTTATATTTGACTAGGGAGAAAATAGTTAAAGAGTATATTAAGCCGAAATGGGCGTGGCTCTGCCCACTTTTAATATAAATCTAATATTTGGGCTTCAACAAAGCAAATATTTATCAGCACTAAATAGTTGAAGGGTATAAAAATATTCGGTGCTGCCGACCATTATACTTTTTTCTTCACTTGTTGGCAAACTTTTAGGCGTCTAAAAGTTAACAGTTACAACATCTAAAAATATGCCCTTCATGTTTCACGTAATTGAATTTTACAACAACAGTAACAACATTTATTGCTGCGAACATATATTTTTTCTTGTTTCTTATTTCTAAGAACATTTTATTTGCCTATATTTTATTATTATTTTTTTATTTTTTTTGTTATCAAATCATGTCTGTATTTTTAAAATAAAATTTGCTGCATAGTTACCTACAAAACAGCGCACGTCATAGCTGGTACCAATGGGAGCACCATAGTAACGTTTTGCCGGCACCAATTGCACACTGGGTGGTGCTTGAGCCGATAAAGTTAAAATAAAGGGATGAGCACCATCACCTAAACGCTTCAGAAGTGCCTCCTGAAACAAAAGATTAACGATGTTTAAATAAATTATAAAATAGCCATCATTCGCTGTGAAAAGGATAAACATTAACTGTTTGACTTGTTTTTTTTTTCTCCTTCACATAATAAAATATCTTTTAAATAGAAATGTTAGAGCCATTTCAATCTTAACAATCGGTCTCTTTTCCTGCTTTCGTCATATTATCCCATTGTAAGAATATTGAGTTTTTCTCGGTGCTTTTGGGGGGGCAGCAATTTTCTTTCTGCTGTTTCCAAGTCGACCCGCCCCACCTTAAGGGAAAATGCAAAGGATATTGCTACTTAAATATTTTGTTTATTTATGAACACTGAAACGTGGGTTTGAAAAAAAAAAGCAAATAGAAAAAATGTAAAAAAAATTGTTGTTGGGCATTTCAAAGGTTTTACAAACTAAATAATTAGGGTGTCATATATATTTTTACCTTAATAAAGGAATTTATGCAAAACTAATTGGAAGAAAGAAAAAATATCAGGCTGGATATTTTAAAAGTGTAATCAAATATTTTACAAATACGAGTACATATAAAAAAAAAATTCAAACATAATTAAGAACTTTTTAAATGAACTTTTTAAAGAATGAAACTGCCTGCCGCTCGTTGTCACTTGATATCCTTCTAAAGAACAAATAAAGGATGGGCAAATTTGAGGTTAGGAAGTAAATTGGCTTAAAAACTCAACTCTTTTTTACAAATTCAGCAGTTGCATTGATGCCAAGGTAAAGTAGAAACATGGGAATTAATAATGGAATATAATGTTGAGCAAATGTCCAACTCTAGCACGTCAGCTGACATCCGCTGTTTTCACAAAATTTTTAAGCACATTTTGCAACAAAACTTCGCTTATCTGCTCAATACAGCACCGAATTTTTTTTCTTCAAAGTTTCAGTTTTTTCTAGTTTGTTCACGTATACCAGGTCTTTCAATTGTCCCCGGAAAAAATACTCCCAACGGCGTTAAATCACAAAGAACGAGGCGACCAATTGACATCGCCAAATCGTGAAATAACGCCACTGGAAAATTTCTCATAAAATAACTGAATTGTTTGGCTGGCTGTGTGGCTTGTGGCGCCATCTTGTTGCAACTAAAGCCCACTGTTGTCAACATATGCCAATTGTGGCCACAGCAAAAAATCGCTTATCATGGTTTGGTAGCGCAGAGAATTCATAGTGACGACGTTTCGTGGCTCATTTTCGCAAAAAATTCAGGTCGATGATGCCACCTGACCACAAACCGCACCCTATGGTCAGTTTCTTTGAATGTAATGATTTTTCCAGAACTGTTTGTGGATTTTGTGAACTCCATATGCAACAATTTTGTTTGTTTAGACAAACGCCTTGTAGCAAAAAGGTTCAAATTGCTACTAAATTCTATTATTGTATTCTGATATTTTTAAGCTTAAGGTTTTTTGTTATTAAATTTTATTCCTAGTTTGTGGTCAGGTGGCATCATCGACCTGAAAATGAGCCACGAAACGTCGTCACTATGAATTCTCTGCGCTACCAAACCATGATAAGCGATTTTTTTCTGTGGCCACAACTCGCTT
This sequence comes from Linnaemya tessellans, assembly GCA_951800035.1. Classification (NCBI taxonomy): domain Eukaryota; kingdom Metazoa; phylum Arthropoda; class Insecta; order Diptera; family Tachinidae; genus Linnaemya; species Linnaemya tessellans. The sequence goes on along the minus strand of OX637536.1, from coordinate 97,251,175 downwards.
ATGTTGACATCAGTGGTCTTTAGTTGCAACAAGATGGCGCCACAAAATATCAAAAAAAAAATATCAGAATAGAATAATAATTAAAACGAGGTCAAGAAACCAAAAGAATTTTACATAAATTCTATATCTGCTCATCTTTCCTCATCTGTCCCCTCAATACTCTATTCCCACCTTTCCAGCTCCAACGCAAGGCATTGCAAGTAGAGGTCATACCTTGAACGATGGTTTGTCCTACTCCTAAAAGAAAAAAGACCTCAACTACTGATGATTTTGTTGAAAAGTGCGTTGTTTTCCTTAAATTTTTCCAAGAGCCAATTTACAAACTTTCGACACAACCAATGGTCGGTCGGCTTTCCATAGTTAAAATTTCCCAACTTTTTACTTAAATAATTGTCAAAGCATGACATATCAATTCTTGACATTTCATCATTTGACAGCAAGTTTACTTCCTAACCTCAAATTTGCCCACGCAATTTAAATTTAAAACAATAACAAAATTTCAGAATTTATTTTTGCTTTAAAGGCAATTAAGCATAATAACATTGTCGGCAGACCTCATAAGATCATAAATAAGATCATAAATAAAAGAAATTTGGTGACAAACTATAACCAGAAATTTAAGACCCTGTCATAAAGGCCAGGACAACTAAAAGTGATACTCATGCAGCTTCTTTTGACGGCACTGAGGTATTTAAGCCTATTCGATTAAATATGTTTCTTTCAATAGTTACCCAAAAAAAATATATTTATTTTGGATGAAATTGGATAAGCAACTTTGTAATCATATCACAGTTAAATTAATTAGTTTCTTAATATCAATTAATTTGTCAATTAATATCTATTTGTTAATTAATTAAAACCGTTCTTATTTTTCTTTTACTTACAGGCCATAATAATTTCAAAACTAATTTCAAAGTTAAAAGTTGCCCTTCTACTCCCACCATAATGCAACACTGCAATAGCAACTGAAATGTTGTCTGGCAACACCAATATGCAAGCAATTTCTGGCAACTCTCTGCATGATTTATTTTATAATCTTTGCGCGTCACCATGCAAATTAAATTGAAGAGAATGCCTAAAGCCCGTGTTTTGGCAAACAATTTAAGCCAATTAAATGGAAACTATTGTATAATTTGTGTGTTTTAAGGGATTTTGCAAACAAATTTGAGAAATATGTGAGAATATGAAATTCATTAATGAATGTTTGGTGGCCGCTACAAGAAACAAATCAGATAATGGCCTACATGTGTAACTCAGTGGCAGTGTATTAGTGCGTAAATAAGTCTCAAAAGTTTGTTGTAACCTTTATAAAGGTTAAACGTTTGTGGCCAAAAACTTAATATGTCGGTTTTAAAGGTTGTTTATAAAAAATGCTTTAATCAAAGTTCGTTTGTATGTAAACAAATAGTCATGCGTGCATGTGCACGAGTACAAAAGTACTTAGATAAATATTTATTTTGTACAGGTGTGTGTGTGTGTGTGTATGTAATTAATAAAATCAGAGTAAAGCAAAAGTTCATAAAAAGTAAAGTTACTTAAAACAAAAAAAAAGAAATGCATTAAAAAAATATAACTAAAGGCTTCTCAAAAAAAAAAAAAAAAAATAAAATAAAAAAAAAAATTATATAAAAAATAAAATAAAAAAATAATAATTCAAGTTAAAATGCTTAATAAACGAAGTGTAAAATATTTCTACCCAAATAATTAGTGAGTGTTTAATGGAAAACTATGACTTGCTGAGGAAGCAGCCTTGAAATCTTCAATTGTCCTGTGGAGTAAAAAGTTTTTAAGGTGAGTGTTTAACACTAAATAATTGTTAATTTTTTATTTCAACTTATTTACCTTTTTTAATGAAAATTTTAAACCGATTGAAATGCAAAACCAATCCAAAAATGTTTATGCATTTGTACGGTAGACAAATTTTATGCAAAACATAAAGAAATCTTTAAATGTGTAACGAACTTTCTTTGGCTTTCCCTATCAATAGCTCCAATGCTTCGTGGTTTACACAATTAAAGCCTTAGTTAATATGAGAAAATATATCTCAAATTAGTGCCGGCTACTGGTAGTATTTTTATTTATTTATATTGACTTTGTTGTTTATAATTCTTATTTAGTTTTTGTAATCACAGGGCTGAAGATATTAAGGGCATCACGTAGCGTAAAAATTTTTTGTTTGCCTACACATAAACTATTTTTAAGTTCTCTTGTATGCAGTTTTCTTTAACGAATTAGATTTTCTATGATATTGTAAATTACGATATTACACTTTTAATGAAAACTGAGAAATATTTTTATTTTGCCTGCAAATATTTTTATATGCACTTGTGTGTTGGAAATTATCATTTGTGTGCTTTATTATATAAAACTGGACAAATACTACAAAATTACACTGCAACTTTTAAATTTACTTCCTTTGATTTGTAGCGTGCGTCACGCAACTTTGTTATCAATTAAATAGCAGCGAATACCATTTAAAGAAATATATTTCTTAATCTTCTTAGGAACATTTAATATCCATTAAATACCATATCGTCACAGAAAATGCAAAACGGCCTATTATTTCCAATATGTTGAACGTGACCGTGGTAATATTTAAAGTGAAAGCAAATTCAAAATAACAAAATAAATAGGCTAACAGGGTAATTTTATTTTCAGCTTAAGGTCATATATACAAAAATTAATTAAAATTAGAACATTTTTGTAAATCAAATAATTTTTATAAAATAAAATTTTTTTTTTATAAAATAAAGGCCTAATTCATAAAAAATATTTCATGCTTATAACCGTCTTATTTGACAATTATCCCATAGAAATATGTCAAATAACGATGTTATAAGCATGAAATATTTTTTATGAATTAGGCCTTAAAAATTTTTTTATAAAATAAAAATTCTCCGTACTTAATTATTTTTTTATTATTACATGAACTTAAACAGAAAATGCAGCTACCCAGCAATCCTATTAGTTTTGAATTATATAAAAATTAATTAAAATTAGATAATTTTTAAAAATTTAAAAAAAATTATAAATAAAAAATTTTTATAAAATAAAAATTATGAATTTTTAATTATTATTTTTTATTGTTTACCTGAACTTAAACAGAAAATGAAACTACCCAGCAATCCTATTAGTTTTGAATTATATAATAATTAATTAAAATTAGATAATTTTTACAAATGAAAAAATTTTTTTAAATTAAGAAATTTTTATAAAATAAAAATTATGCATTTTTAATTATTTTTTTTATTCTTTACCTGAACTTAAACAGAAGATGGAATTACCCAGCATTCCTATTAATTTTATATTTTCTTTCACTTTAAATGCACGGTCGACATCATGGAAATGCCCATATGGATGTTTTTATTTTTGTTTCTTTATTAAAAGGAAAACAAAAAATACAGTTGACTATCGATAACTTGATATTCAAGGAACCAGAGACAAAACTTCAATTAATCGAGGGTTGTATTAGAAGGATTTCAAATTATCCAGAGGGACAAGCAATTAAATTCGAAAGATGTTTTGTATTAAAAATAATAAGGCCTTAAATTTTTTCGAACAATTTTTCGTTTTCAAGAGAATTGCGAACAAAAGCAAAGACATTCGCACGTGACAACAAAAGAAGTTGGTTTTGCGGCCAACGACTAAAAATCACCAAATTCAACTAATATTTAAGTAAAAAAAATTTATGTGTAGGATATTTTGTGCAAATAGCAAACAACGTTTTTACTTCAATTATCTCATGAGATGAAATAGGCAATTGCATATTTCGTCTGTCTGTATTAAATTTAAATTTTTATATATAAAATACATACGAGTAGTAATATTTCTTTAATTGTTGCGGTAGGGAGAAATTTAAAAAATTTCTTTGAATATTTCACTTACTCACCTGCAATGGACTTAACAGTTGTTTATCGTTGTCATCCTTCCTTGGCCATATTTGATGCAAACACATAACTGCCTCATTGCAGAAACGTAAACCCATAACTTCTTCGTCTTCGCGACCGTAACTGTTAAATGAAATGATACGTACAATGTATGGAAATATATTCAGTAAAGAGTAAATTTCATGCAGGCTTTTCAGGGTAATCAAATTTATATGCATACAATTTTGCTATCAAGTCAAAAACTAATTGAATAAACTACGACGGTCTTACTTTATGGTAATTTTGTTAATTTTACTTACTTGCAATAATACTCTAAATTGATCTAAATGCATGTGTGTTTAATCAAGTGCAACATTGAACAGTTTTCAGTGTGCAATCAACTATGAAACTTTAGACTTACAAACAGACAGAGCGGGTAAATATAGAAAAGTGTGTTGCAGTTAAAACTGTTATTTGTGCTTTGCATTGAGCTGTAATTGAGTTAGCTTTAACAGCTTTTTACTTAGCAAGATTGTAAGCAAGTGTAAGTGCTTTTCTTTTAATAGGTGGGCTTTTTGCTTTTCTTTTGTTTGAATAGTAAAGGATGTGAAAATAAATTCATCAGCTAAATCAATCCTGTAATTGTGTTAAATATAAAATACATTTATTTGTATGTACAGTGGAGTCTTGATAATTAATCACACTGTGATTAATTTTAATTTTTCTCTTGATAAATTATATTCTTGTCCATATGAACGATCTGTCGGTTATTGGAATTGTTTCAAACTAGCGAGAGACGACTGCATTTTTTTAATAAAAAAAAAAGAAAAAAAAAATTATGTTAAAAACCCATATGGGTATTTCCATGATGTCGAACGTGACCTTGGAAATTATTTAAAGTGATAGAAACGGATTTCTAATTTGACTAAAAGCTTAGTTGTGACTGGTGGTTAATAATGCTAGCATTTCAGTTTCAATGGTCTGGGTTTCTGATGTTTTAACATAATTTTAATCACAATCAAACGTACAATGTTGCACGTGACATTTTTCCCATCAGGATATTTATGTATATTATCCTTATACTATACTTATTTTATACTTAGCTTCGCTCATCAATTTTGCTACATCCGACAGGGCATTACTGTCAGCAATTAAATAAATCAATGAATCTTTTAAGATTGTATATCTTAAAATATATTTTACTTTCGCCTAAATATAAATTCGTTTTCCCCACTCCTACATTTTTTTTGTTTGTTTATTTACTCCTTGTCATTTAACATTCACTTAAAATTTCATTGTTTGACTTACCGAAATGTCAATGCCAATTGTGCATAAATTCGATAACTCTGTACGGTTTTGGGATCAGCAAACACTATGCCTCTTAATACGGAAGATTTATTGCCAGACAGGATAATTTCACGTGATGGCAAGTACATGGTTAAAATACAATTTGGTGAGGTTTTCTTATAAACTCGCTGTGTGCCATAGTCATCTTTTTGGGTTTGAGATCTGCGAAACATAAAAAGTGGGGGAAAATGTTAGAAATAAATTGTGAGAAAAAAAAACGTTATACATGATGACTGGCGGAGTAGGGAGGGTTACCAAATATGTAACCTTTTTTGAACGATTGTGGTCAGTTAACATTTTATAAGTTAACATAAACTTGTGTCATTGATATTAAAGTTTGTGAAACATATGACTCTTGTGGGTTCGTTGAATGAAAGTGGTAAAAGTTCTTGACAATTTTTTTTTTTAAGAAATTCTTTATCTTTTGTTATTTTAAAGGCAGTAAAACTTTTCAAATTTTTAATGTGACATACAAATATATATTTTAATTAATTTAAGTGCTTGTGTGCAAAATTTTTGTTATATTTGGAACACAACTTTGGCTGAAATTGTTACTTTTGTGAAAAGGATATATGAGAGATAGCTATATCCTTTCTCCAATTTCAAAGTAATTTTTTATGCAAACAGAGATGACACTTTAAAGACCTTTTGTACATTTTTGTTACTCTTTGAAAGTTACTTGAGCTGAAATGATAGTTTTTCAAAAAAGGATATATGAGGGCTACCTATATTGTTGCTTGGATTTCAAAAACATTTTTTACACTTACGAAGAGGTACATTCTACGACCTTTCCAAAAGTTTTGTTACTATTGGAATACTACTTTGGCTGAAATTGTTACTTTTGTAAAAAGGATATATGAGAGGTAGCTATATCCTTTCTCCAATTTCAAAATTATTTTTTATGCCAAAAGAGAGGCAAATTTTAAGACATTTTATAAATTTTGGTTACTTTTTGAAAGTTACTTGAGCTGAAATAATATTTTTTCTAAAAAGGATATACGAGGGCTACCTATATTGTTGCTTGGATTTCAATGAAATTTTTTACACTTACTAAGAGGCACATTCTATGACCTTTGCAAAATTTTTTCTACTTTTGGAATACTACTTTGGCTAAAATTGTTACTTTTGTAAAAAGGATATATGAGCTGTATATCCTTTCTTCAATTTCAAAATTAGTTTTTATGCCAACAGAGAGGATAATTTTAAAACCTTTGGTAAATTTTTTTTACTCCCTGAAAGTTACTTGAGCTGAAATAATATATTTTCTAAAAAGGATATACGAGGACCACATATATGGTTGCTTGGATTTCTATAAAATTCTTTACACTTATTAAGAGTTACATTTGAAGACCTTTGCAAAATTTTTGTTACTTTTGGAATACTACTTTGGCTGAAATTGTAAAAAGGATATATCAGAGGTAGTTATATCCTTTTACCGATTTTAAAATAATTTTCCTTTCATAAATTTGCAAGCAATTTGTATTAATTTAAGTATTTTCCTTTATTGTGCCATTTTATTGGTTAGTTCTATGGCGACTAAACGAGTTCGAATTAGTAATCGTTTGTAAATTACTTTATTATAAGTTAAAATTATTTTAAAAAAATGTTGTTGCACTTTTTTTTCAAACTCTATTGCAGTTTTTGTCACTTGTCACAACCCTTTAGAATTTGATTTGAACAAAATTGCATGAATTTTTACTGTCAATATCAGTCAACCTTCAATTGCATCCTTGAACTTTTTACTTTTAAGCGAGCATGTTAAGTGTGTGTGTGTGTGTGCTTTTTTTTACTAAAGCTTACCATCAAACACAAGATGCGATAGTTGGATGAAAAAATATAATTTTTGTACTGCAGATTGATTTATAAATAAAACATACGCAAATATTTTCGGCGTAAAAGTTGTTGGCTAAGCAGTTTTTGTTTTTTGCTTTTTAAATTTTAAAAGGACTGAAGCTTTAAATTTATGGTTAAATAAGCAAAATAAAAAATAGAGCTCATGTTGTAAACAGAAATGACAAATTTATACAGAACATTGTGGGCCAAAAAAAAAATCGAGGAAATTTAAAAAATTTCCTAAACAAATCTAAATAAGGTTTTTTTTTTTAATCTACAGCGACAAGGGAATGAGTATAAGGCTTCGAAATAACTAGATTTGGTTTGGAGCAGTTTTGAAAAAATATAATATTGTTTTTCTTTTACGTTTCACTTTTACGGCTATTATGTTTTTCAAGCTTCCTTGAACACATTTTCATTGAGATAAAATATTTTACATTGTACGTAATAATTATGCCATGTACTTTTGCCATCACTCTTGGCATCTCTTTATTAGATCAAACACCAGCTGTAGCCAACAACAATCCATCAAAAACAGTATAATAATTTATTTAATGAGTACTTTCCTTTACTTCTATTTCTCTCTCAAATATTCTGTTCATTTGCCCTGGGTGGCAGGCAGTATAGTCTTAGAATAAAAAAGAAGGCAGTTAAAAAAAATATTTTGAGGTCTAATGCTGGGAAGTTGTATATCGAGAATCTAGAGAATTTTAATCTCGAACTTTTAAAGGATATAATTAGAGCCTCAAACTCGATGTCGGATGCTTTTAAACAGCTTAAATAAATTATTTGTTACACGATTAAGACAAAACTAGAGTAAAAAATGAATGTTGTTTCTGAACCAGGCAGCCTAGTGAAGCCCTCCTGACTGCCCTGTACTGATTTTTTTACTACATTCCAAAGTTTGCGGCAATTTTAAATTGGTAGCTAGCATTTAATATTTACAAATGCAGTGTTTTTGATTGGAAATAGTACGAGGTCTGTTCAATAAATTAGGTGAATTTTTTTTTTAAATCTTTTTTTATTAATCAATTTCTGTAATATTCTTCTTATTTCTTCGATCCTTTTATTATACGTATATTTTCTAAATATTTTTTAGCAAAAATATCCACCTTTTTAAAATGAAAAATAGTAACAATTATTTTAAAACAAAATAACAAACAAATTTGTAATTGTTTTTATATAAAAAATTTTTGTTTTTGCTCAAAAAATTAGAAAATGTATTCATCAATTTCTAAGTTGTCCTTTTGCTAAGAATTCCTTCTCAGATATAATGAACTTGTGTCAGCGTTTTTTTTCCAATCCTTGAACCAAGTCTGTTTGCTATGACCTTGAACAGTCGCAGCGATTCGAATAATATAATCTAACGATTGTGGAGATTTCCCCAATTTCAAAGTAATTTTTTATGCAAACAGAGATGACACTTTAAAGACCTTTCGTACATTTTTGTTACTCTTTGAAAGTTACTTGAGCTGAAATGATAGTTTTTCTAAAAAGGATATATGAGAGCTATGTATATCGTTGCTTGGATTTCAATGAAATTTTTTACACTTACGAAGAGGTACATTTTACGACCTTTCCAAAAGTTTTGTTACTTTTGGAATACTACTTTGGCTAAAATTGTTACTTTTGTAAAAAGGATATATGAGAGGTAGCTATATCCTTTCCCCAATTTCAAAGTAATTTTTATGCAAGCAGGGATGACACTTTAAAGACCTTTTGTACATTTTTGTTACTCTTTGAAAGTTACTTGAGCTGAAATGATAGTTTTTCTAAAAAGGATATATGGGGGCTACCTATATCGTTGCTTTGAATTCAATAAAATTTTTTACACTTACGAAGAGGTACATTCTACGACCTTTGCAATCTAACAATCGTTAGAAAAGCCTGCCCTGTCATGGGGCTCTTCAGTCTGGAGATAATAAAAAAGCGCAGAGTGAAATGTCTCATCCACTGCTGAATACAGTGGCTGAGGCATATCGTGGGAAAATTTCGTCCTTTCATGGGTCTCTTCAGTCTTCGGGGGGTGGAGAAATAAGCCGTTTTTGTGAAAATTCGGCAATACTTTTGTGAAAATTCGGCTGTACTCATTATGCCTACAATTTTAGAAAAAATTGCTTGACATCCTCAGCAATTTTTCTAATAGTGATTCGACGATTCTCTATGAAAAAATTTTTTTTTTTACTTCCCCAACATTTTCATCGGTTGTTGATGTGCTGGGGCGTTCAGAGTGACCATCGAGGTTTTTTAAAAAAAGTCCACCTCTTTTTAACAGTTTTTTGACTCAAGTTGTGATCACCATGTGCATCTGTCAACATTTTAAATCGTTCTAAGTCTATTCTTTAAACAAAAATTTCAAGCGAATTCTCTGATCCTTTTTCTCGGTAACGCTAATCACTTTTAAATTTTATGACTTTCACAATAAAAAAAATAAAACATGTTAAATAGCTGAAGCTGTGAAAATATGTTAAAGTAATGGTAAGTGAAAATTTAAAAATTCACCTTATTTTTTGAACATGCCTCGTACATTAGAGTCTGTTTTGATTACACGCAAATTTTTTAAGACTTAATAATTGTTTTCTTGAAAATAAAATAAATATTAGCCTCTAAGTGGTCACACTATTTCAAAGAAAGGATTTTTTTTTGTTTCCTAATAAATAATTTTTTGTTATCAACATCAGATTTTTTGCTTTTTTTCGTCCCTGACGAACATAAAACAGTTCACATTAGAGGAAACAAATAGTTGGTGTTGTTCGCCAAAAATTTCCCCATCAATGCGAACACACCTTAAAGCCACGTATATAAATTTAATTATTATTTTTTAATAAAATCTCCCCAAAATTCACTTAAATATCACGTATTTTACCAACTGCTTTATGAATTTGCCTGTACTAGCACTTTCTGCGTGTATGCGTGTGTGTGTGTGTGTGCATGTACCTTTCGTTTAAATCATTGATTTCTCCATTAACCAAATCGAATAATAAAATCTCACTACGAAAACTGACACATGATGACCGTTTCGAAGAAGAGCCTTGTTGATGCAACTGATGCGGCTGCTGTTGCTGCTGCTGCTGTTCCTGTTCCATTATACCAGCATCCTGACTAGTGGCATTATTATTGCAACTGCTATTGCTGCTACGCCGTTCGACGGTTGTCATTTCACTAGCAGCATGTGGTGTTTGTGGCGAATGTTGTTGCGAATTATTGCTACTGCTGCTGCTGCCACTGTGACCACTATGATGTCGCGGTATATTGAGTAAATCCAAAAATTGTGATAATCTTCTGAAACGACTGGATGGAGTAGGTATTAGAAAAAAATGGATGGATGTTGATAGCGAACTATAAACATATTTTACAGTTTCACTTATTTGATGCTTTTGGGTAGTTAATCATGCCTGATTACACACACAAAACATTCATGTTGTTTGTTGCTCTTAATGGTATTTGGTATTTAGGGGAAATCCCTTAGTGAATATTACATTTTATGATGTTTACACATACACAGACATGCAAGTTTAGCAAATTTTTACACTTATTATTAAATAGTTGTACAGAATATTGCCGTTGTACTACTTAATATTTAAAGCTTTACTCGTGTTTGATGGTAAAGTTGTTTATTTAACAATATAATTAACATTTAGTTAATTAAATGAAATTTACTTCATTTAATTCAATAATAATTTACAATATAAAATTTCCTTATAATCCATTCGACTTAAATCTGTTTTAATATCTTTAATATGCACTTTATTACATTTTAATAATCATTATTCACTTCGCTTGTCTGCAGTTTTCTGAGTTCACAAGCATTTTAAACTCATAGCGATGTGGCATAATCTTTGGCGAAAATTATCCCAAAAACTCATACGCTTAATACAACAAAAATTTTGATGTATAAAATAACTTAAAAGTTCAAGGCTGTGATAAGTAAATCTCATAGCCAATAGCAGCAGCAATATAATTAAACAAGTAAAATTGTTATATTCGACGGGGTCGAATCTTAAATACCCTCCAAATATTTAGTAAATAAATTTAAAATGTTGGGTGCCGCTGTGGCTGATTGCCAGCGATGCTAGCCTATTAGTACAGAGGTAGTGGGTTCGATTCCCACCAAGGACCTTGGGTGTTTGTGATGTTTTTGGTTAACACAAAGGGTTGTACTAGGACCCAAGTGTGCTGGATTTGTTAATTAAAACTGGCAGCCTGTCAAAAAAAAAATAAAAATTTTGACGGGACAGAGTTTCTTTGAGACATTTCTGTACCCAATTTTAAATCTCTATTTTGGCAGAGTCATTCCGGGAAGGGCAGTGGAGTAGACGTTTCACCTCCGCAAGATCAGAGAACATCTCAGCTTCTTATAGGCTTAAGGAATACAAATCGACGTACGTATGACCAAGCTGCTTCATCTGTTTCTATGGGTGGTGTAAGTGTTATGGAGTCAGGGGCTCTTGATGTTCTGGGCATGAAAGTGCAGTGTGATGTCAGATGGACGGAACATGTCTTTCATATCGCAAAAGAAGCATTCAAGTGTTTTGGCTTCTTAAGACGGTGCAAGAGATACTTCAGCCCTTCTGATCTTCTTAATATTTAAACCACTTATATCCTTCGTCGGCCCTGTAGCAAAAATTAGCCGGCGAAGTAAAAGGTTGAAATAGCTACAAAAACAACTGTCTATCTTCTCATCTTTCCTAATCTGTCCCTCAATACTAACCCCTCGTTTTCAGTTCCGGCGCAATGCATTGCATATATAGGGATTATCTCCTGAGTGCTGGTCCAAGATAAATAAAATAAAAATAAAATAACCACTTATATCCGACCGAAGATGGAATACAACTCTCATGTTTGGGCCGGTGCTTCAAAGTCTATGTTGAAGTTGCTCGACCGCGTACAGGAGAAGGCGATGAAACTCCTAGGGGACGGTAGGGTAGCCAACTCTATTGACTCTCTTGAGCATCGACGCAATGTGGGGTGCGTATCGTTGTTTTATCGTTACTACAATGGCAGGTAGTAGGGTATAGTCCTCTGGGCATCACAATGGGCCTTTTGATGGCCTCCGAGTGTTTTTCTCGCTTACTGCGGCCAGCCCTTTTTAACCTAACCTAACAATGGCATATGCTCTTCTGAAATTAGGGAACTTGTTCCTGAAACCCATTCTTTGTTACGTTCAACGCGGTTTTCATTCCAACGAATCGCACTACGCATTACAGAGAAAATGCGTTTTTTAGCCGAACAGTCCGTATGTGGAACAAACTACCTGCAGAGGTCTACCCCGCCACTTACAATTTGAGGAGGTTTAAATCGAATAGCCACAGACACTACTCGCTTTATCCTCCTTCCCAAAATCTATTTTCCTAGTTCCAGCGCAATGCACTGCAGGGTTATCCCCTCAGTGCTGGTCCTACTCCTAAAAAAAAAAAAAAAAAAAAAGACTTCAATATTTACACAATTTTTGCATATAATATTGTACGTCAACGCCCACTAAAGGGGGCGGAGTCCAAAAATAGACTATATCCTGTTTTCTACAGACGAACGTATGGTCATTGCCTGATCGTCTTAGACTTCATCACTAATCAAGAATATATATACTTTTTGGGATCCAATTCTCTTTGCAGGTTATCAAAACTGTATTTTGGCGGGGTCGCTCTGGCAACGGCTGTGCGGGAGACATTCCACTTTTACCATAAAACTCTAAAAATAAATGTTTGGAATAATTATGTTTAAAATTAAAATTTTTTTTGTTGATAGTCATTTAGGAGGCAAAGAAGGAGGAGGGGGTAGGTCACAGGAGTACCGTGTTACGTTTCAGCTTCGTCATTAAAGCTTAAAAATTTTCTTTTTAAAGAATGTAGGCTTATGCAAAACAATTTGTAAAATTTTTACTTTCTTTTTGGATATAATAACGCCCACTAAAGAGGGCGGGGTCAAAAAAAAATTTTGTTTTAATTTTATGGCTCCAACTTCAACCCTTTGGACCTTCTTTGACATAAAAAGATATCATTTGCTTAACAAAATTGCAAAAAAAAAACTTTAAAAATTATATTGTTTTTAAGAGGTTGGTTTAGTTCTTCTTAGGGGAAGTTATTTCCCTCTTGCCCGATTTAGCCCATTTCCGAACTCAACCTGTGCTATTTTTCAAGATATATTTATACCAAATTTTAAGGGTCTGGCTCTTTTCGTTTGGACAGAATCGTCATTTCCACAGACGGACGGACGGACGGACATGATCAGATCGTCTTAGATTTCATCACTGACCAATAATATACATATATACTTTATGGGGTCTCAGATGGATATATCGCTGCCTTACAAACGGAATGACAAAGTGAATATACCCTCCAAATTCTTTTTTGGAGGGTATAAAAATAATAAAATAAAAAGATATAACAAACTTAATATATAAAAACATGCTACACATAGTTTTGTGGTACACTGTCAGGTATCTTATCCTTCATCAATATGAATGAATTAGATATTATTTGAAAGGTATTTTTGCGTAGATATGCACAGTATAATTATTTTAATAGATAAATATTAATTAAGATATTTAAATTTACTTGAAAAGCAATTATAAAGTCTTTCCCTATAGTTTTCATTTTGTAATTGCAGTTTTACTTGTACAAACGTTATAAAGTCTCTGTATAATTTTTTATAAATGTAAAAATAACTCTAGAGCTTTGGGTTGTTCGCTTAAAATATTGTAAACAAGGAATCCACACCAGAAAAAGTGCTGGTCTGTAAAAAGTTTAAATATCTTAAAATATAAACTATTTTTTTTTTGCAAAAAACAAAAAAAAAAAAAAACAAAAAAATTGAATTATAATTGAAAAGAAAAATAATGAAAATTGTTGGGGAAGTCGTTGTTTTGAGACTTCATTCAATTTACTTTTTGGGTCATTAATAAAACCTCATGTGAGTTTGCCAGAATTATTATTGAAACTCTTTTTAATATGAACTTTGAAATATTTGAAGTTTCTTTCCATTTTAGATTATCGAGCGTTAACTGTATTTGTTAAAACTTTTAAATCTTCTTATCAACAAAACAACAGCACACGCAGCACTAATAAAATGTTACCTTAACAAAAGAAATTTCGCCAAATCTTAATTAATTTGAGAAAGGCAGCTAAAAAAAAAGGTCATAAAAACTTTTGGCAAACTTTCGCCACTTTAAGCAATTTATCATAGAAAAGTTTTTAAGTTCTTTTTGTGGCCGCATTAATTATTTTCAGTTAGATTTTTAAAACTTTTTTCCATTGATTTGTGTGAATCTATTTTTAAATGTATTATTGGGCTGTTTGCTATAGTATAGCAAAACTTAAAAAATAACTTTTTTTAATTGCAGGAAAACGAACAATTATTTCCTGACAGGTTCTTTGAAATTGCAGGTTGTATTTTAACTTTCAAGGGAAATACTAAAGCGGTTCTTTTGCATTTTCAGGTGCTTTTCTTTCATTTGTGCTATTGATGGTTTTGCTGTTCTTTCAAATTCAATTGTGAGGCAAGTGAGGTATAGATAATTGGCTTTGCTATTAACAGGAAATAGCGGCCAATTCTATGAAGGATTATAGTCCGAAAATTTCTTCTAACTTTAAAGTTAGTTTGCGATTAGATTGAAATTCATTGCTATTTACCATAGTTTACAAAATCAATTCCATACAAATTAAGGACGCTCACATTTATTTTTCTCTATAACTTGTGTGTTCCACATTCAAAAGGCTAAATTGTACATCTGCATGTGTGCTTGTTAATAAAGTTGTTTTATTTCTCTTTAAAAATAAATATTTTTCTGCTCGATTTCTTTTGTAAATCATGTGTATGAAAGGATTTATTTTGGGAAAAAATTTATATATTTTTTTTTACTAAACAATACTGCTGCCCTGACAACTGTATTATATTTCATGATTGTGTTATTTCCTCAAATCAATAAAAATCACAAAAAAAAAAATATTTCGTTTTTGCAGTTGAATAATTTTCCTAATAAAATCACAGTACATTTGGCGTAAATAAATCAAATACATCACCATAATATATTATTATCAATAAAAAGAAAAAAAAAGTTAAGGAGAAGTACCATAAAAACATGTTTTGCTTGAAGGATTTTTCCAACATGATGATGTTGCTTTTCAAATAACCACAATCGTCGGGGAGTCGAAATTCGACCACTTGATATTTACAGAAATCTTTATGGAACAACTTGAACTTCTGTTTGTATGTGTTTGCAAGTTACATTAAAAGTAAATAAAATGCAAAGATTTTTTTTTTTGGTACTTTTTTTTTTAAATTTAACATATATTTTAACCTTAATATGCCAATAGATAATAAAATGTATTTATGCATTCTGCTTGTCTACATAAAAATTCCTTTTGAATAATATATGTTTCATTAATATTTGTGTACGAAAAATTCCATAAAAGTGTACCACAAAAAATGTTTAACGTTTTTATACATAAAATATTTTTTCCTATAAAACAATTTGCATCAGCTGGAACTCAATGATTTCAATTAATATATATTAATATCATGTGATTTTCAACCGGTCAACTAATTCCTTACCGATATCAAGTTACTTGCCTTTTCTTGCTACATTTCTTCAATAATGGGATCAGGAGAAAGTTCTTGGAGGACAAAAAACGATCCTAAAACTACAGAAACTTCGTTGCCACACACTTCATAACGATAATAAAAACACAAATACAAAATAAATAAAATATAAAAAATAATTAAATAAAACTTGTCTGCATTCTGCGAAAAGCTTGCACCAGCCAGAGTACAATCACGCATAAGACTGTCAAGATTTCCAAGTGCAGTTGGTGCTATTTTTTGACACAAAATTTGATAAAAATTCTAAAATCCATTTCTTCAATCGGGGAAACCAAATAATCTATTGATTAATCTATTATTTAATATATTAATTAATCTATTAATTAATCGATTAATTTATTCCATATCGATTAATATATTAATTAGTCGATTAATATATTAATTAACCGATTAATCTATTCTATATCGACCAATATCTTTATTAATCGATTAATCAAATAATTTATTAATCGATTAATCGAATAATATATATACTATAAAGTCTTTTTCGAGCCAATCAGGGAAACCATTAATTATTAATTAATCTATTATTTAATATATTAATTAATCGATTAATCTGTTCTATATCGACTAATATCTTAATTAATCGATTAATCGAATAATTTGTTAATCGAATAATTTGTTAATCGAATAATAAATTTGCCGCGGTAAACAAAACTATTTTTATGACTCTCACAAATAAACTGAATGAACACATCTATGAGACGATTGTACAAGCATTCAAACAAAAAAACGCTAATCGATTGTACGTACAGCGCAAAATTTTAAAATACCCTTTAACAAGCGTTTATCCTAGTGAAATTCACTTAGGAACTGGCTAAAAATATGAGTCAACATTATTAATATTAAAAATTGTGGTGCTTATCAAAAATTCCCAAAAATTTAATTTGAGCGAAATAGATTTTTGGCGTACAAAAAAATTTAACATTTTAAGGACAATAGCTTGTAGCCATTTAATTGTACAAATTAAACTGAATTGCGTCAATACAAAAAGATTAAATAAAATAAATATCATGTGCAAAAAGCGTGATAAATTTTCTAACAGAGATATAAATAGTCAATTGTTTGTTTTTTGTTTGTTTTGAAAAGTGCCTCCCATTGGCAATAAAAACAAAAACCCTGATGTTAAGCGCTTTGTACGAGTAAAAGGAACTTATTTTTACGCATTTTTACACAGAATTTAAATAGTAAAATTTTAGTCGGCTTAAAAACACCCATTACAAATGACATGTGCGCGTGTTAACTTGTGTCTCGTTTATATTTGAACACATCACCAGCCAACACAAAATCTCTTCTGCTGCTTCATACTCGAATACAATATCGATCAGAATCATTGTGCACAAGTTCACGTTTTATGAAATGGTATGCAGTGCCATTAATAATCAAGAAACTAGAATTACATAAATTCCATCAATTGTACATTCTATTCAGGCACTCCCATTGTTATTTCAGTGATTGTGCCGTAAGGGCCAATAAATAGATTTATGATACTCGTAATAATGCTGAATTTCCTCGTATCGTGAAAGGTAAGCGGGCAAATTAGGAAGCACGTGCTTGTCAAAAATGATAAAAAACGAATAGAATGCATTAACAGCATTTAGCAAAATATTTTGTTTTTATTATTTAACAGTAAAAAAAATTTATTTTTGTCTCCCAAAAGTTGTCGATTTTCTTTTGTTCTCTGAAGCAGCAACACGAGCAATAAGAATGTATGTATGTATGTGTTTCCGAAAATTTACTTGCTTGACAGCTGCTGTCAACAGCAGTTTGTGCTAAAAAATAATTTAATGAATATTTTGCACACACCAGCAGAATTGGTGGCAGCACAGTGTGAGTTTTTCACAAAGACTTTCCGCCACCAACCATACGAGGATGAAAAAAAAAAAAAAATACAAAAAATAGCCTCACGTTACCGAACAAAATATACGCATCAAATGCCTCTTTTTGCCGGATATTTAACCTAAAGCAAACCATATATTCCTTTGACAGCTTTCTAATAACATTTGCGCATTCAAGCGAAAAAGTGCTTTTTCTTTTGTTATTTTTTTATTACATATTTGCAGAGTAGTTTAATTTGTTTGTTGTGTTTTCTTCCTTTTTTTCCTGTTTAAATTTCTGAATGACTGGAAATAAATAGAGGAAGAAAGTTAAGATTTTTAGCACGTTTGTACGTCCAATTAGATCCTTCATTTAATAGCTTGGACTGGCACTCGGAGTATGAACTAGAGTATTCGAAAGGATTAATGGTTGCTGGATTATTTTTGGGCGATTAACTGTTTGAATAATTTAAAATTGCATATATATTCGATTAACATATAGTTCGTATAATTTTTGTCAATTAATCGATTAATCTGTTTATCAATCGATTAATCTGTTAGGTAATGGATTAATCTATTAGGTAATGGATTAATCTATTAGGTAATGGATTATCTATTCCATATCGATTAATCGAATAATTAATTAATCTATTAATCGATTAATTAATTAATCGATTAATCGAATAATTATTTAATCGATTAATCGAATAATTAATTAATCTATTAATCGAATAATTTATTAATCCATTAATCTGTTAATCTGTTTTAAATCCTCGTAATATATTTTTATAGATATTTTTACTATAAAGGTTTATTTGAGCCAATCGGGGAAACCATTAATCTATTAATTAATCGATTATTCTATACCATATCGATTAATATATTAATTAATCGATTAATCTATTCTCTATCGATTAATATCTCAATTTATCGGTTAATCGATTAATCGAATAATATATTAATCGATTAATATCTTAATCTCTTTTTTAAATTTTCGTATTTTTTTATAATATTTACTATAAAGGCTTTCTCGGGCCAATCGGGGAAACCATTAATCTATTGATTAATCTATTATTTAATATATTAATTAATCTATTAATTAATCGATTAATTTATTCCATATCGATTAATATATTAATTAGTCGATTAATCTGTTCTATATCGACTATCTTAATTAATCGAATAATTTATTAATCGATTAATCGAATAATATATTTACTATAAAGTCTTTTTCGAGCCAATCAGGGAAACCATTAATTATTAATTAATCTATTATTTAATATATTAATTAATCGATTAATCTGTTCTATATCGACTAATATTTTAATTAATCGATTAATCGAATAATTTGTTAATCGAATAATAAATTTGCTCTTTTTCGAGCCAATCAGGGAAACCATTAATTATTAATTGATCTATTAGTTAATCTATTGATTGAATAATTTATTAATCGATTAATATATTAATCGCTTAATCTGTTCTAAATTCTCGTAATTCCTTTTTTATATTTTTACTATAAAGGCTTTTTCGAGCCAATCGGGGAAACCATTAATCTATTATTTGATTCTCGTATATTAATTAATCTATTAATTAATATATTAATTAATTGCTTAATATATTAATCGAAGAATTTATTACTCGATTAATATATTAATCGATTAGTCTGTTAATCTTGTTTTAAATTCTCGTAATTCTTTTTGGTATATATTTTTACTATAGACTTTTTCGATCCAATCGGGGAAACCAGACTGTATAGGTAGGGATATGGGCTGTAGGGTATTCAATTAATCAAGGTATTAAACAATTAACCAAGATTAGTTGTTCGAAGTAAAAGTGTAGTCACTTAATAGTCGAACAACTTAATATTATTCGATTAATCGAATAATAATCGAACAGCTTACTGTTATTCGATTAATCGAATAATTAAATTTTTTTCTATTTTAATGGTTTAAAAACACGCCAAAAATTTAATTTTTTTAAATAAAAGTTTTATTAAGAAAGTGGCAACAACTTAACAGAAGGTAATAATAAATGAGGAAAATTTTTTAACATAAAAATTAAATCAAAGTTTAAGCTCTTTTCTAAAAATAATCTTTCAAAAAGAGTACGTAGTTTAAATGTCTATTTTTATAACGATTTTTTTTTATTTTTGGTTTTAATAAAATCTTGATTTAGAAAACATTTGTTCACTTATTGTTGATGTTGGGGAAATTGTAAATAAAACATTATAAATCATATCTAATTTCTGCGTTCTTTTTCTTGTCTCTTCTAAAAATGGGTAGTCTTCTATTATACCACTTTAAGGAAGCTCTATTCGATTGGAAGGTCTTTTGATTGATGTTCTTGTTTATTAACAAAGGTATCCCACGTAAAAGGCTTCTATTCCAAGACAACAGTTCATGTGTAGGTTTTAATAAATATTTTCTTAGAAAAAATCCATAGAGGCATAGAGGTCTTCTTCTATTTGTTTACCTAAATTTATTATTTGAAATGCCTGAAATGTAAAGGAAAAGCATTCAAAAGAAAGCACAAAAAAAAAGTGCTGTAAACACATTTACAGCTAATAACAAACTAAAATGTTGCTTGATTTATTATATGACGGTATTTTACGTTCTAACATTGTTGCACGAATACATGTTGTTCAAATTTGTACTCTTGTCTTCTTTGCGACCGACCACAGACTTAAGAGCAAGAGCTTCCCCCAAGAGAAATCTACAAAATGAACAGTGATATTTTAATTCCACTTCCTTAACGTCTTTTATGCAAATGTTGTATTATGTTGTCATTGTCATTTGGCTGGTAAACACACACAACAACAACAACAACAGCAACATGTTCATATATGTATGTGTAAACTCAAACAGT
The DNA here is from genome assembly GCA_951800035.1 of Linnaemya tessellans. NCBI lineage: Eukaryota > Metazoa > Arthropoda > Insecta > Diptera > Tachinidae > Linnaemya > Linnaemya tessellans. The sequence continues at coordinate 97,230,849 of OX637536.1, read as the reverse complement.
TAAATATACTTATTATGTCTAAGGGTCCTGTTCGTTACAGTGATGAATTGAAGATATGAGTGAGTGAGTATTCATTCTATTCATATTTTGAGACACGAACAATTCAATTTGCTTTTTTTTATGCTGAATTTTTATTTATTTCGTTAATGTTAAGCGTTTAATGAAAACGTTTAAATGTCAGTATGATAATGAGTTGATTTAAAAAATTTAATTGTTGAAATGCCACACATACACGCGCATACACAGAAATTAATTTTCTTGTGAAGGGAAACATTTTAATTGCTGTTGACAATGTGTCAGAAACACAAAGAGTATCTACGAAGTTAATGAATATGATTAAATATAATTAAGATAAGTTACTGAAGGAGAGTGTAATGAAGTTTCCTTTTTTTTAAATGAACATTATAATTTATAATTTATTTATTCTTCATGAGTTCCCATATTCAAATTAACAGTTTAAAAGAAATTGTTTTTCTTCAAAGTAGGAAACTAAATTGAAATATATTTAAAAACTCAAAAGTCCAAAAATAAAATAAAGAAGATCATTAAGCCAAAGCCTTGATGCAATTTAAAAAATTACAAACAGCCGATTAAACGCCGCACTGTGGGACCTTTTGTTATTAGTATTATTGATGAGTGTTTTACTCATGATACAACTATAATGACAGCTGCCTAGATTCGTGAACAAAGCAGAGAAGACAAATTTCTTTATTAGTTCTTAACAGTGGATCTGTTTAGAAACAACTTTTTGGGCATCCCTATACCAGACGACAGTTCCAACTTATCAGAGATGTGTTTACTTAAAACCGGTCCTGCATAGCTGTACATTTTTACGGGGAGTGGTCTGTTAAAAAGGAATCTCTTACATTATAATGCTGTTACTTGTAAAAAAATTAAAAAAAAAAAAAAACAATAATGATATACGAGGTCCGTTCAAAAATGTTGGTTAAATTTCACTTGTCTCCAAAAGCATTGCATACACACTTCAATTATTACTTTTATTTTGCATACAAAGTAGTTACTGTTCCGATACAGTATACGAGGTCTGTTCAAGGAAATTATAGAAATTTTTTATATATTTTTTTTAAAAAATATGTATTTTTCATCAATTTCATTATGTCCTCTTTAAAATAGTCAACCTCAGATACATTATACGAGGTCTGTTCAAAAAAGGGTATCTTTTTATATATATTTTTAAAAAAATTTATAAATTTTTTTTAATAGTACTAAAATTATTTATGCGTTCAAGTCAAGTATAACTAGAAATCAATTTATTTTTCAGTTTATATATTTTGTCCCCGTTAAAGTAGTCCCCTTTCTCATATATACTTTTTGATGTATTCTTGAGATCTTTTCCCAAACGCCTTCCACTAATGGTTCTTTTTTGCTTTGGGAGTAGGAAAAAGTCTAAGGGGGCCAAATCTGGTCAATACGTTTTTTTGCGTCATGAATTGCATTAGTAATTTTTAAATGAACTACACTGCTTTACGCTCCATGAGAAAAATTAAGAGAAAAAAATTGCTTGGCTGGCCCAGTGATATGCGGACATCATCCAGAACTTCAGTAATAGGGACTTGACGATTCCTTCTAACAATTTTTCTCATTTTCGCAACATTTTCACCGGATCTTGATGGTGCTGTGTATAATGAGTGTCGTCATTTAAATGTCAAAATTTTTTAATTTTAGTTTTCCCAAATTTACAAAGAAGAAATACAGATTTTCACCTTTGTAAGCATTATTCTGACTCTGAACACAATCACTACATGCAAAAGATATCAAGTGCTTTTGAGCATGAGTGAACCAACATAAAAGAGCCATGGTCGAAAGTATGTAGCCCACAAAATTTTAAAATTCTTTGAACAGACCTCGTATATTTTTTATATTCATATGATATGAATTATACAGTCGAATTCGAAATGTACAGGAATTATATTTTTCTTATGCGAGATTTTTACTAAAAAAAATTTTAATAAATGAAACCTATTTCCGCTGAACGAATTTTATACTTTTGGAATTGTTCTACAAATCAATTGGGTATGATCTGATATTCTTTCCAGATTAATTTTAATAATTGAAATATAATAAATACTTCTTAAATGACATTTAATTAAAAAAAATTTTATTTTTCCAATTAACCCCTCTTGCGTTGGCCCGAATTCGTCTATAAACATACGTGTAGCAGTTCAACAGGCCTCATTTGTTTCACCATGAATCGCAGTCACGTATGAATTATCTTTGTGCCTCATAAATAATAATTATGCACAGCTTATTTTAAGTGAGCTTGAGGGAAAACAAACAAATTTTTAAATGATTTAATATTTCGCCACTTATTTGTGTGTGTGTGTGTGTGCGTGTGAGTGTGCGCGTCTGTGGCTGCGGCAATGAAATAAAATGTATGATGCGTTTAATTACATGTCATTTCATTTTATTTGAAATTCAAATGAATAAATATTTAAGAAGAAAAAAGAACACAAACAGTTCAAAGAGCAATAGCCAACTTATATGTTGGGTTGATTTGTTATTTTATAAGAATTTATTGTTTTATTGGCCCTTGAGAACAGAAAATTTATGTACACATAGAGTCATATGTTCTGCTTAACATTAAAATTCCGTTTATATATTAATCATATTAATAATTATGAAATGCTAATTTAGACAGATATTTATGTGTGGATATTACGAACTTCGTTGTGTATGAGTTATTTTATATGCCACGGAGCACCAGTACGTATGAGTTGTGTGCCTACATAATAAATAATAATCATACGCCCAGTCACTTAGCATTTTATAATATGGCATTTGTGTTGTTATTAGAAATTTACAGTTTGAGAGGCAGTGCCGCAAAAAAAAATATACGAAAATTGGTATCACTGACACTAGTACACACTATTGTATTTGCTGGCGATGTCACAAAATGCCATAGTGTCTTAAGGCGAGATTAATAAATATTTTACTTTAAAAATTTAAGTTGCCTGTGCCATTAACCGACTTTAATGTTGTTGTGTTTTAAGTAATTCTTAAATTTCAAACAACCTTAAAGTCTCTTGAGTTACCAAAAAGTTTTTAGTTTCTATTTTTTTTTTCGTTATCACAAAATTGATGTACATATAATTTACAGCATGAAAGGGTTTTATTTATTCAGCACAAAATTTCCAAGAATTCGTGTTCATTTTAATTATTTTACAAAATGAAAATTTACAAAATAAACAACTTACCTGTCATGCTGTTGCTCTGTCCGGGACTGTTGCTCTTTCTGTGTAATTGTATGGGCCTGTTGATTTTTATCTTTTTCCAGGCCTTTGTCGAATTCCACTTCATTTTTCTTCTCTTTCTCCTTGTCAACGATTTTGTTTTCTGTCATGATGAATCTAATTGCTTTTTAAGATGGTATTTAATATTTTTTGTTCTATTTTTTGGTTGTTTTATTATGAGTTGAGCAGATTATGAATGGGTTTTCAGGCGTAAAGGTAGTAAAAGGTTTTTTTTTGCAGCTATTTTGTTGTGATAAGGTGGATTTTGTTTGAAATAAATTTGAACTAGAGTTGTGATTTCAATTTGGAAAGTAAACTACAAAAAAAGCAAAAAAAATTTTATTGTAAAATTAATGAATGAATTTTATATTATATTAAATTTAATAAGGTCCTTAAAATATTGGTATACAATCAATAAGAAGGATTGTTTAAGGAAAATAACCAATGATGCTGCCAGATATAGAAAAATAATTTGCTGAATACTACAAATAAAATAATTTGTTTAAAAAATCTGCTGAATAGTACAAATAATATAATAAAATTTATTACAACATATTTTTTTCATTATTTACAAAAATATTTGACGCCCAGACTTTAATAATAAACTATTTTTTTCATAAATTATTGAAGAGGCTACTCTACAGATTTTATTCTAACTTGAGAAGCATAAATATAAATAATAAAAAAAAATATGACATGAATAATCATGTCTTCCCAAAAATATGAAACTAAATAAAATAAAATTCTTAATATCCCAAGTGTAAACTTAACACCTGGGATTAGTCTTAGGGCAAGTTAAATTTGTTTCCATTTTTTATATTTTTATAAAGAATCAACTTAGGAAATGTTATAATCCTGCCATTTTCATTACAAAGGAATACACGTGTAAAACGTTCTATGCTAACAATTATACGATGAAGAGATATTTTTATGCTATTGTAGAAAAGGTGCAAGAGATCCTCTTAAACGAATTCTTAGGCCCTGCATAAATATATAATAATATATTCTACTCGTAAGTGTTCCTGTAAGTCTGGGTGTGTGTAAAACTGAAATGAAATGTAATAAAAACATTTTAATTGTAGCGGTTTTACATCTGGAAATATTTAAGTATTTATTCTAGTTTCTTTTTGAAATGAAATTCAACTAGTTTATAGTTTCAATTAAAATAATTTGTCTTAAAACATTTAAATTGTAACAATTAAAAACGACAAGGATCATAAAATTTTGTATGGTGCCAGAAATCCCAAAACGCAATAAGTACTTGGAACTATAAAATTTATGAGTGCCAAAGGTTGGTGGTGCTGAGCAAATAAAGGAAAATAAATTAAGGGAAGCTATTTACAGTAGTTTACAAAAATAAGGATCCTTAAAACAAACATGTTTATAAAGAATATGAAAGTTGTTTTTTTATAACCTTCAAGAGAAATGCTAAAAGAAGCACAGAAGCTGCAAAACAGCTTATCTATCATTTTACCAGTTTTTTTAAATGAAAAATATAATCGCAAATACCTCAAAATTTTGGAATATGGGTACAAAAAAAAAAATAATAAAAAAATAAATAAAAAATTAAATAAAAAAAAAATAAATGTATATCTTTAAAAATAAATTATTATTTTTATCGACGATCGGCAAGCAAATTTTTTGAAAATTTGTTTAAATTGAGAAAGACATGATAAATATTCTAAGGAAAGTCAACATCAAGTTTTAATTATTCAACTTAGACAGCAGAGGAGAACAGCTGTTTTCGAAAGCCGCTACACTTTCATCATAAGTACTCATGTGTATTTTTATTTGTCACCACTTGTCTAGTTAAATAAAAATCCCTAATAAAATTTGTATGAGTACAAAATAATAATTTTAATAGAAAATAGCATACGAGAACTGTACTTAACCGATGGTAACACGCGTTTATTCAATACCAGACAATCCTTTCATGGAGCTCTTCAATTTTGAGGATATAAAAAAGTCGCAGGAATCCTTACCAACTGGTCAAAATGTCAACGTCAATTTTTAGTTAGTCAGCTTAAACAGCAGACCAGAACAGCTGTTTTCGAAAGCCGCTACACTTTCGTTATAAGTACTCATGTGTACATATTTTTGTTTGTCACCACTTGTCTAGTTAAATAGAAATCCCTAATAAAATTTGTATGAGTAAAAAATAAAAATTTTAATAGAAAATAGCCGATGGTAACACGCGTTTATTCAATACCAGTGTTGCCGTTTGATTATTTTCTGCATGTTGCATATATTATATTTTGTATTATTTTTAATATTGAAAACGTTATTTCAGTTACGAACTTTTGGCTTTTTGTTTTATAAAACAATAAGTCCTATTTATATCAATGTTGTTTTTTTTTCTTTTTTTTTTTTAAATAATTGAAAGGAAATATTTCACAAGACTATTATTTTTTTACAAATATGGCAAAAGTCTAACTATTCTCCAGAAACATTGACTTTTATTGAAGTCAATGTGTCTGGTGGCATTTAATATAAAATTTTACGCATCTTTATAACTAGTAACTGAAACTGTCTGCTTTTTGTATAATTTAATATATAACTACAATTATTATTTCTTAAAAAAACGTCAACTGAAATATTTCTGCCCAATATGAAAATTCACAGCTGAATATTTAAAATTAATTTCTATAATTAAAATTAAAATTAATAACAAAACGGTTGCTGTAAGAGAATTATTAATTGTCCAGCAAATAAAATGTCTCAGCCTTTAATTAATTTAATTAATTATACACGCAATTACTTAAAAGTCTGAAAGTTGTCGTATCTCGTCCTTGACGAAAGAAATTATTTTAGGTTGTTTGTTTCTATTTTAAGTGTGGGCTTTTATAATTTTATTTTGCCTTAAGCCTATTTTAATAAAGACAGTCATTAAATATGAAGACAAAAACAAAAACCATTTTATTACATAAACTTTTAATGAGGTATAAAAATACTTAAAGACAATCTTACTCTCCTCCATAATACTTTCTGTTTTATTAAAACCATTTCCATGTTTATTTATCTACAACTTTCTAAACCTTAAGAGAGAAAACATTAAAAGATATTGCATATTTCAAGGCTGTTGATATTTTCATTTGAAAGTAAAATATGAAGTTCAATAAAAAAATTAATAAAGAAAAAAATCTAGTCTGTTGTTTTTTTGTAACTGATAAATGATTCAAGGTTAATGACACGGTCATGCACACACACATACACAAACACACAATCACACACATAAACCTCATTCATCCTTCTTTACATGCATCACTTATACCGACAAGACCTAAATGACGAAATTTGTGTCAGACATGGGAGTGTTGAGGGCATAACAAATAACAAAATATAATGAGTAGCAATAAATAAAAAATAAAAAAATCAAACAAAGAAAAGAGTCAATACAAACAGACAAGTAATTAAAAAAATAAGAAATATATTCGCTCCACTTGATGGCGACTATAAAGACGGGGGCCTATTAATAAACAATTTATATTACGAAAATTAATGAAAATCTGTAGCATAAATTAGGCGTTAAAGAAAAGTAATTATTTCTATAATAGTTAAATAAAAATAATAGAAACTAAGGATTAAAACGTATAATGAAAATATAGAATAATAGAGAACAGACAAGGCCATTGTCCATGATCCATGATGCCCATAAGACTAATAAGGCTGATCTCAATGCAAAAAGAAGTAACAGCATTCTCACAATCATGAGAAAACATCATAATTTAAGTTATTCGCCATCAATGTTAACCTTTTTTGCTGCACAATGGGGAACAGAAACATCTGTAATATCTGTAACGCACTTGTTGCAATAATTTGTTTCACACATTTCATTAGCTTCGTCACACTTTTTTTTTTGTTACGTTGCCAAAGTTAGATGGGAGCACAGGAAAAGTGCGAAACAAAGCTGCCAATGAAAAGACAAAATTTTGTCGTGATACTGGCAAACACACATCTTATGTGGAAGTTTATTAGATAATTCCACGTGCCTTGAACGATTATAATGAAAATTTTGTTTGCTTCTGTGTTCTTCCTTTGCTCATTGAGTGTGTGTGTATGTGTTTAGATGCTTGATGTACATATATTCTTGTTGTTTTTATGGTGTTACAATTTTGAGAGTTCACACAAACATTTCATAAGATACATGAAGAAAATTGTCTAATATTCTTGTAGAGTTTTATTTTTTTAGCTGACGAATAGTAATAATAAGCGAAAATAAAAAAAAACAAAATAGCAGTTTCTGAGACTTTAATGCAATTTTTGAAAGAGTACAAATAGTGACGCACGCTACATAAATTAATATATACAACTTTTTTTTACTTTTTAGGCTACAATTTTAGATTTTTATATGCTGAAAAGCAGAAAAATAAAATTAATTTAATATTATATGTCATTTAAAAAAAATAAAATTCCGTGACGCACGCTACAACACACGGAGTTGAAATTTTATATTTTATTCCCTTCCAAGCAAAATTGTATTTTCTATTAAAATTGAAGAGAATTGAATAAATGAATATTTTTATATATGGCATAAAATTAAAATTTGTGATTTGGGTGTAGGATTTGGAAATAATTTTTTAAATAATATATTCTTTGTTATTTATACGAAATTCTATAGGTAGTCTATTATCCCGTTAAAAGAAATCAAGTTAAAAAAAAATCAGTTTCTGAGGTTTTAATGCAATTTTCGAAAGAATACAAATAGTGACGCACGCTACATAAATTAATATATACAACTTTTTTTTACTTTTTAAGTTACAATTTTAGAATTTTATGTGCTGAAAAGCAGAAAATAAAATTAATTTAATATTATATGTCACTTTAAGAATAAATAAATTCCGTGACGCACGCTATAACACACGGAGCTGCTATTTATATAAAATTCTATAGGTAGGCTATTATTCCATTAAAAGAAATCAAGTCCATGAATTTAAAAAAATTGTAGGTTAACTGCTTCTGGTATCTGCCTAATTGAGGGATAGTCCTTACAAATATATTTATATTTTTTTTTAAAGCAATCAATAGATATTGCTCTACAAATTGAACCCAAATCTGAATTATTCCAGCTGTGCTGAATTTCCGAATTTCCATATAAATCCTATGGCACACAAATAATGCTTCTTACACTGTATATAATTAATTAAATTAAATTTAATTTTTTTTAGGGAATTATCTGCTCAAGTTACATAAAATTTTCAATGTAGGTGTTTTTGTGTGTTGAATTGACCTTTTTTTTGTAACGATACTGTGCTATTCGCATTTATTAATTAGCTGTTAATTTAATCAGACAAGTAAATATTTACCCATATCCAATGACAAATTGTGTTACGTAAAACACTGACAAAGGGATAAGTATTATGCTCGCATTGACAGTGTCGTTTGACAATATCAATTGTTAAACAAATTAACAGTAGACAGTGGAGTCCATCGATGGCTTTGACATTAATAAAGATGAAGTAAGAATTAAAACAATGCTGTATATTAAGAAATTTCCCGTCAAATTGTTAAAAAACACACACAAAACAAAAACTCCTAACACTGACATTATTTTAAAATCCTTTAATAAATGTTTCACTTTTTATAAAATGTTATGAATTCCTCATGGGAAAATTTTCGAAATAAAAAATTCTTAATTTTACATGTGATTCATGGCATAAACAAATTTCCATGTGATATTTTATTTACAATAAGACGGAGTATTTGAAAATAAGCTAAATGTTACGTATTGATCGTTACCCTTCTTTGACCTGTCCAAACAAACACTGATTGGAGACTTTTTCAAAACTTTTTAATACATTTTTCCATTTTTTTTATAATATATAATATTGATTCGAAACGCCACTAATATTGTGTGTATTGAACGTTACTCTACTTTGGCAAATGCTCTAATAGTTACCTGTATGTTCTTTGACCTTTTTAGTTATTGGCAGCAACCCATGAATTTTGCCCGTTTTAATTTTTTTTTTAATATTATTTTTTTCAATTCTATAAAAAATATTTTTTTTTAATAATTTTTTTTTTTAAATTTTAATAATATTTTTTTAAATTTTAATAATTTTTTTGTCGCATAAATTTTAATATCGTTATTATGGGATTATGCAAGCTTTGACTGTTCTCTATTTATTTTCTACATACGCTTTAGTTTTGACTTATTTTTGCAGTTATGAAATATAAGATCTTATACGAGGTCTGTTGAAAAAAAAACTGGATGAAATTTATATTAAATTGAATTAAGATTAATAGGCTAATTGTTCGAAATTATTTGTTTTAAATTCAGAAAGACATGATAAATAGTCCAAGGCACACATGAACTGATGTTGACTCAGTTTTTAGTTATTCAACTTACACAGCAGAGCAGAACAGTTGTTTTCGAAAGCCGCAACGCTTTCATTATCAGTGCTCATGTGTATTGTGTTTGTCACCACTTATTAAGACGAATTTTAATTATTCTTTAAAATTAATTTTTTTATCAATTTCCATTTTGTTTCCTTTAAAGTTGTACCCCTTAAATATATTAGCCCTATTCACAATCTTGTGCAAATGGTCTTGCATTATTGCATTTGCAAATTGACAGAATATTTGAGAGCATTTTCAATGTATTTTGTTGGTGTAGAGTATAATTATTTTGCAAATGCAATGGTGCAAGACTATTTGCACAAGATTGTGAATAGGGCTAATGAAATTATGCCAACATTTTTCCAATCCGCGAAATAGTTTTGATATGCAATTTTTGTTTTGACTGAGTTTTTCCAGCGATGCGGCATTTATCTTCTCAGTGATAGCTAAAGTCCATGCTTTTAAGGATCTCTTCAATTTTGAGAACATAAAAAAGTCGCAGGAGTTCTAACCTGTTAAAAAAGTTGGCCGAGGCATGATTAAACATGTTTTTGATCAAATTGAAAAATTTTTTTTTTTTTCAAAATTTAACATTTTTACAATGATTTCAGTGGCGACTTTTAGTGAGTCTCACAAACGAACTAAAACTAGTCTAATAACTAATAGATGGCCGAGAAATTAATTGAAATGTTAAAATTCACTTTACTTTTTGAACAGACCTCATATGAAAATTTTGTGTGATATATTACCAGTTAATTAGAGTTCATTTCTCGCAAGCATAACATTTGATTGTATTAATAAAAAATATTTTTGTTTAAAAAAAAATTTTATGAAACAGATTTCCATAAAAAGGTTTGTTTTATAAACCCTTTATAAAGCACAAATATTTTTTGTGAATAAGACAAATAATATTTTTATTAATTTTAATAATCTTCAAGTTATTAGTTTAATTTTTATTAATTTTTAATATATTTCATCAATTCATAAGCCTCGTTACAAATTGAAGTAGTAAGAGATTTCCCAAAACAAAAATATTTCACAAATAATTTAATATTATTTTGAGAAAGGCTTGTGAATTGATAAATTGATTCCTTTATGACATTTTTATAAAATAGAAAAATTGTTATGATATTAAGTTAAAATTTGTAGTTCCAAAAATTAATTTATTTTTTATAAAATATATTTTTATTATTGTTTGAGGGAAAACATGCTGTCATTAACTTAGGGAAGCCTTTTTGGTAGCACTATAAACGAAGGGAGCTTAAAGTGGACATTTAATTTGTTTTTTTTTCACCAATATTTTATTAATTAATGCTGCACACAACGTGTAATTGAATAATTATCATTTTAATTTTTGTTATTTCTGCGGCAAGTTAGACAAACTTTTTTATATATTAAAAAAAAATAATTTTGTTTTTTAAATTTATGTATTACTTTATTTAAAAATTTTGACAAATTTGATATATTTTTACTAACAACTATTTGTTATTATTTTTTCTTGTCAACAATTTTACAATTCATACTGAAGACCAACCGCCGGATGTTGGAGTGCAACTAAAGTTTCCTGTTTATAGAAACATGTTTATATTTGAAAATAAAAATTGCTAAAGCAATGAAACATACATAGTACTATATATGTGCATGTGTGTGTGTGTGTGTATTTCTTCAGGTAAAGGCCGTAATATTATTCAATATTTGCAGCACGCATGTGCTCAAGAACAGCTGTTTAACGGATAACTATGCAGAGCACCACAATTCATATATTCGAATAGTTAAATGCTCTTCTCAAAATTGTACAAGTATTTCCAATTATTATCAAATCATGGTCAAGGGTAAACATATTACTTCTGCACTTTCGTACTGTTTTCATACAACAAACAAGTATAACAGTTTGCATATCATATATGTATATATTTTTTCCATTAGGCGGTATAACACAAATGCCAAGACTGTTGTTTGCCTTGTGAACAGTTCTACGAAGTAATTTAATATTTACGAAAACCAACTAGTTTATATGCGTTTACCTCCCTTAACAATTTTCATATTCACCTACTTAAGATAGTTAATGTAATATTTACAGCTTTTCTCCTCATGAACTTTCTTGATTATTATTTTATTTATTTTTCTTATATCTTTTTTTTTATGCTCCATAAACAGGAAGCTGTTAGTTTTTATAGGCTTCACAACATTTGCAAAAAAAAAGTGGTATGAATTTGTTATTCCATTAGGAATTGTCACAAAATTTAATTGTGATCTCGTAAGATATACAAGTTATTTAATGAAAATAGAACAACTAAAAGTGCCTCGTATATTCGGCTAGGAGGAATCTTATATAACCTTTAGAGATGTATGTGCGTCTGGAGTACGTACATGCATTTATTCCAGCCCTGTAACTGTTTTTTTTGTTTTTGTTTTTTTGTGAACTAGTTTTGGCGCGCAATTTTTATCTACAGAAGGGGGCTGTTTCCGAAAGCCGCTACACTTTCATCATCAGTACTCATATCGCTCCCTAAATACAAAGGGGTCACAAGTGAAAATTTTCCAAAACTGAATTTTTTCCATAAATTAATTCAGAATACACTTTCTCTAACTACTGCAAAAATTTCTTTCACATCAATATCTTCTTTAACCCATATCGTCCCAGAGATCTTTTTTTCGAATAAGTTTATAAAACTTCGTAGTTAAATGGTAATTTGGGTCCAGAAAATACGAATCGGATGTCCGATTTTTTTTTTAAATTTTCAATAAATTTTTTTTAAATATTCATTAAAATTTTTTTTTAAATTTTCATTAAAATTTTTTTAAAAAATTTTCATTAAATTTTTTTTTTTAATTTTCATTAAAAAATATATGTTCTTAGTCTTTCCTAAACAGACCAAAAAAAATTTAATGTGCTTGAAATATACTGTTCGAAAAATCGAACAGTGGAACGAAATGGGTTAACTGGAAAAATAAAGCTAGTCTATTTTTATGTTAAGTGTGTTGCTTCTGCACGATGGACTTGTTTTGTCTCCCCTGAAAATTTTAGTATTTTGAGTTGTGACCATTTTGTATTTAGGGTGCGATATGTATTTTCTTTGTCACCAGTTATTATAGTTGGTGAAGAGTATAAAAAACGCTGGTGGAATGTATGTTGCCTGGGATATTTTTGAAAATTCACCTACTTTTTTGAACAGACCTCGGTAAGACATTGAAGTCCTATGGGTATAAAAATTTATTTTTGCCCTACCTTTTATTTAATGGTGATTTCTATTCTGAACAAAATGTAACATTTTACCACTTTTTTTTTAAATTACAATAATTGTAATTTTTTAGAAAATTATTGGGAACATTTTTAATATAAAAGTAAGTTTTTGTAAATTATGGCAGATTAATTTCTAATAAATTAGCTATTTCCAAATGCCATAATATTGTCATTTTTTTTAGTGAAAAGTGCAAAAATGTAGCATTCTTTTTTAGAAAAGAAATCAACATAATTATTTAATAAGACTTTTCGAAAAACCTATTCTTAAATATTTCCATTTTTTTCTGGGTTCCATAAGTCAAATTTCCCTTTAAATTTATTTTTTGTGTACATATTTTATATATTTTCCATATATATTTATTTAAAGTTATGCCTCGGAGGACTTGCAGTTTTTTGTAATCATCTCTTTAATACTTTCCAAGTATCATTCTACATTTCTGCATTGTAAACATGAAACTTTATCAAACTTATGACATTTATGGATTCCTTTCTTGGCTGGAAATAATTGTAACCGTTTTCAATGATACTTGCAGTCGTTTTTTGTTGTTTAAGAACAAACGTAAAGTGTCATTGTTGTTGGCAAACTACACTCGTTTATAATACTTGAGAGAAGAAAAAAAAAAGTTCTCAATTGTTGTTCTTATTATTGGTGGCTGTTGGTTTGCCTTATGCTGTTTGATTTTTTTTCTCTAAACATTAAGAAGATCAAGTGTAAGTGTGTTAGACTTAACACAGATGATACCAAATGGCCATCATGGCGTATGATGAATGTGGTGTTAAACTGAGTAACTATTATATTAATCATACGCCACGGCATATAAATTTACTCTTATAATAGAAGCGAGATAATTTCATAATGAGAAAATAAAATCCTACTTTTGTAAATCACTTTGCGTTCGTGAAATTTCTATATATCCAAAAACTGAATGATGCCAAAGAATTTTACACTCCGTGCTCTATTTTACTTTAATTGTTTTTGTTTTTCATACGAAAATTTTAAGCGACCCATCTATTATGCTAAATTAGAAGACCCTTATCGCGCCGTTTGTTTATGTTAGTTCGAATTTTTTTTAATCGAAGGTCGATTAAAGACCCGTGATACGGGTCTTCTAATTTATCCTCTATTTTCAACCCTCACTCTCAGAATCGACCTAACTTTTGCTAACCTGAATTTGTTCCACAGTGTTATGCTATAATGGGCATAATAGCTTCAAATAAAATATGGTACAACTTTCTTGTAATAAAAAGTAAACAACTTTACCTAAAACCAATGAAAGTCAATATTGTATATAATGCTGGCCACACAGTTCAAAGTAAAACGGAAAAGGAAGAAGAATTCAGTTTTAGATTTTTACAATATTGTGGCAAATTCGAATATAGCATACAAAAAAAATTAATTTTTTATTTTAAGTAATAATAATGAGCTTAACGATTATTTTTATAAAATAATAAAAATAATAAACAACTATTTATTTATTTATTTATTATTTTTGATGAAAATAATAAATAAATAGTTGTTTAAAGTTATTATTTTATAAAAATAATCATTAAGCTCAATATTATTACTTAAAATAAAAAAGAAGTGAAAAAAATTTCAATTCAATTAATATTTCTAACCTATTGTTTCGTAACGTGCTTTTAATTGAGAAGGACATGATAAATATTCGTAGGTAACAAGAAAAGTCAACATCGGCTTAATTATACAATTTTCACAAAAGACAAGATTACATGTTTTCGAAGGCCGCCACACCTTCATCCTCATCATCAGTACTATTTGCTAATCGACACAAATATTTTTAAATTATGTATGAATTTCTATTTTATTAATGAACTTTCTTTGATGTAAATTGAATTACAGCATGTTAATTTTTTCCAGAGGCTAAAAGTTCAAGTCTGCGAAACTGCAAACTATTTTTTTATTTTTATTTAATAAATGAATTTGATTTTTTTTAAATTCGATTTATTTCTAAAAATACTTTTATTTTTACAAGTTAATTTTTTCTGGCACTATCAGTTTCAGTAACTTAAAGTGATTGACAAAATAAGAGCCCAAAATTTTATTAAAAATACGTTTTTGCATAATATACATACATATATTTTTTGTTGAAGCCTTGAACTCAAACCCTAATTTATTTAACAATATGTTATTGTAATAACATTTTCCAGACACATTTTATATATAAATTCGCCTCACATTTTATTGTGGTACATCTTTATGTATCGTATTGTTCACTGATATTAATAATAGTTATATGTTTTGAAAGGTATCTTTCTGAAGACATGTACAAGAAAAATATTTTTTATAAATTCCCATAGTGGAAGTAGTAAACAATGACAAAATTTTTTTATGTCGCTTCTACACCTTTTACTTGTAAACAACTATGGACATATACATTTATTTAGCCGTTTAAAAGTCCTTTTGTGCAGTTATTTATGGGCTGAGAGAAAAAGGAAGCTTCTTGCTAGGCTCTTCAAATATATTGTATAACGAATGAAAGGAAATATGAAAGATTAAATTTCCTTATTAAAAAAAAGAAATCTTATATACAAGTGCTGCTCCAAAAATAAGATGAATTTATTTTTTTTCTTCAAATTTCTTGGCGATTTTTCGTTCTTGTCCTTATTGTTTGAATTTTTTTCAATATTAAGCTGGAGGTAAATTTTTTTTTTACAAATCAATTTTCAAAAATTATTTTCAACATTTCGCTTGCATGTCCGTCCGTCTGTGGAGATCACGATTCAGTCCAAACGAAAAGAGCCAGACCTTTGAATTTCGGTATAAATATATCTTGAAGGATAGCACAGGTCAAGTTCGGAAATGGACTGAATCGGGCAAGAGGGAAAAAAGTTCCCCTAAGAAGAACTAAACCAACCTCTAAAAAACAAAATGATTTTTAAAGTTTTTTTGTATTTTTTTTTTTAGAAATGTTTGGACTCTGCCCTCTTTAGTGGACGTTATTATATGCAAAAATAGTGTTCAAATTTAACAAATTGTTTTACTTAGCTTACATTCCTTAAGTATTAAATTTTTATGCTTTAATGACGAAGCTGAGACGTAATCTGGTACTACTCTGCCCTACACCCCTCCTCCCCTTTGGCCCATAAATGGCCCTACCAAAAAAAAAATATATATATAGATATATATATATATTTTTTTTTTTGAATTTTGCATTTAATTATGCCAAACATTTATTTTTAGAGTTTTATGGCAAAGTTGAAATGTCTCCCCCCCAGCCCTTGCCAGAGCCACCCCGACAAAATAATTTATTTTTTATAATAATTAAAAGATTTGCTTATATATTGAATTTCCCAGCAGCCTCGTGATCTAAGAAAATAATAAAATTTTTAATATGAAAAAATTATTATCGGCTTTTCATCTTTCATTTTATTTCTTGTCTATTCGCTAACAGCTCCATTTAATTTCCTTTAACGCTGGTGACCTTTAATAGGTTTAACTTAAAATATAGTTAATACTTTTCATTTATGATTGACGTAATTGCCAATACGATTTCAGTTTGTGTGTAGACTTTCCGTTGGTTTTCTTATTAAAAGTGTCAGAAAAATTAAGGACTTAAATATTTCATGTTTTCTATAATGGGTTTTAACAAAAATTGGCACGTAACCTTAATATAATATTAAACTTATCTTGATGGCAAGTCGAATACTGAAATACATTTTTCCGCCTAACTATAGAATAATAAGAGGCTTTACAAGGATAACAATTTAAAAAAAAAAACGCAATTTATTTTAAGATTAAAATAGTTGTAATATATTTCAGGAATTATGAACAGAAAAAAATCGAACTTACCCATCTGCTGAAGCAAACACTAGTCCTTATTTTCCAACAATTATCACATACATTTTATTTTTCTTTCATATAATTTTCAATATAATTTTTACAAGACTTCTTAATTAATTAATATAACATTTATGCTGATGATACATAATCCTAAATTAAAACATTCAACTTATATAAATTATTATTATTTTGTTGTTGTTTATAAATACACTTAATGCAGTACTCAGTTCAAGGATGTCAATATCCTTAAACATGATAATCATGTGATATAAAATTTGTTTGATTCTGCAAATCCTTCATATCATTCAGAAGAGAAGCAGTAGGTTTCAAAAAAATATGTTAAATAAATACAAGTGAATACCGAACAATTTTCTAATTAAAAATACATAAAAACATACGAAATCAACCGGACCGTTTTAATGATGAACAAATTTAATGTTGCTCCTCCTGTTCGTCGTGTCATCCATTTGCATGTCTATGGAATTTTGTTTTAAAATAATTTCATGTTTTGCCATAAATACCAACACTGTCTCATGACTTTACAGCTTCGCTACCATTCTTCTCCTTCTCTTTATCCGACTCGTTATGTACTTGTGCCACATGCAACACTTGTTCCACATCAACAGCTTTAGCTGCTGCAAAATCCTCCTCTAAACCATGATCTATACTTTCACAACGCATAAAAGACTGTCTGCGTCGTCGACAAGCTAAACTAGTGGAAGGTTGCGGCTCTTCAACTATATCATCTTCAGAATGTTCTGATTTTATAGAGGACAATAACACGCCGTCGCCATCACTGCTACTTACGTGCGTGACCTTGATGTGGACATTTTCAGTGTCCAAAGAATCGATACGCTGCAAGATAGCTGGCAACACAATATCCCGGGAATTTTCCTTTTTATGTATAGGCGATTTTGTAAGTTTGCCATTTCTCTTAAGACTGGGCACCTCTTCCAGTTTGATTCGTTCCTTTTCATGCCTCAATCTTTGCTCCTCATCGATATGTACTAGTAAAAAAGGCAGTTTTAGCGACAACTCTCCGCCCATGCTGGACAATGTTAATTTCACTTTCACATAATATGACACATAAATGGCAAAAACATTACGCTCATCGCTATTGGTGGCGGCATGACTGATAGCGCTCGTTAGAGCCGTAGCTGGTATATGAACACCCGGACTTGAACATTTATTGGGAGAATGATTGGCCTGCATTAGAAAATGTGGTGTGCGCAAAGCAGAGGCTGCTATATCGGCTGTTATTTCATCCGGTTCGGTACTCCGTTGCAGAGTGTCTTCCAAGGCAATCCAGTTTTTTGTAGCTCCTCTTTGGGGCTTTAGTATGATGGTGGTATTCAGAGTACTGCCGGGTGCTACATGCTGTTCTATGGGCGGCGGTGATATACTATCCGAATCGGCCACCACATTTTTAAATTTGCCATTGTTGAACATACAAACATCGACATGCTGGATGGCACACACCTGCAACAAATTTAAATACATTTTTTAATATTTTTTTTAATAATAAAAGAATTTATTCTTAAACTCCTACACACACTAATAAATAACTAATAAATAAAACAATATAAAAAAATAAAATTAAAAAATAAAAAAAATAAAGTTAAAGAAATAAAAAACCAATAAATTTAAATAAAAAAAATTAAATTAAAAATATAAAAAAAAAATTAAATTAAAAATATAAAAAAAAAATTAAATTGAAAATATAAAAAAAAATTAAATTAAAAATACATATAAAAAAAATTAAATTAAAAATATAAAAATACAATAAAATTAAAAAAAAGTAAAATTAAAAAAATAAAAAAAACTAAAAATAAATAAAATAAAAAATGTAAAATAAAAAAAATTAAATTATAAATATAAAAAATATTAAAAAACGAAGTAAAATTAGAAAAATAAAAAAAGTAAAAATAAAAAAAAATAATAGAAAAATAAAAAAAATAATAGAAAAATAAAAAAAAAATAATAGAAAAATATAAAAAAATAATAGAAAAAAATAATTAAATAAAAAATATAAAAAAATAATAGAAAAAAATAATTAAATAAAAAATATAAAATAAAAAAAATTAAATTATAAATATAAAAAATATTAAAAAAAAGAAGTAAAATTAAAAAAAATAAAAAAAGTCAAGAAACCAGAAGAATTTAATAAAAAAAGTAAAAATTAAAAAAAAAAAAATAAAAAAAGTAAAAATTAAAATAAAATAAAAAAAAGTAAAAAATAGAAATAATATCCTGTTTTCCAGAAGTCTCTGGTTACACTATTACCAGACAACCAGACAACCAGACAACAAACTATGACTGGACTATTACAAGACTGGAGTATGACTAGACTATGGCTAGACTATAAAAAGAGTATGAGTGGAGTATGACTAGACTATGGCTAGACTATCAATAGAGTATGAGTGGAGTATGACTAGACTATGCTAGGAATAAAACTAGCCTATGAGTAGACTATGACCGGGGTATGACTAGACTATAGCTAGACTATAAACAGAGTATGAGTGGAGTATGACTTGACTATGCTGGGGCTAAAACTAGGCTATGACTACACTATGGCTGGAGTATGACTAGACTATAGCTAGACTATAAACAGAGTATGAGTGGAGTATGACTAGACTATGCTGGTGCTAAAACTAGGCTATGACTACACTATGGCTGGAGTATGACTAGACTATAGCTAGACTATAAACAGAGTATGAGTGGAGTATGACTTGACTATGCTGGGGCTAAAACTAGGCTATGACTACACTATGACTGGAGTATGACTAGACTATGGCTAGACTATCAATAGAGTATGAGTGGGGTATGACTAGACTATGATAGGAATAAAAATAGGCTATGACTGCAGTATGACTGGACTATAGCCAGATTATAAAAAGTGTATGAGCTATTAGTAGACTATGCCATCGCTATGATTAGGCTGTGACTAAACTATGACTGGAGAATGACTAGAGTATGACTAAATTGTGAATAAACTATCAATGGAGTATGCCTAGACTATAAGCTAGACTATAAATAAGTTATTACTAGAATATGATTAGACTATGACTAGCATAATACAAGACTATGACTAAACTATTTAGTTGCCGATTCTTCAACCTTTTTAGAATTTTTATTATCTACTTTTTTATCAAGCTTTTTTTTATACAAAAAAGTGACCTAAAGCTTGATAACAAAAATAAATAATTAGACTATGCCTCAGTTATTACAAGACCAGACCATGAATAAAGTGAGTAGACAATGAGTACACTGCTGCTATGATGAGACTATGGCTAAACTATTACTATACTATAATTGAAGTACGACTCTACTATGACTAGGCTATAAATAAGTTATGAGTGAAATATTGCTGGACTATAATAAGACCGTTGACTAAGCTATGGCTGCACTATGAGTGGAGTATGACTGGACTATGACTAGACTAAAAATAAACCATGACTAGACTATGATTGGCCAATAATTTGGCTGTGACTAGATTATGACCAAACAATAAGTGGGTTGTGAATAGACCATAATAGGAATATGACCACGCTATGGCCACACCAAGACTATACAATGGCTGAACTATGACTAGACTCTAAATACAATATGACAAGATAATGATTACACTATGGCTGTACTCTGACTAGAATATGACTTGATTATGAATCGAATAGGACTAGATAATGAGTTGCCAAAGATAAGACGTTTTGTAAAGAATGTAATTTTAATAAATATCTTATTATATTAAACCATAAACATAAATAAATAACAATGTCTTGATAATCGATTTATTAACAAAAACAATAAAATCTTTCATTCTAACGATTTTATTTTCCATGAAATTTTTATTGCAAATAAAACATGAAAATATGTGTCGCTATAATAATTGTAATAAAAGTAATAATTTTGGCATAAACTTAAGCCATATAAAAATGTATAAAATGTATTGAAATTTAAGTTAAAGAAAATATGTGATTTGTTAAAGAAAATCGTTTTCCGTTATCTTAAAAAAAAATCACTTATTTAGAGGTCCTATATAAATCCTTCAGTTATAAGTTCTTTTGCAAATAATAAATCGAATTCCTGTCATTAATGTTGGCAGGATATCAAAACAGTTTCTGCTGCGTTAATACATTTAAAGCTGCTTAATATTTGGTATATCAGTAAATTTTGTTCCCTTTAGTTTATTAACTCGTGGCTAACTTTTATTTGTGTCCTATACCGCCCACAAGTGAAATGTACTCGTTTCTTGCATTAAATAGCAGTGGAAATCTGTCTTAATTTCCTTTCGTTTTTTTTCTTACAGCCAACAATAACATAACTTTCCTTTTAGTAAAAACCATTTAGTTAATTGAACTAAAAGCAAATACAGAGAATTTCTTAAAAGTTATTTTCTAAAGCTTATTACACACCATAAAAGCCAAGACTGAATATCAATTAGCAGCAACTTATGTATATCTAGGAATTCTTAAAGTTGTTAAAATAATTATAAAATTAAAGTTTCTTAAGTTTCAACTTCGTGATATCAAAGAAACATATGAACATTTAATGCAATAAACAAAAGTTACCAGCAAACATTAAGTGTGCAGAATAAGAATTGATTTCAATTTTTGAAAATTTCGTATAAGTTTTTTAAAACATATTATATCTCGGTGTCTGCATTATTGTAAGCTTATAAATAGCGCTCGTTCTAGTAAATCGTAAAAATTTTTCGAAAAATCCCACTTTAAACATACATAAATAAATGTGCATATTAAATAGCAAAATAACTTACCATTTAATAACTTTCGAAAATACTAAATAAAGGTCAGTTGGAAGAAAAATATCTAGATAATATTTAAATACTAACAGTTATTTGTTGTGTTATTTGTTGTGTTACATTTTATTGCAATTAAATTTTTTTCGAAAATGTTCGAAAACTCGAATTGATGCTCTAGATGAAAATATCTCTTTTTTATTGTAGTTATATTATAAATATTTAAGTTTTATATCATTTTTTCACTATTTCGAACATACGAAATTGAGTTAAAATTGAAAAAATATATATAATATATTAATAATAACTTGGATTTATAAGAATTTGCATTAATTATTTGCATTTAAAATTTTTCGAACATATTCGAAAATTCGAAATTTGGTGGAAATTAAACAAATTAGCTGCTATTATACATGCCACATAAATTTTATATGTTTTATATAAATTTTATGCTGTTTAGAATTTTTCGAACATTCGAAATCAAGTTAAAATTTAAAAAAGCCAACTAATTTTTTAATAATAACATATACTTATACGCATTTTATTATCTATTGCCATTTAAAGTTGTTCGAACATTTTCGAACATTTTCGAAAATTCTAAATTCGTTTCTGTTTCAGAAAATCGTATTTTTTTCGATGTTATATTAATTTATGTGTGTTTTTTTTGTTCACTTGGCGTTTGACCTATTTCGAACATTCCAAATTATGCTTAAATAAAAAAAAATCGTGTAATATATTAATAATATGTTATATTTAAACACATTGCGTTATCTATATGCATATAAATTTTTTTCGAACATTTTCGAAAATTCGAAATTGGGCTCAAGTTCAAAAAAATTGGTTATTTTGTAGATGCTACAAAAATTTTTATGTGCTTTACATTGTTGGGTTTTGAAATTTTTCGAATATTCGAAATTTAGTTGTATTTGAAAAAAAAATTATGTAATTTTTTTAATAATAACTTATATATAAATATTTTCGAGGGATGAATTATTTAATTACGGAAAGATTTTTCTGTATTTTTTTTAGACTAATTTGTGAAATGACCTCCTTTGGCCCCACTGTGCTCCTTTTCTGGTTTTGTCTAGCGGCATCAGTAGTTAAAGTTTTTTTTTGGTCCTCTATGGAATTAGTTAAAAAGATGATCTTATGTATAAATTTTTTTGCAGAGTTCAGATTTGGTATTTTTATCTTCATAAGAATCTGCTTTCTAGGGATTCTCAAAAGCGATGGTTATTCTGTATGGGACCATTTTTCTTTAAAAAATTTAATTTTCAAGGGTCCACAAGGCGTGTGTTTTACAACAGCTGACTAAGTGAAAGAGAGATAAAAAATTTCTTGAAATGCATCTGTGAGTCCACTTTTTCTTTTATTAAATTCTAAAATTCTACCATCAGGGTAAAGGACTTTTAACAAACTCCCAAATGAATTTCGAAGTTGCCTTCAAGGACTCATTACATTATTAGTTGACGTTAGAATTAATACCAAGTTATTTAAAAAATTGCCCAAATAACAGCTTCTGGATCAGCATATGCACGTGCCATTCATTTTAATGAATTCCAATCATCACAAACACCAAATTTCCCCAAACATTTGGATGACAATTGCTGCTTTTTTTCAAGTACGCCATCATCATTAAATATAGAAGCCAATTTCCGCCTGAACATTATTTTAATTGTTAAAATCTGATAGTTTTTCATTTATTCTGTGGCCAAGATGAAATTACTATGCAGGGTAGACACAAAAAGAAGAACTTAAATTTTAGCCACAATTACTGACACTTGTTTGTCCTAAAGTCCTAAACAAATGCCAGTTAATACCACAGCTTTTAGTTTTCGCACGTTCTTCCCAAGATAATTACTTTGCCTTTTCTACATATTTGTGACATTTAAAAATGCCTCTTTTTGTGAATGCAAAAACTAGTCATTTCGCTATATGTATGAGTTTGCTTTGAGCTGGAACGTGTGTTTTGTTTTGATTACCTTCATTAAATGATTGAATTGTCATCTATCTATATATGCCATCAAAACTATATTACGTGCATTAGGGCTTAAAGTTTTTTCTTTTTTCCTCAATAACACACAAGTGTAAAAACTTGATAAAATCAATTACTATTTTGACACTTTGTTAAGTTGACTATTGGAATAGAAACAATAAATGAGTAAAAGGGGGGACAAAAAGTAATTATAATCCAACTCTAAGTGCACAATATATAATAAATGTTAAGGTAAACTCAATTAAGGTTAGACGCCTTCAATATGCTTGAAGTTTTTTTTTTAGGGGAGAAAACCACACATGCGGTTTGAAAAGTTATAATGAAGAACAAACCGAGCAGTAGTTGGTAAGGCAATGAAAATAGTTATAGGCAAACTGCTGCTAACTTTTAATAATAAAATTTATTTTGAAAAGTAATTAATTATAAAGTTGAGGAATTTACAATGGAACTATGTTTCAGGCTTTAATTAAAGGATAATGCTTTGAGTTTACCTGTGCACACACGCACACCTGTGAAGTACTAATTTTATGTGCTTTGCAGTCTTTTTTTATATATTTATTTTTTCAATAATGTGTCGCCAATGAAATTAAACGGGTTTCCATGGATTTGCAGGCAAAATGGGGTAAAATCTATTCAACTCATGTTATTCATATTTGTTATTAAAGTCATCGGCATTGACTTGTCGCGAGATGTCGTAGCGGACTAAGAAAATATTGGAGAAAATGTGTAATAAATTATGCGAATAGTGCTATATTTCTAAATAAATATTCTTGACTCGAACAATTTTTAATTCCTATAACTTTAATCGATCAATTTTTATTCGAATAATATTTTTTTTAAGCAATTGTTATTTCAAGAATTTTAATCGAAGAAATTATTTTTTTCAATTTTTTAATATATTCTTCAGCTTATATTTTTCGAATCTATAACTTTAAAGAAATAATTCTGATTCAAATATCGCGTAATTTCTAAACGATTTTTTTTTCATTTTTATGCTAATAATGTTTTTCGAACAAAATTTATAAGAATGAAATTTATTTGATTGAAGTTGTTAAACTGTTTAATTAAATGTTGTTCAAATAAAAATTGATCGATTCAAATAGTTTAGAATCAAAATATTTTGAAAAGTAAAACGTAAAGGTATAAAAAAATTAATTAAATTTCTAATTAAATTTATTCAACTAAAAATTATTCAAATAAAAATTATTCGAGTACAAATTTTTCGATTAATATTATTTAAATAAAATATTATCGACTGAAAATCGATTAATATTACTCGAATAAAATATTATCGATTAAATATTATTTAAACAAAAAAATATTCGTATTGAAATTACTCGATTAAATTATTCCTTTAAAATCGCCGAAATCAAAATTAATTGCTTAGAATTTTTTGAATATGTTTTTTGTAAAAGTATTACCAAAATTAATAAAAATACTATATATATATATATATATATATATATATATATATATATATATATATATATATATATATATATATATATATATATATATATATATATATATTCGATTCTAAATTATTAGATTAAAAACTATTCGAATAAAATATATTCGATTAAATATAATTTAATCAAAAATTATTCAAATTGATATTGTTCGATTTAAGTAATTAAAAAAAATATTTGTTCAAAACTATGGGAATCAAAATTATTTGCTTAGAATTATTCGATTGTTTAGAAAAGTACAAAGTGAAGGTATTAAAAAAAGTAATTAAAATCTGCTGGTTTGATGATTATTGAAAATATTCTTAATATTCCAATCTTAATATAAAAAAATAATAAATAGAATTTGAACAAAATTCATTTATTAATAAAAATAATAAAAAATCATTTGCAGTCATGCAGATTCGAACTTAAGCCCAAAAAAAATTAACAATTTACATTACAAAGTTCGACTAATAAAAATTCATACATAATTTAAAATACGAATTAAGTTTATTCGATTACAAATTATTGGACTAAAAATTATTCGAATAAAATGTTTTCGATTAATATTATTCGAATAAAAAATATTCGATTAAATATAATTTAAACAAAAAGGATTAGAATTAAAATTATTTGTTTAAAGTAGTTCAAAACAAAATTATTTGTTTAAAACTATGGGAATCAAAATTATTTGCTTAGAATTATTCGATTGTTTAGAAAACTACAGTGAAGGTATTAAAAAAATTTAAAAAATACGAATTAAGTTTATTCGATTACAAATTATTGGACTAAAAATTATTCGAATAAAATGTTTTCGATTAATATTATTCGAATAAAAAATATTCGATTAAATATAATTTAAAAAAAAGGATTAGAATTGAAATTATTCGTTAAAAGTAATCCAAAACAAAATTATTTGTTTAAAACTATGAAAATCAAAATTATTTGCATAGAATTATTCGATTGTTTAGAAAAGTACAAAGTGAAGGTATTAAAAAAATTAATAAAAATACGAATTAAAATTATTCGATTACAAATTATTCGACTAGAAATTATTCGAATAAAATTTTTTCGATTAATATTACAAAATTATTTGTTTAAAACTATGGATATCAAAATTATTTTACACTAATTGGTGTAGTAACTGAAGGTCGAAGGTCAAATGGAACCAATACATTTTTACGCTTAAATATTCTTAAGAATACCCATCAGAATTGCCAATCAACTTTTAGTGTTGCGTTTAAATATCAATAAAAAGTATAACGCAATTTATTTACGATATTGTTCGAGTTAATTTGTTAAGCACAAAATAAAATGCTTAATTAATAAAAAAATTTCAGAAAAAATTTGTTTTGTGAATACTATTTTGACGTAAATTAAGAACATATTTTTTTCTTAGTGAACGTTTTATTTTACTGAAATAATGGCATGACTTAAATTTGCGTGATTTTCCAGTGTTACTTCCTGCATGTTGTTGTTAAACATAAAATAACTTTATGATGTCCGTTAATTGCATTCTTTTATTGAAAAGAAAGTGTAATATTTTTCTCTAAAACATTTGTGAACTTTGTGGTATTTGTTGTATAGTTTGTGCAGTTCCTAAAAATATACTACGTTTTACAACTTCTAAAAGTGTAGTTTATAAATAAAGGAGATTTATTATGAAACTAAGAAATTGAGGGAAACAATGCAATGGAATCCGGAAATGTAAATAAAATTCCACCTTTGGGGAAAACTGTTTTTGTTGTTGAAACAAAGCACACTTTTGGGGTGTAAAAGTTGAACAGGCTGTTGGTGGAATTGTAAGAAATTTGAAGCGCCTTATAAAATTTTGATTGAACACTGAGAGACAAGACGAATTTATCTTCTTCATAATATTAATGCACGATAGGGTATCATAAATTCGATATAGTCTATTCTTTAATTGCATCTTCTTAAAATAATGGCATGTCTGTAGTCTGCTTTATGTTTATGTTTTCATTTTTATTCTATTATTTATTTTGTGCTTCAGTCTAATAAAAACTAATTTTTTTCTTCTTTTCTTTTAGCTTCTTAAGGTAAGTGTTTGCATGTTTCATTCATAAAGCAATTTAATTTTCTTTCAGCTTTTATGATCATTGAAATAATGAAATAAATATAAATTGTTATATCGAAATATGTTGTCGATGAAGAGCAAAAGCTAAAATGTTTACTACATTTTGAGCAAATTAACTAGGACGTAAAAATACATTAAAGCTTTCCTTATCAAAAATTATTTTAAGATTGAGGTTTCTTGAATTTGATGGATGTTATTGAGAACGTTATAATAATACATAATTGAACTATTTTTTTAAACAGTAGGTATTTCAATTTACTTTTATTTAAATTAGATAAAACAACAAGTCAAAAACAGTTTATTGTAAAATATTTGAAATAGAAAATGTAGATCATGAGGTTTTCAGTGGGCACAACACTATATCCTTTTATATATATATTTTTTTTGTGCATGATTCCTGTTTATTAAGATTTTTCTTTAAATAAATTGGAACAGAACTATTTTTTTCTGAATTAAATGATACAAATTAAATTGCCAAGAAATCACATCGAATTCAAAATATGACAAAATCCCACACATACTTTTAGGGGCTTACTGCAGTGCTAATACTACAACCTATCTGTTTGCATTACGAAATTTGATGGAACATTAATTAGTTAAGCAGTAATAAATATAAAAGTATATAAATATAAAAATGGCAGAGTTTTGACTTAAGTTTTCTCTCATAAAAGTTTTTACAAACTTTGCGGCCTACATTAAGGCTTAAATTAAAATCCTTTTGAATCTGCCTTTTTGCACAAGATTTTAAGAGCTTAATACTTATTTGAGTTGTGAGTGATTTATTTGCTAAAATTTTGGCAAGCCCAAAAGCATTAAAAATCAGTTTTTACTGTCAGTAAATAAAAATTTATTGCTGCTTAAATTGTTATTTGAGTTACTGTAGTTATAGTTACACAAAATATTCATAGTATACAGGGTGGGCCATAAATAAACGTCAAGCTGAATGTGAGTAATAGGGAGGTTATTCAGGTTTTATATATTTTTTTAACTATTTAATAACATATTATTTGGTAGAATTAGAAATATTTGCAAATTTTACAAGACAGTGTAACAAAATGTTTAAAAACTGGAATTTTTATTTAAAAGAAGCACTTCGCGTTTGATTGCGAGTTATGGCAATTTTAAGGATAATTATTTTTCTGGAGATTTTGGTTTCTGTAAATAGATTTTATTTGTTTTTTTTTTTGGTATTTGTTTATTTAACGCATCCTAACAGCTAACAGATTTTTACATTTTATATTTGCATTACAAAAAAAATATGTAAAAATATACTAGGATATTCGAATACTCGTCTAAAATGTATTTGAATTATTTAGCATATCAAACAGAATTAAAAAATAAATTGTTCGAACATTGGAATAATGTTTGTTCGGAAATTTGAATAATTTTTTTTCGGATTTTGGAGTAAATTTTATTCGAACAATTTTTTGGAATATTTCAAAATTTTTTATTCGAATATTGGAACAATATTTAATCTAATATTCGAATAAATTTTATTCGAATGTTTTAGTAATTTTTATTATAGTATTCGAAGAATTTTTATTACATTTTTCGAATAATATTTTTTTGAATATTTGAAAAATTTTATTCGAATAATTTTTATTTGAATAATTTTTATTCGAATAATTTTTTTTCGAATATTGAAATAATTTTAAATTTAATATTCAAATAGATTTTATTCGAATTATTTAATAATTTTTATGCAAATATTCCATGAATTTTTATTCGAATTACTACTCTTTTCTCTTGAAATTTAGTATTTGGCACATTGTCAAAATTTTATTTTAAATTAAATTTATTTGTTAATTGTTGAGGAAAGTCTACTTAACATTTCATTGAGCATTTACCAAATTATCAGTAGACTTCAACCATGTGGACCATATGATATGGTAAAGCACCAATAAAAGTCATGTAGACATCACCAAATGCATATCATTTAAAATAACTTTTTTTCGAATGTAATAATAATGTTTTTTTTTCGACTATCCTAAAAATTTTTATTCGGATATTCGAATAAGTTTTATTCGGATATTCGAATAAGTTTTATTCGGATATTCGAATAAGTTTTATGCGGATATTCCAATAATTTTTATACGGATATTTGAATATTATTTGTATTCCAATAATTATTGCTCTAATATCCGAAAAATTTTATGCGAATATTTCAATATTTATTCGGATATTCGAATAATCTTTTTTCGGATATTCGAGTAATTTTAATTAAAGATATTGGAATGATTCTTAGCCAGATATGTATAATATTTATTCTAACATTCTAATTCTTTTTCGAATATCCGAATAATTTTATGCGATTATTTCATTACTTTTCATTCGGGTATTAGAATAATTTTTTTTCGAATATATCAATTATATATATTCGAATATTCGAATAATTTTTATTCGAATGACAACACTGTAGACTATAAATATGGTCGCTACTCTTAGAGAGGTAAAAAATGAATATCAATTATTTTCTGTTATTGATACTAAATCGCATAAATTTTGAGAACTTGCGATAATTTTTCGCTATTATGATCCAAGAAAATAATGGTGGCAAGTAGTATTAAAAACTATCATGGTTATCGCTTAATTTTCAAAATACGTGACCGATTTTTTTTTGTAAATAAAAAATTGTGTGCATGTGAATCACTTTCAAAGTACGTGACATAGATTTTATTAGATTTTTCCAGCAAACATTCGATAGCTACTACCTGCCTCATAATTCACTTGCCGTCTAATCTTGATATATGGAACACCCTGTATAGTGCTGTTTTAACATACACTAATGAAGCAAAATGTAATAAATTTCTATAAATGTACTTTTATAATCGCCTTTTGGTAATAGTGCTTAACGCTTGCTACTTATTGCAAACATTTTTTATATACTCATCCATTTCTCTTTATTATATACATTCATCCCTATCATTCATTTTGGTTTCTGCAAATAATTCGGTCTTTATCCCAGCAGTTTCGTAATAAATTACTTTATTACACAATACATATCGTATAAAACTGATGGCACAAGCTGAAGCTTTTATTTTGAATTCTATTAATTTTCGGTTTTTACTTTTTCTATATCTCCAGCAAAGAGTTTTTGCTTCCATATCATATGTCCTCTTTCCACGAATAATATAGTTACAAACAATTGTGGATGCGCCAAAATGATTTCAATGACCATTTGTCCATACAAACAAATACAGACATAAAATATATTTAAGCACATGTAAGGAAATTGCTTTTTAATACTTTATTTATGTGCTTGTATTTATATGGCAAATTGTAAAAAAATATATATATTTGGAAGACAACAAAATAATATAAAAAGTATAAGTTCTTATATGAATAAAATCTGACAAAACCCTTAAAAATATGCCCCGCTGTTTTACATTTTCAAGCACCCTAAAAGTATGTGGACATTTGCTCTGTAAAAATAAAGAATATATATAATTTGGTGCTCTATGACAAAAGAAATCGCTTAAGAAATATATATTGATGTTAATGCTAGCCAAGCTAGAGTTCAATACACATACAGTCAACTCCGCTTTACTGGAAATAACCAAAATCCAATTCTTCTTCAGTTATCCGATTTTTTTTCTAAAACGTACTTCGGATTACAGAAATTTGTTGCAGTTAAGCGTACTGCTTGAAATCAGTAAAACAATAATTTTTATATCAAATGTCTAGCCACTTGCATTGACAATATAATAGAAAAATACAACAAAAGTACGTAAGAGCGAAAAGGACAAATACATTTTGCCATTTAATTTTTTAACGGACAAAACATGCAAAATTTTTTCAGCCTTAAGTTATGCAATCGATTCGATGGCATTGTTTATTTTTTCACTAAAGCGAAGTAAGTTTCATACAAAACGTAGCTGTGGGCTTGCTTTTGGTTTTCAGTAATACGATATTTTCAGTAAAGCGATGTTTCGCTAAAGCGAAGTGAATAAGACTAGCTGCGTTTAAAATCAGTGCGGTGATTTGTATCGCTTTCAGTAATCCTATTTTTTCAGTAAAGCGTGTTGCGCTTAAAATCAGTGCGGGGATTTGTATCGCTTTCAGTAATCCTATTTTTTCAGTAAAGCGTGTTGCGCTAAAGCGGAGTCGACTGTACACATATTTTGTCTTTTAATTCTTCTTACGCCTTATTGTTGTAACGGAATGCCTCTCAATCTTAAACCTGTACCAGGGTAACAGGGTATCCGGTTAAATTTTTTATTTTAATCCAATATATTTTTGACTACAGAATTCGTATACACTTTTTTATCAAACTTATTTACAAGGTTGAAAATATTTATTGTTATTTGAATATCACATGTGAATCACATGGCTTTAGGAATGACATGCTTTGCCAAAATGTGCTCGGCTGGATTTGGGAATAGGTGACATCAGCCGGACGACAACCTTTCGGAGTGTCTCAGCTAAATTGCATAAAATTATTTTACGAGAAAATTTTACCGCCCTACACATCGTCAACTTTCATATGTGTGCCTGCAATTTGTAGGTTCAAGTTTGAAGCATCAGCAAATTAGTACAATTACATTTCTATTCTCTTGTTTTCGCTTCCATAGCTTATTTGACATATCCTATTTCCGTTACAAAAACCACTTTGTATTCGGATTATGAAAAATATGAAGCAAAGTAAAATTGTGTAAAACTTTGAAAAGTTTTTTCATTTTGTATGTATGAGGAATATTGATTAAATATTTATATAATTGATATTCATCGTGCGCCCTGTTACATAAAATTATTCTCAAGCCATATTTAACTAATTTTATCATAGTCATACAATCTTAATGCTGGTATGTGTGTGTGAGAGTGTAGGATATTTCTTGCTATAAAGGCAACTTAAACGTGTATTAAATATTTGTATACTATGAAATAAAAGAGTTTTGTAAGGCTGATTCTTAGTGTTATATTCGTTAAGTATATCTTGAAGTTGTTATGAAAGCAAAAATTATATATTTTAATAAAATGTCAAAAAGAATATTCAAACAAGTTTACATGTTGACTATTTTGACTATTTTGACAGTAAATAATATTTAATCGATAATATTTTATTCGAATAATATTATTCGAATAATTTTTATTCGAATAATTTTTTTTGAATAATTTTTATTCGGATCATTTTTATTCGAATAGTTTTTGTTCGAATAATTTTTATTCGAATAATTTTTTCGAATAATTTTTATTCGAATAATTTTTATTCGAATAATTTTTAGTTGAATAAATTTAATTCGAGTTTTAAATAATCATCAAATAATTGTAAAAGTCATCAGATAGGAACTCTTTTCCTTCAACTTTCATCAAATTTGGTATTAAAAGTACCGGTTTCGGCAATGTGACAATTTCACTCAGTGTCTCGCAATGTTTTTTTGTTATTTATTTATTTTTTTCAAGTGTAAATTAGCCTTTATAAAGCCCTTAAAACGTGCTAACTAAAGATTATAATATTAAAGTTGTAGTTGGTAAATATAACAATTTTGCAGCTCTTGTAGCTCGTGTTGTTTTCCAAGGTAATAAAACCTTTTCTATTGTCACGTATTACACATTAAACGTAAAGAAAAGACAAGAAACTTGGGCGTAAGACATAAAAATTAATAAAAAACAAAACAAAAGTTTGTGTTTAACGAGCACATCAACTGTAATAAAAAGTAATCTTCGACAACGGCATGCTGTCAAGTTCTGGCCGTGCTGGGGCACACATTGACCCGCAAGGTATTGAAAATTATTACTGGGAAGTTGTTACCAGCTCTGGAACAAAAGGGCTTATTCACCAAATATATTTCTGGTTTATGAAAAAGTTTATAAAATTCATTCATAAAATATATTTTTGATTTATAAAAGGTTTATAAAACAGAGTTTCAAACAATATTTGTTCTGTAAAGCCTTTATAAAACAGTGATAGTTTTATGACTAAATCTTTTACATAAATTTTATGTAAGAAAATATTTCGGAAATATGCTCTATTGGTATAAGAACCTTTGAAATGCAGTTTATATTCGCTATAGACGCGATTAATCCGAAATAACTAATGCATTTTAATTTAATATTAATTTTATAAATATGTCGGCTGGTTAAATACTTTTATCGTTCACGCAGAAAAGGAAATTAATTGTATGAATTTCGAAAAATTAATTGTATAGATTGCGATACAATTCGGATACGGTATTTTTTCCGTATTTTGATTCCTCAGAAAATAAAGTAGGAAATAATATTTAGGAATGGATTTTTTTTTTAATATCACAAAAAATTATTTCATCTCGAAAAATTGAAATATTTTTCGGATTGAAATTTTTTTTAATTTAACGAAAAATGATTTCATTTCGAAAAATTGAAATAATTTTTCGGAATGAAATTTTTTTCATTTCATGAAAAATTGATCCGTTTGCCATTTGCCGATTAACCAAAATATGGAATCAGTTCCTGCATGGCCGTATTTGATTTATTGTAATTGTACATTTTTATACCCTACAGCAAAATATACGCTTTGTCATTCCGTCTGTAATTTTCAAAATATTAGTATAGGACCTCTTAAAGTATATCTGTGGACTTTTGACAAAACAACCACTTTCTAAAACAGCAATTTTAAAGTGGAGTGAAAAAGCTTTTAAAAAAATAACTGGCAAAAATTAAAAACAGTGTAGATTTCCATTTTAGTATTACATTTTACCAATTATTTTTTAAAAAGAGTTTTGAGGTATTTAAAAAGCTTTTTCGCTCCCTTTTAAAACTGCTGTTTTAGAAAGAGATTGTTTTGTCAAAAGTCCCCAGATATATAATTTGGGTCCTTATGAATAGGGAAATCGATTAGGCAATGTCCGTCTGTCTATACGTTAAATAGGGTTTCAGAAGAGAACAGAATCTAGAGACTTGAGACTTCGATTGATGTATTGAAAATAGTGCCAAATAGATTGATACCAAAAATTCAAAATATTCTCCCAGAGCTGGAAATGTTAAATTTATTTTTGTTCTATAAAAGTTATTAACTAAAACTAATTTCGGTTTATTTGTTAATCACAGCTATTATATAATTCAATAAAAATTAAAGTGGTATTAAAAATAAAAATAAAAAAATAACAAATAAAAAAGACGATTTCAGGGCTGGATAATTAACACTTTTCTTTTGGTACATAAAAATTACCAACTAAAATAGATATTTACTTTTTCTGTATAAATTAAATATATGGGATATTTTTGAGAGCCAGTGATAACAATTTTGAAATCAGAAAAGCCAAAAAGACAGCTCCAGAGCTGGACATTGTGAACTTCGATTTCTTTTCAAATAACAAATACAGTCTGCGTCTCGCGGAGTGATCGGCGGGAATCTAACCCACGACCATTGCACGGACAGGGTATCATTGCTACCCATCAGCCACAGAGGAATATTAAGCAACTAAAGAAAATAAAGTTTAAAATTACGAAGTGAAAAATTATGTAGCAAAATATTTACAATATTCACCGATTAAAAAAAATTTGAATTTGAACAAATTCTTGTCAAAATAATGTGCAAATCGCAATTTAAATAATTTTCCTACTTTAATTTAATGTACAAAAATACATTCATAAATAATTTTTTTTGGTATTCAAAAATATTTTGTAATTTACAAAGAAATAAATTTTGTGTTAAAAAATCACAAGAATAAAAAAATTGTTCCGACGATATATGTACGTACGTGGAGGGTATATAAGATCCGGTACAACCGAATATAGGGCTTTTACTTCTTTTAATCATCATGTTTTTTTTTACTTCGAACCGCACTCGGCTAATGAATTAGACCTACATCGAACTCTTTCATTCGCTCGTTTTTGACAAGAACCTATTATCAAACCAACGTAATTTAAATGGGTTTGATAAAAGGTTCTTGTCAAAAACGAGCGCATGAAAGAGTTCAACAGAAGTCTATAATGAATCCTGCTCATGCAACCAGACTTGTGTCCAACTAGCTCATTCGCTCAGTTTTGACAAGAACCTTTAATAAAACCTATGTAATTTAAATGGGTTTGATCAGAGGTTCTTGTCAAAACTAAGCGAATGAGCTAGTTGGACACAAGTCTACATGCAACGTATTGTAACGGAACTATGAATGGTGGGAATGAGATGAGAAGAAGGAACTGGAAATGGTTGTTGCATAGGCTAATTACTGTTTGTATCACAAAATTTTTAGCAATTAGTATAATTCAAGTATTTCAAATATATTTATTAAATTCAAAGCTATTGTGTAATATATATATTTTTCTTTTTAATTAAACCTTAAGATTAAAATTTAATTTCAAAAACTTTCTAACTCATTTAACCAAAATTGAAATAAAATCCTATTCTGCATATCCTTAAACCCATTTAAAAGGCAAGTCTTTAAGTACATAATAGCTGGCAAAATTTTGTGAATTTCGTTGGAATATTTAAGAATTCTATGAAAAGTTGTGGTTTCTCAAAAAAAGTAATTGTTACAATTCCATAAGTGTAGTTGAACTACTTTGTTGTTAGTGTAGGAAAGAAAAAACTACAAAAGAATTTAATTGAAAATTGCGGTTTCTTATTTCTTTTTTTTTATAGTTATGAAATTTTAGTATAAAATGTAACAAAAAAATGGCACCCAGTCGCACACACACACTGCACTAAATAAAAGTTTACAGTTGCTTGTTTCGTTACAAAGCCTTCTTTTTATGGCCTGTCTTGGCGGGATAGAAATTTGACAAATGAGAAGGCTATAGGCATCAAATATTTTTTATGAATTAGTAAAACGTTTATTATATATTTCTGTCACAAAAAGTTTTCATTATACGCTCTTCCTTAGCCATAAAAAGCCAAAGTAAGTAAATGATTAATTAAATTAATTTAAATTGTATGTGTAACAAAGCAAAACATTAAAACAAATAATTTAATGTTTAGACACTAACATTAGCAATCTAAAGTTAATTAAACTTTTAAACTGCTGTTAAATTAAATGTTTTTTATTTATTTTTTTGTTGTATACTTTAAGGTTGTTAAGCACATTTTTCCGTTACATAGAAATTCAACACACAATCCACTTAGTTTAAATTAACAATTCATTTTCAATATAAAAAAAAGTATATATATATATATATATATATATATATATATATATATTTTACACAAAAACATTTAAAAGCTTGTCTGTAACAAAAAAAAGTTCTCCAAACCGTTTGAACTTATAAATTTGCATCCCTTTTATCATAAAATTTTAGTTGTGCTTTCGATAAAATGGCAAATGAAAAAAAAAATTATTTATTTATGGAAAATTTACATGTTCTGTGTGCGCATTCACAAATAAAACATATTTTTAGTCGCTTCAACGACCAAGTCATGGTTACATGTGCACAATTGTAAGTAATAAGCGGGTAGAGGAAAACAAACGGCCTCCTAGAACAATGGCCTCAAAGTGACAAAAAAAGAACAAGTAAAAACATTATATTCGACGGGGTAGAA
Organism: Linnaemya tessellans; assembly: GCA_951800035.1. Classification (NCBI taxonomy): domain Eukaryota; kingdom Metazoa; phylum Arthropoda; class Insecta; order Diptera; family Tachinidae; genus Linnaemya; species Linnaemya tessellans. Next base: position 97,194,473 of record OX637536.1, on the reverse strand, counting down.
TCTTAAATATCCTTCAAATATTTAGTAAAAAAAACTCTATTTTTATTTTAAAGTTTTTCGATTCCAATGTGGCCCAGGAGCCAGAATACATTAAGGGGTCGTCGCGTCTTAATACTGTGGAAATTACATTCGGAATGACGCTCTTTTTACCATTTTTTGTGAAGAGTATTAAAATAGAAGAAAAAAAATTTGTTTACATTTTCATTGGGTCTCTTTTTGAGGGCGCCTTAATAAATACCGTTGATGTAAGTGCTTTTTCATACAACTTTTTTTGTGCAACACTAATGATGTTAGAACGGGGGGTGGGAAAAAATATTGATGAAATACTGACTGTGTGCCAATCTCACTCATATGCCCTTAACATTTGCATAAATAAATATTTTTTAAACAAAATATCACAAACTTTTATATGAATTTATTTTATTTTTTTAATATAAACTTTTGAATGCGAAAGTTTTAAGTTTAAATTATGAAACAGAATATGATGATGTTTGCTGGTGCTGTTTGATCTGTGTGGCTATAAGTTTCAAGCTATTTTTTTAATATTAAGAGACTGCTATTATTAAATAAAAAAAAGAAAATTCGTTTGAGATTTTATATTGAAACAAAAATAAGTTTTAATTAATTTTATAGTTGCTTGAATAAAATAGCCAAAAAAGATTTTTATATTATTTACAAAAAACAGGGGCCAAATTGCGGCATTCGATATCGATCAAAATTTGTATTTAAATTGTATTGAAATTTCGTTCGATATCGAATGCTCTAATTTGGCCCCTGGTTGTGAATTACACAAATTCAATTTATTGTTATGTTTTTTATCCATTTGTTTATTTTATTATATATATTTTTATATGTTAAGATTTTGTATATGTATTATATTTTTAATATTTTTTATTTATTATATTTTTTATTTTATTTTATTTAATATTTTTATTTTTAAATTTTATATTTTTATTGTTTTATTTTTATTTTTATATATTTATTTTCGAATTTTTATTTTTGAATTTACATTTTTTAAATATATATTTGTTTTTTATGTTGTTTTATTTATTTTTTGTTTATTTTTTAATATTTTTTTATATATATTATTGTTTTATTTAATTTAATTTTTTTTAATATTGAAATAATTTATAAAAATATTGTAACTTTACTGTGATAATTACAAAATTTTTATAAATTATTTGAATATTAAAATATATAAAAATATAAATAAATAAAATAACATAAGAAAATATATAAATATTAAAAAAATAATTAATATATTAAAAAATTAAAAAATAATAAATAAAAATTCTAAAAAGTAATAAATAAAAATTCTAAAAAATAAAAAAAAATTCTACAAAATTAAGAAAAATTAAAAAAAATATATATATATATATATATATATATATATATATATATATATATATATATATATATGTATGTATATAACAAATAAATAAATAAAACAACATAAAAATATATAAAAATATTAAAAAAATATTAAAAAAGTAATTAAAATATTAAAAAATTCTAAAAAATAAATAAAATTTCTAAAAAATAAAAAAAATTCTACAGAATTAAAAAAAATTCTAAAAAAAATTAAAAAAAAAATAAAAGAAATATATAAAAATATATATAACAAATAAATAAATAAAACAACATAAAGATATTAAAAATAATTACAATATTAAAAAATAAAAAAAAATCTAAAAAAAATCCAAAAAAATAAACAAAATTCTAAAAAATAAAAATAAAAAATTAAAATAAAAAATTAAAATAAAAAAAATTTATAAAACATTAAAAAAATATAAATAAAAATAAGAGAAAAATAGATTTAAAAAAATAAAAATTTTAATTGCGTAATTTACAGCTTTTTTTTTAAATAAAAGAAAAATTCTCGTTTGGCTATTTGTTGAGTTGTTGCTTTAGTGTGGTAATTTTAAAATATCACCCTATAGACTTAATTTATAAAATAATTTTTTCTGTTTTATAATAGATTAATAGAACAAAATTTCATAAAAAATTTATTCTTCAACAAAAGAGAAAAATTGTTTTTAATGAGGCTGTAAGAAAAATAAAGTATCATAATGACGTTTTTGAAAAACGAACGTCGACTAACTAAATTTTTCCCGATTCCGCCCTGCGGTTTTTGTCCACATTAAATGCGGCGAGTCTCACAATTGTGGTTACGAAAACAGGAAGTGTTCCCAGAGAAAGGGGTTTGTGACCCTGCTGAGCGTCATTTGAAACTTCTTACTAGTATTTTTATTGTTCTTATGAAATTTTGTTTTTGTGTTGCCTAGTGTTACTAATTTTAGTATTTAAATGAGACTATTAAATTTTTTTGTGTCAAATAGAAATCATGTTCCTTTGCTTAAAAAAATATCGTTATGGCTTCATAAATTCCTAGCCACAAGCCATAGAATTTTCTATGCGAGTACAGTCTTCAAGTGATACAACCACTCTATTCTGCAAGTCTTGAATTAATTTTAACAAAACATACTTGATGATTTTTCCTTTTTTGCCATTTTTCTCATTTTCTGTTCTAAGAACAGTAGCAACATGACAAAAAAAAAAACGAATTCACTTTTTTATTTCCTCCATAAAAAGTTTAATTTTAAACTTGAAAAGACAAAAGTAAAAATAAAGACATTAAATCAGCATTTGCAAAGCGTAGGAAGTTATCTTCAGCTGCATGCTTTTTTTTCTATAGTATTTTTTGTCTCTAACTGTGACATTAAATCAGGGATGCATAAAACTAAAGACGAGAGCACACAAAAAGCACATAAATGTGTTTTATTAACATAAAGAATTATTTTTTATTTGCAGAAAAGAAAAAAAAAATCCTCATGCTTTTCTGTGAAAAATGTTAAATATAAAGTGTGTCTTCACAGGCACTTTGTATTAAATATTAATCATACGCCCACCGTGTTTTAAAAATATATATGTTGCTTCCGATTCCAATTTCCATAATTTATTTGTTTTTTGGCAACATTATTTTAGTGTTTTTTTTTTTTGTAGAAAAAAAGTATGTACTTGAAAACAAGTTTAATAAAATGTTATAAAAAACAAAAATTTTTTTTTCCTGCTTAAGTCAATAAAAATTGTGAGCAAAATTGCACATGAAATTGTTTCCACTTCATATTATCCATCACTTATTTTATAATCTGCTGAAATCATGTGATATCAGACTTTGAATATTTTAGGCATTCGCCGAGTATTTCAATAAAACGAAGTTTTTGTTACTTTAGTCGCTTTTATGTTAAATATTTAATTTCACAACTTGCTTTACAACATTCCACGGCAAACAGCTGCTTTCAACTTGGGGAAATTGGTTACTGCAGCAAGAGAGCAATTTAAATTATGTATTAAGCTAAGAAGATATTTTTCATAAAGAAAATCTAACATGTGGCTCAGCAAAGTATAACGAAAATTTTCCAGAATGTGGAATATGGCCGTAAAATACAGTCAAAATGAAACGAAATTAAAAACTATAGAATTTATTTATTAAATGTTATAAATAAAATTATAAATTATACAAGGTGGGCCAAAAGAAGTCATCGGATGTTGTTTAGTTCTCATATTTTTTTTTTTCTAAATGAAAAACTTCGATTCTATATTAAATTGAATTAAGATTCTATAGGCTAATTGTTCGAAATTTGAATTTAAATCTCAGAAAGACATGATAAATATTCCAAGGACAAGTCAACATCACTTTTTGTTATTCAACTTACACAGCAGAGCAGAACAGCTGTTTTCGAAAGACGCAACCCTTTCATCAGCAGTGCTCATGTGTATTGTGTTTGTCACCACTTATTAGGTGCGAGGTTGAATGTGATAACAGTTCCTATTTACACAAATTTTATTGTGAAAAAGAATACGAGAACTGTATCAACCTGATGTTAACATTTCAACCTTTAGAATTTGATTGGTCAAGTCGAGAAGATGATATCGGTCAAATGGTCGCCGTCACAATTGATTGATATACGTGCTCGTTTTTCATCACTTCGACGAGAACTTCGGGCGACAGATTCTCGCACTCGTGTCGAATGTTGTCCTTGAGGGCTTTCCGTGGTCTCTGGCTTGTTCACGTAAACACGGCACTTCAAAAACTCCACAAAAAAGTCTGGAATGGTTAAATCGGGCGATCTTGCGGGCCAGTGTAAATCGCCAAAACGAGAGATGAGGCGAGCCGGATACGCCGCCTTCAGAATATCCGTTATGGCTCGAGCAGTGTGTGCCATTGCTTTGTCCTGTTGGAACCACATGTCCTCCAGTCCTAATTTTTTCGATTGTGGCAGAAAAGACTCGGCTAAGATGGCCCTATAACGCGCACCGTTCACTGTTGTCGTTTGACTAGCGGCGTCTTCGAAAAAAAAATGGGGCCGGCGACTAATCCACGCAGCCACTTTGAGCGTTTGTAATGGCTCCTTGAGCATCACACATGCATTTTCGGTGGCCCAGAAGCGATAGTTTTGCTTGTTCACGTACCCGCTGAGGTGGAAATGAGCCTTATCACTCATTATGATTTTTGGTCGAAAAATCGTCCACTTCTCCCTCGAGATTAAGGATGACTTGGGCGTAGGTTACACGCGTTTGGCGGTCGACAGGCAGCAGCTGATACACGGACTGGACTTTGTACTGGAACATGCGCAGGTCTTTGACCGAAATTCGCTTTAGGGACGACCGGCTGATGGCGAGATACGGTGTCTGGTCGATGTTTCTGGCGACAGCTCGACATCCACGGCAACAGCAGCGATATTCTACGCAGAACGCCAAACGGCGCAAATTTTAGGTTTCAAAGTAAATTGGCTTAAGAACACACTTTTTTTTTGGACAAATTTACTTTTATTGATGCCAATGTAAAGCAGAAATATGGGATTTAATAATGGAATATGATGTCGGGCAAATGTCCTTCTTTAGCACGTCCTCAGAAGTCCACTCTTTTCACAACATTTTTATTTAAATTTTGCCACAAACCTTCGCTTATATCATCAATGCAGCGCCTAATTTCAGTCTTTAGATCGTCACTTGTTTGTGATTTGTTCACGTATATCCGGCCTTTCAATTGGCCCCACAGAAAATAATCCAGCGGCGTTAAATCACAAAGAACAAGGCGGCCAATTGACGTTGTCAAATTGAGATATAACGCGACCGGGAAATTTTTAATGCAATAACTGAATTGTTTGGCAGGATGTGTGGCTTGTGGCGCCATCTTGTCGAAAACAAAAGTCAGTGATGTCAACCCAAGCCAATTGTGGCCACAAAGAAAAAAACGGTTATTTTGGTAGAGCAGAGAATTCGCGGTGATGGCGTTTGCTGGCGCATTTTCACAACGCCTGACACTATCATGTACTAAAAAAAAGCAGAGTAACAGCACCCCCCTCGTCGGCCCTGTAGCAAAAATTAGTCGGCGAAGTAAAAGGTTGAAATAGCTACAAAAAACTGTCTATCTTCTCATCTTTCCTAATCTGTCCCCTCAATACTATCCCCTCGTTTTCAGTTCCGGCGCAATGCATTGCATATATAGAGGTCATCCCCTGAGTGTTGGTCCTACTCCTAAAAAAAAAAAAAAAAAAAAAAAAAAAAAAAAAAATACTGCCTAATGAATCCGCCTGACCACAAATCGCAGTATATGTTATGTTCTTGGGAGGTAATGATTTTCCAAGGATTATTTAGGAATTTTTTTGTTTATTACATAAACGGCCAAATGAAAATGGCCCTTAGCACTAAAGATGATTTTGTTGGAAAATGCATTGTTATCATTCAGTTTTTCCAACAGCTAATTCACAAATATTCCAAGCAAGCAATGGTCGGCCAATAGTCCATGGTAAAAATTTCCCAACCTTTTACTAAATAAATACCAAAGGATAATAGCTGCTTTCTTAATATTTCATCATTTAACAGCCAATTTACTTCCTAACCTCAAATTTGCCCACCCTATATAAAAAGACAATGGCTAGGCTAGACCTTTGCCCGGCTCTCTATGACTGTATTCTAAAGAGACTATTTTTTTATTCTGATTTTATTACAACTAAATGAAAGCTTATTTAAATTTCAATTTAAAAAAAAATTAATTATTACATATTTTGGCTTAAGTTGTGTGCAGTTGTTTTTGGCATTCCTATTAGCATTCAAAAAACGTGACTTTTGCCAAATTTATTATTCCACTTAATGCCATGCCATAGTGTTGAATAAAGAAAAAAACATTTCTTTAAACATTTTTCACAATTTAGCATACGTATATGTTTTTTTTTTTTTTGTTGAAAAGTGCCACAAACACAATAGCAATAATTTTACTTACACGAACTTTGCGAACCGTCTTTCTGCTGTCATTGCGTATATTGATGGTAACACAAACATTTTCACCATGCGTATACCAGGATTTGTCCAGGCTGGCACGCAGTCCGACGCGGCCATCTTGCAAAAGGAATGGTTTATCAACAGCACCCTGGGGTCCAGCACTTAAGCTGGCATTGCCAACACTATCGTACTGTTGAAATGCAAGAAAGAAATATAATGAAAAGAAAAATGCGAATTATTAGTGTAACTGGAAGTTGAGGCAGGAAGTTCATGTATAATAAATGATTTGTAAAGATTAAAACAAAAACAACAATAAACCGAAAATAAGTGTTTTAATATGTTCTTTATATTAAGTAAAGCATGTGATTTCAAATGAGATTTAATTTTGCTTTCATTCCCTTGTGGGAACTTACACATAAAAGTCTTCCTTTTACTGACCAACATTTTTTTCTAAGGACATTAAGAATTAGTATTAATAATTTCGCAGGATCTCAAGTGCGATGTTATGTTGGTTAATAAGCAAAACCTGCGTCACAAACACTACATTCGGTACTCGTTTTCGGATTAAAATATAAAAATTTGTTGGCCTTGCGAAAGACGTATCTTCAAACTTTACACAGCATTTGGAGGAATTCGAATCGAATTTTTAAAACATTCACTCTTATTGAGTTCGCTTTCAAATTCGACAGTTTGTAATAGCATAAAGAAAAAAAGCTAAATTTTTCTTTAAACCATCACATGTTATCGAATTTGAAAGCGAAAAACATGATATATTACAAATCTGTGTGACGCACGCTACAAAAACGAAAGGAACTTTGGTATTTGAAGTGCGGTTTGGTAATATATAGCGAATTTTCATATAAGAGAATTCTTATAGATTATTGCAGCAAAAATAAAACCGAGATTAATTTGTAACGCACGTTACATTTTCTCTAATTTAGTAATCATATCAACTATTGCTTACTTTGTCGTATCAGTGAGTTCACATATTATCGAATTTGAAGGCGAAGAATGGCAAACATGATATATCACAAATATACATATATGTGAGGCACGCTACAAAAACGAAAGTAACTTTGGAAGTGCGGATTGGTAATATATAGCGAATTTTCATATAAGAATAATTCCTATTGATTATTGCGGCAAAAAAAACCGAGATTAATTTGTGACGCACGTTACATTTTCTCTAATTTAGTAATCATATCAACTATTGCTTACTTTGTCGTATCAGTGAGTTCTCATATTATCGAATTTGAAGGCGAAGAATGGCAAACATGATATATCACAAATATGTATGTATGTGACGCGCGCCACAGAAATGAAGGTAACTTTGGAAGTGCGGATTGGTAATATATAGCGAATTTTCGTATAAGAGAATTCTTATAGATTATTGCAGCAAAATAAATAACCGAGATTAATATGTGACGCACGTTACATTTTCTCTAATTTAGTAATCAAATCAATATAATTTATTTTGTCGGGTCAGTGAGTTCTTGGAGATAATTAATATCTTTAATGAATTTGTTGCATTTAATCGTCATCAAAACTGTATTAGATTCTATGTCAGATTTTAGTTACAGTGTTGTATTTTTTTAATTCGAATAAAATAATTCAGTTATTTAGCATATTTAGCTAAAAGTGTTTTGCATATTTGCAGATTTTGTCCAAAAATCTTAATTTTTTTTAGAAAAAAGAGCGCTCCACCCGTATTCGCCAGATTTGGCCACTTGTAACTTTTTCCTGTTGCCAAGTTTAAAGAAACCCATGAAAGTAATAGCATTTTGCGAGAATTGAGTAAAAAAAAGCGAAACGAAACATGTCAAAAATTTTATATAGAAACTACCTCGAGGATTGAAAAAAAGTTGTTACAGCTGTAGTGTATCTGGGCGGGCTATTTTGAAGGCAAAGAACTAGAAATGAATGAATCAATAAATGTTATTGTAAAGGCAAAATGGAAAATAACCTAACATTTTGAACAGACCTCGTATGTGTCGAAAAATACTGACAAGAAGTGAACTTATAAGAAATTAAAAAGTGAACTGTCAAGATTTTATAGTAAATTTCGCAAGATCCCGAATTGTGACGCACGCTACAGAAATTATTAAGCAATGCTTTCGTAAATATTTTTGCTAGAATTTTTATTATTTTTATTTGCTGCAAGGCAAATGAAAATATAACGGTAAAATAAATTTCCGTGACGCACGCTACAGGTCATGATGCTAACACTTACTACATAATTTCATACTGTTTTTTTTGCTAAAGTTGAGTGATTTTCAACTGGATATAATGATACATTTATTTTCCGTGACGCACGCTACAAGCCAGGAAGCTAACATTTGTGACATAATTTCATCCTAAGTTTTTTCGCTAAAATTGAGTATGATTTTCAACGGGATATATGATAAATTTATTTTCCGTGACGCACGCTACAAGTCAGAATGCTAAAATTTTAATTTCACACTATGTTTTTTTTCTTCTAAAATTGAGTATGATTTTCAACGGGATATAATGATAAATTTATTTTCCGTGACGCACGCTACAAGTCAGGATGCTAACATTTGCGACATAATTACTGTAAAGCAATGATATAAATATTTAAAAAATTAAAAAAAATTGTTTTTCATTAAAACGTACCTCCTGAAACGATTTGCTATAATTGTGAAATGGATCATTGGGGCATTTCTCCGCTTCGCTTTTGCTGCGGCCAAAGCGATTGCTGAAACGAAATGTTTTGGGTGACAAGCGCAGTTTGGGAAAAGACTCGCCTCGCTCAGATTTACGAACTCTAGCATGTAAAGATCCCTCCGCACAGGCTGTCTCTGGCATAGGCTGGTGTTGTAGTTGTTGTTGTTGTTGTTGCTGCTGAGAAAAACGCTGAACCATAGAATCAGACTGAGTTTCACTGATGGTAGAAATTGTGGAATTTAAATTGGTATTGATATCAGAGTTAGTTGAGGAGGTCACAGCCGTGGCTTGTGGTGGCGGTGAGTTGACAGGATTATTTACTAAAGCGGCAAAATTTTCGGGCCCATTAATGCCATGATTGAAAACATCTGTACGATAAATGACTCGAACACCCATTTTAACAGACGCACGGCGATGGAATTTCTCATCTGACTTGTCGGCTAAAAAAATAAAAAAATTAAATTATAAATAACTTAAATATTGAATACATTTTTGCTTGTTGGGTTCCTACTTCAAATAAAAGCAGTAAATAAAAAAGTAACAAAAACGTTTGGAAATTTTCCCCTTCTCTATCGGTAGTTGTCTGTTAGTTACAAGTATTTCCACAGCAGTCTATGTTGTGTTTGGAGATTGAACATTAAAAATATTTGTTGGATTTCTGATAAACTTTCCTGGAAAATCTTTTCATGCCCTTTTGTTATACAATTGGCAAGTGCACGTGCCAAATGACAAAATTTCACTTAAAATAAAGTACCATTTCCTAGAAATGGTACTTCAAAGCTTCAAAAATAAAATCGTTTATTTTTCTTGAACAAAAATTTTATCTTTTGAAGAGCAAAAAAATTTGTTAACTTTAGCCGTGATATATTACATCAAGAATTACATATTTTTTTCAAACACTAGTTTTGCTTCATTGATGTTATAAAATTTGTGCTCAGATGCTCGTTTTAAATTTGAAATAATTGAGAGGTTCAAAGCAATGAAATACGCGTTCTGCTATAAAATTTATTATAATATATTGCTCTTCTTCTAGAATTATAAATATATAAATTTCCCAGAAAGAGTTTTTTTCTATCTATTAAATTTTTGTTTTCAGTTAAACTGAAATAAAACCAAAGTGGTTTTTTGTATTAAAAATTAAATTACAACATGCTTTGGGTATTATAACATTTAGTGGTTGAAAGAACCAATATGTACAGTTTGTCAAAAAAGTGTTTGCAAAAGTTAGAAATATATAAATTATCTCTTAATAAAGAGTTACCACAACAATATCCTAATTGCTTTTTAAAATATTGTGATTTTCTTTGAAAAAAAAAATATATATAAAAAAATATAGAAATAAAAAAAAATTTATAAAAATAAATTTGAAAAATAATAATAAAATAAATAAAAATTATATTGTAAAGGTTACAAAGTTAAAATTTTGTTAATAGCCGGGTTCAAAGCTCAAATACTAAATTTTTGTAAATTAACTTTTATTGAAGAATTTTATTTAATTCCTTTATTTACTTTATGTGGTGCTGATATATTATTTTATTTAATTGGTCATATACTGGACATCGGGTAAATGCCAGATGCTTGCTATGGGCCTTTTAGTGCCCACTAATATTTTTAAAATTAAGGCGATTTAAATACATATTTAAAAAAGTGCTATTATCAATTAATTTGAAATTAAATATTGCAATAATTTTCCTGACAAACTGTTTATCGCTAGAAATAACATAATAATCTCATAATATACTCACAATCTTAACACACTTATGAATGAATACATACCAATGAAACAGCGCACATCATAGCTGGTGCCAATGGGAGCACCATAGTAACGTTTGGCAGGCACCAATTGTACGCTGGGTGGTGCCTGGGCTGTCAGTGTCAAAGTGAAAGGATGAGCTCCCTCACCTAAACGTTTTAACAGAGCTTCCTGTACAAATAATATAGAAATAAAAAATTAATATTTTAATATCACAGCCATTAAGGGATCTTATAATGGCTGCCGATAAAAGGAAATAAATTATAGATGTTTTCCATAATAAAATATTAAAAAATTTAATATATATATTTCTTAGTCTACCTGCAAAGGACTTAATGATTCTTTGTTGGGCTCCTCATTTCTGGGCCATATTTGATGCAGTGACATAATGGCTTCATTGCAAAATCGTAAGCCCATTACTTCTTCATCCTCGCGACCATAACTAAATATATATGAAAGGCAATAAAGGGGAGGAAAAAAAAGATATTTTGTTACAAAAGGTTAAAAGTAAAGGCTGCACTGGAAAAAATTAATTTCAATTAACAAAATATTCTAAGCAATCAAACTAAATTTTAGTACTCAAATTTTTTGGGAGTATAAATATAAATAAAAAAGTTTTCAAACTTAAGCACAGTATTTAATTATGTTAGTGAAATCTTTAATTGCCCTAATGTAAATATATTAATTGCTTCAAATAAACTGCTTAATAAAATAGACGCTGGAAAGAAAATAAAAGAGTTGTGGCTTTTTGCGATTCGCGATCAATTTTATTCTCTTCCTTAAGTATGTAAATCGAAAAATGTATAAGAATAGTTAATTGCATTAATTAATAAATTAATGACATATTAATTAAGTCAATTAAGAAAACTCCCAATATTGATCTACTTAATGTTGTTTAATTAAAAATATAATTGATGACTAATTAAATATCGTTACTATATTCAACTTTACTCTAACAATAATTTTTTCTGTGTAATTTTAATATGGGCCCTTTGCTGTAATATAGTCATAAGTCAAAAATCTTGTTCTGCAGAAAATGCATTTAAATATGTGAATTTATCAACAACTCAATAAATAATGATATAAAACATAATTTTCCTCTCTAAATCTGTGTATATCAAATATCTGTGTTACTTATTATTAAGTCTTTATTATTTAGAAAAAAAATCACATATATTGAGTTGTGACTCTTGTGGCGAACGTTAGATAATATGTTTTAATTCTATTGGTGTGTTTTTACATTGAAACAACCCAGATGAAAGTCAAGCATAAGCTCACAGTAAATGAAATCAAAGATGAAAAATCAATAACTCAAATTGACCGAGCACTCTGAGATTGAATGTGTCGCTCTGAGATTGAATGTGTGTTTCATAGTTTTGCAAAAACTACTAAATAGTAAAAAAAGAAATGAATTTTGATTAGTTTCTGGTTAGTGGAGCGCAGAATTGATACCATCTAGTTGTAGCAAAAAACACATCTTGAATAATTAATTATTTGATGAGAAATAAAAAGAAAACCGCACTGAATGAGGTTAACATCCGTAGGCTAAAATAAAAAGCTAAAAAAGCCTCGAAAACTAAACGAAGTATTTGCTTAATTTTTATTAACTCTAAATTTTATCTCTTGCTAAAGTGTAAAAATGGGAAATTTGATTATAAAATTTAATTAAGAAAATTCCTTGACTTCCTCTTTCAGTGTAAGAATGCTTTCACATATAAATAGTGAATATTTTTTATCAGGTTCACATTTTTTTCATAGGTATCTTTTTAAATAATTTTTTTTTAACTTTTCTGCTCTTTTTTTGTATGTTCGAAAATTCGAACATAATTTCGAATTTTCGAAATACATTTATTTATACAATTTTAAACTTTTTATGCAAATTCCTGCTCAAACTGTTATACAATATTAATATTTTAAAGCAATTTTCGAAATTTCTAACATCAAATCGAATAAAAAAAAAATTTCATTTTACTAAGAAAAAGAAAAATACTCACCGAAAAGTTAGTGTCAATTGTGCATATACACGATACCCTTGTATGGCCTTTGGATCCACATAAACAATGCCGCGCAATATCGATGGACTGCTGCCAGATAGTGTTATTTCACGTGATGGCAAATATAGTGTTAAAACACAATTCGGTGATGTTTTCTTGTACACACGTTGAGTACCATATTCATCTCTTTGTGCAGGCCTAGAAGATAGTGATCTTTTAAGTAAGATTTTAAAATAGAAGTGAATATTTAGAAAGTTTTATATTCCTTTACTAACTGACAATTCAATTAGACTCGAGAAGACAGATATAAAATTTTAAATATGTGCGAGAAAATAAATATGCCGAGTTAAATATGTTTTGACGTAAGTAGTTACGAAACAACGTATTTAGTTGTGAGGTTAAATATGTTATGACGTAACGAAATGGCAAACAGTGAAGTTTTTTATGAAAATCCATTTTTAATAAATTGTATCTTTACTTCCATATTAACACTGTAAACAATTTCAGCTATGTTCGAAAATTCGAAGTTAATTTCGAAACTTCAAAACAAGTTTATATATATAATTTTAACCTTTTTAGACAAATTATGGGTGTAGTTAAAGTAAATACTAGTGTTTTAAGGGAATTATGGCTTTTTCGAACTAATAAAATTAATGTGAAATTCAGTGCCTAAAACAGTACAATGAATATGTATTATAATTTCCTTTTTTTTTGCTGTATTATATTGTAATAAAATTTTTTTTAAATTTTGTGATGCGTTAAAGTTTAAAAACAATTTAAAAATATTTCAGGAATTTCACTTATTGTTTCATAAATGCTTAGCTTTAAACAGATATACATATATCTCAATCAAGCAACTATCTGTTAAGCAATTTCCTTCATATATTCCATTCAGTTAATTTCAATTATACCTTTCGACAAACTCATTTATATCACCCTTTATCAAGTCCAGCAATAATATTTCACTTTGAAAACTGACACACGAAGAACGTGGCAAATGAGCACTTGGCAAACTCAAATAATCCTGCTCCTCACTTGAGCTGCTACCAACAACGGCCAGGTGACTAAGTTTCGAATGGCTATTGCTTTTGGAAATGCTGTTTTTATAATTACTACTGCCGCTGCTGCTATTGCCACTTATAGTTAAATGGCATGTGGCACTTGTTAGGGCTGCAGTTGAAGCATGTGGTGTCTGAGGAGAATGCTGTTGTGAGTTATTGCCACTGCCACTGTTATGATGGTGCCGAGGTATGTTCAGCATGTCCAGAAAATGTGATAATCTTTTGCCTCTGTGTGGATGATTTTTTGGAAAAATTTCACAGATTTAAAATGAATTTTAAACATATTTTTTATTTTCATTTTGTACACCAATAACTTGGCTTGATCATGCTTCTCGCATTTCGTATTTAGTTGGAGGTTATTTGCGAGTGGGTAGCTTGTATATTATTTTGATACGCAAAATTTAAAATTAATTTATATGTACTTGTCTCGTTCTGTGAGTTTTCAAGTTCGAAAAAGTGTATGTAGTTGTATTTTATTTAAAATCACTTTTCCTTTATTTCATTTAATACAAGAGTATTTATTTACACACATAGAATCGTTATTTGTATGTATTGGAAGGACTTGTTTTTTTTCGTCCACGAAATTTCCTATAGCAATTTAAAAAAAATCTTATACTTTACATGTACGAAAAACAAATTATCAAGATTTCGTTAAGTAGGTGCTGTTGGCTGAATTAGTAGAACACGAGACTATGAAGCGGAGGGTCGTGAGTTCGAGCCCGCGCTAAGTCATGAAATATTGTGTTGAATTCTTCTGATCAGCATTAGTGCGTGGTTGTGTTAGTTGTTGCCAGCCTGTTTCACTGGTCACTGAACATAATTGGCAGCGACTGACACTATCATGTACTAAAAAGCAGAGTAACAGCACCCACCTTCGTCGGACCTATAGTAAAAATTAGCCGGCGAAGTAAAAAAAGGTTGAAATAGCTACAAAAAAACTGTCTATCGTCTCAGCAATGCATTGCATATGTAGGTGTCATCCCCTGAGTGCTGGTCCTACTCCTAAAAAAAAATTTCAAATCAACAATTTTCCTAATAAAATAAATGCGACAGGCAACTAGTTTTGCCCCCCATTATTTGAGTCTAACCATTTTTCATATTCTAAACTTGTATTTTTTAGAAAGTTTTAAATTTTAGCGAGTCATTACAAAATTATAATTATTTTTTTTTTTTGGCTGTCGTCTAAATTGTTTTCCTATGATTTAAAAATAGTTTTAGAAAAAAAATAAATAAAATAAAAAATATAAAAAATTTATGATGCCGTGTAGCCCTGTGTAAAGTCTCACTAAAAACTTTTAAGCTAAAGCAGCTGCAAATTATATTTTATTATATAGGCATGGTCCGGCCCCCGTTTATAATATTATTGGAAGCCTTATGAGTGTGTGAATTTTTAATAAAACCGGCTAAGGGAATTATTATTTATAACTACGACACACACACACATTTTTTTGTGGTACACTTCTAGGTATCTTATCGATCACCAATACTGACGGAGTAAATATAATTTGAAAGGCATTTTTGTGTACTAATGTAACATATTTAATTTGAAAGATATTATAGTGATAGACATATCATAACAAAACGAACACCGGTGACCGAATACAGCTGATGTTGTTGGATTGAAATAGATTTGGAACTAAGATTATTCTTTAATCCAAAGATTTTTTTTTAAATTTACAGGCCATATTTATAAATATATTGGATTTATATAAAATTTGTTTTATAAATCTTTTAGAAATCAAAATTTAATTTTCTTTTTAATAAGACAGTAGAGCTTCTTTTATTTCCTAAGAGGAGCGTTTATGCTATAAACTCAGCTAATTTAGCCAAAGTGTGTCATGTTGTGTGTTTTTAACAGGCGACAAAATAATAATGCGATTTTTTAAACGTTTAATAATTTCTTGTTAATCTGAGCTTCCATTTGTTTTTGTCGTTGTGTACGTGTGTGTGTTAAATAGCAATTCATACGCTTTTTACCCAAAAATACTGCACTAATAAAATAAATTTACATATACGCTATTTTATTTGGCATGTGCTCGTATACTCGTACGCATGTTGTAATTTGAATATAAATGTAAACATGAAATCATGAACAAACATGCATGTTTTTCCAATTGTTAAACATGTAAAGATGGTGTAATGCAATAAAAGTGTTTTCGACATAAATACTTGTACAGTATAATCTTGGAACACAATAATAAATAAAATACAGATTTATAAAAATATTGTTTAATAAAATTATACTTTAAAGAAACGATAACAAGAGGAGAGAGATGAAGATATGTAAATGTAAATATTTATTTATGATTTATAAAACAAAAAATAATGCTTATTTACGTACATAAATCGAAATATATAAAATGTATACATGACTGCAGCGGCCTTTGAAAACTGCATTTTGATAGGTTTCTGGGAAGAAAATCTTCCCCTGGTCAATGTCTATCCTAAGCTGTTCTTTTGTGTTCAAATAATTTCATTTTCAGTAAAATAACTCAATTGCAATATTTCTTAAAGTTAATATAAATATTGATTTTCCCCCAATATCATCTTTAGAATGAATATATTTAGAATTCCCTTCATAATATGTTTAATTTTAATTTGTTCAAGACACACACACATACAAATACTAGTGCACAATTTCTATTTTTATCATGCAATTAAAATCTCTATTTCAATTTGTATTGTTTTAGTCATGTTATGCATATTTTTTGTTAGTTTAAAATTACAAACCAGAAATTAGTACTGCAATTATCTTATCTGCCAGCAAATATTTTAATTAAAGTCTATTTTTATTATGCAGTACTTAGAATTTTAACAACATTTACATTTAAACAAAAACACACACTCACATATTTGAATTTCTAAAAAGTTCCTAAACATATTTTCGAATATAAATACATAAAAAATGGTATAGGGTATACTTTTGTTTGTTATGACATGTGTAATTTCCCCAATATTAATATAAGACTCCATAATGCGATATCCGTCTGTGTGTACGTGAAATCGGTTTTCCGAAGATTCGGAGAAAAGCTATAAATTTCGGTATTGGAAATAATTCTAAAGAGATCTCTATTGAAAAATCAGCCAAATCCAAAATATGCCTTCAGAGCTGGGATATTTAAGCTTATTTTTGGTATATATGTTTTTTTTTTTTTTTTTTGTTAATCATGCTCCATTTAGAATAAAATTTGTTTTAAAAATAAAAAACTAAAATGAAAACTCGATTCCAGGGTTCGAAAATTAATTTTTTTGGGGATATAAAAGTAACCAAATAAATTTGTATTTTCAATTTGGTAATTAAACCTATTTTATATTTTGGGAAGAATTAAATTAGTATTAAATATGAAAAAAAAATAAATCTATTCCAGGGTTGGGCAATCGAATTTGTTAAAGGTTATCAGTATTAATTTTGTGTTTTTTTTTGTGAATTACATCTACTTTGTGCTTTAGAAAGAAAAAAAATTGGTGTGTAAAAAAAAAGCATAAAAACGATTCCAGAGTTGGATACGTAAAAGTGTTTTTTTTTGTAAATAAAAGTAACCATTTAAACAAATTGTTCTTTTGGGGTTAAAGTAAATGTATTTGATAACAAAAAAAATAAAATTAAATCAAATTATAGGTTCCAGAGTTGGATAGGTGAAACCGATTTTTTTTGTTCACTTTTTTATCTTGGACCAGCACTCAGGGGATGACCCCTACATATGCAATGCATTACGCCGGAACTGAAAACGAGGGGATAGTATTGAGGGGACAGATGAGGAAAGATGAGAAGATAGATTTTTTTTTTTGTAGCTATTGCAACCTTTTTATTTCTCCGGCTAATTTTTTGCTACAGGGCCGGCGAAGGAGGGTGCTGCTGTTACTCCGCTCTTTTAATACATGATCGCGTCAGTTATTGCCAATTTTATTCAGTGACCAGTGGCTATGCCTTTATCACTGAAACAGGTTGACAACAACTAACACAACCACGCACTAATGCTGATCAGAAGAACTCAACACAATATTTCATGACTCAGCGTGGGGTTGAACTCAGGCCCTTCCGCTTCATAGTCTTGTGTTCTACTACTTCAGCCAACAGCATGCATTTAAAACAAGTTTTTATTTTTCTTGTTAAAATAAATATATATGATATTTTTCGTAATCAATTCATAGAAAGTAGAAATCAGAAAAGTAAAAAAAAACAGCTCCAGAACTGGGAAATTGATATATTAAAATAACTGTTGGCTGCATTAATAGAACACGAGACTATGAGGCGGAGGGTCCTGAGTTCAACCCTGCGCTGAGTCGTGAAATATTGTGTTGAATTCTTCTGATCAGCATTAGTGCATCGTTGTGTTAGTTGTTGCCAGCCTGTTTCAATGATTAAGGCATAGTCACTGGTCACTGAATAAAATTGGCCGCAACTGACACGATCATGTTCTAAAAAAGCAGAGTAACAGCAGCACCCTCCTTCATCAGTCCTGTAGCAAAAATTAGCCGGCGAAGTAAAAATTTTAAAATAGCTACAAAAAATTCTTTATTTCCTCATATTTCTTCATCTGTCCCCTCAATACTATCCCCTCCTTTTTAGTACCGGCGCAATGTACTGCATATGATGTGATGGTGCGAGATAAAAAAATTGAACCATTTCCATCAGAAAGTAAAAGAAAAAAAAATGAAAATAAAAATGGTTCTCCGTACTTCGATAAAAGGTATATGAGATGCGGCACAGCACGTTTCTTTGTTTTAAATAAAATTATAATTAATTTCATTTACAAATATATTCAATATGTCGTTAATAGTTTACCAACATCAGAAAAAATAATAAAAATATTATAATTTCCTTATTTATAAAAATCCATTAGCCCTTTACTGTTCCACAATCATTAAATTATTTTTATTTTTTTTTGTGTAAGCAAAATCAATTTGTTGCATTAATTTAAAAATGTATTAATAATGATATATGGAAGGGCTTAGGAAAAATTACACTCTGTCTATTTTTTTATTATTATTTCTCACCTTTTTTTATAAATTGCCTTATTAAAGTAGTCAATAACTGACCTTAAAAAAAATTGTATATTGATTTTATATCATTTCTCAAATTTAAGCAATACTTAGCAAGAGAGTCCTTCCTTTCCTTCATATCGCACATGGTTATTCAGACGCATTATTGAGAAGCATGTCATACTTCATACTTGTATTTCGTGTCATAAAGTAAAACTTTATTTAAAGCTTTCGAAGGCTAATGCTACTCATGTATTCTTGAATGTTGAAAAATTTATGTGTCTAAAACTGGGGTAACTATTAAAGTCTGTATACCCAGTGCACACAAGTGAGCGCTTGCATGTGTGTGTGTGTGTGCGAGCGTGTGTTTGAGTGTGTGTTAAACTTAATAAATTTACAAATAACCTAGTTAACCTCACAAAATGAAACTCTTCTTTATTTGTGGTAGAAATATAATAGACGAGTACGTGTATTAACCTATTGTGCGAGTATTTCTTCTTCTCTTGGCTGCTTGTGTGCGTTCGTCATTTCTTAGTTGGCTTTCCGAATTCTGGTGTGGAAGTACACTGCTGGCATATTTACCGGGGTAAATGTTTAAGTAGAATATACTAAGTATTTTTACACTGTCTTCACAGCACATTTGCTCTACTATAATTTATTTACATTCAAAGTAGATGTTTTCTATTTATTTTCTTGACGTTCTTCTTAAGTAAATTGCCATGTGTTATTTTTCGCAAAGATGTTTCACGTTAGTCAAAACAACTTCATGCATAAATTTATGGTAGCCTTTTAAAGATGATAACTATCATTAAGTAATGAAAATAAACTGGCAGTGTATTTGAAAGGAAACGTAAATAAAGCAGTGAAGCAGCGAACGTTCCATGTTTTTCTTTCTTCATCTTTATAATTTTTTTAATTTTACAAATAGTATGACCTTTAAGAAAATGTTTTTCCCACTTGCTACAAACTGTTCATTATGCTATTCTGCTTTGCTATGGGACACTAATTACAGGTACAGAAAAAAAAATACCCTCGAACATGAGATAGAAAACGAGGAGTAAAAAGGCACAAGAGAAATTATTAAAAGATTTTAACAATTTCATGGTAGAAAGGATTCTTTAAACAATGAAACGGGATAAATCAAAAGCATAAATAAAGCAAATAATTTTTCATAATTTTGTCATACTTATGCATAGTATAGCCTTACTTTAACTTCATTGTAATCAAAACAATAAGGACACTTTTAATACTCGTGCCGTATACTTGCGGAGTAACTCAGTCAGAATTATAACCTTGGGGTTTTAGCTAAAATACTAATAATCAACTCCTTTGCAAGGTGCCAGCCACCTACTTGTTTGTAATGTGAACTTTCTTCTAAAATAGCACTCTGTCTATTAACGTCATTTATCATGCGATACTTATAAATAAATTTTGCCCCTTTAAGGCTAGTGTCACGTCCAATAAAAGCATTACTAAATTAATAGCCTATTGCTCGTTCCAGACCATCAATCACACTACCCTATAAGCATTACATTTTGCTATTTGCTTAAGGCGACACAGAATGAGTAATTTATTAATTATTCAATTCAAAAATTTGTTTGTTACTGAAATGACTAATAATAGGGATATGGTGCCGACAACATAATATTCAATGTTTAGCACTGTCTACGAGAATTTCCTGTAGGCTGACCTGCATGATTTGCAAAGAACACGCAGATAATCATCAATATGATCATCCGTAAACACCTTCTTTGAACATTTAAACCATGTAAAATGTTACTACATCAGTAGCTTGATGTTCTGCATACGGGAAATCATAAAATAACAAGAAGGCTAGAAACCTACCACAGACCCACATGACCGCTTTACTGGTCTCTCCCAGTAGTCAAACAGAAAGCAACGGCAATTCAACTTCAATAGAGACTTTTATTGTATAAGTGTAATATCTTGATATAGTGTACCTTAAATATTAAAAAATGTTGTGATTTGCACTTAGAATTGCAAAAAAGTTGTTTTTTGTATATGTTCGAAATTTCGAACTTAATTTCGAATTTTCGAAATTTCGAAAAATTCAATTTCTAAGCCTAAATAATAATAAATTTTATGTATTAAGCTTAAATACAGTTAAGTTCAAAAGGTATATAAAGTTTTTGTGAAGTGGCACATCCTTAAACATTTTGATCAACTTCGAAAACAAAAAGTAAATGATACTTTTTAGTAAAAAATATTGTAAAATTTTATAATTTGCACTTAAAATTGCAAAAGAGTTATTTTTTGTTTATGTTCGAAATTTCGAACTTAATTTCGAATTTTCGAAATTGCGACAAATTCAATTTCTAAGTCTAAATAATAATAAATTTTATATATTAAGCTTAAATACAGTAAATTTTAAGAGGTTTATAAGGTTTTTGCTAAGTGGCACACTGGTCAACTTCGAAAACATAGTCAGTGATATTTTGTAGCAAAAAATATTGTAAAATTTCATAATTTGCACTTAAAAATTGCTAAAGAGTTATTTTTTGTATATGTTCGAAATTTCGAACTTAAGTTCGAATTTTCGAAATTTCGAAAAATTCAATTTCTAAGCCTAAATAATAATAAATTTTATGTATTAAGCTTAAATACGGTTAACTTCAACAGTTTTATAACGTTTTTGTGAAGTGGCACATCCTTAAATATTTTGGTCAACTTCGAAAACTGAGTAAGTGATATTTTTTAGTAAAAAATATTATAAAATTTCGTAATTTACACTTAGAATTGTAAAAAAGTTATATATTGTATATGTTCGAAATATCAAACTTAATTTCGAAATTTCGAAAAACTCAATTTCTAAGCCTAAACAGAGTTCATTGCTCCATATTACAAGTTTTTAGCTGTATTAGTGGTGACATAACTATGAAATTAACTCTTCTTTCATTTCCGAGGTGTCGCAGTGATTTAATAAAAAAATTACCACCTTATCCTTTTAGAAATGCATTGATTATAAACAGGTAAACCCATAAATGAATAAACATTCACTTTTGTATACACATGCATACATTAAATATGCTTAATTATTAGGTATTTTTGGATTTAAAATACATTACAAATATTGCTTAAGCCAGAATGCCAATTGAAAACATAAATTCTGAAATTTTCCTTACATATTCTACGAGCACTTTTCCTTCCATTGGCAGCAAATAAAATTTATTTTTAATGCAATCTGATTACTTTTAATATATTAATATATTCATACCTACAATTTCATATACCTCAAAAACATTAACCGTCTTTTTTTTTATTCAAGTAGATTTACATTTTATTTACATGATTGTATGCTTGTATTCATTTATACACAAAAAAAAAAAATTATTATATATGTACATATTTACAAAGGCTTAAAGAAAAATTTATTATCTTTCTGTTTAACTTACCTGTCGTGTTGGTTGTGTAACTGTTGCTGTTGGTTTTGTTCACATTTTGGTGATTGTTCTTTTGCTGTTTTGTCGACTTTGAGTTGAAGATTTTTATCTTCAGCTACATTTTCTATACACTTTTCTTTTGCCATTTCACATTCTGATATCCTATCCTTGTCTTTACCTTTGTCAACAATTTTATCCTTATTTTCTGTCATTATTAAAGTTTCCCTCCTGCAAGGATCTGATATGAAGGTCCTTTTTCTTGTTGTCTTGGCAATATGCAATTAACTTGGGAAATGTTTACTTTAGGAACTTTTATTTCATAAATACACTGTCTATAAAAAACTAAAATATTTATGAATTTTTTTTTATATTAATCAAAAATATTTGCTAAAATATTAAAATCGATTCAAGTGTAATTAAAAAATTTCCCTTAACAATATTTCAAAGGTATTTCAAATATATGTTATGGTAAGCAAGCGTTTAGGGTTTTGAAGAGATTTAATTGTCCGTAATACAATATTTTTGTGGCAATAAACTGTAGAGAAATCCTTTCACAGAAATCTAGAAGACCCTTAGCTTGTGATGCGTAAGTAATGAAAATATTTTGTACAGTTTTTCTGCACTCTTGCCATAGCAGAAAAGTAGAATTTTGTTGTGCGCATTTATTTAATTAAAATTGAGGCTCACGTTAAAAAAATCTTGAAACAATTTAGCAACCAAATATTTTTCAACTTATTTTTTTAATTTTTTTTTATAAAATATTACACTTTAATAGCGTCCGCTAGTATCACGCTCATCTGTTTATATTAATTAGGACATATGATTATATTTTTGGCCTTGAAGGCTTTGTATTACTATGAATAAATAAATAAATAAATAAAATATATATGATTCAAAGTATTATAATGATCCCATGTATTCCAAGTGAATACTGCAAGTACATATTATAGTAGATACAAGTAGATATTACAGATGCTGTTGCCCCTTTAATTTATTTTATTGGGCTCGAAGATACTTACTGAACAGAATTGTAGGAGACTAGCTGATAAACGCACTTTAATAAATGATATGGTTCGACCTATAGCTGGTTTAATGCTTGCATTAAAGAAAACGTAACGTACGTCACAGATATAGATTAGTTGATAAACGTATGGTTCTTAGCTATAAAAAGGGTCCAAAAGCAGTTTTAATTAATACATTAAAGAAAATGCAATGTGCGTTAGGTAGCGTGCGTCACAAAAAAAGTTACTTGATAAACGCTTTGTCCTTAGTCATATGAAGGAGCTATAACTGATTTCATTAATGAATTAAAGAAAATATAACGTATGTGACGTAGCGTGCGTCACAAGAAAATTAGTTGATAAACACATTTTTATTAAAGATATGAATCGCTAGCCTATAGCCAGTTTGATTAATGTTTTTAAAAATGTGACGAGCGTGACATAGCGTGCATCACAAAGAGATTAGTTGATAGACACATAGGCGTTAGTCATACCAAGAAACTAATAACTGATTTAGTAAATGAATTAGAAAATATGTCACGTGCGTTACGTAACATACGTCACAAAGAGATTAGCTGACAAATGCATACTCGTTAGTAATACGATAAAACTAATAACTGATTTAATGATTGAATTAGAAAATATGTCACGTGCGTTACGTAGCGTATGTCACAAAGATTACATAACTAGCTCCTAGTCATACCACGGAAGCAATAGCTGATTTAATTAATGAATTGAAGAGACTGCAACGAGCATTACGTAGCGTGCGTCACAAAAAGAGATAACCTGATAAAGGCATCCTTTTCAGTTACACGAAATTATCATTGATTTGATTAATAAGTTCCAAAAGTTGTCGCGTGCGCTAGTTGATAAATGGATTGTCCTCAACGTTATAAAGGGACCCATGACTATTTTGATTAATTAATTGAAGAAAATGTAACGTGCGTTATGTATAGTGCGTCACAAACAGTTAACGGCTTTCTTTGCAAACCCCATTATATTTTTTACAACTTCATTTTATGCTTTTTATTAAGCAAAATTTGCTGAAAACATGTAAAATCTCACTCCAACTTTTAAAGTTAATTTAATTTTTTTTTTTGGCCAGTGGATTTACTTAAGAGGAATATAGCGAAACTGTCACCACTACAGAGCACAAGCAAGTATTTGCTTTAATGAGTTACGCCTCTGCTGTGTCTTGCGTTTAGGGAAGTCCAAGGTACTGCAAAGGACCTTTAAACGATTTTATTTCTGTGGTACTTAAATGCGACGTTATTTTCTTATCTTTTAAGGATTTTTTATGAAACAAAAAGTAACAGGAAAATAGAAAGCAATTCAACAACGAATTGAATGATAAATCAGTAGTGAAGTGTATTTATTTAAATATTTATGATTACAAAAATAAAGGGCAGATAGAAATCTGTGTTAATTAAGTTTGATACAAAAGAACACAGGTGGTGTCCTATTTTCCACTAACCTTGACACGACGCTGGTAATAAATTAAGAACAAAAAAGTTAATTAGAACGACCAACAGCCCTTCGAAGCTTAATTTAGTGAGAATTTCTGTTACTCAGTTAAATCCATTGGAGTATTACAAAAATTAGTCGTTAAAAATTTATGTTTCTTAGAGAAAAGGAATGGGAGAGCACTTCATTAGCTGGTAACTAAATGTTCAATAAAATTTATAAGTTCTTTCTCTTTGATTTATTATATTCTTAGCAAATGTAAAATATCCTGCTGACGTCAAAATGAAGCCTTGGAAAAATCCAAAATGTAGTCTATGATTGTTTTATTAAGATTATCTTATATCACATCTAGTTTAAGTGACATTAAGAAAATTTGTTATCAAAAAGATGTGCCAAACATTACATATTCTCAATTGGTCCTATTTTCGGTCAAGAGGGAAAGTAAGTTCCCCTAAGAAGCAGTAAACCAACCTCTAAAAAACAATATCATTTTTAAAGTTTTTTTTTTTTGGAATTTTGTTAAGCAAATGATATATTTTTATATTAAACAATATCCAACCCGTTAAACTTGGAGCCATAAAATCAAAAAAGATAATTTTTGGACACCGCCCCCTTTAGTGGGCGTTATTATATGCAAAAATAGTGTACAAATTTAACAAATTGTTTTACTTAAGCCTACATTCCTTAAAAATAAAATTTTTAAGCTTTAATGATGAAGCTGAGACGTAGCCTGATACTAATCTGCCCTACCCCTCCTCCCCCCTAAATGACCCTATCAAAAAAAAAATTTTTTTTTTTAATTTTATATTTAATTATTCCAAACATTTATTTTTAGAGTTTTATGACAGAAGTGAAATGTCTCCCCCCACAGCCCTTGCCAGAGCGACCCCGCCAAAATACACTTTTTAATGCCCTCCAAAAAGAATTGGACCCCATAAAGTATACATATTCTTGATCAGTGATGAATTCTGAGGCGATCTAGCAATGCCCATACTTTCGTGTGTGTCTATTTTTGGACCCCGCCCCCTTTGGTGGGCGTTGGCGTACAATATTATAAGCAAAAATAGTGTAAATATTGAACAATTTTTATTCCTTAAGAAGCTGAGGTGTTCTCTGATCTTGCAGAGGTGAAACGTCTCCCCCACCGGCCCTTCACGGAATGACTCTGTCCAAACAGAGATCTAAAATTGGTTACAGAGATGTCTTAAAGGAACTCTGTCGCGCCAAGTTAAACATTTTAAATTTACTTTCCAAATATTTGGAGGGTATTTAAGACTCGACCCGGTCGTATGGAACGTTTTTACTTGTTTATATTCTACTCTTTCCCCTTCAAAATAGTTCTTCTCAGGTATAATACAGTTGAAGCAGTATTTTTTTCTTTTATTTGAAGTAAGCATTCCTCATTAAACCAGCCCGACAAATACTTTTATTCAATCATGCACTAGTGCATGTCAGAAAAATTCGATATCATATTCAAGAGTGAGTGTGAAGTCGAACCAGGTATCTTAGGCATAGCGATGCATCATATTATAAGTGTTAACTACATCAACAGTAGCTTCAAAAATTTGAACAGACCTCGTACATTCATATGTGTATACAAAAACTCTTTCAATACCATAACGTATCCAAGTATAAGATAACAAGGAAATATTTTTACAAAAAATGTCATGCGAACAGTAGGTTCTCTCACCTGCATTCACTCCTTCATTCCTGTATGGTGTCATATACAAAAGTGAAACAAAATGTTTTCCATTATTTTTTATTAAACAAAAAACAAAAAAAAAAAAAAAACAAAGAAAAAAAGAAAGAAAAAAAATTGGAATTTCATATAACTTTATGAGGCCACAAAAATAATTTTTGTTCGTTTTGCGGTTGTGAACTCTCTTGGGGGTACAACTTACGGTGCTGATGTCGATATCGATTATATTGTATACACACATAAAAGTCACCGGTTTCTTTATAAGTATGTATGTCCTTAACTCACACAGACACACATACAAACACATTCATTTCATTGCGAGAAAGTAAAGATCTTGTATTGTTTATTTTACTTGTAATAAATAAATCATTCATACACGTGTTTGAGAAGTTTCTATTATTCACATGCTTTTTGAATCATAACAATGAAGTATTTGTTTTTTGTTTCTATGCCTGTATTTATTATTAAATGATATTGCCTTGAGAATTCCTGACTTAATAAATGTTTACAGATTCTTTAACATACGAGTACATGTGGTATTTTATTTTTATTATATTTCTATTTTGCTGAAGTCTTCTTACGCTCTACATAACAAATGGATAAGAAAAGTTTTTTATAATACAGTCGCTTTCCGCTTAGGTTTTGTATTATGATTTTACAATAATATATATATTTTTTAAAATTTAAAATGCCAAATAAATGTATATTTCCGGTCTTAAAAGTGTGTAATTATTCTACTTTAATTGGCAAGTGGCTGATGTTGGCTGAAGTAGTAGAACACGAAACTATGAAGCGAAGGGTCCTAAGTTCGAGTCCCAGCTGAGTCATGAAATATTGTGTTGAATTCTTCTGATCAGCATTAGTGCGTGGTTGTGTTAGTTGTTACCAGCCTGTTTCAATGATGAAGGCATAGTCACTCGTCACTGAACATAATTGGCAACGACTGACACTATCATGTACTAAAAAGCAGAGTAACAGCGGCACCCTCCTTCGTCAGTCCTGTAGCAAAAATTAGCCGGCGAAGTAAAAGGTCGAAATAGCTAAAAAAAAACTGTCTATCTTCTCATCTTTCCTCATCTGTCCCCTTAATACTATCCCCTCGTTTTCAGTTCCAGCGCAATGCATTGCACATGAGTGCTGGTCCTACTCTTCAAAAAAAAAAAAAAAAAAAAAATTACAATAAAAAACTTTAAATATTATATTGTTTTTTAAAGGTTGGTTTAGTTTTTCTTAGGGGAAATTTTTTCCCTCTTGACCGATTTAGCCCATTTACGAACTTGACCTGTGCTACACTTCAGGATATATATATACCAAATTTCAAGAGTCTGGCTCTTTTCGTTTGGACTGAATCGTAATTTCCACAGACGGACGGACGGATATGGTTAGATCGTCTTAGGCTTCATCACTGATCACTTCACTTTATGGGGTCTCAAATGGATATTTCGCTGCGTTACATACGGAATGACAAAGTGAATATAACCTTCAATTCTCTTTTCTGATTTATAGCTTATTTTATAAGACTCCAACGAATTAAAAAAACCTTTTTTTAGTTAGTCTGAATAAATTTAACAATTAACATAACCACAAAAATCGTCATTACAAGAGAATTGTTTTTGTTTTTTTTTTAACCACAAACTACTTGTATTTGTAGTTGTTTATAAAAATATATTTCTATACAAAAACGTGCAAAAAAATCTGTACTTTATTCTGTGTGTGTTCTTGGACAAATTTTTGTATTTTAAACCACCATGTCAAGGAAATACTCATAAAAGCAATAAAAGCTTTCTTTTTATATAGACCATTATTTCATTCGAAATATATTAAACCTAAGATTAAAATTATAATGTATCAGTCCCTTAGTAGACCTATAATAACATATGGTTGCCCAATTTGGATCAATATATCGCCTTCATACATGGAAAAGATAAGAGTCTTTGAAAGAAAATGTTTAAGAAAAATCCACAAAGCGAATATCTAAAATACATATCTAATAAGACATTGTATAATAATGCTAATATAATTAGAATAGATAATTTTATAATAAACCTAATCAGAAATAATATATTAAGGTGTAGCCAATG
Source organism: Linnaemya tessellans (assembly GCA_951800035.1). Taxonomy (NCBI): domain Eukaryota; kingdom Metazoa; phylum Arthropoda; class Insecta; order Diptera; family Tachinidae; genus Linnaemya; species Linnaemya tessellans. Next base: position 97,166,066 of record OX637536.1, on the reverse strand, counting down.
TATAGAAAATAATACTAAATGGCCCCTTATTACACAAATAATGAATATATTATGGATTGAATATAAAAGAGATTTGTTCCCTTGATAACAAAAAAATAATTCAAAACGAAAATGGCATACCGGTCTTTTACCATGACCACACAGACGTGCCAATACAAAAGCAGTAAACTGTAATTCAGAAAATTTGAATATGAGGTGTAACACTAGCATATCAATCGGAGATTTAAGATTTTTTTAGAATAAACTCATAATTTCCCATATTAAATTGAATTAAGATTCTATAGGCTAATTGTTCGAAATTTTTAATTTAAATCTCATCTGATCTTTAGTCTGAATAATAATTCTTAGTTTAATAATCAAATTATTTAAATTTTTTCTATAAAAAAGTTACGCAAAATACAGAAATAGTCTTTATAAAAAAGAGCAATAATAATAAAAAAGAGCAAAAATAATAAAATAAAAATTATTTATATTAAATTGAATTAAGATTCTCTAGGCTAATTGTTCGAAATTTTTAATTTAAATCTCAGAAAGACATGATAAATATTCCAAGGCACAAAGGCAAGTCAACATCAGTTTTTGTTATTCAACTTACACAGCAGAGCAGAACAGCTGTTTTCGAAAGCCGCAACCCTTTCATCAGCAGTGCTCATGTGTATTGTGTTGGTCACCACTTATTAGGTGGCTTAGTTGAATGCGATAACAGTTCCTATTTACAAAAATTTTATTGTGAAAAAGAATACGAGAACTGTATCAACCTGATGTTAACATGTTATTGTTATAATACCCGTGTTACCGTTTGCTTATTTTTCTTCATGTCCCATTTTTCTGAATTTTGTGTTCCATCAAACTTTTTTGGTAATGTCCCTTTTTTTTAACGCTTGACACAAGCCTTTCTTTACCCACTCCTTAATATATAGGCAATGTTTTTAAACTAATTTTCTTTGCAAAAAACTGGTGATATATATATTTATTTATTGTAAATAAAATAAAAAATTATAAACAAATTTGTAAAAACCAAATTATTATTCACCCCTATTATGAATGGCGACGTCGACGTCACATCAACTCGATGGTAAAAAATTATCACTTGTCCACTAGTTGTGGATAACAATTAATTACTCTTGACAATTCCTTCGCATTCTCTAGGGCATATAATATCGATAGAACATGTCAATAGTAGTCAGCTGCTGTCGAAAAAGAGTGGACAAGCCACAATTTTTTGCTGTCGTCTTGATACGGCGTCGATGTCGTCATTCATAATAGGGGCGATTATATAAATAATACTTGAGTGCTCGATTATGGGGACATTGTAAAGGGTGTTTTTATAAGAGCTTGCTGATTTGAAATTTAAATAAAACAAACACATGCCAAAATATGAAATGGCCAAAAAAAATTATTTATTTGGTAGATAATTTCTTGTCATTTAACATTTAAATATAATTTCGGGCATATGGCCACCACGACTATTTTGCGCAAAGGTCATTCTGGAGGTCCAATTTTCGACCACCTTTTCAAGCATTTGAGAGCGTATTTCAGCAATGACACATTGAATACTGGTTTCCAAAGCGTCAATCGTTCGTTGCTGGTTTATCCACGTAAACCAATGATTTCAGGTATCCCCACAAAAAATAATCGAGTGGCGTCAAATCACATGAACGCGGAGGCCAATTCACCGGTCCATTTCTCGAAATAATGTTGTCGTTGAAATATTCATTCAATAAGTCCATTGTTTCGCCCGCAGTATGACAAGTGGCACGCATCATCCTGTTGAAACCACATTTCGTTTACATCCATATCTTGAAGTTTTGGCACCAAAAATTCATTGATCATGATTCTGTATCGATTTCCATTCACGGTAACGCGTCGGTCGTCCTTCCTCATTTTTAAAGAAATACGTACCGAAGATTCCACCAGGCCATAGACCGCACCAAACAGTACATTTATCGCGGGATGCATTGGTAATTCTTGAACGGCGTGTGGATTATCTTTGCTCCAAATACGGCAATTTTGCTTGTTGACATATCCATTCAACCAAAAATGCGCCTCATCACTGAAGAGAATTTTGCGGTAACAAAGCGGATAAACATTTTTAATTGAACACTTTTTTTGAAAATAAATTTCCACGATTTGGAAGCGTTGTTCTGGAGTTAACCTGTTCATGATGATTTGCCAAACAATACTGAGTCGAGACGTCACTTTAAACTGTCAAAACAGCTGTCAGGCAACAGAGTGATTCGTATAAAAAAAAAATCAATGAGTGTTCGAACTCACGGGCGATGTGTTAACACCTTTTTGTTTATTTATTTTATATTAAATCCACAAAAAACAAAGAGAATGCAAAGCAACAGACAAATGTACATACATACATTGTTATGTTTGTACATAAGCTACATACGTTGCTGTCTTGCTATCTCATTTTTATATATGTACGTATAACCACGTCACTATTCTCTTTGCTATGCATAAGACAAAACCGAAGATCAACATAAAACACTTTTTTAATATTACTCCAAATTAATACTCCGAATTAAAACACTTAAATCTCCGCTCACCGATATCGGATCGCCTTAATTTTTGGCCTAAACTCTTCGTCGAAACCCGCACTAGCGTTTTAATCCAAAAATTAATAAAATCGGCTATGAATTTCCGGAAAAAATCGCGTGGGAAAATTATATGAAAATCGCCCAATAATCACTTTCAATACCGACTGCCAAGCAACAACAACAAACAAACAAACTCTTACACTTACACTTGCGTATGTATTGAAACTGATAGTTTACTGCCCTAGAGGCGCGCGTATAGATGTTAACACATCAAAAAACTTCATAAAAAAACACCCTTTATATAGAAATTGTTATGGCTAACTAGTGTTTATAATAGTTTATAAGTGTAAATATTGTAAATAAATAAACGAAAAAAATATCTAGCTTGGAAACTGCATTGTCAAGGTTTACAGTACAAAGAGTTACCCTCGTATAATATAGCAAAAAAAAACCCCTAATCGATTTATTAGCATCAAATTTGTTTGATTTGCAGGTCACTGATAAATCCATACAGAAATAATATTTTTTAAAATTTTTATCCCTTTCACTTCTTTGTCCTTCGAAGGCATACACGAGTGCATATTTCAATTCGAGTTATCGCATTAGCAGCCAGATAGATTAAAGCTGACTACTTAAATGGATAATATTTATTACGAATTTTTTTGAATTAGATAAGAATGTATTAAATTCATATATTCGTGATTTTATATTTTAAAAAATTGTTTGTGTGATTGTGTAAATTTTTATTATATGAAAAATTTATTTCTTTCTTAGCTTTTAGTATATGATAATTAATATTTTTTTTTTGTTTAATAAATTTACTTTCATACTGTTAATGTTATTTTTACTATTTCTATTAATATTTCAGTTTTATTTTATATATCTATTTGTTTTAGTTCAGCTTTTATTGAAACAATACGATTTGCTTCTTTGTAAACATTTTATTTTTTCAAATGACCATTTTCGTGGGTTTTTTTTTTTTGTTTATTTTCACGTCGGTGTTTTCTTTTTGCCAAGCATTTTGTTATAAATGATTTTAAAAAATATGTATTTACGTTTTTTATTATTATTAATTTTTATCGGTTTTAATTTTAATACCATCAAGCTTTAAAAGAATTTATTTAATGCTTTAATTACTTTTTTCTTCTTCTTATTATTTTAAAATGTTTGTTAACCCACTAATTGTATTATATATTAATCATATACTATATAGATATATGTATGTGTGTGTGTATATTCTTTTTTCACTTATTTAACGTTTTTGTGTCTTTATAAGATCCAATTTTAAACCGTCGGAAGTTAAACTGCTACTAAAGTTTACTTCTTTCGAACACTTTCTATTTATACACCAATAACAAAGAGAGTTTTCAAACGAAATCAACAGTTGTAGTTGTTGCAATATATCCGTGTGCAGTTGTTGCTTCAATGTCCTTCCAAGTGCACAACCACACAATCATAAAGATTATTTCCTTGAATTGCCGCTGTTATAATCAGCTGTTTATGGATAAAATACTTGGGAGCAATAGTATAACATGTAATTTGCTTACAAAGAGAAAAAGAGAAAGAGAGAGAGAGAGACAGAGTTTATTTGCTCTCTACACATAAGATTTATAACAGTTACCGTTATCTTAAGGAAATAAGCAAATTTTATTTGTCTGTTATTATTCCATAAAACTCTGTAACTAAAAATTTCGCATAAAAATTGTTTCCTTTGGAAATTTATGCATGCGAGGTCTATTCCAAAAATAAAAACAATTTTCTATTGTAGCTGTTCATATGAAATTATTTTTGCTACATTCACGGATGTGATAAATTTTCTCAAGAAAGTAAACATCAATTTTTATTATTCAACGTATAAGGAATAGTAGAACAGCGGTTTTGGAAAGCCACTACACTTTCATCATCAGTACTCACGTGTATTTTTGATTATTACAACTTTTTTTTTTAAATATACTTATTCATCAATTTCTAATTTGTCTGCACGAAAAGCGTCCCTCTCTGAAATACACTTGCTTCAGTATGTTTTTTTTTGTCATTTAGGCAGTTCTGATATGCAATTTTTTTATATGTCCTTTAACTCTCTGCCATTTGATTTTTATCTCAACAATCGTGCGAACAAAGCGCATCCCTTTGAGCAATCTTGGTAAACAAAAAAACTTGGAACGGTACCAAATCTGGCTGAAGTATAATTACGATGCAGTTTTTGATCAAAACGTTAAAGTTTTTTTTTTTTTAATTCAGTGATTTTGCAGCAAAAAGTTAGTTTTTTCGTCAGCCCTGTAGAACTAAATTAGCTGGGGATTCGATATGTTTTAAAAAAAATTTAAATTAATGTTATAACAGACCTCGTATAATATATTTTTGTAGTAAAAAAAATAATTTTTGATCATTTCCGTCTATATAGTTCCACGGGGCTTTAAACTATTAGCTTCTATAAAAATCTACGAGGATGGTTCAATAAGTCGGTGACTTTTTGGAAGAAAAGGTTGAAATAACTACAAAAAAGTCTCAATATTTATCTGATCTTTACTCATCTGTCTTCTCAATACTATCCACTTGTTTCTACATCCAATGCAATGCAGTGCTTGTCAGGTCATCTCCTGAGTGCTAGTCCCGATTTAAAACAGACAAAAAAAATAAATAAAATAGAATTAAAATCGGGGAAAAAAATATAAGTAGCAACTTTTTTAATAGTAATTCGGCGATGCTTCACAACGATTTCTTCAATTTTTCATTGTCATTTTAACATCTTCTCGATTTTCATTAAAATGCTTGTGCTACTTGTAATAATTTTTCTGACTTATTTCAAGAGCTTTGGAGCACTCACTTCTATAGCCCGAGATATTTGAAAATTTACCAAAATTTTTGAACAGACCTCGTATGCCAAAATTCATTTTGATATCTACTTCGCAATGGCAACTATTAATTTTTATCCACTTAAAATTGCAAAAGGACAAGCATGACGAGCCATGCTGTGGTCGTGTTTTTATTGAAATAGAAGCTAAGCAAAATATCAGGAATTCTCATATGCGTATGAGTGATATCATTTTATTAATTCAAATATAAAGTATACGCCTAGATGTACAGCGTCCATTGGGAAGTGAATGGATTGATGAGGATTGTTTATTGATTATACACACGCTTAAAAAATATAGCGACTGTAAAAAATTTTAAAATTACTGAAAAACGCAAAAGTGACATCACTGATTGTTTTTTTTACAAATACAAATCTTTTAATATTGATTTTAAAAATAATTGAATTATTAAGCAATGGGCTCAGTTTTTTATTAAAAATTATTTTATATCCAATTTTTCGTCACATTTTATATTCCAAAGAAATTGTGCGTTTTTATAAAACTCAGCGAAACTATCATTTGCAGCCAAAAGAATTCATAATTCCTAAAAAAGAATTTAAAATCCCAAAATTGGATCGCACTTAATTAACTTTTTTTTATTTTTTAAATATTACTATTAACTTTTTCGACTTATATTTTGATAATTTATTTTATATTTTTTTATATTTTGATAATTTATTTAATTTTTTTTTATATTTTTTATATAAAATTGTTAAATTTTTATTTTATTATTCAATATTTCGTTAACAATTCGTTAACAGCATCAGGAATAGGTAATTTTAATTGTTAAAGAAATATTGAATAATAAAATAAAATTGTAATAATTTTATATGAAAAAGCGAACTCGAGCTTAATAAATACGGAAATAATGACTTAAGACTAAATATTTTTTTATAAAAAATTATTTTATAGCCGATATTTTGTCACACTTTAACTTTTTTATATTCCCAAGAAATTGTGTATTTTTATAAAAATGTAGGTGGTGAATTTTAGGCACAAATAAATTCAAAACTCTAATTTGCAAGAACAAAAATTTCATGATTTTTAAAAGAATTTTATAATTCCAAAATGACATTTTTTAATATTCGATATTGTTTGAAGAAAAATTTAAATTAATGTTATAACAGACCTCGTATAATTTTTTTTTGTAGTAAAAAAGAAATATTTTTGATCATTTCCGTCTATATAGTTCCACGGGCCTTTAAACTATTAGCTTCTTTAAAAATATACGAGGATGGTTCAATAAGTCGGTGACTTTTTGGAAGAAACACAGGTTTTTTTTTATAAAAGAGTTATTTAATTTTTTAAAATAGTCTCTTTTCAGTTCTATACTCTTAGTCCAACGTTTATAATTCTCAAATGGCATTTTTTAATATTCGATGTTTGAAGAAAAATTTAAATTAATGTTATAACAGACCTCGTATAATTTTTTTTTTGTAATAAAAAAAAGAAATATTTTTGATCTTTTCAATCGATATAGTTCCACGGGCCTTTAAACTATTAGCTTCTTTAAAAATCTACGAGGATGGTTCAATAAGTCGGTGACTTTTTGGAAGAAACACAATATTTTTTTATAAAAGATTTGTTTAATTTTTTAAAATAGTCTCTTTTCCGTTCTATACTCTTAGTCCAACGTTTCTGGATTTTTAATTTTTTTTTTTTTTGCTTCTGAAAAATATGATTTGTTGAGGGCATTTGCTTGTGAGCTGATTCCGTCTCTTTTCGCTGAACAATTTCTTCTAGTTTGCTAACCATGAATAGTCGCTGGCTTTTAAATCTGAAGAATAGGTCGTATGAAGAAGGAATTCATAGCCCAATTTATGGATTTTTGCCATGGAAACTGCCCACCCTTTGCATTGTGGACAAATGTGGCACTCCCATCTTGCGGAACGCTTTGTTGTAGCCAACTGAGCCCTGTAAGATGAGTATGGCATTTACAGTCTTTCTCACTTTCAATCTCCGAGCGGCTAGAACCATATCGTGATATTTTTTTAATTGTTTCGGATGTAGAAACCTTAACTGTGCTTGTAGAACATGCGGCATCTTCCGTGTTTGTACGGCCCTCATCAAATTCACTAAATCACTTGTTTACCATGGAAATGGATGGTGCAGAGCTACCATAATATTTATCAATTCTAGTCTTGGTTCGAATGATGGCTGTTTTGTGCAAAAAAAAAAAAAAAATAATGCGCACGAATTTCATTTTTTTTTCTATTTTTTTACCCAAAACACTCGATAGTCTGCTAACAACGGCTGCCAAACACTAAATTAAATAGGGCAGTTTGTTCAAATTTTCACAGGAAGTCAATTGACAGTTGCCTGTTGACAGGAACAGTGTTGCCATTGCATTTGAAAAGTGGGTTTTTTTCTAAAAGTCACGGATTTAAGGAACCGCCCTTGTAATATTTTTATATTGTTTACATGATTAATATTTTCATATTCTTCACTAAGTTAATTAATTTTTATAACAATAATTTGCTCTAAAATTTCTGCTGTATTATTAAAGCTTAACCCATTTCGTCCCAGTGTTCCATTTTTCGAACAGTAAATTTCAAGCATTTTAAATTTTTTTTATCTGTTTAGGAAAGACTTTTTAATATTTTTTCATGAACATTTTTAATCAAAATTTTGAAAAATATTTTTAAAAAAATTTTTAATAAAAACTTTTAAAAAAATGTTTAATGAAAATTTAAAAAAAAAATTTTGATGAAAATTTTTAAAAAAATTTTTAATGAAAATTAAAAAAAAAGAAAAAAATTTTAATGAATATATTAAAAAAATGTTTAATGACAATTTTTAAAAAAATTTTTAATGAAATTTTTAAAAAAAATTTTAATGCAAATTAAAAAAAATTTTTTTAAAAATTTTGGACATCTGAATCGTATAATTACCATTAAACTACGAAGTTTCATAAACTGATTCGAAAAAAAATCTCTGGGACGATATGGGTTAAAGTAGGTTTTTGATTTACTTTTATTTCTTTCTCGACTCGGTAATTTGTTTAGCAAACAAAATGCTTCAGACAAGGTCAGACGCTGCAAATATTTTATGTACAATAGAATTTTTCTAATAGAATGTAATCGTCTTAACAATAATTATAATTTTTACTTTTCACAGTCAAGCATTTGCTCCGTGTGCTAGTGCTTTTAATTACCTATTTTCCAATCAAATTACTTAAGTGTGAAAATGATTGTTTAGCCAAATTTCATTTACACTTAATAAATAAAAACAAATTTTGTAAGTAATTATATAAATAAATATTCCAATGAACTTTAGCAAAGTTCTGATCAAAGTGAATAAACACGTGAAAAAAAAACATTTTTTTCTTAGTATTTCTTATATTTTGTGTTCAAGTTCAAGGAGATTAATGATTAAGTATTTGTATTTTACAACAACAACTTGAAAGGGCTATCATGTGATGATAAGAGAACCTTTTTGAATTTAAGAATAATTGATTTGAAAGAACAACAATTTGTAAATTCTCATACTTGAACTTAAGCGTTACTAATAATTTTGAACTCAGTTGAAGGTCTAATTCATCAAAATATTTTTCATCTTAAATATTTTAGATCTTAAGTATTTTGCTTGTACAGGGTGGGCAAATTTGAGGTTAGGAAGTAAATGGGCTGTCAAATGATGAAATGCTAAAAAATTGTGCTGTCACCCTGTGACATTTAATTAGTAAAAAGTGGGGAAATTTTTGCCATGGAACGCCGGCCGACCATTGTTTGCCTCGATCATTTGTGAATGGGCTGTTTGGACGTTCATGTAAACACACAAAAATTGTGGCATATGCGGCTCAAAAAAATTCCCTAAATAGTCCTTGCAAAATCATTACCTCCCCAAGAAAGTCAATAGCCCTATTCACAATCTTGTGCAAATGGTCGTGCATAATTGCATTTGCAAAATAATTGTACTCTACACCAACAAAATACATTGAAAATGCTCTCAAATACTCTCTCACTTTGCAAATGCTATAATGCAAGACCATTTGCACAGGATTGTGAATTGGGCTATTGTATGTTGCGATTCGTATATTTTCGAAAATGAGCCAAAAAACGAAGTCACCGTGAATTCTCCGTATGACCAAACCATGATAAACGATTTTTTTTGTGGCCACAATTGGCTTAGGTTGACATCACTGACTTTTGGTTTCAGCAAGATGGCGACACAAGTCACACAGCCGGCCAAACAATTCAGTTATTGCATGAGAAATTTCCCGGTTGCGTTATATCTCAATTTGATAATGTCAATTGGCAGCCTCGTTCTTTGTGATTTAAAGCCGCTGGATTATTTTCTCTGGGGGGGCCATTTGAAAGACTGAATTTACGTGAGTAAACCACAAACAACTAAAGATCTGCAGCAGTATTCACAAAAAATAAAGTAGACTTGATCAATACTTTAAAATAAATTTTCTATGAAATTTTTACTTTAAAGCACACTTTAAGTACACATTAATTTTTGTGAATACAGCAGCTGAAGTATAAAATTCGGCGCTGCATTGAGCAGATAAGCGAAGCTTTGTTGTAATACCTGGTTGAAAATTTTGTGAAAAGAGCGGACATCTGAGGACATGCTATAGTTGGCCATTTGTCCGACATTATATGCCATTAATAATTCCCATATTTCTACTTTACCTTGGTATCAATACAACTAAATTTTGTGAAAAAAATTGTGTTTTTAAGCCAATTTACTTCCTAACCTCAAATTTGCCCACCCTTTGTGATAAATTTCTTGTAGAAATTTATAATAAAATTTACATATATCATACATTAGGCCTTTATTCTGTATAGTTTGAATTATAATATCTATATTTTTTAAATATATTTTGTGCAAAAAAGGCTTGTCTTTTCAAGCCAATTTACTTTCTAACCTCAAATTTGCCCACCCTTTGTGATAAATTTCTTATAGAAATTTATAATAAAATATATATCATAGATTAGGCCTTTATTCTGTATGGTTTGAATTATAATAACGATTTTTTTTATATATCTTTTGTGCAAAAAAGGCTTGTCTTTTCAAGCCAACTTTCTAACCTCAAATTTGCCCACCCTTTATGATAATTTTGTTTACACAAATTTATAGTAAATTATATTTTACAAATTAGGCCTTTAATCTGTATAGTTTGAATTATAAAAACGTTTTTTTTATATATCTTCTTTTATGATGTAGCTAAATACAAAAAGTTTCCCCTTGTATTTTATTTTTGTCTTGTAATTGAGCAAATGTTGCCGTAGCGGAAATACACTTTAAGTCTCACAAGACTACCTACCACCCCCCCTGACTTGCTTTTTTAGCGGAGCCTAAGTCTTAAGCAAACTTCAGCCATCAAAATATATTTCCTTTTGCAAATATTCTTAGTACAAGTTTACTTACGAGTAGCTGTCATTTCCCTTTGTCTATAATTTATCATTTTATTACATCTTTATTAACCGGCTTTTAGTCCTTTTACTCGTTCCACATTAATCGCGGTATTTTGATGGATGGGGGGAAAAACAAGGGCACGTTTTACAAACTAAATACAACAAGTATTGAAAATATTTAAAAGTAAAGTGATAAAAAATCATTTGTAAAGCTCTAACAACGTTGTGTGCTTTAATCAGTTACAAAAGTATCCAGCTGTTCCAGCAGCTCCTACGCCCACGTCTAGCAACAACATGAAACATTAAAAGGCACAAATAGCTAAAGAAATATAAAATGAATAAAAGGAAATAAAACTGTTGGTGCGTTATATAATTAAAAACAGTTCAGTTTGTTAAAAAAAAAATAATCGACATAAATTCATGGCATGCCAAGAATTACTTCTGCTCAAAATCAAAAAATTTCCTTAGGCGAAATTACGGCCATGGACAGGCTGGAATGTGCTATTGATTGCTAATATTAGATAGAAATAAATATATTGTAGCCACAGGATCTAGAAAGAGTCACACAGTTTTTTTTTCTAATAAATAGACAGAGAGCATCTTTAAATAAAAAAATAAAAGTTCATATTATTAAAATATATTAAAAGATTAGCTAAACTGCAAAAGAATGGATCGCTACTGGTATTAGAAATTTTCTGTCAGTGTGTCCATCATGTTGGCGTTGTATTTGAATGATTTAAAAGAAATGCTTAATGGATTTTAAAACTTTATTTCCTGAAAACTGGAAAAGCACATAAATATTTATCAAATCTACTTAAATATTATTTAAGAAGGTTTGAATTTTTAACTTTTTTTAGTGATGAGAGGGTTTAGTATTGAGGGTACAGATTGGGAAAGATGAGACGATAGACAGTTTTTTTTTTGTAGCTATTGCAACCTTTTTACTTCTCCGGCTAATTTTTTGCTACATCGACGGCGAAGGAGGGTGCTGTTACTCTGCTTTTGAGTACATGATAGTGTCAGTCGCTGCCAATTATGTTCCAGTGACCAGTGAGACTATGCCTTCATCATTAAAACAGGCTGGCAACAACTAACACAACCACGCACTAATGCTGATCAGAAGAATTCAACACAATATTTCATGACTCAGCGCGGGCTCGAACTCAGGACCCTCCGCTTCATAGTCTCGTGTTCTACTACTTCAGCCAACAGCACCCACTTCCTGCTAAGAAAATTGAAAATCAGTCAGTTACTCGTTTTCCTGTGTTTTAAAAAAATCGAGTTATCAACAGCTGACGACGTTTTGCGTTCCTAAGAACTCGACATTAATATTTTGCCATGAAACATTTTTGCACGATTTAGAATATGCTGAATCAACAACGATTTTCCCTAATAATTTTATTTACTTTCTGAACTTTTCCATCGGTTATGGAGGTGCTGGGGAGTCAAAGACGACGAGTCTGGTGTCATTAAAATTTTTTCGAAATTCTTTGAAAAAGTTGTAAAACATTTTGTAGCCTCCAAAAAAGAATTGGAGGATATATTCACTTTATCATTTCGTGTGCAACGAGGCAAAATATCCCTCAAAGACCGCAAATAGTATATATATATAAATATATATATATATATATATATATATATATATACATATATATATATATATATACATATATATATATATATATATATATATATATATATATATATATATATATATATATATATATTCCTGATCAGTGATGAAATATAAGACGATCTGAGCACGTCCGTCCGTCTGTGGAAATCACGATTCAGTCCTAACGAAAAAAGCTAGACTCTTAAAATTTTGTATAAATATATTTTGAAGGATAGCCCAAATCAAGTTCTTAAATGGGCTGAATCGGACCAGAGGGAAAAAAGTTCCCCCAAGAAAAACTAAACCAACCTGTAAAAAAACATAATTTTTAAAGTTTTTTTTGTAATTTTGTTAAGCAAATGATATATTTTTATGTCAAAGAAGGTCCAACGCCTTAAACTTGGAGCCATAAAATAAAATAAAAAATGTTGGACCACCCCGCCCCCCTTTAGTGGGCGTTATTATATGCAAAAATAGTGTAAAAATTTAACAAATTGTTTTACTTAAGCCTACATTCCTTAAAAATAACATTTTTAAGCTTTAATGATGAAGCTGAGACGTAATCTGGTACTACTCTGCCCTACCCTCTCCTCCCCCTTTGGCCCTCTAAAAAAAGTTTTAAATTAATTTTCTATTTAATTATCCCAAAACTTTATTTTTAGAATTTTATGGCAAAGGTGAAATGTCTCTCCCACGGCCCTTGCCAGAGAGACCCCGACAAAATACAGTTTTAATACCCCCCAAAAAGAATTGGACCCCTTAAAGTATATGTATTCTTGATCAGTGATGAAGTCTAAGACGGTGTAGCAAACATGATATCGTCTGTGGAAAACATGATATTGTCTATTTTTTAACCCCGCCCCCTTTAGTGGGCGTTGACGTACGCTATTATATAAAGGAAATCTGTTCCACCAAGTCAAACATATTAAATTTACTTACTCGATATTTGAAGGGTATTTAGATTCGACCCGGTCGAATCTAACGCTTGTACTTGTCTTTTTTTTTGGCAGGGTACAATCACCGTGTGCCACTGAAAACATATCAATTGCTTTAGAGATATTGACTATTTTTTTTTTTTTACAAAATTTTAATAGAAATTCTTTGATGCACGCAAAATACCTCAAACAGCTAAAACTGCTAACACACATACGAGGCGAGTGTCCAAATCGAATGTTCGTAGTACACGAATTTTGCAAATACACCTTTTGTTTGAGCAGACTTCGTATATGTAAATTAAAAATTTATAAAATGAACTCTAAAGCATTTTCACCACCATTAACTTGAACAAAAATATAGTTCACCACTGCCATTTTCACCAATCATTTTGGGTGGATATATTCAGGAAAAGTTTTATAAAATTTCCCACAGGGTGTGTTCCTTTCCATTGGCGGAAACTTAAAAGTTTTATTTATCTATATTACAGATTCTCGACATTTAAGACATGAAAATAGAATTTAAATGTTATGCTATATATTTTCTTTAACCTGTTAATGTGTTTATTATATAAAAATAATGCTTTAAATTCATTCAGCTTAAGTGTATCTCTTGAGCTTAAAAAATTGCATCAAAATCCTGCTTCAAAAAAAATAAAATAAAAAAATGCAATTGCAATATTTTTACATCATTTAGCTTTTAGTCTTATTTTACTTTTGCAAATGACTCTCTACATTTCAATTACTTAGACTTGGTTTTACAATCCTCAGTTGCATGGAGGTCTTTGCAAATTCAAAGCAAATAATATATTGTCTTCATTTGGTATTTTAAAATAAATTTAAATTATTCATATATTATTGTGTAGTTGTTCTTGTTGTTTTCTCTACTGAGAATACTTTTTTTGCATTTATATGCATCGCATGCTGCATGCTGCATTATTCATTTTGCTAACTCAATGGAGCAAATAACATGTTCTCTGTGTTATTTTGCAAGTCAGATGCGAGTGCTCGCTCGTACATCTGTTAAACACACAAAAATAGTAAAAGAAATAAATTGTGGTTAAACATTTTTACAAAATACGTGATCTGCTACACTTATGGGGGAGATGCAAAATAGTCAAATTATTTTGCATTTAGTTTTCAAACATCTAAAGTGTATCTGTTTCAAGCAAATGCTAGCAACATGCCAGAGAAATTTCCATTTTATACAAGCTCCTAATTTCCTTTGAAAAATAATGACTAACATTGCGATTGCAAATCCTTTTTGCCAACATGTCTAGCTTAAAAACATTTTTTTTTTAAATATAAGCTTCCACAAATTTAATATTAAATACAAGCTCCTAGCAAAATCAACAGCTGTGCTTTCAAATTGTGTTAATTAAATTATTAGACTCATATACAGTTTATTATTTAAATAAATATAAAGCAGTTACTCATATCTCACATCAACACGTACAATTAGTATTGCAAAATTAATCAAAATGTTCTCGTGTTCCCCGCCAACGGAAACACAGTGGGGCAGTTGTTTGAAAAATAAATGAAAAAAAAATTTTAATGATCTTAGACATTTTTAATTTGAAAGGAAATAGTGCCACGTACGTGGTACATTGTTTGTGTAAGAAGTTTTATTGTTAAACATTTTTTTTGGAAAAAATTTTAAAATAGAAAATTTTGTATGAAAATTTTTGAAATAAAAAATTTTGGTCATATTCAATTTTACGTGTAGTAAAATTATATAAAAATCCACAATTTAAAAGCGTTGTTTTGGCGTTAAACTCTTCATGTCGTCTTGCCAAATCTTACTGTACAGAAATGTCAACACAATTTGACGTTTTTAGCTGTCAAATCATATTGATATTGATATTGAGAGTTCTTATGCAGCAAACATTTTGCATATCTACACAGAAATACATTTTCAAATATATATGCCGCATCAGTAACTCTGGACGATAACATATATTAAAATGTACTAAAAAAAACTTAAAAAAAATACCCGATATTAATTTTGTGCACATCTACACAGAAATACCTTTTCAACCGTGTATATCTCATCAATATGGCTGGACAATAAAATATTTTAAATTGTACTACAAAAAAATAAATAAAAAATAAATACCTGATATTAATATTGTGCACATCTACACAGAAATACCTTTTCAACCGTGTATAGCTCATCAATATGGCTAGACGATAAAATATTTTAAATTCTACTACAAAAAGAAAAAAATAAATAAATAAAAAAATAAAAAATACCTGATATTAATATTGTGCACATCTACACCGAAATACCTTTTCAATCGTGTATATCTCATCAATATGGCTGGACGATAAAATATTTTAAATTGTACTACAAAAAAAAAATAAATAAAAAATAAATACCTGATATTAATATTGTGCACATCTACGCAGAAATACCTTTTCAACCGTATATATCTCATCAATATGGCTGGACAATAAAATATTTTAAATTGTACTACAAAAAAAATAAATAAAAAATAAATACCTGATATTAATATTGTGCACATCTACACAAAAGTACCTTTTCAACCGTGTATATCTCATCAATATGGCTGGACGATAAAATATTTTAAATTGTACTACAAAAAAACCTGATATTAATATTGTGCACATCTATACAGAAATACCTTTTCAAATATATATGCCGCATCAGTAACTCTGGACGATAACATATATTAAAATGTACTAAAAAAAACTTAAAAAAAATACCCGATATTAATTTTGTGCACATCTACACAGAAATACCTTTTCAACCGTGTATATCTCATCAATATGGCTGGACAATAAAATATTTTAAATTGTACTACAAAAAAAATAAATAAAAAATAAATACCTGATATTAATATTGTGCACATCTACACAAAAGTACCTTTTCAACCGTGTATATCTCATCAATATGGCTGGACGATAAAATATTTTAAATTGTACTACAAAAAAACCTGATATTAATATTGTGCACATCTACACAGAAATACCTTTTCAAATATATATGCCGCATCAGTAACTCTGGACGATAACATATATTAAAATGTACTAAAAAAAACTAAAAAAAAATACACGATATTAATTTTGTGCACATCTACACAGAAATACCTTTTCAACCGTGTATATCTCATCAATATGGCTGGACAATAAAATATTTTAAATTGTACTACAAAAAAAAAAATATAAAATAAATACCTGATATTAATATTGTGCACATCTACACTGAAATACCTTTTCAATCGTGTATATCTCATCAATATGGCTGGACGATAAAATATTTTAAATTGTACTACAAAATAAAAAAAAAAAAAAAAAAAAAAAAAAACATCCAATAGTAATATTTTGCACATCTACACAGAATTACCTTTTCAACCGTATATATCCCATAAATATTGCTGCACTTTAAGATATTTTAAAGTGTACCACAAAAATAAAATTTGGCCTGCTTTTAAATCGAACACTTACATTGTGAGAATCTACACAAAATTACATATTAAATGATATATTATATATCAATATTAATGAATGCTTAGAGAACTAAAAGTGTACCACAAAAAAAATTCATGTCACATTTATAAAAGAAATTTAAGCAATTTTTATAGCATGCAACATAATTAAACTGGCATATAAACGCATTAGATCCTGACTAAGTGAATTATACGAAATCAGTAGTCACTTATTTGAGCGACTTAAAATCACTTGATTTGAAAAAAATTAATGAAGAGGAAAATCTCTTTGCGATTTGTAGGCCATTGTGTGATATGTAATTATTAGAATATATGCCTGCGTATATGCTACAACTTTCTTATTATTCCCACTGTGAAGAAATAATAAAAAAATTAAGCAGCCATGCGACTGAATATTAATCATACGCCGTGTGACACTGAATTATTTCAAAGATTAAAAACAAGTGATGTCTGCTGCAAAAGGTTAATGTACCAGCAAGTCATTAATAATTTAAAATTCTGCTGAATGAAAATAAGAAAAGAAATACCTTTTAGGCTGTAAAATAAATATTTAGTAAAACTATACTCTAAATCATAAATTTATTTTTACGTTTACAATATAAAATGCTTAAATGACTCGGCGTTTTTTAAATTTTTCCAAAATAAAATGCCCTGTTAAATATCTCTACACTTTAATCTGCTTAAAAGCTCACACTTTCTTCTTGTCATGTGACAATAACATAAATTCCAACACCACAAAAAAAAAACACGGACAGACGGACACCAACTATTAATCATGACACACAGAACTGAGAGTATAAATATCTTCTTTTTTCCACAAAAAAAAAAAAATTAAATAGAAATAGAAAAAAAATTATCTACAATCATGACATGATTGCCAGTATTTTTGCGCTCATACTAAAACTACAACACACGCACACAATAGTTATAACAAGTACAAAAAAATATATAGATATGCTGACATATGTCAACGGCAGTGAAATGTTTATTTAGAATAAACCAACCAACACAATAAACTTGACATGACAACACATCACAAAAAAAAAGAAACAAAGACAAAAAAAGGAAGAAGGGAAAAAGTCAAGACAGAAACACACAAAAACGGCATAACACTATGTGATTTTTTGTTGCCAAATCGCTTTCAATCACAGATGTTGTCATGAGTGGCATAAACAAAGTCTATGCGCGGCTATGAGGACAATGTAACTCATATACACATCGGAAATACTTAACAATTCACACAGCAAATAGTAAAAATCAAAATAGTCGTTTGTTAAAAATAAATTTTCACAAAAATAATAATAACTCAGACGTGTATGAATTATTAAAGCAACGATAACACTGGACATCCTAAGTAAAACGGGCTAACTTCGTGAATATTTGAAAAGCAAAATCAATTTTTTTGTGCAAACCAGAATTTTATTTTTCAAAAAAAAATTATTTTTTTTCAATTCCCATTGATAGGCTAATGGTACGAAAATTTGTTTTAAATTCGGAAACACATGATAAATATTCCAAGATGTAAGAGAAAGTCAACATGATTTTTTAATTATCCAACTTCCACGGCAGAACAGAATAGCTGTTTTCGAAAGCCGCTACACTTTCATCATCAGTACTTATTTGCATTCCTCTGTTTGTCACCGCTTTTTAATTGGTTAAGCTGCATGCGATAACAGTTTTTATTTAAAAAATTTTTTTTCGGAAATTGCATACGAGAATTGTTTGAAAACGATCGTAACACAATTTTATTTAAAACGAGTGTTGCCGTTTGATTAATTTCTTCACATTCCATTTTCTGATTTTATTTTCGAGCCGTCCTTAAGCCAAACTTAAGTCTCATGCTGGTGTAGGTATCAAAAATTACTTTGGTATACGAGGTCTGTTCAAAAAGTTCTCAAAAGAAATAATGACACTATTATACGGTAAATTTATTCGGAGTCAGAAAAATCTTTACAAGGGTTTTAAACTTTTCGCAGATGGTCAAAGAGAAGTGATGAATGAATGGCACTCGTCCTTGGCGCTTCAGCATAGCAACAATCGATAGAAATGTTGTGAAAGTGAGAAAAACTCTTGTGGAGAATCGATGAAGTAATTTTAAAGAAGTCGCTGAGAATGTCATTGTATCGATTGGCTCATGTTATTCTTATTATTGCAATTTTTGAGCAGAAGGTGTGTGGCAGCGTAATTGCTTAATTTAAAAGAAAAATATTAATAATGAAAAATATGTAATTTTTTACCAAAAATAACAGAGTAATGAAGCCTCAGCCAGCGTATTTACCTCATTTCTACCCCTACAATGTTTTTTCCTCTTTCATAAGACCTTTTGCGACGACTGAGGAGGAAAAACGGAATTGTGGGTCAGAAAGCTCAAGGATAAAAAGTTCATATCAGAACTGCTTCCAGGATGAGGAAAAACGTTGGCTGAAATGTATTAGTCCTGAGGGCGACTCCAGTGATTGTGACCAATTAGAAATTGAGGAATAAAAACATAATTTTATTTTGTAATTATTCGTCAATGTAAATATCAAAAAAAAAGGACACTTACCTAATCCTTCGGGACAACAATTACCCCCGACAACCTATGACTTCTATCTAAGACCTTAAATATATCAAGAGGCAGCTAAAAATTGACAATAGCTGAAGAAGAGGATTACAGAAGTTTCCCATTTGTGGTATTGTCTTGACGTGACGTTGACAAGTAGTTACAGAATAGGGACGAAAAATTAAAATTCAACTTGTATTTTGAACAGATCTCGTGTAGTAATTCTTTGGGTGCTTTTCTAAAATCTCTATACTTTTTCTGTGCAAAAATTTTGCATTAAAACTAAAACTGTTTTTCTCTGAGATATAAACATTTTAAGTGCTGCTGTTGCCTTTAATTTTTTTTCTGCTTTTAATTTTTATTCCACTATTTAAAAAAGGTTGATGCTTTAATATATTACATTTCAATTGCATAAAAATAAAAACCCCTAGCAATTTCAACACCTTTTTCGCCACACGAAAGAGACCTGCAATTAGCCGCTATTAACAGTCAGGCAGCCGTAAAGAGTCGTCGTTGTAGCAAAGGAAACAAAACGGTTAAATTATATACTTAAATAACAGTAATGAGACGAACATAAAAATCACATAAAAAGTGTGAACGGAATTTAATTACAGAAACAATTTTAAAGTAAATTTTAATTTGACGTGCGGTTAATTAGAAAAGTTTGTGTAACTAAAAAGGCTTAAAGGCCTTGTGAGGATTTAACTGAGTATATTTTGTTGTCTGTTTGTCTCTTTATACATTTAAATAATATTTCGTGTCATATTTGCTTCAAAACTCTTGCTTCCTGCCTATGAATTTGTGTAATAAATCTAATTTTCACAAACTTCTTTACTTATTCCCGGCAGGCAGAAATTTGTATTCTTGTTAGTTGACACACTGTTTTTTTTTTTTTTTTTTTTTTTTTTGTTACTCATCTGCAGCATTTCTTTAATACTTAATTTAAAATCAATACTAAGTTGTTTATCTTACACATTTACATATTCATTGTATTGCTGTTCATCATTTATTAAATTCCAAGGAATAAATAATGTTTGTTACAAACAAACTAAGAAGAAAGAAAAAAAAGGTCTTGCCTTGTAAGTGCCTGTTTAACTCATTCTTCGGCATGATGCGGAGAAAAAACGCATAAAGTGATTTCATTGATAGAAATTGCCAATGGAATGACAAGGTTAAACTGATATATTAATGTGATTTAATACACACATTATCCCGAGGTAATGAAATTTCTGTTATGAAGACGAAAACAAAAAAAATACCGTAAAAAAAATAATCTTAAGAAAGGAATACAATAAATATTTATTCATTCTCTATTGCCTCCATTTAGTGGCAAATTGTATAGCAAATGAATTAAAAGGGAAGAGATATTTTTCACGGTTATAAATTAAGGCTGCGTCTCCACTAGACATCTAATATGCCCGGGCATCAAATCGGACATGAAAGAGGGCAATGTAGACCGCAAATGCCCATGTCCAGCCATCGATGTTCTGTCTTCCATGTCCGACTTTATGTTCGCGTTCGTATATAATTTCAAAGGAGAGCAAAAGATACAAAATACAAAAAGTTAAATATTTTCAAAATTACTTCAGAAGCCTGAACCCCTTGTCGCCACATACAAGAACATGGAGATGGACGGTATTAATACCGATGCTCTGCCGGCATCATGTCTATGTCATGTGTTCAGGTCTATGTCTGGTGGAGACGTAGGGTAACGATTGCACAAGTCGTAGCCAGGTACTAGGCAGTTAATTTAATCGGTCTTTTGCTTTAATCAGTTAAGCGCTCGATTAACTAAACAAAGTTTTTGGTTTAAGGGGTTAATTCTGTTATCGATCGGTTAATTTTCTAAACAAGTTTTTTTTTATAAAATAAATAATTTCAACAAATAAAAATGCATAAATTATTTTGATCTCTATTTATTCTGGGCCTTTCAGTATTATGCATTTTTTGTTCCACTACACCTAAGTCAATGTTTGAGTACTGACGATGAAAGTGTAATGACTTTCGAAAATAGCTGGTGTGCTCCGCAGTGTTAGCTGGATAATTAAAAAACTGATGCTGACTTTCCTTTGTGCCCGCGGATATTTATCATGCCCTTCATAATTAAAACAAATTTTCGAACAATCAGCCTGCCAATCTTAATTGAATTTAAAATAATAATTTTTCAAACTTGAGATCTTTCTATATAAAAATTTTTCAAAATTTTCCTTTAAAATGAGCAAAAAAAAATCAAAAATTTTTTTTGTGTCAAAATTTGAACGAATGTCTTTAGAATGTTAAAAAATTTCTCTGAATGAGCAAAAAAAAAATCCAAAAATTTTTTTTGTGTCAAAATATGAACGAATGTCTTTCGTATGTTAAAAAATTTCTCTGCAATCAAAATTTAAGGAGCTGTGGGCCAATCCTTGAAACTATAAAAGGACAAATTGGCCTAAAAGTTGCTTGTTTTGAGAAAAGTTGTACCTCCCATACCTTGAAAACCAGTCGGTGTATTTGGATGTAATTTTGCCCTGAAAATTCAATAAAAAAAATTTTTTTTTTTAATTTTGCAAAAAAAAAAAATGGAAAATAAAAGTGAAATAAATTTAAAAATAAAAATTGATAAATTTAACTTGAATTTACAGTTCTTTTCCAAAACTAAAATATAATTATTGTAATATTATGCAAGATTGTGGTCGTTTTTTATAAAATATTATTTCTTATAATTTTTATTCAATATTTCCGTTAACAGCTTGTTAACATCTTCAGAAAATAAAAATTATAAGAAATAATATTTTATAAAAAACGACCACAAGCTTGATTGATATTACAATAAACTGATAAGGTCGATAAAAATAAATCAACTAAAATCTGATTTTTAATCTCTATTTTGATGATGTTTCATGCAGTGGAACGAGAGAGCCCCGCTCTCAGAATTATTAAACTGAAACCAGTTTATTTTGTTATATTTTCATGTTATACATTCTTATTGATTATGACGTCATTTGCAAGAGACTTGCAAGTGCAAACCAGTTTTCATACACATAATACGTGTGTTTTGCATGTACGCATTAGTGATGTATCACATGTTAATTTTGCATATTCGCGAAACAAATATCTGAAACGTGAGTACGAATATTATCCTGAAAATTTAAAGACATTTATTTGATATATTATTAATATATGCAAAGTGATATATTTTTTAAAGCAAATAAAATGCATCGTAGATTTTAATGATTACCGCTAAATTCTATTTTAAAACGATAAAAATAAATAAAAACACCTGTAACATATGGATACGAAAAAAAATATTAAGTAAGTTTAGTCCTACATTTTTGTATAAAACGAGCGAACGAAGCAGTTCGACCCAAGTCTAGTTATGCTTAATGTGGTTTAACGCTATTTGTTGTATAAAACGTATTGCTCAATAATTATCAAAAATCAATATTGTAACTATTTAATTTTATGCCATTTATTAAAAAAATATTATTGCTTTTCCTTATAAAATATTCAAGAAATATTTGCTTAAATGGCGAATACGAATATCTAAAATGGACGAACGTTCGGCAATTCTAATACGAATATAATTTACACATCACTAAGATGTATGCATGTACACCAATCAGACAGAAATACCAGGCAAGCAGAAATAGTTGTGCGTGTACATAAACGACAACAAAATATTTTACATACATTTTAATATGGCATTTGCAAGTATATATACGCATGCCTACATACTTTATATTTTATTTTTCTTTATTTCTTTCGTTTTTTTCTTTCTACCTACTTTGTAATTAAAATAATGCATTGCTGAAATTTCGTTGCTCCTGATACAATTGCCTACATATTGCATAAAAATTTTTCGAACAGTTTTCATAATTTTTCGAACAGTTTTCTTAAAAAACTTCTTACTTTCTTCTATCATTTTCAAGAAATGCTTAATAATATAGAAATTTTGTTTCATATTAACTGAACCGAATATATTTCTGAATCTGAAAATAACTATTTAAAATAAAAATTACAAGTAGAATAAAATGGCAGCGAAACTAGAACCCTGTATTATAAACTTTATAACTTTTGATCTTTTGTATGAAACAGTTTCTAAATTTTTATAAAGTTTCCAGCATCTGAGACCCCATCAAGCGTATATGTACATATGTACATACATAGTATATTCTTGATCAGTGATGAAGTCTAAGACGATCTAGCAATGCCCATACGTTCTTCTGTGGAAAACATGATATAGTCTATTTTTGGACCCCGCCTCCTTTTGTGGGCGTTAACGTATTATATGTAAAAATAGTGTAAATATTGAATAATTTGTATTCCTTAACCCTCTAAGAAGCTGAGATGTTATCTGATCTTGCGGAGGTGAAACGTCTCCTCCACCGGGCCTTTCCGGAATGACTCTGTCAAAGGAGAGATTTAAACTTGGGTACAGAGATGTCTTAAAGGAACTCTGTCCCACCAAATTAAACATTTTAAATTTACTTACTAAATATTTGGTATTTTTTGTTCCATTACACCTAAGAAAATCTTTTACTGATCATGAAAGTGTAACGACTTTCGAAAACAGCTGGTTTGCTCCGCTGTGTTACTTGGATAATTACAAAAAAAAAAGATGCTGACTTTTCTTTGTGCCCGGGGATATTTATCATGCCCTTCATAATTAAAGCAAATGTTCGAACAATTATCCTGTCAATCTTAATTGAATTTAAAATAATAATTTTTCAAGCTTGAGATCTTCCTATACAAAAAAATTTTAAATATGTATAAAAAATTATTTAAATAAATTTTTAAAATATGTTAAAAAAAATGAAACATTTTTTTGTGTCAAAATATGAACGAAAGTCTTAAGAATGTTAAGGAATTTCTCTGCAATAATATATTTGTGGCAACACTGCACCCGAACAAAAGAGCCCCGCTCTCAGAATTATTAAACTGAAACCAGTTTATTTTGTTATATTTTCATGTTATACATTCTTATTGATCATGATGACGTCATTTGCAAGAAACTTGCAAGTGCAAACCAGTTTTCATACACATAATACGTGTGTTTTGCATGTACGCATTAGTGATGTATCACATGTTAATTTTGCATATTCGCGAAGCAAATATCTGAAACAATATTTGTGAGTACGAATATTATCCCGAAACTTTAAAGAGATTTATTTGATATATTATTAATATATGCAACGTGATATATTTTTTAAAGCAAATAAAATGCATCGTAGATTTTAATGATTATCAAAAATCAATATTGGAACTATTTAATTTTATGCCATTTATTAAAAAAATATATTGTTTTTCCTTATAAAATATTCAGGAAATATTTCCTTAAATGGCGAATACGAATATCTAAAATGGACGAACATTCGGCAATTCGAATACGAATATAATTTACACATCACTAAGATGTATGCATGTACATCAATCGGACAGAAATACCAGGCAAGCAGAAATAGTTGTGAGTGTACATAAACGACATCAAAATATTTTAATATTGCATTTGCTAGTGCATACACGCATGCCTACATACTTTATATTTTCGTTTACTTTATGCCTTTTTCTTTATTTCTTTCGTTTTTTTCTTTCTACCTACTTTGCCATTAAAATAATGCATTGCTGAAATTTCGTTGCTCCTGATACAATTGCCTACATATTGTATAAAAAATTTTTCGAACAGTTTTCATAATTTTTCGAACAGTTTTCTTAAAAAACTTCTTATTTTCTTCTATCATTTTCAAGAAATGCTTAATAATATAGAAATTTTGTTTCATATTAACTGAACCGAATATATTTCTGAATCTGAAAATAACAATTTAAAATAAAAATTACATGTAGAATAAAATGGCAGCGAAACTAGAACCCTGTATTATAAACTTTATAACTTTTGATCTTTTGTATGAAACTGTTTCTAAATTTTTGTAAAGTTTCCAGCATCTTTTTATTTTTTATACCCTCCGCTTGTGATGCAACGATATATCTATGTATCTGAGACCCCATAAAGTATACATACATATATATTCTTGATCAGTGACGAAATCTAAGACGATCTGAGCTTGGAAATCACGTCCGTCTGTAGAAATCACGATTCAGTCCAAACGAAAAGAGCTAGTGCCTTGAAATTTTGTATAAATATATCTTGAAGGGTAGCACAGGTCAAGTTTGGAAATGTGCTACATCGGGCAAGAGGGAAAAAAGTTCCCCTAAGAAGAACTTAACCTACCTCTAAAAAACAACAAAATTTTTAATTTTTTTTTGTAATTTTGCTAAGCAAATGATATATTTTTAAGTCAAATAAGATTCAACGCGTTAAAGTTGGAGCCATAAAATTCAAAAAATTAATTTTTGGTTCCCACCCCCTTTATTGGGCGTTATTATATGCAAAAATAGTGTAAAAATTTAATAAATTGTATTTGTTAAGACTGTATTCCTTAAAAATAACATTTTTAACCTTTACTGACGAAGCTGAGACGTAACATGGTACTCCTCTGACCTACCCCCTCCTCGCCCTTTGCCGCCTAAATGACCCTATAAAAAAAAAATTTATAAATTTTACATATAATTATTCCAAAAAAAATTGGACCCCATAAAGTATATATATATTCGTGATAAGTGATGAAGTCTAAGACAATCTAGCAATGCCCATACGTTCATCTGTGGAAAACAGGATATAGTCTATTTTTGGACCCCGCCCCCTTTAGTGGGCGTTGACGTACAATATTATATGCAAAAATTGTGTAAATATTGAACAATTTGTATTCCTTAAGCTTATAAGAATCTGAGATGTTCTCTGATCTTGTAGAGGTGAAACGTCTCCCCCACCGGCCCTTCACGGAATGACTCTGTCAAAACATAGATTTAAAATTGGGTACAGAAAGAAACTCTGTCCCACCAAGTTGAATATTTTAAATTTACTTACTAAATACATATTTCGAGGGTATGTAAGATTCGACCCGGTCGAATAGAACGTTTTTATCTATTTTTTCTATATTTATTATGAAATAAATAATTTCAATAACTAAAAATGCATAAATTATGTATTATTTAGAGTTTGTTGATTTCTATTTAGTCTCGGCCTTTCAATATTATGAATTTTTTGTTCCATTACACCTAAGCAAATCTTAGAGTACTGATGATGAAAGTGTAACGACTTTCGAAAACAGCTGATGTGCTCCGCTGTGTTTGTTGGATAATTAAAAAAAACTATGCTGACTTTCTTTTGTGCCCGGGGATATTTATCATGCCCTTCATAATTAAAACAAATTTTCGATCAATTAGCCTGTCAATCTTAATTGAATTTAAAATAATAATTTTTCAAGCTTGAGATCTTTCTATACAAAAACAATTTTAAATATGTACATATAAAAAATTTTTACAATATGTTTCAAAAAAATGAAAAATTTTTTTGTGTCAAAATATGAAGGAAAGTCTTAAGAATGTTAAGCAATTTCTCTGCGATAAAATTTTTGTGGCAACACTGCAGCCGAACGAGAGAGCCCCGCTCTCAGAATTATCAAACTGAAACCAGTTTATTTTGTTATATTTTCATGTTATACATTCTTATTGATCATGATGACGTCATTTGCAAGAAACTTGCAAGTGCAAACCAGTTTTCATACACATAATACGTGTGTTTTTCATGTACGCATTAGTGATGTATCACATGTTAATTTTGCATATTCGCGAAACAAATATCTGAAACAATATTTGTGAGTACGAATATTATCCTGAAACTTTAAAGAGATTTATTTGACATTTTATTAATATTTCTGCATAGTGAAATGTTTTTCAAAGCAAATTAAAAGCATCCTAGATTTTAACGATCACCGCTAAATTCTATTTTATAATGATAAAAAAATAAAAATACCTGTAACATATGGATAGGAACGAAAAAAAATTGTTAAGTAAGTTTTGTCCTAGATTTTTGCATAAAACCAGCGAACGAAGGAGTTCCACCCAAGTCTAGTTATGCTTAATGTAGTTTTACGCTATTTGTAGTATGAAACGTTAGCAAAAAACCATTTTGTAACCATACAATTTTTTGCCATTTATTAAAAAAAAATTATTGTTTTTCCTTTTAAAATATTCGAGAAATATTTCCTTAAATGGCAATTCGAATACGAATACTATTTACACATCACTAAGTGTATGCATGTACGCCAATCGGACAGAAATACCAGGCTAGCAGAAATATTTGTGCGTGTACATAAACGACAAAAAATATTTTACATACATTTTAATATTGCATTTGCAAGTATATACACGCATGCCTACATACTTTATATTTTCGTTTACTTTATGTATTTTTTTTTCTTTCTTTCGTTTTTTTCTACCTACTTTGCAATTAAAATAATGCATTGCTGAAATTTTGTTGCTCCTGATACAATTGCCTACATATTGTATAAAAAAGTTTTCGAACAGTTTTCATAATTTTTCGAACAGTTTTCTTAAAAAACTTCTCATTTTCTTCTATCATTTTCAAGAAATGCTTAATAATATAGAAATTTTTTTTCATATTAATTGAACCGAATATATTTCTGAATCTGAAAATAACAATTTAAAATAAAAATTACAATTAAAATTCGACAGGGTCAAATCTTAAATACCCCCAAATATTTAGTAAGTAAATTTAAAATGTTTAACTTGGGTGGAGAGAGTTCCTTTAAGACAGAGACATTCCGGGAAGACTCGTGGGGGAAGCGTTTCACCCTTGCAAGACCAGAGAACATCTCAGCATCTTATGGGTTTAAGAAATAAAAATTGTTTTATATTTACACTATTGTTGCATATAATATCGTACCTCAACGCCCGCTAATGAGCGCAGGGTTCAACACTAGACTATATCATGTTTTCCATAGACAAACGTTTGGGCATTGCTAGATCGCCTTATACTTCATCACTAATCAAGAGTATATAGTATATACTTTATGGGATCCAATTTTTATTGCAGGGTATTAAAACTGTATTTTGTCGGGGTCTCTTTGGCAAGGGCGGTGGAGGACACCTTTCACCTTTGCCATAAAACCTTAAAAACAAAGGTTTGGGATAATTAAATGTAAAATTTTTTATTTATTTTTCTTATAAGATCATTTAGGGGGAGTATAGGGTAGGGCAGAGTAGTACCAGGTTACGTCTCAGCTTCGTCATTAAAGCTTAAAAATTTTATTTTTAAGGCTTATTTTGTGGGCTTAGGTAAAACAATGTGTTAAATTGTTTTACTATTTTGGAAACTAATAATGCCCACTAAAGGAGGCGGGGGTCCAAAAATTATACTTTTTTGATTTTATGGCTCTAAGTTGAATGCGTTGAACCTTCTTTGACATAAAAATATACCATTTGCTTAACAACATTACAAAAAAAAAATTTGGGTCTCAGATGGATATTTCTCTGCGTTGCAAACGGAATGACAACGTGCATAAGTATACCCTCCATATTCTTTTTTGGAGGGTATAAAAACTGTTTAAAATAATTGTAAAAATTTTTTAAAATATGCTTTAAAAAAATATTTTGGGTCAAAATATAAACAATTGTCTCTGGAATGTTAAAAAAATTATCTGCGGCCACTAAAGGACGAATTGGCCACAAAGTTGCTTGTTTTGAGAAAAGTTGTACCTCCCATATCTTGAAAATCAGTAGGTGTATTTTGATGTAATTTTGCACTGAAAATTCAATAAATCATAATAAACAAACAAAAATTTTTTTATTTTGCAAAAAAAAATGGAAAATATTAAATTTAAAAATATAAATTAATAAATTTAAATTGAATTTGCAGACGATTTCTAAAACTAAAATAGGATTTTTAATCTCTATTTGATGATGTTTTGCAGCCGAACGAGAGAGCCCCTCTCTCAGAATTATTAAACTGAAACCAGTTTATTTTGTTATATTTTCATGTTATACATTCTTATTGATCATGATGACGTCATTTGCAAGAAACTTGCAAGTGCAAACCAGTTTTCATACACATAATACGTGTGTTTTGCATGTACGCATTAGTGATGTATCAAACGTTAATTTTGCATATTCGCGAAGCAAATATCTGAAACAATATTTGTGAGTACGACCATTATCCTAGAACTTTAAAGACATATATTTGATATTTTGTTAATATATGCAAAGTGAAATATTTTTTAAAGCAAATAAAATACATCGTAGATTTTAATGATTACCGCTAAATTCTATTTTAAAACGATAAAAAATTAAATTTATGCAAATAGATTTTTGCATAAAACCAGCGAACGAAGGAGTTCCTTCCAAGTCTAGTTATGCTTAATATGGTTTTACGCTATTTATAGTATGAAATGTACTGATCCATAGTTAGCAAAAATCTATATTGTAACCATTTAATTTTATGCCATTTATTAAAAAAAATATTGTGTTTCCTTATAAAATATTCAAGAAATATTTCCTTAAATGGCGAATACCAATATCTAGAATGGACGAACATTCGGCAATTCGAATACGAATATAATTTACACATCACTAAGATGTATGTATGCATGTACATCAATCGGACAGAAATACCAGGCAAGCAGAAATAGTTGTGAGTATACATAAACGACAACAAAATATTTTAATATTGCATTTGCTAGTGCATACACGCATGTCTACATACTTTATATTTTCGTTTACTTTATGTATTTTTCTTTATTTCTCTCTTTCGTTCTTTCTTTCTACCTACTTTGCAATTAAAATAATGCTTTTGCTGAAATTTCGTTGCTCCTGATACAATTGCCTACATATTGTATAACAAATTTTTCGAACAGTTTTAGAACAGTTTTCTTCAGCTCAATCAGTGGCTGCGAAGAAAGAAAATATTTTTTGAATGACTGGGAAGGAAGCAAATATTTTTTTGTTAAAAAACTTTTCATTTTCTTCTATCATTTTCAAGAAATGCTTAATAATATAGAAATTTTGTTCCATATTAACTGAACCGAATATATTTCTGAATCTGAAAATAACAATTTAAAATAAAAATTACAAGTAGAATAAAATTGCAGCGAAACTAGAACTTTATAACTTTTGATCTTTTGTATGAAACTGTTTCTAAATTTTTGTAAAGTTTCCAGCATCTTTTTGTTTTTTCTTTTTCTTTGTCCGCTCAAGAATGTTGTTACCCAAAGAAAGCAAATCTAAAAACAGTTTTACTTTTAATATGTTATTTTTTTTATTTTTCTTTTTATTATTAGTACATATTATTTTTTTGTTTTTATTAGTTCTCAAGACTTTTTCCAGCTAAAAGTTGTCATGTGTTGGCTACTTGAAATATCGTAGCATGTGTTGTTCAGATATTTTTCTAATAAAAATATATTTTCTTTTGCAAATAGTTTTGCCAAGTGATTGCAAATGTTTTTGATACACAAAAAGAAATGAGGTGGAAAGTGAAATTAGAAAACCTTGTATCGTTCAATTTGCTGCAGGTAATTGTTGGGAAATTTTTAATACTGATTTTGAAGTTTTTTTTTATATACATACATATATTCTTTAATGTGGGTAATTTAGCTTTAAGGTTTAAGGTTGTGGGAAAATAAAATATTGAAAATGTTCAATGTTTCAGTGCAACATATAAAGGCAAATGGATAAGGAAAAAATTCAGTTGAAATAAAAAAAAATTGTTCCATCCACGAACATATTTGAAAGACAGATACATAACTTTTTCCAGTAATAATTGTGATGCAAACAATTTTTTGTTTTAATACGACCAGCACCCAGGGGACTACACATGCAATACATTAGGCCGGTATTAGCAGACAAGACAGATGAGGAAAAATAAGAGTATAGAAAATTTTTTTTTGTTCGATTTGAGATTTATTTCGGTTTCTAACACCTTTGACTGTGACAATCCTTCCCACTGACAACAGATGAAAAACTTTGTTTAAAATCTATGAAAGTTTAGGGGCAAAATTCTGTGCACACAATAGCAGAAGAACCGATACACAAGGATAAAACGATTTTAAAAATAGCATTTGGAAATTGCAAAAGTTTACAGAAACTATTTTAAGTTTGCGATATTCGAAACAAAGTGATTGCAAGAATTTTGAATTGAAGTTTGTTCATTGTATGCTGCAGATGAAATACCAGGTAGCATTTCTTTACAATTTGCGGTGGAAAATTATACAAAAAAAAATTTTTGTTCAATGAACTGTTTTTCATCCTCTGCCAAAGTATTAATAACTGACTTGTTGTGGCATCTCACAAGGCTGTTATTAAGCAAATGCCGAAAATAATTGAAAATCTTGTTTCATTTTCAAAAGGCCTCCCTAGAAAAAACACTCGAAATTATTTTATCTATTGCTTCATTAAATGATGATAATGATGAAAATAATGATGACACTGATGATGTGGCTAAATTGATAAGCTTGTTGACTTCTAAACATGTCATGAAGTAAATTTACTTACTTTTAATATCTTACATTTGACAAGGCAACAAAATTGTATATAAAACAAATGAAATTACGTGAATATTCATAATATGAATTGAATAAAGATACGCCAAGTAAAACATTTTTTAGTTCTTTACATTGTAAATATGAGCTTAAATTCCATGAAGTGGAATAAAAATGAAAGCAAGAAAAAATTAGAAAATTTATTAAATTGTGTTACTTATTGTATTATAAAGATGTATGGTTTTTTGTGGTACACATTTAAGCATCTTAGCGTCTTTAGATATTGACAAATCAAATATAATTTGAAAGGTATTTTTATATAAATATGCACAATATAAAATAAAATACTTTTACTTTTTGTTCTACACTTTTAAGTATCTCATCGTCTATACAGCAATTAATTGTTCGATACAAAATATTTACATTAACATTTACTAACTGGTCCAGTATGACACTCGATATTGTTCTATCGAATAAATAAATTTAAAACAAAAAAAAAATAAATATAAATTTAAAACAAATTGAATTTAAAACATTTTAGAATAATTTACAAATTTGTAAAATTTTACGACACAAAGTTAACGTGTGACATCATGGCCCAGGCACTTAAGCTGATGGCTTAAAAATAAAATGTTTATTAATAAGAACGTAATAAATGATAATAAGCAAAAATACAAAAATACATATGAGTATAATAATGATAATGAAAGTGTAGCGGCCTTTGAAAACTGCTGTTCTGCTCTGCTGTCTAAGTTCGGTAATTAAATGTATCTTAACTTTTCCTTGTTTCTGAATGAGAACACATTACAAACAATAGCCTATAAATTATATTTAAATAAATCCCTGATAAATATCCTAGCGATGCCTAATTTTTGTATACTTCTTGACAAACAGTTCCAAAGAATGATTGTATATACAGATGAGAAATTGCCGTTTTAATATAAGGTTGTTATATGTGAATATGTATAAGGCTGAATTATTTGATTACTGATGCTTCGATCTTTAGATTTTTGATTATCTGCTTTTAGCCATTTTTAGATAACTTATTTTTAAAAGAAATTAAAGTTTTTATTATCAAATATTTTAATAAATAAAATTAATATAAAATTTAAAAAAAATTTTTTTTGCTTAATTTTTGTTTTTTTTATACAAAAACTGAACTATTATAAATGTTTGACAGTTGTCTTGATATAGTAATTTTGAGCAGAATTATCACACGTTTAGATTTCAATAAAAAATATGGTAGGCCTATTTTTGTGGTACAATTTTATATGTATTAGAGTTTACCTATATTTTTCAAAAATATGTTATTTAAAAGGTACTTTTCTGTAGATTTGCTTAAAGGAAATAATCCGCCTTATTCTCTAACTATTTGTCAACATCACGTCAAGACAATATCAAAAACAGGGCAGTTGCATTCAGGCTGTGAGGCCAATGTATTACTGCTAACAGCCTCTGACTATTCTCTAAGGCCTATAAAATAACAAGAGGCTATTAAAAGAAGTTAAATACGGAGGAAGAAGAGTATGCAGATGCCTTAGTTTTGATATTGTCTTATCGTGACGTTGACAAATTGTTACAGAATAAGGTTGAATATTAATAAATTCGGCGCTTATATCCTTGAGGCACACTTTTAGATATCGTAGCCTTTATCCATATTTTTCAAAAATATGTTATTTAAAAGGTATTTTTCTGTAGATTTGATTAAAGGAAATAAAATTGATAAATATGGCACATATATTTTTGTGGTACACCTTTAATTATCTTCTGGTCCTTTAATATTTGTAAAGTATATATTATCCAAAAGTTATTTTTATGCAAATACGCACAATATAAATATTTAGTATAAAAAGTGGTAAAAATTCAATTATGATTTATAGCCTAATTGTTCGAGTATTTCTTTTAAATACAGAAAGCCATGATAAATATTCCAAGGCACACAGGAAAGTTAAAATCAGCTTTTAATTATTCAGCTAACACAGCACAGCAGAAGAGCTGCTTTTGAAAGCCGCTACAGTTTCACCATCAGTACTCATGTGTATTTGGTTTATTCGTCGGCCCTGTAGCAAAAATTAGCCGGCGAAGTAAAAGGTCGAAATTGCTACAAAAACAACTGTCTATCTTCTCATCTTTCCTAATCTGTCCCCTCAATACTATCCCCTCATTTTCAGTTCCAGCGCAATGCATTTCATATATAGGGGTCATCCTCTAAGTGCTAGTCCAAGATAAAAAAAAAATGGTTCTTAAGTATAAAATCATTCAAATCAAAGAAGGTGGACGTAGGTATAATGGAACAAAAAATGAGACATAAAAAAAATAGTCAAACGTCAACATGGTTAGTAAATAAAGATGTGTTACCAATGGTTTCATATATGTATGTAATTCTCGTATGGAATTTCCTAATAAAATGTTTATAAATAAAAGGAGTTATCATATTCAATTACGTATTCAATTACTAAAAAATAAGTGATGACAAACGAAAATATAAATGAGTACTGATGATAAAACTGTGGCGGCCTTCGAAAACAGCTGTTTTGCTCTTTTGTGTAATTTGAAGATTTTTGTATAATTTTTTTTATTGTGTGTTAGAAAGATGCCTTTTAATGTTTGTTTGAATAAAAGTTTGTTTCATGAAAAGTCATTATTATTATTTTTTTTTAATTGGAAGCAATAAATTTCAAAACGAATCGCATATACATCAATATGTATTTACACAAAAAATATTTATTTTAAATGTATATGTTAAGTTTTCTTAGATTAAAATGTTGAGCACCGAAGTTTTATTTTCGGTATTTTCAGTTTCAGTTAAATTGGAACAACGAGCTGAAATTTTGTGCTTCATGAATTTATGATTCTAATGAATCATTTATATTTCTCACAGCCGTTCCGTGATTACTTTTACTTACAAAACAATTGGCAAACATTTTCCGCAGGCTATTGCAAATATTCTCCTACATTTTATGTTCTTTTTTTTCTGCCTTTTGGGAAAAAGTAATGGCTGCAGTTGAGTTCTATCTTCAGGAGAATATATTATTAATTATTTTGGCTTTTGGGCTGTTGCCTGGAGTTTTTCGTTTAACCGTTTAGCCGTGTGTATTTAGGACAAATACATTTTTTTTGCTTCTTTTTTTATTATACGTGTGTGTGCAGAATCATAAAAATTTTGTTGGAATTTTTTTTTATAAAAATATTTTGCTAAATTTCTGCTGTTCCCTATTATTTTATTAAATTATGTTGGACCTATTTTTTTTTTTAATTTAATATTTTTGTAATGGATATATGAATATGATACCGCATACTTTTTTTGTAATAGAAACAGATGCTGCTGGCATTGATATTGGGCTGATTGGCTTATTGTGGTTTTTGCTACAAATATAGGAGGTCTGTTTAAAAAGCACTGTGATTTTTTTTGTATTATATAACCAGTTCAGTTTGTCAATTTATTGTGCCTTTTCTCATAGTATATCTATGGTCAGTTTTTTCTTTTATATAACAAAATTAATTATTGAACACATCTCGTATAGGAAAATAAAATCAAGTAACAGGAAGAATGAAAACGAAAAGCTTGTTTTGCATTCATTAAATGTCATTACAGGGCAGTTGTCTTAGGGATGTGTGTAAGAAAAAAAAGCATCCTTTTTGTAATAAACAAAGACCTACTGCAAACGATATTTCGACAGCTACAGCAATACTTTGCCCATGGCAAAAACATATTTGAGAGCAAGTAAAAATGTTGAAAATATAGAAAAAACTATCGCAGTTTTTAGCATTCATGTTTGTTGAGG
This sequence comes from Linnaemya tessellans, assembly GCA_951800035.1. Classification (NCBI taxonomy): domain Eukaryota; kingdom Metazoa; phylum Arthropoda; class Insecta; order Diptera; family Tachinidae; genus Linnaemya; species Linnaemya tessellans. The sequence continues at coordinate 97,130,587 of OX637536.1, read as the reverse complement.
CAGTGCTTCAATTGCTGCTGTTGTTGTTGAATACGGTTTGGGAATTGTTATATAAAAAAAGAATGGATAAGCAATATTTTTCAACAATTTTGGCTAAAGCAGTCAACCAAATGAGCGACAAAATATTAAATATTTTAAAACTGTTTTTTATATAAAAATTTACTTTTTTTAAAAAATTATTATAAAAAAATTTTACAATTATTATTAAAAATTGAATCACCCAGTGATTAAACTTGCTATTTTATATTTTAAGCTAAAGCATTTGCTTTATTTCTATACAGCAATAAAAAACGAAATTGAAAAATTTAGTTGTGGCTCTTCAAGCAAATTTAAACTTTTCCCATATTTTATAGCAATAATTGTATATATTGTGGATATTTACACAAAAATTCCTTTTAAAATATATATATTTCATTAATATGCTGCACGATAAGAAGCTTGAAAATGTACCACAAAAGTATTTGTAGGGTGTTTATATGTAAGGTAAAAGTTTTCGTAACTCAAGGCGTATGATTAATATTTATTTAAAGGATTTTGTTAATATTTAGCTTTTAGCAGCCAATATCTATTGCGGTAACAGTTTTGCAAAAAAAAAAAAAAATTTTTTTTGTAAACATTTGTGACTACCCTTTTTACTTAATTAAATACCAAATAAACGAATAGCAAATTGTTTTTACAATATAAATTCTTTTAAAACATTCCAACTGAAAACTTTTTATAAGTTAAGAACGTAAAACACATGCTTACAAACTGTTCCCTAGCGACAAGCCCATAAAGCTACTTTTTGTATTTGTGCTAAAAAAAAGGAAAATATGTTCTAATTAAAAAAAATTCAAGTAACAAAAGAATTAAGGCTGCTGTCAACCGCTGCTGACTATTATGCTGTCCTATCAAAAGCCCTTAAAGCTTTTACGGTTGTTAACAGTATTTTTGTTCCTTATAACTTAATTATTATCAACTGCGTTCTTTTTGCTAAAGAATTTTTTATATAATAATAGACTTTATTCTTCTAGCGAATGCCATTCGTAAGACAAGGAGGTTTAACTTAAAAGACTTGAAAGTTTTCCTCGGAATATTTTCAAAGTATAATTAAATTCTTCTCCTGCTGTCAGTTGAAGTGTTAAATGAATTCAATATTTTTTTATTATGAGTACCAGGCAAATTTACATTTCTTAGAAATTGTTACAAAATATTAAGCACTTTATCTGTCATTTTTGTGAAAAATGTTATATAAAAGGGATAGTGCAGCACATTTGTGGTTTATTTCTATATATATTTTTTTCTATATCTCTTAATATAATCTGGTATCTTTAAAGCAAAAGATCTACTTAGTTTTTCAGAAAATAAGTACTTGTGAAAACTTAAATATAACGTTTTTATGGTCCCAAAAAAGAATAAGAGCTTCTCAAAACAAATTAAGTTTTTGGAAAAAAAAACTTATGTACTTAAAAACTTTCTTTTTAAAAATGTACTTTTTGCAAAAAGTACTTCTTTAAAGAAGTACCTACGAAAAAATTTTTGGAAAAGGAACTTTTTAGAACAGGTACCTTTCAGAAAATATACTTTTTTAGAAAAGGTACTTTTTTTTAAAAGGTACTTTTTTTAGAAAAGGTACTTTTTTTGGAAAAGGTACTCTTTTAGAAAATGTACTTTTTTAGAAAAGGTACTTTTTTTTGAAAAGGTACTTTTTTTAGAATAGGTACTTTTTTTAGAAAAGGTACTCTTTTAGAAAATGTGCTTTTTTAGAAAAGGAAATTTTTTAGAAAAGGTACCTTTTTTAGAAATTTTTTTTTTTAGAAAAATGCTTTTTTAGAAAAGGTGCTTTTTTAGAAAATGTACTTTTTTTAGAAAAGATACTTTTTTTAGAAAATACACTTTTTAGAAAAGGTACTTTTTTTTTGGAAAATTTACTTTTTTTTAGAAAATGTACGTTTTTTGGAAAAGAAAATTTTTTTAGAAAAAGTACTTATTTAGAAAAGGAGCTTTTTTTAGAAAAGGTACTTTTTTTTAGAAAATATACTTTTTTAGAAAATGTACTTTTTTAGAAAAAGTACTTTTTTTTAGAAAATGCACTTTTTTAGAAAAGGCGCTCTTTTAGAAAAAGTACTTTCTTAGAAAGGGTACTCTTTTAGAAAAAGTACTTTTTTAGAAAATATACTTTTTTAGAAAAGGTACTTTTTTAGAAAAGGTACTTTTTTAAGAAAATATACTTTTTTAGAAAATGTACTTTTTTTTGGAAAAGATTCTTATATAGAAAAGATACTTTTTTGAAAAGGTACTGTCAAGAAAGCTTGAAATTTGGTATAGATAAATTTTGAAGGATAGCACAGATAGGCAAGTTTGTTAATGGGCTGAATTGGGCCAGAAGGAAAAACGTTCCACTAAGAAGAACCAAACCAACCTGTAAAAAACAACATAATTTTTAAATTTTTTTTTTTGTAATTTTGTTAACCAAATGATATATTTTTATATCAAAGAAGGTCCAAAGCGTTGAACTTTCAGCCATATAATCAGAAAAAGTCATTTTTGGGTCCTGCCCGCCTTAGTGGGTGTTGACGTAAGATATTATATGCAAAAATAGTGTAAATATTTAACAATTTTGTTAGTGAGCTGTTCTCTGATATTTTTCACACTTAAACCGATTGTTGGTATCAGTTGAATTTTTAGATATATTTTCTAAGCAACTTTTAATAATTATTAAGTTAGAAACCTACACGTATTTCGGAGGCCTCAATCAATTAAAAAAACATGTAATTCATAAACTATAATTTTATTACAACATCATGGAAATTAGTAGCAGAACGAAGGAAAAAAAATTTCATTTAAATTATGAACTTTGCTTAACGGTTATAAAAATGTTGGTAACATCAATATGGCCATATCTGTACAGTACAGTTTTAGTACTACTACAAACACCAAAAAGATAAACAGTCAACAACTTTTAGTACAAGTGATGTAGGCTAAAGCTTTTACTTAACATTTATTTATTCTTTTAGCCACGGCCCAAATCATTTTCATATTGTTAACTTAACTGTTTGAGTAGAGTTCAGACAACAATCTTTATGTATTGAATCTGCGGCAAGCACCTGCAACAAAAAATAACTTTTAGGCATTTGTCTTATAAAATTTTATACTGAAAGCAAATATAGGATGATTACATATTTTTACTATTATGTAATTGCTGGTTATCAGGGATGGGATTTAAAATAACCTGAAATATGGGAAAAATTCAAAAAAAATAAATCAATTAAAAACAGTAAATAGTTATTGAAAAGGAATGTACCTAAAATTCGGACACTTGAAATTTACTGTTGCAAAAATTTTTTAAATATAATTTTCTTAAACTGCAATTTTCTAAATATGGATTTTTTTTAATTTTCTAATTAATAATGTCAGTAACTTAATTTCACCATGACTCGCAATTTTTTGTTTATGTTTTTTTTTTGTACTTTTTCCCACATTTTAGGTGCTAAGTCTCTACTAAGTTTGTCCAATGAGTTGTGTTTTGCTCACTAAACATACCTTTTAGCAGTGCTGCATTTGTAATTCTACTCAATATTATAACAATTTCAAACTTATTGAATAAGAGTTAATTGAAATTTTATATGGATAATTGAGCTCAATAAAGTGAATGTCTAATTAGCTCATTTAAGCTGTAAAATCTCAATTAAGGTGCATGTCTGAACACCGTATAAAATAAACATTAGCCCTATTCACAGTCTTGTGCAAATAGTCTTGCATCATTGCATTTGCAAAATAATTGTACTCTACACCAAAAAAAAAAAATACATTGAAAATGCTCTCAAATACTCTCTAAATTTGCAAATGCAATAATGCAAGACCATTTGTACATGATTGTGAATAGGGCTATTATATAGAAACTTGTGCACATTTATATTTGAGTGTATGTGCAAGCGTGTTTTTGCAAATGAAAAACGACAACTAAATGAAAATATTTTGTTCTTGGTATTGCTCAACCAAATACGTCAATCGCTTCTTGCTGCAGTAGCAGCATTTTACGCATTTACAATCCATTTCAAGATAAAATTATGTATCCTGCTGCTAACGAGATGCACAGGGATATAAATAAAAGAGTAAGAACGTTATATTTGTCGGAAAAATTTAAAAAGTAAAATTTTGCGTATAATTAAGTGTAGAAAAAAAATTGTTTGATAGAGTCAAAAGTGGATGGAGGGGTGGGGCAGGGTAAGGCCAGACAGCATCTTACCTTCATTGTAAAATCTTATAAATTTAATTTTTAAAAGCTTCAGTAATATAATTTGTTCAATATTTACACTATTTTTCCATGTAGTATGCAACTTCGACGCCCACTAAAGTAGGCGGGGTGCAAAAATGGACTGTATCGTGTTTTGCGCACGTACGGGCATCGCTAGATCGTCTTAGACTTCATCACTGATCAAGAATATTTATATACTTTATACTCCAATTCTCTTTGGAGGGTATTAAAACTGTATTTTGTCGGGGCCGGTGTGGCAGGGGCCGTGGGCGAGACATCTGATAAAATGTAATCTCTCTTTATAGTCTGTATTTTTACGAAAATGACGTGGAAAAATCTGATACCACTAGAGCACTTTGGGCATATGATTACCGATTTTTTTTTGTCTGTACCAGAAGATTATAAATTTCAATAAGACGGTGCCACGGGGCTTCACAATATGACAGATTTTGGCTTTAGCGCATATTAAGTTTCTAGAATACGCAATTTCACGTAGTAGACACGTTAAGTCTTGGTGTCCAGATCAAGCGGCTTAAAACCGCTTCATTTGTTTCCAACCAAAGTAGATGCGGTCATTTTGTATATAAGGGCAGGATTTAATACAGGATTATAATGAAATAAAGGTTTCATGGAAATCAAAGCTTTTATGTGTGTTTTAATATTTATTAATTTTTGCATTATTTATTTTATAGACTAAAATAATACAACTAATCATTATTTTTTATAATTTAAATTTTTCTATATCCACTTTAGCGCCATCATCATTATGAATAAGGAAATTTCTATAAACTGAGCAGATGTAAACTTCTACACTAAAACAAGATGCAGTTTTAACTTTTTGAAGGTGATAGTTTTTTTTTCAAAGTTTTCTATTTAGTTTTAATGAATAAAAATAAATTTAAATTTAAAATAGCAGGTCAAAATAGCAACAAATTGTAATAGAAAATAGAAGAAAAAATAATAATAATAATAGTTATTGTCATAAACATGAAGAAAAAAACGATAACTGGCAAGTGCACTTTTAAAAATATACAGAAAAAATTTTTATATACATATATTTTTTATTACAAATAAAATTAAACTTAAAAACAAATAAATGCTACGCAGCAAAATAATATTATTATAAATATGTCTTTAAATAAGGACCAACTTTAAAAGAAAACACATTTTAAGACAGCAATAATAAAAACAAATAACTAAAAACAATATTAATATATTAATGTTAAAACAGTTTATCAAAATCAATTATTTAGTTTATTATCATAATGCAATTTCCTAAAAATTTTTATTTTATAAAATTTAAAAATATGTATATAAAATATTTATAACTAATAAATGAATCATTACAATTGAAATCATAACAAATCAAAATATGTTAAATAAATAAATATAGCTCTGCATTAAAATCAATAAAAATTAATAATCATGTCTACTTTAAAAACTTTCTTGTTTTAATTTTCATTACAGCAGATGTAAGTACACAAAATCCATCACACACGCTCGGCAGCGCACGACTATAGAAAATGTTTTTTCATGCACATAACATAAGAATAGCAGCAATTTATAATTTGTGACGTCATCATTAATTTCGCCCGCTTATTTACTCAACTCAGGCTATCAGGCGTTCAGAATTTTCAGCAAGTGTTTTTTCACTTGTTAAATTTTAATTGCAGTTTCCTTTTGTGCTTCTGTTCTATACAAAAACATTCATGCATACATATATATGTATTTATGTATTTATAAATATTTCTGTTATACTTTTGCTTCTGCATATGCATTCAACTGCATACATATATATGCATGTATGTATGTGTGTATAACAAATATTTCTGTTATACTTTTGCTTCTGCATATGCATTCAACTGCGATTTCTGTTCGCCTGGTATTTTTAGCTATTTTTGAAATTTGTGCACATGAGCTCATTAAATTTTTTTTAATGCCATAAATACAAACTTGCAGAAAGTATCAGGCGATAAGAATTTACAGCAAGTGTTTTTCACTTGTTAAATTTTAATCGCAATTTCCTTTTGCGCTACTGTTCTAAACAAAAACATTCATGCATACATATATATGTATGTGTGTATAACAAATATTTCTGTTATACTTTTGCTTCTGCATATGCATTCAACTGCGATTTCTGTTCGCCTGGTATTTTTAGCTATTTTTGAAATTTGTGCACATGAGTTCATTAAATTTTTTTTAATGCCATAATTACAAACCAACAGAATGTATCAGGCGATAAGAATTTACAGCAAGTGTTTTTCACTTGTTAAATTTTAATCGCAATTTCCTTTTGCGCTACTGTTCTAAACAAAAACATTCATGCATACATATATATGTATGTGTGTATAACAAATATTTCTGTTATACTTTTGCTTCTGCATATGCATCCAACTGCGATTTCTGTTTGCCTGGTATTTTTAGCTATTTTTGAAATTTGTGCACATGAGTTCATTAAATTTTTTTTAATGCCATAAATACAAACTTGTAGAAAGTATCAGGCAATCAGAATTTTTAGCAAGTGTTTTCACTTGTTAATTTTTAATCGCAATTTCCTTTTGTGCTGCTTTTCTAAACAAAAACATTCATGCATACATATATATGTATGTGTGTATAACAAATATTTCTGTTATACTTTTGCTTCTGCATATGCATCCAACTGCGATTTCTGTTTGCCTGGTATTTTTAGCTATTTTTGAAATTTGTGCACATGAGTTCATTAAATTTTTTTTAATGCCATAATTACAAACCAACAGAATGTATCAGGCGATAAGAATTTACAGCAAGTGTTTTTCACTTGTTAAATTTTAATCGCAATTTCCTTTTGCGCTACTGTTCTAAACAAAAACATTCATGCATACATATATATGTATGTGTGTATAACTAATATTTCTGTTATACTTTTGCTTCTGCATATGCATCCAACTGCGATTTCTGTTCGCCTGGTATTTTTAGCTATTTTTGAAATTTGTGCACATGAGTTCATTAAATGTTTTTTAATGCCATAATTACAAACCAACAGAAGGTATCAGGCAATCAGAATTTTTAGCAAGTGTTTTTTACTTGTTAAATTTTAATTGCAGTTTTCTTTTGTGCTACTGTTCTATGCGTACATATATATGTATGTATGTGCAAATATTACTATTTTTGTTTTACTTTTGCTTTTGCATGCACACATCTTAGTGATGTGTAAATAATATTCGCATTCTATAGATATTCGGTATTCAAGGAAATATTTCTCGAATATTTTAATAGGGAAAAACAATAATTTTTTTTAATTAATGGCATAAAATTAAATGGTTACAATATTGATTTTTGCTAACTATGGATCAATATGTTTCATACTATGAATAGCGTAAAACCACATTAAGCATAACTAGACTTGGGGACGAACTCCTTCATTCGCTCTTTTTATACAAAAATCTAGGACCAAACCTATTTAATAATTCTTATTTTTCGTGTAATTTTGTTAGTTCGTATCCATAAGCTAGATATTTTTATTTTGTATCGTTTTAAAAAATAATTTAGCGATGGTCGCTAAAATTTAGGATCCTTTTTATTAGCTTTTAAAATATTTTACTTTGCAGATATTAATAAAATGTCTTTAAAGTTTCAGGATAATATTCGTTTTCGCAAAATATTGCTTCAGATATTTGCTTCGCGAATATGCAAATTTAACAACATGTGCTTCATCACTAATGCGTATCATATGTATATGCATACACACGTATTATTTTTATGCAAACTGGTTTGCACTTGCAAGTTTCTCTCAAATGACGTCATCATGATCAATAAGAATGTATAACATGAAAATATAACAAAATAAACTGGTTTCAGTTTAATAATTCTGAGAGCGGGGCTCTTTCGTTCGACTGCAGTGTTGCCGCACAAAACATCTTCAAAATAGGGATTAAAAATGGTATTTTAGTTTTAGAAATCACATGTAAATTCAAATTAAATTTATTAAAATTTATTTTTAAATTTATTAAATTTTTAATTTACCTTTTTGTTTTTGCAAAATAAAAAAAAATTTCTTTGTTTTTTACGATTTATTGATTTTTCAGTACAAAGTTACATCAAAAAATACACGTACGTACTGGTTTTCGAGATATGGGAGGTACAAGTTTGCTCAAAACAAGCAACTTTGAGGCCAATTCGTCCTTTTGTGGCCTCAGGGATTGGTCCACAGCTCCTTAAAATTTGATCGCAGAGAAATTCTTTAACATTTTAAAGACTTTTATAATTATTTAAATTTGTTTATTCCAAAGCTCCATTATTTGTTCATTTTTTTCGTTTATTATTATTTATAGAGTTTTCAGTTCAATAACCACTGGCTAACATTGACCGAGTGGTTCTTGAAAATTGATTTACAGCTCCTTAAATTTTAAGCGCACTAAAATTAAACTTTACAAACTGCTTCATATCTGGCATACCTTTCGAGATATAAAGATTGTAACAATTATTCTCTATAATTTGACGTTTTTATTTCTTTTAGCTTGAAAACAAGTTTTAATAATTTTAAATTATTATTTTTAGTTTTTATTTTACAATTATAGTAAATGATATATTTAATCATATTTTTACATTGTTTCTTAATAATGTATTTCAAAAAAAAAAAAAAAAAAAAACAATTCTTTTCTAAACATCAGTCTTTAACTTATTATTTTTTTCATATAAATTTCTTAAATAGTTTATAAACCAATTAAATGGAAATTTGTAAGGCCAAATTTCCTAACGGGTTTGCATTGGCATTTAAAATTATACATGCTATTAATTCTAGCATTTTTCACGTTTTCATTAAGTAAAATAGTTTTTTTATAGAAATTATAAAATTAAATAAAATTTACTATATTGTGACTCAAGTCGGCTTATGAGCTCAGATATAATTTTTCTTTTTAAATTATTTATATTTTCCAATTGTTTTATATTTAGGGACTTAACAATAAAATTTAAATGACTTTCATGATATTTTTGAGTTGGAAAGAAAAAGAGAAAAGTAATATTTACTTAGAAGGCACAATTATGTTTTTATTTTAGTTATTTCATAGAGATATTCTTTTATATTGGCAGCTTACACACAGTTCCTTATAACAGAGCCTGCAAAAGTTATTTATACCAAATAAACACACTGTGTCAAAAAGGATCTGTGCGTAGCCTACATGATATTTAATAAACTAAAAATACATCCTTATTTGAAAATGAAATAGGATATTATATAATACAGATATTTAAAACAATGGTAATTTCTATTAACCAGTTTTAACTTACAAACAATTTAGTTTACTATTTTTACAAAACAAAGGGCCCGATTTTGTTTTACAAATTTATATAACAAAAAGAACATACATACTTTTATTGTAATAAAATTTGGCCCTTGATTTGCATTACATATGTGCTTATTTTAAGATTATATTACAAAATTTAAACTATTTTATAAAAATAAGTATCTTCGTTGATGTAAAGTACTTTGTGAAAGAGAAACGTTCAAAGTTTTAATACAGGCAGTACCAGTAAGACTTAAACAAAATTTCTTTTATTTACAAAACATAACGATAATGGAAAACCACTATTTTGGGTATAGTAAAGCATTCCAAAATATTAGCAGCAAAAAATGTTAAAATATATCAGAAAACATTTTTTTAAATACTGGTTTTTCGGAAACCACTATTTTATGAAATTATTTTTTTTTCTTGTAAAAAAAATTCTAAATTTAAATAATTTTTTAGTATAATAGCCAATAAATTAAATATCTAATTTACAAAATAAAAAAGAGTCTTGTAGTACCAGTTTTAAAAATAAATTAAAAGTCATATTGTATAAAAGACAATCTTCGCTTTAAAAATAGACAATAAAAGAATATTTTTCTAATTATGGATGAAGAACTAAATAAAAACTAATAATTTTGTCATTTTGTAAAAAAAATTTGTGTCTAATTTCGAAGAAATTTTTTAATGGTAGAGTTTTAGTAGCAAGAAAAATTTATTCCTCTCTTAGGTTTTATCAATCACTTCCATGACTGCTAATGTAAGTAACCTGCCCCTTAATATATTTAAAAAAAATACCGGTATTGAAAAATGTCTACAAAATAAAATTAACAGATAGTGGTTTAAAAGTTATAAACATATTTTAAAAAATATTTCAAAAATACTGGTTTTGTAAAAACCACTATTTCAAAAATTGCTGATTTTTTTGAATAAAATTGCTACAAAATTTGTATAATTTTAAAGTTTTAAATAATTTTTATATACTGCTTTGGCAAACCTTAGTGTATATGCATATGTTTCTGGGAATATGTACGTTTGTAGGCATTTATCAAATATTAAACAAAAAAATTCATTTTTCGTTTTGTAAATAATATACACGTATTAGAAAAAAGTTATAAAATTCTTTAAAATCACTTTCAAATACAATAGAACTAAGTTTTCTTACTTTTTAATACAAAAGGCTTGTAAGGTAAGAAAAAAATGCCGTTATTAGGAAAATTTAGACAAACTAAAATTAGGAGCGAGAAATTATAAAAAAAATTATATAAATTGTAAAAAATTTTAAAAAATACTGGTTTTTAAAAACCAGTATTTTTGAAAATTATAGATTTGTTTAAAGTAAACATACTCAAAAGATATGTAAACCATATCATTACTTCATATTTTAAGTAATATATAAATACTGGTTTTTCTAAAACCAATATTTTATTCAAAAAAGTTAAAAAAAAATTAATTTCTTCATTTCCTTAAAAATAACTAGGGATAGTAGTTTGAAATGTTTTACAAAGTATATATAGACATTGAAATTTACACAAAAAATATTTGCTTCGCTTTTCAATAATAATAGTCTTATATACTGGTTTCCGCACTGCCTACTGCCCGTTTCTGTTAGTTTCTCTAAATTTAAGTACAATTGGTAATGGATATTATGTTAACTACTGTATATACATTTGCTAGTTTATAAATTATAAATAAAAAGCATTTATATGCTTTTTAATTTAATTTAATTACCTTAAATCCTTTTAATGTAGCGCAAGAATTCTGTTTATAATTCCCTTAAGACTTCACTAAAATTACTATCACCTATTGTAGTTTATTGTAGTAGTAGTAGTGGTAGTGGTAGTAGTAGCAGTTGTAGTTTCATCTAAATCTTGATTATTTTCCGTTATATCGTTATAAATTTCGGTTGCATGGTCCTGGTTTAAACCCAGATCTTGTGTTCCGGAAACTGCAAGTTTTAAAGGCAAAACAGTACTAGTTGTGATCACTTTATGGCTGCTACTGCTGCTGCTGCTACTACTTTCGCTGTTGCTGGTGCTGGTACTGCTGCTACTTACTTGGCGCTCTTGTGTTTCCCCCCTAATGCCCCACCAATATGGTATTGTTAGAGACCACCAAATATTTGGTAATCACCGTTCTGTTGAGTGTGTCGTCGAACCAAAACCGCTGCCGTATGTGCTGCCTGAGGCACGCCTGAAGAAGCCTAAGGTCTCTAGAGTTTTAACCGAACGTCTTATCAATTCGTCCTTATACTTCCATATAGTTTTGTCCTCAACTGAGTTCTCTCTGTACTCCTCGCAAGACTTTTTCAAAGTGTTGACACAATCAGCTCTATAATGCTGTAGATGGCCATCTTGTATGTCTACCGGATAGGACTTGCATACGCCTCCCAGGCAGGCCAAAGGAAAATGATTGTGCAGAGTTAAGACTTTTTCGGGATTATGAAAGCACTTGACATACTGATTGGGTTTCGTGTAGTTTTTGGCTCGATGTACATGTTGCAGCATGTGCATGTATTTGGGTATATCCTTATGCCAGCCATGCTCATGCTGTTGGTCATCCAGGAAGTACACATTGCGAAAGTTGAAACTGTGATAGCCCTCGGGGCGGGCTTTTAAAGATTCGGGCACTACTTTGGCCATTAGTTCTGACCATAGAACAAAATTACCCTTGGGCATGATAACCTCGTCTATATCGAGTAGTGCTATATAGTCGTAGAGGTATAAGTTCTTGTACAAGCAATCATTGTAGGGTATAACCTCATTTTGGCGTTTGTGATTCGTTTTCTTGGTCAAATATAAATGCTGAAAGCCGGGTACATTGGGTTGGCCTCCCGGCAGCGTCAGTGGTATAACCTGCACCTTGCCTTCCTGCTCGTAATGCTGCAGGACTTTTGTGATATTCGGATGGACTTGTAGGTTATAGAAATAAATCTTATCGGCTCCCAAAATATTTAACATTTCAATCCATTCAATCAAACGTACAGACAAATCGTCATATAAGAAATCCAGGCCCTTTACACACACTGCAAAACCTTTTTTGTGATCATCGGGCGGCCGATTATATATCACCCTCAAGTTATTCGTAGCGGTATCACATTCCTTTTCCACCATAGACACCGAACTGGGTACTACCCCATGAAAGGGCTTTGGTATCTGGCAAGCAATTAAGTAGGGCTGATAAATGCCCTGCTTATAATTGCCCCATTTATTGTACCAAATGTACTTGTACTCGTAGGTCTTGACTATGAAGGGCTCCTTTTGGCCATCGAACCAAAATTGACAAAATGTCTTAACTTTGGGTTCAATGCGATCTATCATACCCAGTATACGTACGGAGGGACCCAGTAGGGAATTTTTTCGTATATCGTAGTAGGCTCCGAACAGCTGGAAAGTACCATTCGAGGTACGCATTGTCTGCCAGTAGATGTTATTGAATTCTAGTTCAAATATTGAGGGATACTTGGCACATGTTGAGGATTTTTGTTGTAGGAAATTCTTGTTTTTACTCCAATAGGCGATGGGTAGAGAGGGTATGCGGGACTCGACATCGCGTACAAGCTGCTCATCGTCCATGGCTAGAACAAAGAACGAGAGAAAAATGCATTAAAATAATGATATTGAAAAAAAATTTCATTTATAACTTATGGCATTATTTTTGCAAACTAGAAAATGAAAAATAAAATTAAAAAAAAAAATCTTATTTTTTCAGAAAGAAGTTTTAATATTTTTTTCAAATTTACCATCCTTTTTTGGAAAAAAAAAAAATTTATTTATTTATTATTAATTATTGAATTTTCAGTTAGAAATTTTGATCATAATAAGCCAGCCCAAAATTTCATCAAAATACGCCTATTGGTTTCCGAGATATGGAACGAACAAATTTTATTTTTTTTTCAAATTTCAAAGGTCAGTCCATCCTTTCTTTTTGTTGGTAAAGTTTTTTTTTGTTATTTATTATTATTAATTGAATACTCAGTTTTGATGGCACAAAAGCGAAAATTTTCAGAATATACAATTCAGAAACATAAGCAGCATTAATTTGGTAGGTAGGAAGGCCGCTGGTCGGGCGAATACATTTGAATCGAAAAAATTTTTTGATTGAATTATGCGAATAAATTTTATTCCAAAAAAATTGTCGATTATATTTTGCTATATTATTATTTTATTCGAATAGATTTTAGTCGATTAAGTTTTATTATATTAAATGGAATTTGACTAAGTGTTATTTTAAAAATTTCTAGATATAATTAAATTGTAATCGAAAAGATTTATTCGACCAATTTTATTCGATGAAATTTTATTCGATTAAATTTTAATCGATTAAAATTGTTTTGACTAAATTTAATTAAAAATTTAAATATTAAAATTTTTTTTGATTGAATTATGCGAATAAATTTTATTAAAAAAAATTGTCGATTATATTTTGCTATATTATTATTTTATTCGAATAGATTTTAGTCGATTAAATTTAATTATATTAAATGGAATTTGATTAAGTGTTATTTTAAAAATTTCTAGATATAATTAAATTGTAATCGAAAAGATTTATTCGACCAATTGTATTCGATTAAATTTTGTTCGATTAAATTTTATTCGAATAAATTTTAATCGATTAAAATTGTTTTGACTAAATTTAATTTAAAAATAAAAACAAAAAAATTTTTTTTTGGATAAATTTTAGTAAATATAATTTTATTGGAAAAAAAAAATTGTTCGAATAAAATTTACTCTAGTCATATTTCTTGCTCATAAAAAAATAATTTTGAATGCTTAACTTTAACTCACCCGTTCGATTGTCCACCAATATTTCCGAGGGATCAAATTTATCCGTCGTTGTTGACGTGGTGTCAGCAAATCTCAGCATGTCTCTTTGCAGCAAAATACGTCCACTCATGGGCATGGCGGCATACTCTTGTGATACAATATTCGTGCCTTGCATTTTAAAAACGCCAATTATGGCAAAGGACCAAACACATAAAGTGAAAAGGATTTTTAAAATAACATTTGTGCGCGCCATTTTTTTTTATTTTTTGTGTGTTTATGTTGAGTGACAACTTTGAGGTTTCTTTGCCTTTTTTTTGAAATAAATTTAATTTGGAAATTATTATAATAAATGAGTACAGACTCAAACTATTAAATAAAGAAGGGGTTGCGTGGAGGCGTTAAACATGGATGATGTTGTGTTTTTATATAATTTTTATAGTTCGTTTCTCTTATTTTTGTTTGTTAAAGACTGCAAAGAGATAAGAAAAATATAGAATTAGTGAAAATATAAAAAAAAAAAATTTATGCATATTTAACTTGTTGATATTTAAAATATTTTAAAGATTGTTATGGCATAATTGCTTTCGTTGTTGTTGTTGTTTTAAGGTTTCTAATTAGCATTAGGGGCCAAAGTAAACCAAACATTAATGAGTTCGGTGGGGAGTGTGTCTTTGCTTTGTGTTGGTTCATTAGAAATTTATTGCTAGTGTATTTGTGTTTCCTTATTATGCTGTCTTGTATTTCCCTTTTACTTCCTGTTGGTCTGGTAGGAGTCAGCGAACGCAATTTCTTTTATGTTTCTGAGCGGTTAAGAAGCCTGGTGGTTTTGATTTGGATTTTCAAATTGTTGGCAGTAGACGTCGCGTCAGTTTTGCAGGATTGTCATTTTTGATAAATTATTCAACAATTTATTTTCTCTTTTTTTATGATTTTTGTAACTTTGTCATTCTCGTTACCGATTGCAATGTCTAACTTTTTGTCTTGGCTTTTAAAATATTTATGCAGTTGAAATTGTTTGTCCATGAGTACAAAAAAAAAAATGTTATTCCTTGTGTTTGGCCAGGACTTTTTTTTACAAAAAAAAAAGACCTACAGCTAGACAATTGTGCAGACAACTTATTTAAAATAGTCATTGTCTTGTGACATGCCAGAAATAAATGGACAATTCATGAATGTTGGTTAAAGCAGCTAAAGCAAATTGTTGTTTTAGTTTTGGGTCAATGATATAAAAGCCTTAAGCTGTAATTAAAATGAACAGGAAAAAGAACAGGAACAAATAAATTGCAGTTATTTGAGTAGTTTCCTGTTTTTTCCCCCATATTTTTTCTAGGAATTTTACAAAACTCTTTTAAAGTTGAACAACAAAACTTTAAAAGTTTTTAGGAAAAATTAATTAATTTTAAAACAAATTAATTAAGCAAACCACCAATTATTACCTGCAATTAAATCTTTATGTAAAATTCTTTAACAAAAAAATTTAAAAAAAACATTTCGCATTTTCTCTAGATCTTAAACAGCCTTTAGGCCCCATTTCAGTTATTTAACCAAAAATTAATGTCTTCCTCTACAGATCATTAACACTGAACAACCGCACCAAGTTCTGCGAACAGCTACCAAAACACTTTGTTGTTGCTCATTCACGCTGTTATATCGACTTTAGAGAAAATCAAATTAAATAAAATTTTATTACGTTTCCAAATTTCCAAATCATTAGATTACATTTCAAATTTTATTCAAAAACAATTTTTTTATTATGCCAGCATTCGTTTTGCCTTAATATTTATGTTTCTTTAATGTGTTGCTTCTCTATTCAACGGAATATTTAATGATTTTTAACCTCAATTTTATTGTTCATGGATGGGAAAGAGAAATTAACAGAAATTAGAATCTCTACAGATTTTTGGAATTTGTTAAAAAAAATATTTGTAAAACTGAAGCCCACGCCATATGGGAGCGTCCAGTGCTATGACTTTGTCATTAAAACAGTAAAAAAAATTTTATATTCGACCGGGTTGAATCTTAAATGCCCTCCAAATATTTAGTAAATAAATAAAAAATGTTTAACTTGGTGAGACAGAGTTCCTTTAAGACATCTCTGCAGCCAATTTTAAATCTCTATTTGGATAGAGTCATTCCGGGAAGGGCCGTGGGGGAGATGTTTCACCATGTCAGGTTCTTATTGGCTTAAGCAATACAAATTGTTCAATATTTACACTATTCTTGCATATAATATCGTACGTCAACGCCTCCTAAAGAGGCGGGGTCCAAAGATATACTATATCATGTTTTCCCCAGACGAACGTATGGACATTGCTAGATCGTCTCAGACTTCATCGCTGATCAAGAATATATTTACTTTATAGGGTCCAATTCTCTTTGGAGGGTATTAAAACTGTATTTTTGGGGGGGTTGCTCTGGCAAGGGCCGTGGAGGAGACATTTCACCTTTGCCATAAAACTCTAAAAATCAATTTTTGGTATAATTAAATATAAACTTTATGTTTAATTTTTTTTTATAGGGTCATTTAGGGGGAGTAGAGGCTAGGGCAGAAGAGTACGAGGTTACGTCTCAGCTTCTTCATTAAAGCTTCAAAATGTTATTTTTAAGGAATGTAGGCTTAAGTAAAACAATTTGTTAAATTTTTACACTATTTTTGCATATAATAACGCCCACTAAAGAGGGCGGGGCCCAAAAATTATTTTTATTTTATTTTATGGCTCCAAGTTTAATGCGTTAGATCTTCTTTCACTTAAAAATATATCATTTGCTTAACAAAATTACAAAAAAACTTTAAAAGTGATGTTGTTTTTTTGAGGTTGGTTTAGTTCTTCTTAGGGGAACTTTTTTCCCTCTTGCCCGATTTAGCCCATCTCCGAACTTAACCTGTGCTATCTTTCGAGATATATTTATAGCAAATTTCAAGGGTCTAGCTCTTTTCGTTTGGACTGAATCGTGATTTCCACAGACGGACGTGATATCCATGCTCAGATGGTCTTAGATTTCGTCAATGGGGCGAAATCACCGCATTCGATTCCGATCGAAATTTCAATACAACTTAAATAGAAATTTTGTTCGATATCCAATGCCGTAATTTGCCCCCTGATCAAGAATATATGTATGTATGTACATATATACTTTATGGGGTCTCAAATGGACATTTCGCTGCGTTAGAAGCGGAGGGTTTAGAAAACAAAAAGATGCTGGAAACTTTACAAAAATTTAGAAACTGTTTCATACAAAAGATCAAAAGTTATAAAGTTCATAATACAGGGTTCTAGTTTCGTTGCCATTTTATTCTACTTGTAATTTTTATTTTAAATTGTTAATTTCAGATTCAGAAATATATTCGGTTCAGTTAATGTGGAACAAAATTTCTATATCATTAAGCATTTCTTGAAAATGATAGAAGAAAATGAGAAGTTTTTTAAGAAAACTGTTCGAAAAATTATGAAAACTGTTCGAAAACTTTTTTTTGCAATATGTAGGCAATTGTATCAGGAGCAACGAAATTTCAGGAGCATTATTTTAATTGCAAAGTAGGTAGAAAGAAAAAAACGAAAGAAATAAAGAAAGAGGCATAAAGTAAACGAAAATATAACGTATGTAGGCATGCGTGTATATACTTGCAAATGCAATATTAAAATGTATGTAAAATATTTTGTTGTCGTTTATGTACACGCACAAATATTTCTGCTTGCCTGGTATTTCTTTCCAATTGATGTATATGCATACATCTTAGTGATGTGTAAATAATATTCGTATTCGAATTGCCGAATGTTCGTCCATTTTGGATATTCGTATTCGCCATTTAAGGAAAGAAATATTTCTTGAATATTTTATAAGGAAAAACAATATATAGTTTTTTTTTAATAAATGGCATAAAATTAAATGGTTACAATATTGATTTTTGATAACAATTGATCAATACGTTTCATACAACAAATAGCATGAAACTACATTAAAGTTTCAGGATAATATTCGTACTCACAAATATTGTTTCAGATATTTGTTTCGCGAATATGCAAAATTAACATGTGATACATCACTAATGCGTACATGCAAAACACACGTATTATGTGTATGAAAACTGGTTTGCACTTGCAAGTTTCTTGCAAATGACGTCATAATCAATAAGAATGTATAACATGAAAATATAACAAAATAAACTGGTTTCAGTTTAATAATTCTGAGAGCGGGGCTCTTTTGTTCGGGTGCAGTGTTGCCACAAAAATTTTATCGCAGAGAAATTCCTTAACATTCTTAAGACTTTCGTTCATATTTTGACACAAAAAATTTTTTCATTTTTTAAACATATTGTAAAAATATTTTATACATACATATTTAAAATTGTTTTCATATAGAAAGATCTCAAGCTTGAAAAATTATTATTTTAAATTCAATTAAGATTGACAGGCTAATTGATCGAAAATTTGTTTTAATTATGAAGGGCATGATAAATATCGCCGGGCACAAAAGAAAGTCAGCATAATTTTTTTTAATTATCCAACTAACACAGCGCAGCACATCAGCTGTTTTCGAAAGTCGTTACACTTTCATCATCAGTACTCTAAGATTTGCTTAGGTGTAATGGAACAAAAAATTCATAATATTGAAAGGCCCAGACTAAATAGAAATCAACAAACTCTAAATAATACATAATTTATGCATTTTTAGTTATTGAAATTATTTATTTCATAATAAATATATAAAAAATAGATAAAAACGTTCTATTCGACCAGGTCGAATCTTACATACCCTCGAAATATGTATTTAGTAAGTAAATTTAAAATATTCAACTTGGTGGGACAGAGTTTCTTTCTGTACCCAGTTTTAAATCTCTATTTTTGAGAGTCACTCCGGGAAGGCCGGTGGGAGAGACTTTTCACCTCTGCAAGATCAGAGAACATCTCAGATGCTTATAGGCTTAAGGAATACAAATTGTTCAATATTTACACAATTTTTGCATATAATATTGTACGTCAACGCCCACTAAAGGGGGCGGGGTCCAAAAATAGACTATATCCTGTTTTCCACAGATGAACGTATGGGCATTGCTAGACCGTCTTAGACTTCATCACTGATCAAGAATATATATTCTTTATGGGGTCCAATTTTTTTTTGGAATAATTATATGTAAAATTTATAATTTTTTTTTTATAGTGTCATTTAGGTGGCAAAGGGCGAGGAGGGGGTAGGTCAGAGGAGTACCAGAGGAGTACATTGTCTCAGCTTCGTCAGTAAAGGTTAAAAATGTTATTTTTAAGGAATGCAGTCTTAAATAATACAATTTGTTAAATGTTCACACTATTTTTGCATATAATAACGCCCAATAAAAGGGTGGGAACCAAAAATTAATTTTTTGGATTTTATGGCTCCAACTTTAACGCGTTGAATCTTATTTGACTTAAAAATATATCATTTGCTTAGCAAAATTACAAAAAAAAACATTAAAAATTTTGTTGTTTTTTAGAGGTTGGTTTAGTTCTTCTTAGGGGAACTTTTTTCCCTCTTGCCCGATGTAGCCCATTTCCAAACTTGACCTGTGCTACCCTTCAAGATATATGTATTTAAACCAAATTTTAAGTGTCTGGCTCTTTTCGTTTGGACTGTATCGTGATTTCCACAGGCGGACGTGATTTCCAAGCTCAGATCGTCTTAGATTTCGTCACTGATCAAGAATATATGTATATGTATGTACACTTTATGGGGTCTCAGATAGATATTTCGTTGCGTCACAAGCGGAGGGTATAAAAAATAAAAAGATGCTGGAAACTTTACAAAAATTTAAAAACTGTTTCATACAAAAGATCAAAAGCTATAATGTTTATAATACAGGGTTCTAGTTTCGCTGCCATTTTATTCTACTTGTAATTTTATTTTAAATTGTTATTTTCAGATTCAGAAATATATTCGGTTCAGTTAATATGGAACAAAATTTCTATATTATTAAGCATTTCTTGAAAATCATAGAAGAAAATAAGAAGTTTTTTAAGAAAACTGTTTGAAAAATGATGAAAACTGTTCGAAAACTTTTTTTTTGCAATATGTAGGCAATTGTATCAGGAGCAAAAAAATTTCAGCAATGCATTATTTTAATTACAAAGTAGGTAGAAAGAAAAAAACGAAAGAAATAAAGAAAAAGGCATAAAGTAAACGAAAATATAAAGTATGTAGGCATGCGTGTATATGCTTGCAAATGCAATATTAAAATGTATGCAAAATATTTTGTTGTCGTTTACGTACACGCACAAATATTTCTGCTAGCCTGGTATTTCTTTCCAATTGATATATACGCATACATCAGTGATGTGTAAATTATATTCGTATTCGAATTGCCGAATGTTCGTCCATTTTAGATATTCGTATTCGCCGTTTAAGCAAATATTTCTTGAATATTTTATAAGGAAAAACAATATATATTTTTTTTATAAATGGCATAAAATTAAATAGTTACAATATTGATTTTTAATAACTATTGAGCAATACGTTTCATACTATAAATAGCGTGAAACCACATTAAGCATAACTAGACTTGGATGGAACTCCTTCGTTCGCTGGTTTTATGCAAAAATCTAGGACTAAACTTATTTAATATTTTTTTTCGTATCCATATGTTACAGGTGTTTTTATTTATTTTTTATTGTTTTAAAGTAGAATTTAGCGGTAATCATTAAAATCTACGATGCATTTTTTTTGCTTTAAAAAATATTTCACTTTGCATATATTAATAACATATCAAATAAATCTCTTTAAAGTTTCGGGATAATATTCGTACTCACAAATATTGTTTCAGATATTTGCTTCGCGAATATGCAAAATTAACATGTGATACATCACTAATGCGTACATGCAAAACACACGTATTATGTGTATGAAAACTGGTTTGCACTTGCAAGTTTCTTGCAAATGACGTCATCATGATCAATAAGAATGTATAACATGAAAATATAAGAAAATAAACTGGTTTCAGTTTGATAATTCTGAGAGCGGGGCTCTTTCGTTCGGCTGCATAAAACATCATCAAAATAGAGATTAAAAATCATATTTTAGTTGATTTATTTTTATCGACCTTATCAGTTTATTGTAATATTAATCAAGCTTGTGGTCGTTTTTTATAAAATATTATTTCTTATAATTTTTATTTTCTGAAGATGTTAACAAGCAGTTAACGAAATATTGAATAAAAATTATAAGAAATAATATTTTATAAAAAACGACCACAATCTTGCATAATATTACAATAATCATATTTTAGTTTTGGAAAAGAACTGTAAATTCAAGTTAAATTTATTAATTTTTATTTTTAAATTTATTTCAATTTTATTTTCCATTTGTTTGCAAAATAAAAAAAAAATTTTTTGTTAATTGAATTTTTAGTGCAAAATTACATCAAAATAAAACTGCTGGTTTTCAAGAGGTAGAACTTTGCTCAAAATATGCAACTTTGTGGTCAATTCGTCCTAGTCTTAATTGGCTTACAACTCCTTAAATTTTGATCGCAGAGAAATTTTGAAGGCATTCATTCATATTTTGATACAAAAAACGAATATAATTTTTTTTTGCTCATTTCAAAGGCATATTTTAAATTTTTTTTTATACAGAAAGATCTCAAGCTTGAAAAACTATTATTTTAAATACATTTAAGACTGTTAGTGTGATTGCTCGAAAATTTGTTTAATTGCTAGTACCTGGCTACGACTTACCCTACGTCTCCACCAGACATAGACCTGAACACATGACATAGACATGATGACGGCAGAGCAACGGTATTAATACCGTCCATCTCCATGTTCTTCTCAGGGGATCTTTTTTCCCTCTAGCCCGATTCCACTCATTTACGAGCTTGACTTGTGCTATCCTTCAGAATATATTTATACGGACGGACGAACATGGCTAGATCGTCTTAGATTTCATCACTGATCAAGAATATATATACTTTATGGGGTCTTAGAGGGATATTTCGCTGCGTTACACACGGAATGACAAAGTGAATATACCCTTAAATTGTTTTTTGGTGGGTATAATAAAAAAAAAATCTCGTCAAGGGCGTGACGCTGCCCTGTTGTTCACATATTAAATTGTGTGTGTGTGTGTTTTTATTTTAAGAAAATCTAAACTGTGTGCCAAATTTAATGTGTAAATTACAGTAAATAATTTCCGATTGTTTTTTTTTAACTGAAACTCATAAAATTGTGTCAAAAAAAATGGTGTAGAAAAATATTTTTTTGTGGGCGACACACTGTGCTGTAGGTGCTTATATCTGCACAGTTGTACCGCTCAAACTTGTCTTGTTCTTAAGAATTTATGCAAATTTTTTGTTCACATTTTTTGCTTAATTTATCAAGTTTTTGTGGTATTTGTGTTGTTGTTTATTTGCAAATCGAATTAGGTCATTTATGCTACTTCTGGTTATTTGTTGATACATAAATTGCTAATGAAAGACGACAAAAAAATACAAATGGCAATGAATTATATTGGTGGCTGTTTTTAACTTATAAGATTCAAAGAAAGGGAACTGTGGTTAATAACATGACAATAAATTAGCATTAAATTTTATTTATTTTCAGTTATTAAAAAACAATGTGTTGCAGAATGCGATTTGAAGCCCGTTAATATATTTACTTTGGCAAATACATATGAATTGTTATATGTTGAGAAGTCATTGCTTGTATTTTATATTTTGGTCACTTATCTTGTTCTCAGTAATATGAGATCGGATCAAAGACAATTCGTAGAATTATTTAAAGTTCATGAGAACCTTCCGAAGTAATAGAGTTTCTATGTTTCTAAATTGTGTAAAAATTGACTTAATATTTTAATGCAATTTGCGTTGCGATATTGGAACTTTTCGAATATACAGTTAAAGTCTACTGATGTTTTCATGAGAAATAACATTATGGTAAGACCAACATATTACCAGTAAATTTTTTTAGCGGATTTTACTAAAAAAAGAGTAACCCACTATAAACAATATGATCCTCTGCGCGAATTATTGGCAGATTTACTTTGATATATTCGCTTTGATTCTATTTAAATTTTTTGCTCTTAGATATCTGCATTTTTTCTTATTTTCAGCGATATTAAACTATTTATTCGGGAAACTACTTTTTCAGAAAGTACATTTTCTAAACGTTTTTTCCAAAAATTTGTTTTCAAAGAATACTTTTTCCAAAAAGTACTTTTTCAAAAAGTACTATTTCCAAAAAGTACTTTTTAAAAAAGTACTATTTCCAGAAGGTACTTTTTCCCAAAGTACTTTTTCCAAAAAGTACTTTTTATAAAAGTACTTTTTCTAAAAGTACTTTTTTAAAAGAGACTATTTCCAGAAAGTCCTTTTTCTAAAAGTACTTTTTCCAAAAAGTAGCTTTTCTAAAAGTACTTTTTCCAAAAAGTACTCTTTCTAAAAGTACTTTTCCAAAAAGTACGTTTTCTAAAAGTACTTTTTTAAAAGTACTTTTACCAAAACGGACTTTTCAAAAAATGCTTGTTTTAAATATTACTTTTTCAAAAAAGTACTTTTACCAAAAATGACTTTTCCAAAAAGTTCTTTTTAAAAAAAGAAAAAAATTTTCGACACATACATACATACTTAAAAAAATTACTCCCTCAAAAAATATATTCCCAAAAGCGTATTTTTCTCAAAAAAAAACTTTTTCTAAAAAGTACTTTTTCTAAGAATGTACTTTCCAAAAGATACATACATATGTACATACGTTTTCCAAAAATTATTTTTTCCAAAAGTAAATTTTTAGATACGTACATTTTTTCAAAAGTACCTCTTTAAAAAAAGTTATAATTTAATTTAATTTAAATTTAAAAAACAGTGTTCAATAAAGTGGTTTTTAGTTAAGATTCCCTTTGCTAAAAGTGCCTTTTCAAAAAAGGTAGTTTTTGTAAAAAGGTTGTGTACTCCAAAAATTTCTATTTCTGAAAAGCAGTTCTCGTAAAAATTTACCTTTTCGAGAAGCAAATTTTTAAGGAAAAGCATTTTCTTAAAAGACCTTTTTTATATGAGTACACTTTTCATAAAGTACAATTCTAAAAAGGTACATCTTTCCGAAAAAAAACTTGTTCGAAGAGTTTCAAATATTATATTTTCAAATATTATAATTTGAAAACTTGTATTTTTGCATTTTGAAAAAAAATCCTTTTCTAAAAATACCATTTTTCAAAGCACCCAATTCCAAAAATTTTGTTTCTAGAAAAAGCTTTTTTCCATTTTTGTAGCAAGCACTTTCCTTAAAAAGTACCAAGTTGATCTTTAAAGTACGTCTTCAGTGCCACTGTTCAGTAATATTCTGCATCATTTAATAATTTTAACTCACTTTTCAAATGTTTCAGTTATACAGATTTTTTTTCGAATTTAATATTTTTAGCACTGTTTTCCTATATGTACACTATTTAGTACTTTTTTTTTCTTTCTGTGGAAAACCCACACATTTTATTATCGCAGCTTCCCGTCACTGAACGACAAGAAGTCATATTTATTTCTACATGCTCGTATGTACGTATGTACTTTGTAATTAATACAAATGTACCAAAAAGGGCGTAAGATATTTCCCCTTTATAACGGCAAATTTTCAAAAAGTATTTATTAAAAGAAGTACTTTTTGGAAAAAGTACTTTTTAGAAAAAGTTCTTTTTGTAAAAAGTACTTCTTGAGAAAGTACTTTTTGGAAAAAGTACTTCTTGAGAAAGTACTTTTTGGAAAACTACTATTTGGAAAAAGAACTTTATAACGGCAAATACCCCTTTATAACGGCAAGTTTTCAAAAAGTGCCAAAAGTGTTTTTTTTTTCAAAAGACTAGAACGCAACAAACAAATTCTATAGTTTAAAAGGATACTAAATTATTATATTATATGGCTTTAACCATTTTTAACTCTCAAAATTGTATATACCAAAAATGCACCAGAAACGTGTCCGGGCATGTTCTAGCGACATGCTAGAACATATTCCCGCGGCATGCTTTTAAAATTTAAAGTTTTTGTGGCGCAGTTTCCGAGATATAAAGACATTGATTTAACTTTTTAGCCTCTTTTTAACTCTTACGTTTTCGAATTTACAAAAATCCCTTTTAGCGGAGCTACACACCCCATTCAGCTCAGCCAGTAGCATTTGTTATATAGTGTGCATCAATCGCGATATGACTTCATAATATTTTCGATCATCACAAACTATATATAGAAATATTTTAATTTTAATTAGTTTTAAATTAATTTTAGAAATTAATTAAAACTAAATTAATTGTATTTTTATTTCTAAACCCCACTGTTCTTAATTTGACTGGTTAATATCAGCAAACAAGCTATTATTACCTGTTTATAAACTGATACTCGTGTATACGAGTATCAACGGTTGCGGTTGACGTTTGTTTGGTTGGAGTTTTAAGGCTTGGCGTACTTTTCAAATTGTTTAGTTGAATATACAGACATACAATGTGACTGTTGCTACCATTTATAAAGCCATAATTTATTCTGACTGGTGACATACCAATCGTATTGACTGTCAAACAAACTATTTGGTTTGTAGCCGGCAATTGAGGTTTAGCATACAAATACTGTGTTTTTTTATTTTTTTGTTGTTTTGTAGAAGCACGAGCAAATTAATGATTTTGTTTCAATTTAAAAAATGGCACCCATTAATTATTAAACAAAAAACACCGCAGAAAAAAATCAGAGCTGCATATATTAAATAAAATTAAGTAGCAGTTAATTACAGAAATAGTAATAATAGTTAGTAGGGCTGGTCAAATGACACTTACACTTTGTCTGTGAAACAATTTATGTCGCCGAGTTTTTAATTTAAAATCATTTCTTTTGTTTGCTTTAAATAAATACAGGCCCATCGGAATGTACTATCAATTGTTTTGAAGATACCCGTTCTAGGACTAGTGAAAAGAGGACATTTTACAAACAACAAGTCTTTACATCCCTTGTGATTATAAATAAAATAATTTTAAAATAATGCGTGTGTGTGTGTGTGAGCCCTTTCCAATCTTCATTAAATTTATTCATTTATTTCTTTCTGACTAACGACACCTCGTGGAACTTTTCGCGTCCATTGTCTTGCCTCACAATGCACTTTTATGCTGAATATTTCAATGAGTTTGAAATTAAATTTACAAAAATTTCTTATGACTTCAGAAATTCATCAAGTTTTATTAAAATCTTTTCATACATCTTGTTAATAACGTTCATAATTTATGTAGTTCATTTTATATGCTTTTCGTTGTTGCTTTCCTGCTTTGTTTCACCTCATATAGAAATTTTTGGCATCCCTTGTTGCTCTTAACACTTTTTTAACGTTTTTTTTAATAACCGTTTTTTCACTCTTTCTTTGGCATTTTAAATACTGGCTGCCTTAGTGTCATATTCACCTTGATCTGCATAATGTCTGCATTTTACTTACGAGAAAAAAAATAATTTAGAACACCAGCTAAATACAACAAAGTCAGCTTCATCATTATTAACAACGTTTTTATCATGTACTGATTCCTTTCTTGTGTTGCCTTCAAAAACAGTTTTTCGTTTTAGAAATGCTTTTTATAGTCAACATAATATTTAGTTGGATTTTTATTTTTTGTAAAAGAAAATTTCCTTAAATTTATGCCATTTCCCTTGACATTTTAGTTTTGTTTTAAAGGCTGCTCTGTACTCGTCTATTATAATATATTCATAAGATCATGAATAAAAACCGCATTGAGAGTGCTCTTGAAAGGATTTAATATTTCTGCAGTGAAATCCATACCAAATCGCATTGTAAAAATCAGTTGAATTAAAGATAAGGTGCAAAAGAGGGAAAACCAAAGCGCTTCTATCAGAAAAAAAAATCAAGTACCCGCAAAAAACGCCTGCATTAGATGAATGAAAAAAAAAAAACAAATAATAATTATAAACTCGCTTTATTCAAAACATCCTGAAAGGGAGAGAGAACAACAAGCACATTCACTAAGAAAAAAAATAAATAAAAAATTTAAAAAAGTAAAATTGATTGGCCTGAGTGAGAGCTTAAAAATGGAATTACTAAAAATTTTTAACCGTGACCACATTTCCTGCGTGTTTACAAGTTCACTTGTGATATTTTATTTTTTGTAACTAACAGACAGAACTACATTGGCAGCACAACTGGGACTTACACCGCAATTTTTACGCGTTTATTCATCGCCAAAAATAAAACAGATTTTTTTTATATGAAAATGCACGTAATAATTTCTGTGACTGAAAAAGAGAACTAAATTACGCTGGGAGCTCAACTGGGACTCATAGAGCAATTTATACGCGATTATTCATCGTCAAAATTAAAAAGGATTTTTTTATATTTGCATATGATCGTAATAATTTTTGTGACCAAAAAAAGAAAATAAGAGATAAACTACGATGGGAGTACAACAGAGCTCATTTTTTACGCGATTGTTCATCGCCAAACTAAAACAAATCTTTTTTTGTGTAAATGCACGTAATCACTTTTATGACTAAAAGAAATACCTAAACAGTGCATTATTCATCGCCAGAAATAAAACAATTTCTTTATTTGTGAATGTGCTCGTAATCATTTTTATGACTAAAAGAAAGACCTAAATTATGCTGGAAGAACAACTAGGACACACAGCGCAATTTTTACGCGATTATTCATCGACAAAAAATAAAATAATTTTTTTTTTGTGAAAATGCTCGTAATCATTTTTATGACTAAAAGAAACAACTAAATTACGCTGGGACACATTGCGCAATTTTTACGCGATTATTCATCGTAAAAATTAAATTTTTTTTTTTTTAAATGATAATGTTCTTAATAATTTTTATGACTAAAAAAAGAACAAAACTACACGGTCACCTGAACTGTCACGCATAGCGCATTTTTTACGTGATTATTCATCGCCAAAAATAAAACAGATTTGTTTACACAAAAATTTACACAATCATGGTGCCCACGAAATTCGCCAAGCACTTCATAGGAAACATGCGGTCAAGTAAAACCACGTACGAGGTCTGTTCAAATATATAAGGTGAATTTTTATTTTCTAAAAAAAAAAATTATTTATTCATTAATTCAGAGCTTTTTTCAAATCCTCCAAACAGTTTTGATATGCAATTTTTCTTATGTCGCTGATCTTCCCCAGCAATTATATTTTTATCTCTTTAATCATCACAAAATACCATCCATTCATGGGTCATTTCAATCTTAAGAACTGGAAACACTCCAAGGAGGTCAAATCTAGTGCATACGGGTGCATGGTAGAAGCATGATGTCGATGTTGTTCTTCTCATCTACTGAACACTTTCTTAAATTTGAAAATATTAAAATTTTATTTAACTGCAGCAAAATAAATTTTCTATATTTTGTGTTACTTGTTTTTTACTGGCATTTTATTCCTTTCATTTCTAATATTTCTTACATATTTTTTTTCAAATATTTTGAAGCATACGACTTTTGACTTGGTTTTACTATGAAATATTCATAAATTTTATAATGATGCAATTTTTCATCATCTTTCTCATCTGTATGATTTTATGCAAATTATGTGCTTTTTTTCTCTTCTTCTTCTTCTTCATTGCTATATATATATCCATATATATATATATATATTCTAAGTTCTTTTATTTTGTTTCATCTCTGTATTAATAGAGCAGACAAACAGCATGATACGTTTTTCTATTATATATCCCATGAAAAAACTAAGAATTTTTATTTGTATCTGAAAAACAAAAAACTGAGCAAAATTGCAAAACAGCAAAAAAAAGGGGCATTGAAAAGTGTGCACATTAATTTACTCACACATGTTGATGGCAGGGGGGGGATGGAAAATGCAAATTTAAGGACAAGTTGTAAAGAAAGGAACAAAAAGTCAGGAATAGAAATTTTGTTTGAAATCATCTTGTGCACAAAGACCTTGAGGGATTTGAGCCGAAGAGGAGCGTATGGAAAGAAGGCCGACTGAAAAGTCAAGAGTCTAAGTTTATTGCCAAAAATATTCATTTAACAGGAATATTATATTTTCAGTCTTGACTCTAAAGTTACTCAGTATACTACACTGAAAGAAAAATTAATAATGAAATATAAAACGAATTTGAACTCAAATGAATGGGAACTAAAGAAATAAAAAAATCAAGGCTCACTTAACAGCTTTTATTTAGCTTTTAATTAAATAATTTCCACTGCATTCAATACTAATTTGCAAAATAATATGACTATTTCAATTAAATTCTACAGCAAAAGTTCGATTTAGTCTTAGCTACACTGTTTTTTTAAAGCACGAACCTTAACTTCGTGTTTATTAATTTTTTTTTGTATTTCATTAAAACTGCAACTTGTTTCAATTTTCCTAACACACTTTTTAAGAAGTTTGATATATCAAAGTTTCGTTTTGTTTTATGTTTTTATTATTAACCTTTTTCTCTTTTTTATTTATTAATTTTTTTTGCTCTACATATTTGAGTATAATCAATTATATTGGTGTAGTTTATAGTGGTATGATCAAAAAAGCAAGTTTATTTCTTAGAGCATAAAATAATAAAGAAATAAAATATATACAGTATAAAGAAAAAACTGGATATAAAATTGAAATAACAGATTCGTTACCGTTAGTACACACAACATTCATGATCATGTTAATATGTACGGTTGTTACGAATAACCGCGTATGTCATATAATTACTGATAAGTTAATGCACAAGTGCAGCAATAAGTGAGCTATTAAATTTTCATTGGCGATAAAATCGAAATTGATGAATTAAGACATATTTTTAGAGATATATTAAAATGCTTCTAATTTTTTTAACGCACCTCGTACATTATGTCTTAGTGGCACTGCTATGATGGGGAATAAATAGAGATCGATGAATAAAGATAAACTTTTTCAACATATTTTTTGAACAGACCTCGTATATTATATTCCCTACTTTGATGGAGACAAAATCGAAGCTGGTGAAGAAATTATATTTTTTTTTTTTTTTTTTTTTTTAAGGGTAGGACCAGCACTCAGGGGATGACCCCTACATATGCAATGCATTGCGCCGGAACTGAAAACGAGGGGATAGTATTAAGGGGACAGATGAGGAAAGATGAGAAGATAGACAGTTTTTTTGTAGCTATTTCAACCTTTTACTTCGCCGGCTAATTTTTGCTACAGGGCCGACGAAGGGAAAAATAAAAATTTATCTTATTTATATATGAGTGGCACTACGTTGATGATGCCAGAATTGAAATTGATGATTAAGCAACTTTTTTGGAAAAATTAAAATTCACCTAAATTTTTGAACGGACCTCGTATATTATATTTGAGTGGCACTAGCTTGCTGATGCCAAAATTCTAACTGATAAGGATATGAATAATTTAAAAAAAAATTTAAATTCACCTAATTTTTTGAACGGACCTCGTATATTACATATATCTGAGTCGGACTATTTTGATGGGTATAAAATAGAAATTTGATAAACAAAATTATATTTCTTGGGAAAAATGAAAATTTATACCATGTTTTTTTGAACAGACCTCGTATATTATATCTGAGTGGAACTACTTTGATGAAGTCAAAATAGAAATTGATGAGGAAATGAATAATTTGTTGGAAAATTTTAAATTAACTTAATTTTTTGAACGGACCTCATATATTATATGTATATGAGTGGAACTACTTTGATGGAGATAAAATAGAAATTGATAAGGAAATGAATAATTTGTTAGAAAAATTTAAATTAACTTAATTTTTTTAACGGACCTCGTATATTATGTGTGAGGCGGACTGTTTTAATTAGTACAAAATATAAATCGATTAAAAATATTTCTATTTCTTGGGAAAAATTATAATTCATTCTACTTTTTTTTGAACATACCTCGTATATTATATCTGAGTGGAACTACTTTGATGAAGACAAAATAGAAATTGATGAAGAAATTAATAATTTGTTGGAAAAATTAAAATTAATTACATTTTTTGAACGAACCTCGTATATTACATGTGAGGCGGACTGTTTTGAAGGACACAATATATAAATCGATTAAAATATTTATATTTCTTGGGAAAAATTAAAATTCATTCTACTTTTTTTGAACAGACCTCGTATATTACATCTGAGTGGCACTACTTTGATGATGCCAAAATTGAAATTGATGAGGAAATGAAGAATTTTTTGGAGAAATTAAAATTCACCTATTTTTTTGAACGGACCTCGTATATTATATATGGGGCGAACTGTTTTGATGGGTACAAAATAGAAATTGATGAATAAAGAACTAGTTTTTGAGAAACTTTAAATCGCCTAAATGTTTAAACAGGCCTCGTATTTACAAATAAACGTTGCTCAACTAGATTGTAAATCCCGACATTCTATATCGATCGAAATTTGTGTGTTAGTTGTATTGAAATTGCGATCGATATCGAATGTCGAGTTTTGGGCTCTGGTTGAGCCACGTTTGTGTATAGTCGGGCCTATTTATGTATATACGAGGCCATAAAAATGAAAACATTTTAGTAATAAAAATAAATAATTTATTTATTTTGAGGAAATGGAGAGTATTAATTTACTTATACTCCTGCTCTTCTCAGTACATTCTTGTAGAAATGCTGGCAGTAAAAGTTGCATTCAAAAGATCGCATTAAAACTAAAAAAAATGGTCATAAGCGGTTTTATATAAAAATCACAGATAAACACATATACGCATATATGGCCGTGGGTATTAACTGAATAATAACTAACACTAGCGTTACACTGCCCACTTATGGTTTTATGGAGTTTGCAGCTTAAGAAAACTATGCCACCGGTGGCAATAACATCTCTCGCTTTCCTGACAGACACACGTACGCTTTCAATTATACTGTTAACAAACAGTCAATAGCCTACAAAACTCCACAGCCACTCGTACAGCACCCAATGAACATTAAACTCGAAAGCTTTAATAGTTTAAACGGGCAAATGTGAATGGCAAAAATTATAAAAAAATACAACCACCAAAAGCCAATTGTTTCCTGGCCTTAGAATCAATTTCATAGAAATGCTAGTTTATGTTGATGAAGATTTAGCAAGAGTTTTTTTTCTACAGCTTGAAACAGAGATCTCAATTTGTGTAATTAGAAAAAAACGTTGAACCGCAAGTAGCTAGAAAAAAGAATCGTAAAAATAAGAAAAGTGTTTGAATATATTCCTCTTTTGCTTTTGCTAAAGTTTCTTCAAAACGAGTATGAGTTCACTGAAGTTCATGGTGTTATTTGGTTGGCTGTAGCAAGAATCTAGTTTAAAATTTGATTCCAAATAAATATTCATTATTTCGAACGAAGCGAACACCACAAGCAAAAAGAATCTATAAAATTTTGCACGTCTTGGCACTTTTTCTACTTTTACTGAACTCGTATTCTTTTTTTTTTTTTGTTTTTTCTTTTGGGTAAAATAATTGTAATAAAATATTCTTTCCAATTAAAGTCAGTTTTATGCTTGATGGTTATTAGGTTAATTGTGATTAAAACCCAAATTAAAGAAAAAGTTTAAAGATTAAGAATTTTATGCAGATGAATAATTAGATTTTAGGGAACAAAACTTATTATTTCCAGTGGCAGGAGAAAAATATATAAAGGAGAAGCTGTAAAATTGAAAACTGAACAAGTTACATTAGGGGAAATTTTTCCCCCTTTAAATATTGAACTCTGTTGTTGAAGGTCAATTCATTTCTGGATGTGCTTCACATGTGTGTGAAGAGGAGACTGTAGTCATCATTAGCATTCTGCTGTGCTAGGGAATCCGTAAGATTATAAAAAAAATTCTGAGAAAACAGAAGCGGTACAGATGTGGTAAGATCTAGCAGGTTATATATGAGGGGAGTCTGCTTTGAGGTGGACAAAATAAAGAAATATTTTCTGAGATACATATAATAAAATTCACCCAATTTTTGAACCGACCTCGTATGTTATATCGAAGTGATAATGCTCCGACGGGGACAATTAGAGATCGATGAATAAAGATAAAATTTTTTACCTAATTTTTTTGAACAGACCTCGTATATTATATCCGAGTGGGAATACTTTGATGGGGACAAAATAGAAGCTGATAAATACATTTCTTCCGAAAAATTTAAATTCACATAATTTTTTTGAACAACCCTCGTATATTACATCTGAGTGTAACTGCTTTAATGGGGACCAAATAAAAAAAATAAATATATATGTATGTATATTTTTAGGACAAATGAAAATTCACATAATTTTTTTAACAGACCTCGCATATTATATCTGAGTGCGACTACTTTGATGTGTAGAAAATAGACATTGATAAATAAATTAATATTTCTTAGGAAGAATGAAAAATTCTCAGAATTTTTTTTTGAACAGATCTCGTATATTACATATGAAGCAAATCTACTTTGAGGTGGAAAAATTTGAAAATGATGAATTAAGAAATATTTTTTGAGAAAAATGAAAATATACTTTATATTACGAACAAACCTCGCATATTTAATCCGAGTGGAACTACTTTGATGGGGACAAAATAGAAATCGATAAATAAATTCATATTTCTCAGGAAAAATAAAAACTCACA
This sequence comes from Linnaemya tessellans, assembly GCA_951800035.1. Lineage (NCBI taxonomy): Eukaryota > Metazoa > Arthropoda > Insecta > Diptera > Tachinidae > Linnaemya > Linnaemya tessellans. The sequence goes on along the minus strand of OX637536.1, from coordinate 97,096,791 downwards.
TAATTTGTCGAACAGGCCTCGTATATTATATCTGAGTGCGGCTACTTTGATGTGTACAAAATAGAAATTGATAAATAAATTAATATTTTCTAAGAAAAATTAAAAATTCACAAAATTTTATGAACAGATCTCGTACATTATACCTGAGTGTGACTACTTTGATGGTGACAAAATAGAAATTAATAAATATATTAATATTTCTTAGGAAAAATTAAAATTCGCAGAATTTGTTGAACAGACCTCGTATATTATATCTGAGTGGCACTGCTTTGATGGGTGAAAAAATAGTGATTGATAAATAATATGAAATATGTTTTTCACCTTAATTTTTAAACAGACCTCGTATATGATATAACGGGAAGACTATTGTTCAAAACAGTCCAGATATCCAGATACAGTCATTTTGGCGACCTCAATCGTCCACCAAGATCATGCCGTTAAATTTTTTCGGTGGGGCTACGTCAAAGACCGTACGCCTGCGCTAATAATCGATTAACGTTTTCAAGTATTGGGAAATCAACATTTGTCAAGCAAAAAAATGGTTGAAGACTCAAACCTCAAAACGATCGGCTGGTGCAAGCACCCTACAAGCAGCCATTTAAATGACAGGTTAGTTCGAATATAATGGCAAAAAGCAGGCTTTAAATTGATATAAAAGTTGCATCGAAATTTTAGGTCTTAGGACTTTTTAAACCGTCAAATAGTTCTCTGAGAGATTAAGGCAACTAAACAAAATCTTCCACCAGAATACCACTTGTTGCGTGTTGACGTCAAAATTACACCAGCTGTCATTTTATTAGCCTGCCTTATAACACTTAAGAGTTTAAGTGAAACCGATGTAAGTCAACGTCATGATTCATGATTTTCTTATTAGCATTTCAGATGCACTAAAAACTTTAATTTTCTTTTGCAATGGAAAATCTTCTGTTAAATTAACTTGTGCAAATTATTTTAGAATAAAATGCTTTTCTTTGTTTATCATGTTAAATGTAATATAATAATTTGCCTCCTTCTTTAAGGTGCTCAAATTTTGTTTCAATACAATTTTTCATTTATTTTAATTTTTTTTTTCTTTTTTTTTTTTGCAATAAAATCCAACAAAACGAATTTAACATGTACAAAAATAAAACAATGTTCTTGTTCAAATTTACGCTGCATTATAAATTTCAATAGAGATCATGTTAAGGATCATCTGTTGGAAATTGTCTAGTTGTTGTGAAAATTTAAATGTAAAAATAATTTCGAGTCTTTGTATTCAGTTTGTTCAGTTGTTGAAGTTTCGAAACTTGCTGGAAAAAAAATATATAATAACTTAAATATATATTAGCCCATAAATATTCACGATTTTTGTTTGCTCTGCGGTATGGTTTTTAATGTGATTTAGTGCAGGAGTGTATGGGGTAAATAGTAGGGGTAGTCACTTGAATGAGTAAAAGTGAAAAAAAATATTTTACTAAAAGCTTCTTTTCGTTATATAGGTTACTTTTGGCGATGTACTTTAATGCAGAAAGACATGGTAAATATTGCAAGGTACAAGGGAAAGTCAATATTAATTTAAATTAATTATCAAACTTTTATAACAGAGGAGAACAGATGTTTTTAAAAGGAGCTACAACGTCATCAGTAGTACTTAAGTAAATTTTTATTTATCGCCCACCAACAAAACGAAATAGAATGACTTTTTTTTGTAATTTAAACCCCTTTTTATAACTTTTAAGCTAACAATTTTGTATACATATTTATATTGTGCATATCTGCGTAAAAATACCTTTCTAACCATATATGCTTCATGGATATTATTGGATAATAACTTTTTCAAAAGTATACCACAAAAATATGTAGGGTATTTATATATAAGATTAGCCAGAATATACTGGATTTGTAGCTGTCCTTATTTTTAGATTTTATTTATTGTATGCATATTTTTAATTTATTTTGTGAATACCCTTAATAGTGTATACATTATTATCAAAAAGCCTGTAGCCTCATTATAATTTTCTTCTTTTCACAATATATTATTTAAGCCACAATCATTCTCATCATCAGCCTCATACCAATTGTTTGCTTATTATTTATGAAAATGTAATTGCTTTAGCTAAACCGAAAATAAGCTGACCATCTTAAATTTGTAAATAGTATTAAAAACGTGGGAAAATCAGCGGCAATATATAAATAAATTTCATACTCGTACTTGACTGCACTATAATGTGGTTCGAAGGACCATAAGCTATAACTTTAATTATTAGTGCGGCAATTATATAGACAGACGGGTTTACACAAAAATTATTACAGAAAACTCTGGTGCAGAAATTTTGTAAGGCTTATAAAAGCTATACCATTTTCAATAAAATTTGAAAATTAATATTAATTTAAAAAAAGATTTATGATTGCACAAAAAAGACATTAAACAACAAAAAGTACATAAACCCCAAATTAAAAAGGTTTCAGTCATTTGTGTTTCATTAAAATAAAAGTTAACCAAGCGTTATACGTTTCAAAAGTTTGCCTGCCTTGTTTATAGAAATTAAACCCTTTAAAAATACAAACAAAAAAATAATATAAAAATCCTACTCTGGTTACTTTAACAATTATATGATATTCGTTAGCACTTTCTTAGCTAAACCTTCATTTGACGTTTGTTTATTTTCGCTTGTATAATTCTTAAAATAACAAACCGCAAATCACGATTTTCAGCAGCATTTTTTTCTTCTCTTGCTTATCAATGTTTAAAATAAAAGTATAAAAAAATTGGTAAAGGCAGGCAGTCAGTCACAAGCAGCTAATTAAATATTGTGTATATTATAACTCTATATTATAACGGGTAAAACATGAGATTATATATTAGGAGGGCACAAAAAATTATTTTAATTTTTTGTTATATCTGGAAACTTGGTGGAAGTCCTTAAAAGTCCATTACCGGCGCTTGTGGATGCTTTCCATGGTTTGAATTCCTCAATAATCTGATATTGAAAAAGGATAAGGCCTGCCCTTTGCCAAAATTTGCTTTTTAGGGATTCTTAAATTTTCAGGCTATTGCGAACGATGTCGAATTGAGGTTCTCACGGGCTGTTGGCAAAACTCGCGTTTGTTACAAGAGATCAATCGGTATTTGACGAACAGGAGTTTGTGAATTCAAATCTTGACTGAAAATTTTTCGAAGTATGCGAACGGTCTCAGCATAATTTTCCAAATTTCGGTAAGATGTTTTAAATGAAATTTATTTGTTGATGCCTATATGCATTTTTTAAATTTTATTTGAAAATAGAATTATGACAATATGTCAAATAGTAAATTTCATAATATGTAAAAATGTTTTTACAATTACAATAAGGCTACGCAAGTAACGAATATTTTCCAAATTTAAAGTAAAAATTTAACTAAAAGAGCAACAACTTTTTTGGTTCAAATTACCGATTATTTTTTGTTCCTCACAGAGTAAAAGGTATTTCTTGAATTTTATTTATACCTCACAAAATAGGATATATTTTTCTTATTTTCATTTATTCCTCACAAAATAGTAGTTTTTTTTAGTGATTTTTAGTTAGTCTTCAGAAAGAAGAAGTTATTTCCTAATTTTTATATATATATATATATATATATATATATATATATATATATATATATATATATATATACCTCACAAAATAAAAGTAGTTTTTTGATTTTTATTTAATCCTTACAAAATAAGACTTATTTTTAATTTTTATTTATTTTAGTATTTACATATTGGTTTTTATGTACTCCTCAGAATATAAAAGTTAATGCTTGATGTTTATTTTTTCCTCACAAGTTAAAAGTTATTTCTCGATTTTTATTTATACCTCACAAATAAAATTCATTTCTGGATTTTTATTTATACCTCACAAAATAAAATTTATTTCTGGATTTTTATTTATACCTCACAGAGTAGAACTCATTTTTGAATTTTTACTTATTCCTCAGAAGGTAAAAGTTATTTTTTAATTTTTATTTATACCTCACAAAATAAGAGTGGTTTCTTGATTGTTATTGATTCCTCAGAATATAAAAGCTATTGCTTGATGGTTATTTTTTCCTGACAAATTCAAAGTTATTTCTCGATTTTTATTTATACCTCACAAATAAAATTGATTTCTGGATTTTGATTTATACCTCACAAATAAAATTGATTTCTGGATTTCTATTTATACCTCACAAAATAAAATTTATTTCTGGATTTTTTTATTCCTCACAAAGTAGAACTAATTTTTGAATTTTTACTTATTCCTCAGAAGGTAAAAGTTATTTTTTAATTTTTATTTATATCTCACAAAATAAGAGTGGTTTCTTGATTGTTATTGATTCCTCAGAATATAAAAGTTATTGCTTGATGTTTATTTTTTCCTCACAAACTCAAAGTTATTTCTCGATTTTTATTTATACCTCACAAAATAAAAATGATTTCTGGATTTTTATTTATACCTCACAAAATAAAATTTATTTCTGGATTTTTATTTATTCCCCAGAAAATTTTTATTTACTCTTCAGAAAATAAGTTATTTTTTGATTTTTATTTATACCTCACAAGATAGTATTTCAAAACTACTATTTTTATAAAAATCTAGAAAAACCTTTTACTTTCAGAGGTTATAATTAATACTAAAAAATTTAACACTGAGTTTTTAGAATAATCCGTAGGGATTTAAGACAACCTCAAACTCAACCTCAATTAAAATCTAGAAAAAACTTTTTCTTTCTGAGGTTATAATTAATACTAAAAAATTTAACACTGAGTTTTTAGAATAATCCGTAAGGGTTTAAGACAACCTCAAACTCAACCTCAATTAAAATCTAGAAAAAACTTTTTCTTTCTGAGGTTATAATTAATGCTAAAAATTTAACACTGAGTTTTTAGTATTAACCGTAGGGGTTTAAGACAACCTCAAACTCAATGCTATCTATTTTTGGCTAAAAAGTCAGGATTCCTTTATTTTTCTTATGCAAACATTCTTTCTCAGTTCTATATCAGGACATTTAATATTTTTCTTTGATATGTGGCATAGCATTTTTTTTTCGACTATTAAATAAATTATGAAACTTGACAAATATGAAAAATTTTTCGTATTTATTTTTCTCATTTAAATAATATCCTGCATATTTTGATTAATGACTACTACACTTTACGTATCTGTTGAAAAACAATTACTTACTTGTGTGGTTGTTGCCATTTTGAATATAACAAAACAGAAGTCATATTAAGCCTGAAGCCAGTAAGAAAAACAATAAAGCAAAAACTTACTGTCACTAGCTGTCAGTTGCACCAAAAACATACACAAAGTTCCTGCACTAAATGATGGATTTCAAATATGGGGAGGTGGGGAGGGGCTAGGAAAAAAAACTATTTAGTTTAATATGTTTTTATATAAAGGTTGCCCAAGTTTTCGCATACACTTTTTTGAAACTTTTTACTAGGCGATTTTCTGGCAACCCCAAAAATATGTTATACTAAAATGGGGTGTCTTTTTGTAGCTGCATGACAACTTAAAATGATTTTACAGGACAGAGATGTTTTTGAAATTTGCATGGCATTAATTTTTTATTTATAATTTCCAACATATGTCTGCCACGTCTAAGAGTTACATGGTCCGTCGAACCAGTTCAATATTGCACAAGTTTTTCTAATACGTCTGGTGATAAATATTGGCTGGAGAGTGGTTGATTTGTCGGCATTAGCCAATGACTTACTACATTGTCATACAAAATAGTCCAGAGGTGTTATATCACTCGATCGAGAGCGACAGTGGACAGAAGGACCACTTCTGCCAATCATTTTGCCATTAAATGGATTCAGGGCGTTATAAGGCAAATTACGCCGTCTTGTTGGAATTAAATTCCGTTAATGTTTAGGCGATTAATTTGTGTAAACAAAAATTCAGCCGCCATGGCTCCATTCATTCACTGATTCACTACTGAATCAAGTGAGAGTTTCCTGATTTGCGGCTGTACCGCAAAAATTCACAAACAGATGGCTCTCAGGAAGCCCCAAAAATATTTGTGTGAGAAATCAAAATTTCTCTGGACGGTATTATTATTGTTATTAGCAGGACTTAGTGATGGGGATTTGTATGCTCTAGTGTGCGTGAGTAGTGGTTAACAGTGTGCGTAACTGAGACAATAATAAAGTTCGCCATAAATAAAGTCAAGTGAATGAATGATGATGATTTGTTAACAAACTTGAGCCTTGTTGTTTTTGTTTTCCTTTCTGCTCTTCTGTATTTCGAGAGATTATAAATTTGAGCACTTTATTGTTTAATTTTTTTCTTTCTTTTTTATTCGCTGAGGTTATTGTTTTACATGACGCTATTTTTTGTAACAATAGAACATAAAAAGCTAAATTATTTTTTGCAATTGTTTTTGTTTATAATTCTGAGTGGTTTATTGTTGTCTAAAGTATCACATGACAAGATTTTTTTTTTTGCCAGCAAATATTTATAATTAAAAATTTATATACCAAAAAAAAAAAGTTAATAAAAGTTTAGTTTTAAAGGTGACTTGACAGTATTTTAAATGAAAATATTTTATGGCAGAGAAAAAATAATATTAAATGAAATAAGAGAAAATTAATTTAGGGCTGCTTATGAAAAACTGCTAAAGACTTTCAAGTCATGAGTAGCAATATTAATAATACGTGTCAAGAATATTTTCAAAATTATATGCAGAGATCCTATTACCTCCAGAGTTACAACTGAATTTACTACAAATTTTAATAAAATTAAATATTTTTTAAAATGTTGCACACTTTTGAAAATTTGGGATTCCCCCATCATTTAAAAGAATGCAGAATTTGGTCCTTCGAACCGTCTATTTATATTTTACTTATTTCGAACGATGTTAGCAAACTCTTAACGAAATATTAAATTTTAATAAATGAAATTTTTAATAATTTTATAAAAAAACACTTCGAGCTTAATTTATATAATGAAATAAATTAAAGGAAATCTTCCAAAAGAAAAATTGTATACAAAGAAAATTTTCATATACAAACTCGTATAGTGCCAAGTAAACAGACATTTTTTATAAATAAAATACACCCGAGTACTAATGATGAACATGTAGCGCCTTTCGAAAACAGCTGTTCTGCTCTGCAGACTGACTTGAATAATTAAAAATTGATGTTGATTTTCGTTTGTGCCTTGGAATATTTATCTTGACTTTCTGAAGTTAAACAAAAATTAGCCCATGAATCTAATTAAAGTTTAGCAATTTTAAGAATTTTCCCAGACTTAGACAGCCTGGCAAACATGGAGCTTTCAGGGGTATCATCCTTCCTCAGGGGTACAGGATGGACATCCCTTAGGAGGTCCTCTGCTTAAGGGCATCACAAAGGGACCAAATTGACGGACCCAAGTCGATTGTCCCGCCAGGGGCAACGGCCCTCTAACCTAACCTAAACTAAGAATATTCCCATATATAATATAAATGTATTTTATATGCTGCCTGCACACGAAGGAACATTGTTAGAAACATGACCATGTTTCATCTTAATGTTCCATCGTGTGTTTCAAAGTTTTCAGATAAAATAGCCCTATTCACAATCTTGTGCAAATGGTCGTGCATCATTGCATTTGCAAAATAATTGTACTCTACACTAACAAAATACATTGAAAATGCTCTCAAATACTCTCTCAATTTGCAAATGCTATAATGCAAGACCATTTGCACAGGATTGTGAATTGGGCTAATATATGTGTTCGATTTTAGTTTCTCATATAGCAAAATTTTTTTGTTCCATCGTCTGTATGGATGTTTACTGTTTGCTCAAGCACCAAAATTCTTGATTTTTCTATGGATTTAAGGGGGATCTGTAGGGTACGTTGTCGAAAATTTTAGTTATTTACAAAATCGGTCGAGCAAGAAGTAAGCCTAATAGCTGTCGAAATTTTTGCTATAAATTATAGCATCGGCAGTCAACTACTGCTCTACTGCACAATGGCTAAACTAACGATAAATATGATAAAAAATTTATAAAAATTTTTTCTGATTAATAAAGCAAATTTTCGTAAAAAAAATTAAAGGTCTTATTCATAAAAAGGATATTTGGTTTATAAAAGGTTTATAAAACAGATTCCAATACACAATTTGTTTTATAAAACCTTTATAAAGCTGAAATATTTTTTATGAATAAGACAATTATTTTATAAACCTCTTCCAAATCGAAAATTTTATAAATTGAGTTGTAAATATTTACCCCCTGATTCATAAAAATTGTGAGAGGCTTATAAGAGCGTAATAGAGCAAATTTCATATAAAATTTTGTTTTATTACGCTGTTATTAAATTCTCATAATTTTTATGAATAAGGGAATTAACGTCTTAGGGCTTTATTCATAAATAATAATTTTGGTTTCTAAAACAGATTTCCATACTAAACCCTTTATAAAGCAGTCACATTGTTTATGAATAAGGCAGTTACTTTGTTATTCATAAAATATATTTCTGTGTTATAAAGTGTTTATAAAATAAATGGATGTGTGTTTTATAAACCTTTAATAAATTAACGATATATTTTATGAATAAGGCCTGTATTCATAAAGAAAATGTTTTTGACCACTAAAAGGCTTATAAAGCAGATTTCCATGGAAAATTTGCTTTGCAAACCGTTTGAAAAACATAAATATTTATTATGAAATGGCAGTTAGTTATATGAAATTTCCCCATAAAACAAAATTCTTATGACCTAATTTATAATAAAAGAAAAAATTTTTGTTATTCAGAGTCTTACAAAATACATTTTTGTATGAAAAATTGCTTTATTAAACTGTTACAAATCAGTTTTATTTTATAGATTTACCTCCTTATTCATAAAAATTGTGAGAGGCTTGTAAGAGTGTAATAAAGCAAATTTGATATGAAATTTTGTTTTATTACGCTGTGTTATTAGACTCTCATAATTTTGATGAATAAGGGGGTTAAACATTAATAAAAATTGTAAGAGTCTAATAACAGTGTAATAAAACAAAATTTCTTATGAAATTTGCTGTATTACACTCTTATCAGTCTCTAATAATTTTTATGAATAGGGGGTAAGTCTCATATGAAATTTGCTCTATTACACTTTTATAAGTCTCTAATAATTTTTATGAATAGGCGATAAGTCTCATCATTTTCTGTGATTTATAACAGGTTAATAAGGCAAATTTTCATACAAAAATTATAAGCCTGTTATTAAGCAAAAATATGTTTAAATAAAATTTATAAATTAGCCTGTAGACCTTCAGTTTTCGTTTGCTTATTTTAAATTAATTTTTTCAATTTTTTTCAGTATTATGAGGAAAAACAATTTAAAAATTACTGAAATCATTTTGAATAAATATAGTCTATTTATAAACGGTGCACTGCAAGAAACTCAATAACTTTTCATCAATTCCACTGCATTTTTATTCTTTTCAATTATATAGTAAATTGAGTTTTCTCCTTGATTTATAATTTGTAACCAATTTTCCATGTTTATTTTTCGTTATTTTTTTTTTTTTTTTTCTTATTTCACTTCTTCGTCTGTAATCAATTTTTGTGCATCATTTTGCTTTTTGTCTTTCTGCCTTACGAAATTTAAAAGAAAAAAAAACATATTCTTCTTAAACATGAACAACTTTTCCCATGCCGTCTACAGAGAAAATTGGCGGTAGATTTTCTTCATTGGCTTACACAAGTCAAGAAATTCAGACAATATTAAATACAAACGACAAAATATGAAAAAAGTTTAAATGAAGGAATGAATGACTGCATAAAATTCAATATGCAACACGCGCATATTGCAATCAAAGTCAATCGTGGTAGAAGTCATAGTCATCTTTAAAATGCAGGCAAAAAAAAAAATAAATAAATAAAAAGAAAAAAAGCAGAATTCACATGCACTCGAAGAAATTCAACAAAGAACTTAAAATTGTAAACGAAAAACTTAGGCGTTTAAAAAAGTTTTATAGCATTTTCCAAGTCATATACAGTGAAAAGATTTTATTGTTCTTAATAATAATCGAAAGTTGTTAGAATATTAAAAAAAAAGTATTTTTGACAAATTCGTAAAAATTAGTAACATATTTAAAGAATAATACAGGCTTTAACAGACTGACTTGACTAAAATAAAATCACTTTGATTGTTTTATAAATTTTCCAGCCTGATAAGAGAAATTTCTTAAATTATACGACTATATTTATTTCAACAGTTTTAGTTAAACAATTTAATTGTGGCAATCAAATTTATACACTGAATTGCTTTGGGGAACAACTAGAAACATCAAGTTGATGTTTAATTTAAACACACAATTTTCTATGATTGTAAGTGTACCCCTTCAGCCATCACATATTTCTAGAATATAATTTCTGTGTACACAACTTTTTTTTTTTTTTTGTCATTATAGATTTCTCCTTTTCTGTTGTATTAATTTAAAAGAAAAAGAAATCAACTTTATTGGTAGTACATTTCATCTACAATTTCATTTTGTATGAAAATGATTTTCAATACGAATGCCTGCCTGTCTGTCTGTCTGCCTGTCTGTCCGTACTGAGTTTGGTAGCCACCACCACTCATCCTTATAAGTAGTAACATTCATACGACGAGTATAAATGCATGTGAAATATCCGATTTTCTTTATACAGTTAGCAGCAAATAAGTTACGTGACAAGGAAATCAAAACAAAATTTCCTTTTTAAGAAAAATAAATAAAATAAAATGGAAAAATATTAAAAAAAAGAACGTTATTTTTCAAAACTTCACATATGTGGATTGTTAAGCTAATGACTTCATGTTTCCAAAAGGAATTTAAAAATCTTAAAGCATTTAATAAAAATTGGGAACGATATCCCTTCATCACATATCAAATTAAAATTGCAAACACACCGGTTTCGACTATATAAATAATCTGGTTGTAAACAAAATAACACTCACAAAATAACACTTAGACGAAACTGTCCGCTTTAAAACTCATATTCAACGTGCGTTGCTGCAAAATTGTTTCCAATTCAAACAAAAAATTTCGAAAGCAAAATATAATCATTTTTAATACCAAAGACTTTATGACAATTTAAAGCATAAACCATAATTTGAATTAAATATATATTTAAAAAGTTCTCATACAATTATTATTAAAATTCAACTTAAATTCAAATATCTTCTTTTGTAAAGACGCACAGTGGGCCCAAAAGCCTTTTTAGGGCAACAATTCATATTTTCACAACTACCACAGTTACACTATATTTGAAGTGGCTAACAAATTGCAAGTTAAAAAAAATAAAAATTTTAGATATATGTACATACATACGAGGTCAGTTCAAAAATTTTCTTAAAAATATTATTTATTTTTTATTAATGAATTTTTATTTTTTCCCTTTTAAAACAGTCCTCTCTAGATATAATACAGTTGAGCCAGCATTTTTTACAATCCTAAAAGTGTTCCGATATAAACTATTTTATTTTTTTAACTCGGACCAGCACTCAGGGGATAGAAGATTAAGGGATCTTTAGTACATGATTGTGCCAGTCGCTGCCAATTATTTTCAGTGACCAGTGCTATACCTTCAGTACTGAAATAGGCTGATAACAACTGACACAACTATGCACTAGTGTTTATCAGACGAAATCGACACAATATTCATGACTGAGCGCGGAGTCAAATTCAGGAACCTTCGCTTCATAGTCTCGTGTGTACTACTTCAGCCAACAGCACCCGCATGTCCTTGCGATCTCTCAGGGATTCGGTTTTATGTTTTCAATTGTAGCACAACGCCATCCTCTTTTGAGGCTCTGCAGTCTGGGTTGCAGTTTGCAGTTGTATTAAATTCAAGGGATTTTCGAAAAATTAACTTATCAATTGTTTAAATATTTATGTTAAATTCAGAAAAACACGATAAATATTCCCAGGCACAAGGAAAAGTCTTAATATCAGCTTTTAATTATACAACTTAAGAGCAGAGCAGCTGTTTTCGAAAGCCGCTACACTTCCATCATCAGTACTCATGTGTTTGTCAGCACTTAAATTAAAATTGACTGCCTGGCCCACGATGTCACTCGATATCGTTTTCTCATATAAATATATTTAAAACAAAAACAAAATTTTTAAATTGGTTTTTGTTTTAAATGTATTTACTCGAAAGAAAGATAACGAGTGACATCATGGGCCAGGCAGTGAATTTCTTTTTTTTTCATGGCATGAGCTAATCCATATGCCAACATCTTCAACAATTTTTCTAATTGTGATTTCACGATTTTCCACAATAATTTTCTTTACTTTCTCAACATTTATAGCGATTGTTGAAATACTGCGGCGTACAGAATGAACTTCATTGAAAAGCCTGCACCATTTGTAAAAATTTTTCTGATTCAAAGTACACGTGCCGTAGGCCACAGTCAATATATCAAATGCTGTTGAGTAATTAATTCCATTTTTTAACACAATTTTCTAAACTTTTATTGATAAATTTTTTTCGACAGCCGAACACGCAAAATAATTGTAACTTTTATGTCAAAACTAAGCATGCACATAACACAGTGAGCATTTGTAGGAGACGAGTGTAGCCACATAAAAAAAATATGCTGATCGCAAACTTTCACAATTCAATTTATTTTTTGAACAGACCTCGTACAAAGCTTGCTATAGACGAATTCATAATAGCAGTAAAAGCGAAAATATAGGAAATGCATATAAAATTTTAAAGGGTTTTATTGCAGTTATTTGCAGAACTCAAATAGTGACGCACGTTACAGAAATTATTACGCAATATTTTTTTTTATTTTTTTATTAAACAATTTTAATTATTTTTCGTTTGCTAAAATGTAGGCCACTTCAACTAAACAGTTAATTATATTCGCAATAGAAAAAATAACCTTATATTTCGTGACGCACGCTACAACACATGGACCTGAAATTTAAATTTTAATTTAATTCTGCTGAAAATGGTAAAGGAACTTCTTTGGACTAAAATTTAAGAGAATTGAATAAATAAATATATATCCTGCGATCAGAACAACTACAGGAAGGATGTCACTTTTTGCCATTAAATTTAAAAATATATAATTCTTATATTATGGGAAAAAAATTTATATTTTGGTTCTTTATTTATAAAGTTACCTTGCAAAGTATATTTCAAATAATAACATATTACTTTAAAAAAAGTTACTTTGAATAAATAATTATTTAAAAAAAATTTAATTTTTTTTCTGTGACTTTTACCCTCTCAAAAAGTTCTTAAACGTGCAGAAATCGTGTTTCCACAGATATAAAACTGCATATTTCCAATTTCCATGGTCGTGCAGCACGTTTCTGTCCCACAGTGCTTTATCACTTTTGGAATTTTGTGCAAAAGCTCACTGATTTTTTTTTATACAAAATTTTTGTTACGCATACGATTAGTAAGAGTGTATTAGTCATGAACAGTTTTTTTTAATACTTTTTCTTCCCACCTTTACTTTCTTGTATTAAATGGTCTATCATAAATTGTTCTGTTTAAATTTGCTTAAGCCAGAAAAATCTTTTGAATATAAATTTTTATTTTATTTTTTTAATTCATTATATTGTTAGACAGTCTAGATATGAAGACAGTCTAAATATGAATACAGATTGATACACATGAAATAAAAATGAAAAAATAAAAATAGACATAAATACAATAAGACTTCTTGCGAAGAAGTTATTAACTGTCAACGACGTTGCTAGCCAGTTTTTTTGCTATCTTTTCAAAGATTTATTTATATTTTTTTTAATAATTCAACAACTTGAATAATAAAAAAAAAATTCCGTAAATATATGACTGACTGTCTGAATACCTATTATAATATAATCAAAAATTATTATTATTTTATTTTTTCGTATTAAAATCTTTAGGAGACTGGCAGAGCACAAAATAATAAAAAAAAAACTGGCTGTCTTGGCTGGCTCAGCACTTTAGACAAGTAGAAACGTTTGCAAACGCCAGCTAACAATGTACTTTTTAAATTAGAAGAAGAGGCAGAAGAAAAAAAAAACGACATGAATTGGTGAATAACGACAGACGGAAAGACAGACACTGTTAGGGAAATGGATAGAATAACACTGTCATAAAGATATATTCATATAGTTACAGACACACGAGTACTTAACAAATAAAAGAAATATTATGCTTAAGAAAATGATGACGATAATTGTATAGATTAACAGTCGGCTCTCGATAAGCAGCAAAATAGGCAGACAAAAAATATTGGAATTTTCAGCTTTCCTAAAAAAAAGGCTATACAAAAATTCTAGTTTTATTGCCAACTTAATTTTTAGTACTCAATTTTGCAAGTTAGATTACACACTTTTTGAGTGCCTGCTGTTTTAATGCTTGCCAATTCAGTCGTTTTATTTACTTATATTTTATCTTTTCGTCATTACAATTCAACAACTAAATATATTACATCAAGAAAATCTCTTAAACACAGCTGGAATACTAAGTCTCACATAAAATCATGTGAATTGCACTTGAGATTTTTTCTATAAAAAAAAATAAAAAAAAACTGCCAGCAGCTTGTAATAAAACGAAAATAATTTTTAGATAATAAAAGCTGAGAGTTAGTTTTGTTTTTTTGAATTTTTGTCTTCCAGAAATTTGAAAAAAATCCCACTATTTTCTTTACCTTTTTGCTGACAGTTTTTTTTTTATCATCAGGAGGAGAGTCATTGCATTGAAATTTTTTGTAGTTGTTCAAGTGTGTTTCGTTGTAATTTCAATATCTTTCTGGAAAAGCTTTATCATTCTTTATAAAAATGCATGAGTAGTACTTTGCTTCTGCAATTCAAGTGCAAATGACAATATAATAAAAGCTCTTTTAAACGCCTTGTTCCTCTGTCTCAAACAATATTAAGAAGGTAAATATATTTAAAGCAATTCACTGAATTAAGTTGCAAAACACAAGGACAGCTGAGAGAAAAAAAACTGTGGGGGCCAATTGTGACTTTAGATATCAATCGAAATTTTGTATATAAATTATATAGAAATTTCGATCGGTCTTGAAAGCGTTAATTTGGCCCCGGATTTCGACAAAAAATTTAATAAAAACATTATAGAAGTCACTATTTAGTCTTTGCAATAATCCAAAGTAAACTTCGAAGAAAAATATATAAGATTATTTTTAAGTCAAATTACGCCGACCGGTTCCAAGCTTTTAGCAAACAGGGATTTATGTACATTAATATTAATCTTATATAAAACAATACATTGAAAATTCTTTTATTTTAATATAACGAAGCCTTAGAGCAATTTGGGGCCCATAAATTGGAAAATTATCACGACGGAGGCGGCGGCAGCTTTACACTTCCATTACGGACTGGGCATTAACTGGATATAGAAAGCAACATCATTGAACATTCCTAGTTTTCTAATTTTTAAATATGTTTATTAAAACTTTATTTCTTCAATAAATATGAAACTGTTATACAAAGTGTTATACAAACTGTTATACAAAGTGTTATACAAACTGCTATACAAAGTGTTATACAAACTGTTATACTAGCTCTGTTGCTCTCATGGTTTCAGGAAAAACAAAACTTCTTATTAGCCACTTGTTAAATCCAAATGAAATATTTAATATCATAGCTTCTCCTAGCCCTAATCTACTTCGGACCTCTACACTGCAATAATAACTGTTCTACCAACGTAGAAATATGTTTTTCGCATAAAGTGACAAAAACATTAATATTTATGACATATTTTCTGTTGTACGAGTATATGTAATTTAAACTCTAGCGCCCATATTCAGAAAATTTAAAATTAATTTTAAATGTTCAGTTTTCATATAAAATATTTTTCTCAAAATAGATTTCAAATACATTTTTATTTTTGCTATGAAAATACAGCACATAAACTTTAATAAAACAAAGCAATATCATATTTTAATACGAAATTGAACAGTTTTAAATTAAAACACAATATTTCGAGCAATCAATACATTTTAAAAATTGACATTTTGTAAAAGAAAAATAAATCATTCAAAACCGCTCTATTTTTACAGGAAAATAATTGCAAAAAATAAAGGCTTATAAGAATTCTGAAAATGAAAAAAAAATATTAAGAAATTTTTTTAAATGAAACTATAGCAAAAAGTCGATGGTATTAAGACGACAGATTGTAGGAGTTAAGGAAATAGAATTTGTGGCAGCCATTTTATTTACTATTTTACTTTACGGCCTAAATTTTTGCTACAATACTGACGGAGGAGCGTGCATAATTTGAAAACTTCTATTCTGATATTAACAAATTCCCACATATGTAAAATAAATTAAAGAAATTTAAAACTGTTATACAGTTTATAAAATTGTATGCAAGTAATAAAAATTAAGTTTCCCTTCTGTGCTAGTGCTCCAGTTTAAAAAATTGAAATCATATTTTTTTCATAAAATATGAATGAACCATCAATTTCTCTAATATGTACTAACTGTTATACAATAAAATTAATTAAAAAAGTGTGGTATATACAATAGTATTAACAAAAACTTCAATTTGAAGTAAAAAGGGCGAGAAATGGAGAGATTAAAAACTGTTATACGTGGTGTTAACTGTTATACATAACTGTTATACATAACTGTTATACATAACCGTTATGCTATCAGCAATATTTTTTTCTTTGAGTATTTCGCTGTCTCAAACCCTTTTTGATCTTTTTGCGCCCTCTTTTTATTTTCCAGCAAGTGTTATACAGTCATTAAAACTGATATAGATTTATGAAATATTTCTGTTTACATTTTTAATTAAAATAAAACTGTTACCCTATAATGATATACATATATATTTATATTAGATTTTTAAAACCTTATATACAGACATGTGATGTTTTACTGTATATTGCATTTATTTATTTAACAGTCAAGTATATGATACGAACATTTAGCATTATATATCATTTCACTTCAGCTTTTAATGCTAAACAATTTATTATTACTTAACAATACTACTGATATTTAAGGCAAACATTTTTACTTTTCAAGCAGTTATTATTTTTAATTACAATTTGAATTAACTATTAAAAAAAATTAAATGTTTTTTTAGCTCTTACATTCATATAATCATGCTTATGAGCTTAATAAGCAATCGCTGTAATGTTTTTATCTATATGAAACTGTTATATTGTATTAACTTTTTTTATAACTGCTATAAAGTGGTATATTGTTTTTGTTATCAAACTTTTATAACATTTATAAGTTATTTGTTGTTATTTTTATCAAGTTTCTAGTTTTATTTTTCCATTTGCAATGCACAACAATTTTATTTATTTATTTTATGTATCAGTATTCCTAACTGGCAAAAACGGAAATTGATATTGTGTTATAGAAGTTTTTGGTTTAAAGTTTTTTGCCAAAAACTAATGTTGTTAAGAAAGAAAAGAGAAGAAGAAAAAAACTCGGAACGGAATTGATATTTGCTAGCTCAAAGTTGTATGTAGTTTTTTTTTCTTCTGTTATTGTATATATCGATAGTAAAGAAACTTAATTATTTTTGTTTAACAATGCAAAGAAACTTACCTTCTTTCCTTGGCTTTTAGGAACAAGACATTATGCTGGTTTAAGCTGAAATAACAGGCAACGGAACTGCAAAGAAAATTTAAAAAAAAAATGAAGAATTAAGAACTAACTCTAAAGTAAAATAGTTCAGTAAAATTGATAAAATAAACAAGACTCTAGATGAACAGAAATGAAAAAAAAATTTAAAAGAAAATAAAGAAATTCTTTACAAACCTTGACCTTGTCTTAAGCCACGTTTTGTGTTAAAAATTTCGTAAGAGATTATTCTTATTTTCGTTGCTAACATTTTTTATTAAAAATGTGTGTTTAACAAAATATTTCAATATTATTATTACTATTTTTTTGTAAGCTTTTAACAAAATCTTATACGAGTACAACGTCATTGACTTTGTACAAAGTTCAAGCCCGTTTTGTTTATATTAAAGCTCAAGCTGGTTAGTTACGACGGCGGCCACTAATTGAATGACTATAATTATTTTTTTAATTTGCTGGTATGATGAGTCAAGTGCTAGAGCAGATTTTTATCTTGAATTTTTTAAGCAATTGCTTTTAATTTTTGCCATAATTTTAATTTTTTGTATCGCTAACAAGTTTTTTGATTTGAAATATTTTGAAAATAAATTTATATATATATTACTTGTGAGTCATTTACGGAATTTGTAAAATCAGAAAGTAATAAAAATGTTTTCTTAAAAGGGGAAACAAAATAAATAAATTTAAATTAAAATAAATTTAATTTCAGAATAATTTTGTTGTTGTAACATTTATAAATGATGAGATAATAACATGGAAAAATTAAAATTATTATTTTGAAAATTAGAGTATTTTGACAGTAATGATTCCAGGCCATATAAATGTTATAAAGGTTTAGGTATGAGATTATGTCTGAGCTAGAATTGTGTGGAATTCTTGTAGTTTTTCAGTTTAGCCGAAAACTAGGCTGTAGGCGAACTCATTCATGCACCCGCTTTAGACAACAACCCTGTGGTGAAAATCATTGTTATTATTATTTTTTTATGAAGGATTTTTTATTCAGGCTCAAGTTCAAATCTGTGGTATGCATATTATTTTTTTAAGAATTTTTATTAAAATCAAGTTATTTTATTAAGAGCGGAATATTTAGAAAATTTTTTATAATAATAAAACTGGCAGAACGGATCAGTACTGTTTTCGAAGGCCGCTGCGTCCTTTCATCAGTGTTCTTTTATTCAACTTTTCCCACTTTCCACGGTGATATTACTCATTTTAATTTTATTTTTTTGTTATTTACAACCGAAACTCAGGAGACTTACCATATATTTTGCCAGAATTGTGAAAAGAAGGGGTTAGTGTTGAGAGGTCAGATGGAGAAAGAAGAGAGTGGAAAGAGGTTTTTATTGTGTACTTCATAATGTCAATAGCTGTGGATACGGTTCAGCGACCAGTGCTAAGCCTTTGTTACTGAATAAGGCCGACTGAAATTTTTATAGCCTCCAAAGAAGGAGGAGGAGAATTGGAGGTTATATTCGCTTTGTCATTCCGTGTATAACGCAGCGAAATATCTCTCTAAGACACCATAAAGTATATATATATTCTTGATCAGTGATGAAAGCTATGACGATCTAGCCATGACCGTCCGTCCATCCGTCCTTCTGTGAAAATCACGATTCAGTTTAAACGAAAAGACTCAGACCCTTGAAATTCGGTACTAACACATTTTGAAGAATACCACAGATCAAATTCGTAAATAGGCTGAATAGGGGCAGAGGGAAAAAAGTTCCCCTAAGAAGAACTAAACCAACTTATAAAAACAAAAATTTTTAAAGCTTTTCTTTTTGTAATTTTATTAATTATATATTAAAATTATATATTTTTGGGTCAAAGAAGGTCCTACACGTTGAACTTGCAGGCAGAAAATCTTCAAAAATCAATTCTTTTTACCCCGCCCCTTTTAGTGGACGTTGAACTAATATATTACATGGGAAAAATAATGTAAATATTTCAAAAATTGTTTAATTTAAATCTACATTCCTTAAAAATTTAATTTTAAGGCTTTTATGGCGAAGCTCTCTGATCTTCTATTGATCTACCCTCTCTCCACCTTTGCCCGTTAAATGATCCTACAAAAAAAATTTTTTTTTTTACACTTAATAACACCATAAATTTAATTTTTAGTGTTTTATGACAGAGGGGAGAAGTCTCCCCCACGGCTCCTCGCGGAGTGACCCTTAAATGACCCTGTAAAAAATTATTTTTACACTTAATGACTCCAAAAATTGACTTTTTAGTGTTTTATGGCAAAGGTGATAAGTCTCCCCCACGGCTCCTCCCGGAGTGACCCCTAAATGACCCTAACAAAAAAAATTTTTTTTCACTTAATAGCCCCAAATATTGACTTTTTAGTGTTTTATGGCAAAGGAGAAAAGTGTCCCCTACGGCTCCTCCCGGAGTGACCCCTAAATGACCCTAACAAAAAAAAGTTTTTTACACTTAATAACCCCAAAAATTTACTTTTAAAAAAAAATTTTTTTTTACACAAAAAATTTACATTTTATTGTTTTGTGGCAAAGGGGAGAAATCTCCCCTACAACTTTTTCCGGAATGACCCCTAACAAATAAAATTTTTATTTACTAAATATTTGAAGGGTATTTAAGATTCGACCCGGTCGAATATAACGTATCTTACTTGTTGTTTTTTAATATGAACCTGCATTCAGGAGGTGACCCCTGCACCCTGCTGTGCATTGCAACGGAACAAGAAAGAAGGGGAAAAGGTATTGAGAGGACACATGAGAAAATAAAGCATTTTTTTTCTATTTCAACCTTTTATTTCGCCGGGGACGACGAATCAAAAAATTCGTTTCCATATTCGTTACGATAGTCGTAATTACTAACTACACCATAATTTTGTTTAAATGCTAAACATTTTATTAATATTTCCAAATATTAAAGTTTTTGTCAACTGATTGCACAAAATTATTATTTTATTTATTCGATAAATTCGATGAACATGTTTATTAATTTCACTTTAAAGACTTTTTGTTACGGTTTTACGTTAATTATCTCCATCATATTTGGTCGTGTTTTTTTGTTTGTTTTGTCTCTTCTCTAATAAATTCATTTGAAATTTAACCAGTTACACAGACAAAACACAAAATTTTCTCTATAAATATTCGTTTTGAAAGAAAAAACGTTATATTTTCACAATTTAAACTTGCAATAGTTTCATCATTAACAAGACAAACAACACACACACACACACACACACACACACACACTAACTTGCACATAAGCTGCAAGTGAACATTTAAACATTATTATCGCATGGTGTTCGATATCAAACCATTTATAAGACTCAATTAAAATTATATGAATGAATTTCCTGGTCATTAAAAACGATTTAATATTACAATTGCAATGCAATGATATGTAATAATCTGACTAGACAATGAAGTGGGAAATTGCTATGGTAATATGTTTTTATTAATAGTGGACGAATGAGTATACACGGAGTAAAGAAACGGTTACCATACGAGAAAGAGTTGTAATATTTAATAAAATTCTTTCACTGCAGTCAAAGCATACAATTCCAGTAGCAATCGGTGTTAATTGAAACTATTTATGCAAGTATGAGTGAGTATGAGCGTGTGTGAGTGCGTGATTTGAGTACATTTTATACATCCATACTGTATCAATCGTTTATGTGTGGCCAGTGTTAATGACCTCCAGCCAACAATTGTTTATCTTACCAACCTGCTCCATACATTTGATAGCATTTCATTCTGCTTCATTTGGCTTCTCTACATTTTCGTTTCTGTTAATGTTTGCAATTCACTTAATTTAACAGCATTTATATTATCAACTATATCATTATGTTGATAATTAATACTAAAATTATTATTTTTTTCTTGCTTTAACATCCACAACAACAACAACTCATACAAACAGTTCAAAGCAATGCAGCAACAGCAACAGCAGCAGGTCTTAGAAATGTTGTCGGCACGCAACTACTCAAAATAGTGTTCAAAGTTTGAATTCCAAATAAACTTGTTTCATTTAACATGCATTCTGCAACAATTAGTTTTCAGTTTTGAAAGTAGTTTTATATATATAAATGCAAAAGGAAATTCTAATACATTTTGATTAAAATTTCAAATTGAACGAGACAGTTGTTATGAGTTTTGCATACAAAACTTTTGAAATCTTCGAACTGGCTGTTATTTAAACTGGTATGATCAAACAGGAGATTGCACAACATAATGATTGAATTTAAAATAGATAATTTTTTTTTGTCGAAATTTACATTTGATATTATTCAAATAATAGCTGTTTACTTTAGCGCTTGTTTTAAGTTAAAAAAAAAAAAACAAGTAAAAACGTTATATTAGACCGCGTCGAATCTTAAATAGCCTCCAAATTTTTACTAAGTAAATTTCATATGTTTAACTTAGTAAGACAGAGTTTCTTTAAGACATTTCTGTAGCCAATTTTAAATCTCTATTTTGACAGAGTCATTACGGGAAGGGCCTTGGGGGCGACGTTTTACCTCTGCAAGATCAGAGAACAGATCAGCTTCTTATAGGCTTCAGGAATACAAATTGTTCATTATATACACTTTTTTGCCTATAATATCGTACGTTAACGCCCACTAAAAGGGGCGGGATCCAAAAATAAACTATATCCTGTTTTCCACAGACGGAAATTGTTAGAACGTCTGATCAAGAATATATTTATGTACTTTATGGGGTCCAATTCTTTTTGGCGGGTGTTGAAAGTGTATTTTGTCGGGGTCACTCTAGCAAGGGCCGTGGGGGAGACATTTCACCTTTGCCATAAAACTCTAAAAATAAATTTTTGGGATAATTAAATACAAAATTAAAAAAAAAATTTTTTTTGTTGATAGGGTCATTTAGGGGTCAAAGGGGGAGGAGGGGTTAAGGCAGAGAAGTACCAGGTGTTATGGCTCAGCTTCGCCTTTAAAGGTTAAAAATGTTATTTTTAAGAAATGTAGGCTTAAATAAAACAATTTGTTAAATGTTTACACTATTTTTGTATATAATAACGCCCACTGAAGGAGGCGGGATCTAAAAATTAATTTTTTTTTATTTTATATCTCCAAGTTTAACGCATTGGATCTTCTTTGTCTTAAAAATATATCATTTGATTAACAAAATTACAAAAAAACTTTAACAATTATGTTGTTTGTTAGAGGTTGCTTTAAATCTTCTTAGGGGAAGTTTTTGCCCTCTTGCCCGATTTAGCCCATCTCCGAACTTGACCTGTGCTGTCCTTCAAGATATTCTTATACCAAATTTCAAGAGTCTAGCTCTTTTCGTTTGGACTGAATCGTGATTTCCACAGACAGACGGACGGACATGCTCAGTTCGTCTTAGATTTCATCACTGATCAAGAATATATATACTTTATGGGGTTCTCAGATGGACATTTCGCTTGCGTTACAAACGGAATGACAAAGTGAATATACCCTCCAATTTTTTTTTGGAGGGTATAAAAAACTTAAAAAATTATATTTCTTTCTTAGAGGTTGGTTTAGTTCTACTTTTTTTTTTTTTATCTCGGACCAGCACTCAGGGGATGACCCCTATATATGCAATGCATTGCGCTGGAACTGAAAACGAGGGGATAGTATTGAGGGGACAGATTAGGAAAGATGAGAAGATAGACAGTTTTTTGTACCTATTTCAACCTTTTTTACTTCGTCGGCTAATTTTTGCTACAGGGCCGACGAAGGTGGGTGCTGTTACTCTGCTTTTTAGTACATGATAGTGTCAGTCGCTGCCAATTATGTTCAGTGGCCAGTGACTATGCCTTCATCATTGAAACAGGCTGGCAACAACTAACACAGCCACGCACTAATGCTGATCAGGAGAATTCAACACAATATTTCATGACTCAGCGCAGGCTCGAACTCACGACCCTCCGCTTCATAGTCTCGTGTTCTACTACTTCAGCCAACAGCACTTTTTCCCCTTTGGCCCGATTCAGCCCATTTACGAACTTTAGCTGTGCGATCCTTTAAAATTTATCGATACCAAATTCCAAGGATCTAGTGGTAGGACTGGGTCGTGAGTTCTACAGACGGACATGGTTAGATCGTGTTAGATCAAGAATATATTTTACGAAGTCTTAGAGGGATATTTCGGAATGACAGTCAATATACCCTCCCATTTCTAATTTGGAAAGTATAAAAATATTTAAAAAAATATTTCAAGAAACAAGGAAAACATTAATAATCAATTAATCAGTATTCACAAATATTTAAGCTTCTCAGTACTTAAGGCGTGGCTTAACTTTAATGTGAAAACAGTATACGAGAATTATATGGACACTAAACCGTAGATAACACAAAACTATGTTATTTGGGTCCAAGTATGGAAGGAGAGGATAGAGAACCTGTCTAAGTTTTGCAAGTGGCAAGTCGGTAAGGAATTTAATCTGCTAGTGCAAAATTATTCACTTTGTTACCTTTCCATTAGTATTTTGTGCAACAAATTTGAAAAAAAAGTATTTTTTTTAAATATTATACATTTTTTGAAACAACAATGTTTGGAGGATAGAAAAAAAAATCAAGTGCATAATATGACATCAAACTCCAAATTTCCGCAATTCGAAATTAAACATTCCTGGCAGCAGTCATATTGCTTTCGCTCTTATATTTATTTATTTGACACAAATTAATTTTATAAATTTTTATTAAGCAGTTGCTTATCTGTCTGCTGCATTGTAAAACCCCAAAAGCCTGAATAAACATTTAATTCATTTTTTTTTTGTCTTTCAAAAGTGACACTTTGTATAAAACGGTTAGACAAGTTTCAAGGAAATCCGTTTAACAAAAAAAAAAAAAAAAAAAGTTGGGTCTTAGCATTTTATGTGATACTTTTACTCAAACAATTTGAGCTGAGAAGACTTTTACAAGTCTGATTTAATAACTTTGAAAATAATTTACAGAGAAATTATTAAAAGAAAATGTGTAAACAATTTTCTCAAATCAAATAAAATTCATTTAAAGAAATTCTTGGCGAGAAACAAAAATAAATACTTTGACTTCCTTTATTATTATTATTACTATTTTACTTCAAAGCATTTCCATCATTTATCACGTTTTCCTTTTAGTCTTTCTCCGTTCTTCTGCTGCTTGACGGCTATAAAGAGTTTTAAACAAGTTCAAGTTTATGGTAATGCCAGTTAAAGTTGTTGCTGTTGCTTGGGCGCATTGTTTTTGCCAAAGTGAAAAAGATAGCAGCGAAATTATATAAAGAAAAGAAATACTAACGAGAAGTGGCTCTTGAAAGAATGAACTCTTGCTAGAGAAAATAAATTTTCAGCCGGAATAAATCTCGGCTGATTTTTAGCAATTTTCTTGTTGACAACACTGTTTTTGCCAGATCAGCTGTTTTCGTAAAACATGTTCAGTTTGGCTTATAATTTAGCCTTGAATCGACTTAAATGGATACATGAACAAGCCAAATTGCCGTATTCGGTTTGAAGAACAGCCAGACGATTTTGCAAGAGCTGCCAATAATGCACTGTCTGGTGGCTATTAGGGGCCGATGGCATCAAGTTACTGTGAATGAAAACGCAGAATTGTTATTGTGAATGAAAACAGGTCTTTAGGATATTTTTTACTCTTATTTTTTCCTGTCAAGTAATTTTTTTGGGGTAGCAGTTTCTTTTGCTGCTTGCGGGTGGTATAAGTAGCACAGCCATGAACCCGGGAATTAATATTCAACATCTTTAGAAATTTCTCTAGAATTTAAATGAATTTCAACTCTGATAACTCTTTATATTTTTTATTTTTTACTGTCAAGTAATTCTTTTGGAGTCAAGTAATTCTTTTTTGAGCCCCACGCAGACTAAATGTAAATTGCTGGTGGCGTAAGTAGCACAGCCATGAACCCGGGAATTAATATTCAACATCTTTAGAAATTTCTCTAGAATTTAAATGAATTTCAACTCTGATAACTCTTTATATTTTTTATTTTTTACTGTCAAGTAACTCTTTAGGAGTCAAGTAATTCTTTTGGAGTCAAGTAATTCTATTTTGAGCCCACGGAGACTAAATGCAAATTGCTAGTGGCGTAAATAGCACAGCCATGAACCTGGGAATTAAAATTCAAGATCTTTAGAAATCTCTCTAGAATTTAAATGAATTTCAACTCTGATAGCTCTTTAGGATATTTTTTATTTTTTACTGTCAAGTAATTCTTTTGGAGTCAAGTAATTCTTTTTTGAGCCCACGGAGACTAAATAAAAATAGCTTGTGGTGTGAATAGCACAGCCATGAACCCGGGAATTAAAATTGAATATCTGTCGACATTTTCCTAGAATTTAACCTCTGAAAGCTCTTTAGGATATTTTTTATTTTTTACTGTCAAGTAATTCTTTTGGAGTCAAGTAATTCTTTTTTGAGCCCCACGCAGACTAAATGCAAATTGCTGGTGGCGTAAATAGCACAGCCATGAACCCGGGAATTAAAATTCAAGATCTTTAGAAATTTCTCTAGAATTTAACCTCTGAAAGCTCTTTAGGATATTTGTTATTTTTTACTGTCAAGTAATTCTTTTGGAGTCAAGTAATTCTTTTTTTAGCCCACGGAGACTAAATGCAAATTGCTGGTGGCGTAAATAGCACAGCCATGAACCCGGGAATTAAAATTCAATATCTATCGAAAATTCCTTAGAATTTAACGTCTGATAATAAATGATAATTTCATACAGAACTTTAAATTGACTCTTTTCAGCTATTCCATCCTCATGGCCAGTTACATGCCATTTACACACACACACACAAACACAGACGGAAGTATTTGCCCAATGCTCTTTGTTAACATTTTATATATGGCAAGAGTTTTCCAAGCATCATCTCAGCTCTCTGAAACCTCTTCTAGTTTAAAAACTTTTGTGCAGCTTAAAAAAGAATGCAAAATATAAATAGTAGAAGCAGGCGAAGGAGGAGGCGAAGGTGTTGAACAAAACAAGCACCAACTGCTCTTTAAACATTTAATATATGGAGTGCACTTTGTCATGGCTTAAATGTTGGTCGATGAATGTGTTGGCTGGCGTGTGAGTGTGTTTTGAAAACTCTGCTAACACTTTATTTTACTAACTGTTTTTTATATATTTTTTTGCTTCCATTATTTCTGTGCAATAGATACTTGTGTAGTTCTTTGTCTTTGTTAAAATTCCTCAGTTGGCTGGTTTGTACTTTTAAGTTTTTCTTTTGTGTCTTTGATTGCAGTTTAGCAAACGCGTCTAGCCGGTTTGTCTTTTATGCTGCTGCTGTTGCAACTGTGTAACTGGTTAAGAAACGTATTGGCTTTAATGCTAAGAGTTAAGGATGGCGGCATTGGTTACACATATTCCTGTATTGGTAACAATGTGCTTTATAACTTGAAACTTTTGCTGGCCAAATCTTTGCTTTCTGCATTGTCGTTTTAGTAAATTTACCTCGACAAGACATTTCGAATGGAGTTTTATTTTTCTTAATAAGTAACTTAACAAAGTTTTTGTAGCCTACAGCCTGGAGAAATAGACAAGGGTGCTTCATTAAATCGTATATAGAAAAGAGCCATTTAAAATATTTCCTTATTCTTGTGTTCCTAGTGATTTATTACCTTATTCGAATAACTGTGAGTGTGTTTGCAGTTTCTTTCCTTAAATAACCGTTTGCTATGTGTTACTAGT
The DNA here is from genome assembly GCA_951800035.1 of Linnaemya tessellans. Classification (NCBI taxonomy): domain Eukaryota; kingdom Metazoa; phylum Arthropoda; class Insecta; order Diptera; family Tachinidae; genus Linnaemya; species Linnaemya tessellans. The sequence goes on along the minus strand of OX637536.1, from coordinate 97,069,623 downwards.
TTTCTTCTAAGTTGTATTTTATTTTACTCTTTGGTGTCCATAAATTATTGCTATTGAAACTTGAAATGAAAAACGAAAAACGAATAACTTTAAAAGGAAACCTTTTGCTAATCATTAACATTCTGTACGTAAACCAAAGCATAACAACACTTGGAATTATTCCATGGTCCTTTCACTACAAAATTAATCAAGAGAAAATTATTGTATAAAATATCGGGCATTTCTTTGGCTGCAACAGATTCATCGTTATCGCTAACAAGTGATTTGACAGCTGGGAATGTCAAACAGTGTTGCCATTGCTGCTAAAGAAAGTCTGGCAAAATTAATCAAGAGAAAATTATTGTATAAAATATCGGGTATTTCTTTGGCTGCATCAAATTTATCGTTATCGATCACAAGTAATTTGACAGCTGGGAATGTCAAACAGTGTTGCCATTGCTGCTAAAGAAAGTCTGGCAAAATTAATCAAGAGAAAATTATTGTATAAAATATCGGGTATTTCTTTGGCTGCATCAAATTTATCGTTATCGATCACAAGTAATTTGACAGCTGGGAATGTCAAACAGTGTTGCCATTGCTGCTAAAGAAAGTCTGGCAAAATTAATCAAGAGAAAATTATTGTATAAAATATCGGGTATTTCTTTGGCTGCATCAAATTTATCGTTATCGATCACAAGTAATTTGACAGCTGGGAATGTCAAACAGTGTTGCCATTGCTGCTAAAGAAAGTCTGGCAAAATTAATCAAGAGAAAATTATTGTATAAAATATCGGGTATTTCTTTGGCTGCAACAGATTCATCGTTATCGATAAAAAGTAATTTGACAGCTGGGAATGTCAAACAAAGAAAGTCTGGCACAATTTATCAAGAGAAAATTATTGTATAAAATATCGAGCATTTCTTTGGCTACATAAATTTATCGTTATCGATAACAAGTAATTTGACAGTTGGGAATGTCAAACAGTGTTGCCATTGCTGCTAAAGAAAGTCTGGCAAAATTAATCAAGAGAAAATTATTAGCCCAATTCACAATCCTGTGCAAACGGTCTTGCATTATAGCATTTGCAAATTGAGAGAGTATTTGAGAGCATTTTCAATGTATTTTGTTGGTGTAGAGTACAATTATTTTGCAAATGCAATGATGCACAACCATTTGCACAAGATTGTGAATAGGGCTATTGTATAAAATATCGAGCATTTCTTTGGTTGCATCAAATTTATCGTTATCGATAACAAGTAATTTGACAGTTGGGAATGTCAAACAGTGTTGCCATTGCTGCTAAAGAAAGTCTGGCAAAATTAATCAAGAGAAAATTATTGTATAAAATATCGGGCATTTCTTTGGCTGCAACAGATTCATCGTTATCGATAAAAAGTAATTTGACAGCTGGGAATGTCAAACAGTGTTGCCATTGCTGATTAATAAAGTTGCAAAATTATTCAAGAGAAAATGATTGTATAAAATATCGAGCATTTCTTTGGCTGCATCAGATTCATCGTTATCGATAACAAGTACTTTGACAGCTGGGAATGTCAAACAGTGTTGCCATTGCTGTTAAAGAAAGTCTGGCAAAATTAATCAAGAGAAAATTATTGTATAAAATATCGAGCATTTCTTTGGCTGCAACAGATTCATCGTTATCGATAACAAGTAATTTGACAGCTGGGAATGTCAAGCAGTGTTGCCATTGCTGCTTAATAAAGTTGCAAAATTAATCAAGAGAAAATTATTGTATAAAATATCGAGCATTTCTTTGGTTGCATCAAATTTATCGTTATCGATCACAAGTAATTTGACAGCTGGGAATGTCAAACAGTGTTGCCATTGCTGCTTAATAAAGTGACAAAATTAATCAAGAGAAAAGTATTGTATAAAATATCGGGCATTTCTTTGGCTGCATCAGATTTATCGTTATCGATCACAAGTAATTTAACAGCTGGGAATGTCAAACAGTGTTGCCATTGCTGCTAAAGAAAGTCTGGCAAAATTAATCAAGAGAAAATTATTGTATAAAATATCGAGCATTTCTTTAGCTGCAACAGATTTATCGTTATCGATCACAAGTAATTTGACAGCTGGGAATGTCAAACAGTGTTGCCATTGCTGCTAAAGAAAGTCTGGCAAAATTAATCAAGAGAACATTATTGTATAAAATATCGAGCATTTCTTTGGCTACATAAATTTATCGTTATCGATAACAAGTAATTTGACAGTTGGGAATGTCAAGCAGTGTTGCTATTGCTGCTTAAGAAAGTCTGCCAAGTCATGCTGAAGGGTGTCCCAATTACAGAAATTAATTTTTTCCACAGTTTACACGCTACAACTACATTTCCAGCAACGTCCTCGTTCGCTAGTCTCTTCATTCATGTGATTTAACGACCCAATATTGAGGAAAATCAGAAAACATCCTAGAGGTTGGTTTATTTTTTCTTAGGAGAACTTTTTTCCCTCTAGACCGATTCAGCCCATTTGCGAACTTGACCTGTGCTATCCTTCGAAATTTATTTATACCAAGTTTCAAGGGTCTGGCTCTTTTCGTTTGGACTGAATCGTGATTTCCACAGATGGACGGAGGGACTTCGCTAGATCGTCTTAGATTTCATCACGGATCGCTGCGAATGACAAAGTGAATATACCTTCCAATTCTTTTTTGGAAGGTATAAAAGTACAAAAAATCGCCAATAAAAAACCTGCCTGAGAAGGCATTCAGAAAGTGTTCTAAAAAATGTTTTAACGAAATTCTGCTTTTAAAAACGATTACATATGTTAAAACAATAAAATTAAAGTTTGAAAAATAATTTCATAAATTTTTTGTCTAAATGTTACATATGTTTTGACTTTTCTAAAATATCTGCAATTTCATTAGTACAACACATTTTCGATGTGTTGGGTGTTTCTTTTCATGCTGCTGGTGAAAACTACTTGGGTTTTTCTTTTATTTACTTCTTCCTTTCCGTGCTCCGTTCAGTTCAGTTCAGTTTAGTTTGCTAAATAAATTCTTTTGTCCATTTGACCATAAGTTTTCTTTTTTTATGGTTTCTAAGTAAGAGAAAAAAAACCGAATAGGAAAAAATATGTGTGATAAATGTTAAGTTTAAACCTTCAAAATCAGGTTGTAGTTAACTTAAGTAAATTATGGTTTTTGCAAAAATGAAATAGAGGGGACAGATTTTTAAGCAGAGAAACCAGATGATGGTTATTTCAAAAATTGTACTTATAGTGTGATAAAAAGCACTCATTGATTTTAAAGAAAACTGCAAAGTATTTGAGAAACACTAGAGTAATAAAATAAATACATGATATCAGGTATAAAGTAACAGAAAAAGTAAATACATATTTAATTTTTTTTCGAAAAGCTATTTTTTAAAGAACACCAAAAAATTTATAAATCAAATAGTTTTAATAATTTTTTAGGCAAACTATTTTTATTTTCAAATAAAAACAGTTTAAAATATATTCGAATAAATTAATCGATTATAATTTTTTGAAAAACCAATTTTATTAAGCGTAATGCTTTACTTTCAAGACTTTTTTGAATAATCCATTAAAAATGTTTCGATATAATATTTTACTTGAAATTAAGAAAGATAATTTTGGCATATCGGTTGGCTGATGCCAGGCAATTTTTTTGGAAGTTTGTTCATAAAGCATACAGCAGCGGAAATCTTTTCGAAATAGCTAAATTTATAAACAAAAACTGATGCATGGAATCGCTGAGTAGTTGTTGAACGACGTCAAAGGCTACTAGATTTGGTTTCCAGCTGCTTTTTCCTCTTCCTGGATTGAATATAATCACGATAAGACAGCGTTTTCCGACGATTAAAATTATTAGAACAAAATGATTCGCATAAAATAATTCGAATAAAATTATTCGCATAAAATTATTCGAATAAATTTATTCGCATAAAATTATTCGAATAAAATTATTCGAATGAAAATTATTCGAATAAAATTATCCGAATAATATTATTCGAAAAAAAATTGTTTGAATATATTTAACGCGAATAGAATTATTGTAGTATTTTTATTCGAATTAAATAATTCTATTAAATATATTCGAATAAACGGGCTTTAAAAGAATTTATCATTCAATTCCTACTTCAATAATAAAAAATATATACACACCCTTATCGTGGTTGGCGTTTTTCGATTTAAAATTCGGCAATTTCTAATTAATTAAAGAAAAATTTAGTTTTTTGTGTATAAGCTATTACAAATTGGCGAATTTGAAGGCGAGAAACGCCAAATATAATATAAATATAATAAGGTGAACAACTTATTCGCATAATATTATGTGAACAGCACTTATTCGAAAAATTTTATTTGAATAATACTTTCGAATATGTATATTTACGCGAATAAAATTATTCGAACAAATTTTTTCGAATTATAATATTCGATAAAATATATACGAATAATCGTTATCTAAAAGAATTTGTTTTTCAAGTCCTATTTCTATAATAAAATAAGAAATAATAAAAATATTCGATAAAATTTATTCGTACAAAACTGTTAAATAAATTCTCATAAAATTTGTCTAATAGGCCATATTATTTTTTTAACGAAATGAATTGACTCAGCTATGACCGCATTGAAAATAAAAGTTCGAAGGACCATTTTCAAAACATTATTAAAATATTACATGTCACTATAGGAACTATGAATACTAAAAGTAAACATGATTCATCCAATACTGTACGTACAAAATTTCGTAAATAATGAGATTCGAAGGACCATTATTTAGTTAATTATTTTAGTAACATTTTAGCCGTATATATATTACAGTATTTATATTCTTGATCAGTGATGAAATTTAAGACGATCTAGCCGTGTCCATTCGTTCCTCTATGGAAATTACGATTCGATCCAAAAGAAAAGAATCAGACATTTGAAATTTGGTATAGATAAGTTTTAAAGAATAGCACAGGTCAAGTTCTGAAATGGGCTGAATCGGGCCAGAGGGAAAAAAGTTACCCTAAGAAGAACTAAATCAATCTCTAGAAAACAACATAATTTTTAAATATTTTTTTTGTTATTTTTGTTAAACAAATGATATATTTTTATGTTAAAAAAGGACAAAGCGGTGAACTTGCAGCCAGAAAATCAACAAAATCCATTTTTTGACCCCGCCCCTTTTAGAGGGCCTTGAAGTAACATATTAGATATATGGAAAAATAGTGTAAATATTTAAAAAATTGCATAATTTAAGCAATCCTTAAAAATTAATTTTTTCAGCTTTTATGATGAAGCTGAGATGTCCTGTGATCTTCCCTCACCCTTTGCCCCTAAATGACCCTATAAAAAATTTTTTTTTCTAAGCTTAACTTTTTAAGATTTTTTTACGACAAAGGCGAGATATCTCCTACAAGGCCCTTCCTGGAGTGACCCTGTCAAATTAGAGTTTTAAAATTGGCCACAGAAATGTCTTAAAGGAACTCTGACCCAACAGTTTAAACATTTCTAATTTATCTCCATCCCGGTTGTGCAAAAATAATGTGAATTGCTTTTGTGCTGATGAAAAGGTGTTTCAGTCATTCTGTTGCTATTTGGAGGCTATTTGATATTCGACCCGGTCGAATATAATGTTTTTACTTGTTTTTTTTTTTTTTTTTTTAATATTGGGAAAAGAAAAAACGTGGGAATGAAATTAGAAATTTAACTGCCTGTTCTACTATTTTTATTAATATTTCCTGAAGAATATGAGGTTCGAAGGACCACCCCCAAAACTACACGGAATTCTATTTTAAGATATTTTGCATACTTAATTAAGTTTCCATTTTCATAAAATAATTTTTAGCTTAACAAAAAAAATTTTTTTTTTACTTATAACATATATTTTTCAACATATTTACTTATTTATATATCCGAATTTTTTTTTTTTTTATATTGTTGATTTAAAAAAATTATGGAAAAATAATACAATGACAAAGAATTTATATTTTTTTTAGTTTTTTTTCTTCTTGTTGTTCTGTTTGCTTGTTAATATTTTCAAATTGACTTCATAATGTTAAATAAACTTTGCCAATATTATTATGACTTTGATTTTTTTCTTTGTTGTTAGTTTTTATTTCATTTATTTATTTTTTTTTTTGTTGAAAATATTGATTTATTATAGAATGACAATGACAAATAAAAGCTGATGACAATTTTGCACGTTTGGTAAATAAAATGGTGATAAAGAAAAAAAATAGTGATAGAATATGATTTTGGCTTCGAATGTCATAAATTTTTGACACTTTTTCAAAGTAATAGCATCATTGATATTTTACATTTTTATTATTATAATGATTATACTTTTGTGAGTTTGTTTTGAGTTTGTGTGAAGGTGTAAATTCTTTTTTTTTCATTTTCAGGGACGAAATTGCTGTTGGCAGATTTTCAAGCGAATATATTTGATATGCAATCGTATGTTAAGTGGCTTTAAATTTAAACGACAAAAAAAAATAAATAAATAAAGAAAATTTTTAATCATTATGAAAATAAATTAATTATCTGCCTGGCCCACGATATCACTCGATATCGTGCTGTCGAATAAATATATTTAAAAGAAAAACAAAATTTTAGAATTTGTTTTTGTTTGACATGTATTTACACGACGGAACGATATCGAGTGACATCGTGGGCCAGGCAGTATTAAAATATCTCCAGTTTTTGGAAAACAATTTTGTCTACCGATTATTTTTATTCTATATTAACGATTAAATTTAATCGAAGGTCATTTAATGTGTATTCTATTAACAAAAAATTTTTCTAATAATTTTGAATAAATTGTTCGCACGAATTGAGTACAAGGACACTAAAAATGTTATATAGCCGAAACCGGCCTGTTTACTCATCAAATTTATTGTAAAGTCAGGAAAATGAATTTCTAATTCTTGTGGCCTAACAACTTATTCAGAAACCCCTTTTTTAAACGGTAATAAGGAACAACAATATTAAAACGGGGTTTGTGGGTTCGAGTCCCGCTAAAGATTGTGCTTTTAATACAAACGAGTGTCAAACTTTTTTTTTATATAATACCAATAATTAATCGATTAAATTTCAAAAAAGAAAATTTTCAAAAGAAAATATTGTAATTTAATACCCTTTTTCCTTTATCCTGTCAGCCAATCGATTGGTTTTTACACCCACAAATAAATTCAGTTTCAATTTAGTGCACATTCTATGGAAGGAAACTCATTTAAAACTTTTACTTTCAAACCCACAACAGCAGCTTTTTAGTTTGTAAAAATCTACATAAAGGAATCCGCTTGCAGCAAACTAGAACTAATTAAAATCATCATTAAATATGAAAGAAGCAAAGAAATGATGTGTAACATACCAAATTGCCGAAAATGTTTAATTTGAAATGAAACAGAAGTGAAGGAAAATAAGCCCGTTTTTTTCAAGTTATTTTTTATTTTTAACAAATTTTTTTTCATTTCGACATTAAAAGTTTATTGACTTTTATTTGAAACCAGGCAAACGATGATTGTAAATGAAAGTGAATGGTGCATTAACCCATATCGTCCCAGAGATTTTTTTTCGAATCAGTTTATGAAACTTCGTAGTTAAATGTTAATTTGGGTCCAGAAGATACGATTCAGATGTCCAAAATTTTTTAAAAATTTTTATTAAAATTTTTTTTTAATTTTCATTAAAAAATTTTTTAAAAATTTCATTAAAATTTTTATTCATTAATTTTTTTTTTTTAATTTTCATTAAAAAAATTTTTTAACATTTTCATAAAATTTTTTTTTTTTGAATTTTCATTAAACATTTTTTTAAAGTTTTTATTAAAAATTTTTTTTTTAAATATTTTTCAAAATTGTCATTAAAAATTTTCATGAAAAAATATTAAAAAGTCTTTCCTAAACAGATAAAAAAATTTAAAATGCTTGAAATTTACTGTTCGAAAAATGGAACACTGGGACGAAATGGGTTAAATGAAATATAGTGTGAGTTTTGATTCAAATCCATGGTTTTTTGGTTCAAGTTGAACAGAAAAACAAAATAATAATTTGTTTAGTCTGCTTTAATTTTTTCACTTTCGTGTGTGTATCTCAAGTTTTATATTGCATTTTCTTTAATAATAGAGAAATTAGCCACAAACATAATCATTCATCATAACACCCACTTACTTACTCACGGTTTGTATGAGGTTTTTGTTGTTATTGGACTGGATTTTGTTCACAACACTGTTTACTTTTACCCGCCATATGGCACATGCAATAAATAATAATTATAATAATAATTATAATTATTATGTTCGTTTATTTACTACATTTAATTTGTACTCTAAATAAATTATTAGCACAAAATATTAGAGTAACGAAAATATTTTATTTCATTGTTCGAAAAAGAAATCTTTGTAACAAAAAAAAAAAAAAAAAAAATCCAATTAACTTTCATGATTAGCCTTAGCCTAGTGCAGCCAAATGTTCCCACGAATAGGGTACACTTAACAGCAATTTAATTTCCAACCTATACAACCGAACAGAGGACTGCTGATGGCGAAAGTAGCCACGCTTTCATTATCAGTACGAAATAGGTTCAAAAATGGTTATTTCTGAGCCAGTTCCTAGCTGCACTGCGCCAATTCCTAGACTTGCCCAAACTATTTTTGTTAATGCCATGGGAAATGCCGTAATTCCCCGATATTTCTGTATCCGTTAATAGCCTCTCCAGGTATTGCTGTACCAGTTCCAAGCCTTTCGCAGACATCTCTGTTGAAGCCCCGGAAAGTCCCAGCCTTTTCTGCTATCGCTGTTCTAGTTCTCCCTCCTCCTTAGCCCCTCTCGATTGACGCCCTAGAAATTTGCGGCCTCTCGGATTTCGCTGTCTCAGTTCCCAGCCTCCCAAGGCAGGTTTTAGCCTTCCGTGTTATTACCATATCAGTTCCCAGCTGCTCTGGTATAACTGCAACACTTCCCAGCCTGCCCTAGTCAGGCTGAAAAGTGTTCTAGAAAGTCTGAGGCTTCCCTGGCATCGTTGTGCTAATTCCTACCTTCCGTGTGCCCAGTTCTCAGGGTTCTGCAGCCAGTTCTGTTGACTGCAAGGTAAGTCCTAGCCGTTCATGCAGGTTTTCAGCTTCCCTGGTATTGCAGCAGCACAACGTCTCCCTATTTTCCAGCCATCACTGTTGAAGGCCCAGGAGGTCCCAGTCTTCTCTGGTATCCATGTGCTAGTTCCTAGCTTTCCTGATATCACCGTGACCACCCTTCCGCAGCCATCTTTGTTAAAGTCCCGGCAAGCCCTAGCCTTTCCTGATATCGCTATCCCAGTTCCCAGTCTTTCTCAGTCCCTCCCTATTGACACCCTAGAAATTTTCAGCCTCCCTGATTTCGCTGGAAGTTCCCATCTTCGCAAGGCAGGTTCTAGCCTTCCCTGTGATTGTCGTGTCAGTTCTCTGTTAACACTGCAAGACTTCCCAGCCACCCCGAAGTTATCTCTGGTGATGTCCCAGGAAGTCTCAGGCTTCCCTGGTATCGTTGTGCAAGTTCCTAGCTTCCGTTGTACTGCTGGACCAGTTCTCAGGGATCTGAAGCCATTTATGTTGACGCCGTAGTAACTCCCAGCCTATCCTGGTATCTCTGTGCCAGTTCTCAGCCTTCTACAGCCATTTCAGTTGATGCCCTGCTCAGTCCCAGATGTTCCTGGTATTGCTGTGACTGTTCCCAGCTTCCGTGGTACCACTGCAACACTTTCCAGCCATCCCTAGTCATCGCTGGTGACATCCTAGAAATTCCCAGCGTTTTCTGGTATTGCTGTGCCAGTGGTCAGCTTTCCTGGCACCGTTGAGCAAGTTCTCGGCCATTTCTGTTGACGTTCCGGTAAGTCCCAGCCTTTTACTGCGTATCGCTGTGCCTTCTACAGCCATTTCTGTTGACGTCTTGATAAGTTCCAACCTTTTTTGATACTGTTGCGCCAATTCCACCTCTCCTGCCACCTCTGTGCGAGTTCTTAACGCTCTGCTAAGTCCCAGCTTCTCCTGGTATTGCTGTGCCTGTTCCCAGCCTTCTACAGTCATTTCAGTTGACGCCCTGTTCAGTCCCAGCCGTTCCTGGTATTTTTGTGCCAGTCCCCAGCTTCCACGGTGTCGCTGTGCCTTCTACAGATATTTCTGATGACGCTCTCGTAAGTCCTAGTCTTTCCTGGTATTCCTGTACCAGTTCCCATCTTCCCTAGTATCGCGGCATCATTTCCCCGAATTTTCCAGCAGTTTCTGGTGACGACTTTGAAACTCCCAGTCTTCGTTGTTATCGATGTGCCAGTTCCCAGCCTATTAATTTACTAATACCTTTTACTATAAGGAAAAATTATGTATGAATTTTTATTAGTCGAACTTTCTTATGTAAATTGTTAATTTTCTCAACGGGCTTAAGTTCGAATCTGCAAGACTGCAAACCATTTTTTTTTATTATTTTATTAATAAATGAATTTGTTCAAATGCTATTTATTAATTTTTATATTAAGATTGGAATATTAAGAATATTTTTCTATAATCATCAAACCAGCAGAACGGATCAGTACTGATTTCGAGGCCGCTACGCCATCTCATCAGCGTTCTTTGTTCAATTTTTCCACTTTTTGCAAGTGGTGCTAGTTAGTAGGAATATCAACTATTTAACCAATATTTTAACGAAAATTGAATATGAGAAGTTCCCACATTCATATTTTTAAGTTATTACCTTTTTGGTTAGTACGAAATTCCCCAACCCTGACGATTAATATTCCCAATATTCCATGTATCTCTTTCGCTTTTTCCAGAGCCATCGGCTGCTGATGGCTAAAGCTTCTTTGTTATTTATGTTCAAGTAATTGAATTTAGTTGTCAATTTACACTTGCAAAAGTGGAAAAATTGAACAAAGAACGCTGATGAGATGGCGTAGCGACCTCGAAATCAGTACTGCTCCGTTCTGCTGGTTTGATGATTATAGAAAAATATTCTTAATATTCCAATCTTAATATAAAAAATAATAAATAGAATTTGAACAAATTCATTTATTAATAAAATAATAAAAAATGGTTTGCAGTCTTGCAGATTCGAACTTAAGCCCGTTGAGAAAATTAATAAGGAAAAATTGTAATGATTCCTTTGTCGATCACGGAACTAAGAAATATATATTAATCTATTGCATATTTCTAGGGGTATAACGAATTTCGAACCACTCCATAATTGTGTGTATTTTCCTATTCACAATGTGCTTTATTTTCAATGGATAATATTCATGACGAAAAAACATCATTTTTATGTACAATTTAGCAGAAATAATATAATAAATAGTAAAAAATTTTTTTTTATATTTGCACTTTTTGGAAGTTCCTAAGTTTTACCAGCATTTCAAAAATTCATTGAGTCTATTGAATTTTTTAATTAAAATTTTCCCATGTAGGGGCTTAATTGAACAAATAGTTAATTTTTAATTGTTTATCTGCCATAAACTTCGCTAAAGTTACAAAAGCCATCATTTTTGTATGTCTAAAAATATTTTGCGTTCAAAGTTTAGTTAACAAAACTAGCACATGGTCCACAAAACTGGTTAACTTTGTTAAGTAAAACAGGACACACAATTACATTTTAGTTGAAAAAAACAAACAACAAATTATAATAAAGATCTCCCCTATAAAAAAATATATATTTTTCTCACCATATAAAATCATCATATATTTCACGTTATTTTTTTGTGGTTCTTTGACCCCGACTCAATTAATAACAACATCAATAGTTATTTTATTATTACCTGGAAATATAAGAAAAAAGAAAACACAGCATGAATATTTTTACACAAAAATATGCTATCGCACTTATTAACTATTAAATATATAAAATAATTTTGCACACAAGTATTTCAAGCCAATTTGAGTGGCTAAGATAAAATAATAAAAAGAAAATCATGTGGAAATAAAAGCCAAAATGAAGCAGTAAATATCAGAAGTCATGATAATTTAAGACTCTTATTATTGCTTTAGTTACGAGTGTAATCAGCTTATGACCTAAAAGATTTAATGTTTCAATTCATTGAAATGTCATCCATACCGGCAGTACTTTAGCAATGAGTGAATAAAAATTATATATATATAATTTTTTAATTTATTATAAAGCTTTAAATCTGCTGAATAAATTACATCTCAACTTTATTAAATCCTACTCTTGTCACATAAATTCAATAAGTTATTGCTAATTTTTGAACAGCCACTCAATTAACATTTAATTTATATTTGCACATACATAATTGATTAATTTATTTGAGTTGCAAAAAAAAAAAAGAATAAATTATATTTTACAAATAAAAATATGAAAAAAGTGCGGGCGCCATACAAACACTTTTCAAACACTCTAGTTATCCATGAATTCATACCAGCCGCCACCGCATAAAATAAATGATGCTAGACAAAAAAATGAAAATAAATAAATGGCTTTATAAAATATATAGGCCAGTGAAGTGTGAAAAATTATGAAATCATAAACAATAATTAACTTAGCAAATTAAATAATTAAGAAAGCAAATTTATGCTTTTAGGAGAACATCATCAAATAAAAGTGTTATATTCGGCTGTAACGAATCTTGTATACCCTTCATCAACGTACCTCTGGAGTACATTCATTCCAACCCTGGGAACTACCTTGTTGATTCTTCAGATTTTCAATAGTAAATTTTTTTTTCTCATACAGTAGCCCTATTCACAATCTTGTGCAAATGGTGGTGCATCATTGCATTTGCAAAATAATTGTACTCTACACCAACAAAATGCATTGAAAATGCTCTCAAATATTCTCTCAATTTGCAAATGCTATAGTGCAAGACAATTTGCACAGGATTGTGAATTGGGCTAGTGTGTCTTATTATTAATTAAAATAATTAATTAAAATTATTAATTAAAATAATTGTACTATTCGTCAAACTCATTGTGCACTTCTTCCATTTTATGGCATAAATAATCGTCCTTCAGAGCGGCTAATTCGAAGAGCAATACATCATTTTCGGACCACATTTACTGTTACTGATGTGAATGTGCATCCCGTGAAACGCCGAACGGATGTGCACTGAAGAAGCTGTAGCCGCTGTACAGCAAAGCCTTGAATATGAGCCTAATCAAATAATTTGTCGCCGTTCTCAGCAAGTGGGGTTGTGGCCTTCCGCTTTATGGAAGATTTTTTTTTTGTTTTTGGTTGTTGAAAATTGGTGTCCCAGACGCGCCAGCCACATGACAGAAATCATTTTTAAACACTAATTTCATAAAATTTTCTTTCCAATGAAACTCATTTCATTGATATTAAAAATATATTTCCTTGTTTTACTAGTGTCACTCTATAAAAAACACCCTTTATATAAAATATGTTTAATTACCAAAAAAGAAAATTATAAATTTTAATATTAACAAAAAAAATATGTTAACTTTCCAGCTCTGGAGCTGTCTTTGTGGCTTTTTCAAATTTTTCTTTCAAAAAACATCATATACTCGTATGTTTAATATAGAAAAAAAATGTTTTCTCTCTGTAGCAAAAAAAAAAGTTTCAATTATCCAACCCTGGCATCATCCATTTTTACCTTTCCGATTTTCAATACTAACTTATTATTTTTTTTTTTTTTTGTAAAATATGTTTAATTATCAAAAAAGATAATTAATTATTAACAACCAAAAAATAAAAATAAATAAAATTTCTAGCTCTGGAGCTGCCTTTTTGGCTTTCTCTGATTTCTAAGACCAATGAATTTTTTTCAAAAAACATCAAATATGTTTCATATATAAAGAGAAAAAAAATTATTTTAGTTCGATACTTCTCTGCAGCAAAAAAAAAACAAATATCCAACCCTGCTATCGTCTTTTTGATCTTTCTAATTTTCAATACTAATTAATTTTTTTTTCTGAAAAATAAAATGTTTCCTTACCAAAGAAATAAATTAATTTTGTTTAGTTACTTTTGTATACCAAAAATTTATTTTAAATTTTCCAGCTCTGGGCGCTATCTTTTTGACTTTTCTGATTTCTAAGACCAATGAATTTTTTTTCTTTTCAAAAAACATCAATCACGTCATCATAAAGAAAAAGAAAAAAATTTTTTTTAATTGGTTACTTTTATGTAACAAATAAAGGCTTCAGTTATCCAACCCTGCAATTGTGTTTTTAATTGTATTCGATTTTCAATACCAATCTAATTCTTTCTAAAGTAAAAATGGGTTTAAAAAAATAAAAATAAATTGGATTTAATTTATTATTTTTATACTGCAAAAATAAGTTGAAATTTTCCAGCCCTGGAACCGTATTTTGAATTTTTCTAATCTTCAATAGAAATCTAGTTACTCTACTACTTCCAATACAACAATTCAAGACCAAAGTTTCTAGCTTTTCTGTAAGCGTCGGCAGACCGATTTCACGTACAGACAGACGGACATGGCCTTTCCTTTTGTACATATTTTCTATGGAACTTTTTATTATTGCTACAATAAATTCAATTAAGATTAATTGGGTTGGAAAATTTGGTTTAAAGCCAGAAAGACATGATAAATATTCCAAGGCTCAAAGGAAATTTTTAATTATCCAACTTACACAGCAGAGCAGAATAGCTGTTTTCGACAGCCGCTACACATTCATCATCAGTACTCATGTATATTTTTGTTTGTCACTACTTATTAGGTGGCCTAGTTGAATATGATAACAGTTTTCAATTATGATCATTTTCTCAGCATTTTTATGGTGTTAATTTGGAAGAGCATCCAGGACGAGTGTCCGTAGTCACAACTCCTCGACCCTGTTTCTGGTTAGCTGGTACGACTAGTAAAATTGTTTCTGACTCACAGTACAATCAGCGTATGCCACTGTCATTATTCCAAGTGTTTTTGAACACCTAATCCATTTTTTTTACTCATGATCCATTTTTTTAGGCATGATTTATACAAAAATTATTAATAATAGAACTAACAATTTATAGTGAAAGCAGCTTAACTCCTAAAAGAAAATAATTTCCAAACTCACTATATATTTCCAAATAACCCACACTGACATACATCCAATCTTGTGTAATCCAACAGCAAAAATGTTGAAACTGCTTTAAAGTTTCAAACAAAAATTTGTCCTTAAAAGCTTCCGCAATTCATAATACACACATTCTAAAGTCACAAAAGATGTCATGTTTTTAGTTTTTTTTTTCGAAACCCCTAATTAAATTGCAATTATGTATGAATAATTATTTGAACAAATATTGAAATGAAATTCTCATTAAAATTGACCTAAATTTGAAGATGCTTTTAAAAATATTATTGCTATTTTTTTCAATTTTTTGTATTGTCGCAGAGCAATAAATATTTCATGACAATTGCAATGCATTCAAATTAAACGTATTTTATTTAATATATATTTTTGTTTTTGCTTTTTTTCACAAAAATTCATACCCAGTGTTGTCACGCTATCAAACTAAAGGAAAAAAAAGCAGACAATTGCACAGTGGATAGGCTTTGGCAAAAATTTTTGAAATATATAGTTAAAAGAAAATTATTGTAAATCAAAATTGCTTAAATGCTTAAAGAGATACATACGAGGTCAGTTCAAAATATTGCAACAAATTTTATATATCGGGCACATTTTCATCATAAATAATGAAAGTTCACCATTCCCTGTGTAATAATTAATATGCCACCCTCGCCATAAAGTATGCTATATATTCTGAGTCCTTATGCATAGGAAAGTCGTATAAGTGATGACCTTCTGTGTCAGGCTCTCTGTACGTGAAATCGGTTTCCGGAAGTCCTCAGAAAAGCTAGAAACCTGGGCCTTGGATTGATGTATTAGAAATAGTCGTTAATAGATTTCCAGGGGTTGGAAAATTAAACCTTCTACTGCTTTGGATTTTGGTTAATTAAACCTATTTTGCACTTCAGGAAGAATAAAATTAAGTCCGAGCTAGAAACTGCAAGCGAACGATGCAACTTGCTGATAGTTTCAGTATCTCAACCGTTAAGATCTAAGTCATAGCTATTAGCGAAAACTAAAATGAGATTGCAGGGTTGGACAATTGAAGATTGCAGGGTTGGACAATTGAAACTCTCTTGGGTACATAAAAGTAACCAGCTAAACCAATTTTTTCTCTATAAATTAAACGATTTCGATGTTTTTGAAAAAAATTTGATATTGGAAATCAGAAAAGTGGAAAAAATACAGCTCCAGAGCTGGAAAATTTAAACTTAATTTTTGGTATATAAACAAAGTAACTAAATAAAAAATTTATTTTTTTTCGGTAATTAAACATATTTTATATTTTAGAAACAAAAAATTAGTATTGAAAATGATAAAATAAAAAAAAGGATTCCAGGGTTGGACAATTCAAATATAGTGTGATAGATAAAAGTAACCAATAAATTTTTTTTCTTTGTATATTAAACACATTTGGTATTTTTGAAAGTAATTAATAGGTATTAGAAATCAGAAAAGTCAAAAAGGCAGCTCCAGAGCTGGAAAATTTTTTTTAGAATATTCAAATATATAAATAACAGCAATTTTTTCTTTTATTTTAATCAGACATTTTTTATATTTTAGAAAAAAAATTAGTATTGAAAATCAGATAGAGCAAAAAGAACAGAAATATCAAAAAGATGGTTCCAGGGTTGGATAATAATTTAATTTTATGTTTTGCTAAATAGAAGTAACCAACTGCAAGTACTTTTTTTGTTTATATATTAAACATAATTGATGTTTTTGAAAGAAATTAATTGGTATTACAAATCAGAAAAGCCAAAAACGCAGCTCCAGAGCTGGAAAATTTTAACTTATTTTTGATATATAAAAGTAATCTATTAAAAAAATTTTTTTTTTTTATAAATTAAACTATTTAGAAATTTTTGAAAGAAATTCTTGGGTATTAGATAATGGAAAAGTAAAAAAAAAAACTGATCCAGAGCTGGAAAAATTTAACTTTTGTTTTGGAATATTAAAGTATGCAAATAATAGTAATTTATTTCTTTGGTAACCAAACATATTTTATATTCTAGAAAAACAAATTTGTATTGCATGTCAGAAAAATCAAAAAGCTGGTTGCAGGGTTGGATAATCGATTTTTTTGCTACAGACAAATAATCAACTATTAATATATATTTTTTATATATTAAACATACTTGATGTTTTTGGAAGAAATTCATTGGTATTAGAAATCAGAAAAGCCAAAAAGGCAGCTCCAGAGCTGGAAAATTTTACCTTATTTTTGATATATAAAAGTAATCTATTAAAATATTTTTTTTCTTATAAATTAAATTATTTAGAAATTTTTGAAAGAAATTCTTGGGTATTAGACAATGGAAAAAACGGATCTAGAGCTGGAAAAATTAAACTTTTGTTTTGGAATATTAAAGTATGCAAATAATAGTAATTTATTTCTTTGGTAACCAAAAATATGTTATATTCTAGAAACACAAACTTTTATTGCATATGAGAAAGATAAAAAAGCCGGTTGCAGGGTTGGATAATCGATTTTTTTTAACTATAAATATTTTTTTTCTTTATAAATTGTTAATTTATTTTTTTTTTAAATTTTTTTCTTTATATATTAAACATATTTGATGTTTTTGGAAGAAGTTCATTGGTATTACAAATCAGAAAAGCCAAAAAGGCAGCTTCAGAGCTGGAAAATTTTAACTTATTTTTGATATATAAAACTAATCTATTAAAATAGTTTTTTTTTCTTATAAATTAAATAATTTTAATGTTTTTGAAAGGAATTCTTCGGTATAAGATATTGTAAAAGCCAAAAAATACGGTTCCAGAGCTGGAAAAATCAATTTTTTTTGTTTGGGAAAAGTATGTAAATAATACCAATTTATTTCGTTGGTAATTAAATATATTTTATATATCCGAAAAAATGTATGAAAGATGTAAAGGATGTTTCAAGGGTTAAAATGAGAATGTATGTATGTACGTTGGTGAAGGGTGTATAAGATTCGGCACAGCCGTATACAGCACTTTTACATGTTTAAGCTGTAAAAATTTTTTCTTTATTATATTTTGTATATAAAAAATTAATTATAACTCAAACACTTGAAGTTACCATCCTAGGAAAATGTTCTTTCTACTCGCTAAACAATTTTTTTAAAATTGTTGGATATTCTTTAACGTACCCACCCATTGGCCTAATTTATTAGAACCTAGTTAAAATTTTTTTTGGATAAGAACATATAATTTAGTTTGTTTTTGTATTTTTGCCTCACTGCTTTAGAGTAAAAAAAAAAACAAACAAAAACACTCTCACTTATTTCATTTCAAAAAAAAATACATATAAAATAAAAATATCTTAAACAAAAACATTTTATTAAGTATTGCAAATCAGCAAAAGTACGTTTATTATTATTTTTTTCCAACTTCAAAATTAATTTAATGCTATACAAATAAATAAATAAATATATTTGTTTTTTTTTTTTTTTTTTTGCTACAACTCCAAATAACTTTTGTTTAATAAAACAATATTGTGTATGAAAAAGCGAAACTTTCATTGCATGTTTTAATGTCATCAGCACAAAATCATCATCATGATGATGATGATCATCAGTATCTTCAGTAAGGCGTAACGCAGACAAACGTCATTCTCGTTAGCATTCAATTCAACTCAGGCCAGCCAGCCAGCCAGTCAGTTAGTCAGCCGTGCGATTCATTCACTGATAATGTATTGTACTTTGTAGTTCCTTTATTTTTTTTTTCTTTACTAAAATAATTCGTCGTTTTATAATAAATTTTATTTTTTGCAATTTGTTTGTAATTTCATATGTTGAGGCTGTTGATTGTGTGAATTGTGATGATGTTCATATTCAATCAATTGTTTGATTGCATCCGTTTTGACGTTTTATTTGTATTGAAACTAATTACATTTATCAACGATTATATCAGTTTTAATGATAAATTTCTATATATAAATACATTTTCAAACAACAATTGTAAAACGGTGAAATTTCAAAAAAAAAAAAAACTTTAAAACATTTGCTATTAAAATTTTCTAATCCTATTTTGAAATTTTCAATGGTTTAGAAGCTTTTTAAGGAGTGGGTTCACTAAAGTTGGCAGCACTGTCACATTAATCATCATTCTGTCATTTTTCAAAATAGTCTTTAGCTCTGAGTAACTTTGAAGTGCATCCTCCTCCTCCAATTACATCAATTTCCTCACTTGTTTTAAGCACATTGCCACCGTCTGTTTATAAAGTTTAATTGATAAAAACATGATTATAATTAAAACAGCATCATTTTTACCGTAATTTATACACACACACACACACACACAAGTGTATATA
Source organism: Linnaemya tessellans (assembly GCA_951800035.1). Lineage (NCBI taxonomy): Eukaryota > Metazoa > Arthropoda > Insecta > Diptera > Tachinidae > Linnaemya > Linnaemya tessellans. The sequence goes on along the minus strand of OX637536.1, from coordinate 97,050,372 downwards.
CTTTTATTTAAATTTCTTTTATGGAAACAAAATCGTTAAAAATGAAAATAACAGAACTGCATCATAATGCAAATGCGAGTAAATACGAAATCAGAGTAGAGCAAATAAAATATGAATAACAACAACAATAGGGTGCAAAATGTGTTGGTAACCAGAGTTTATGAATAAATGGTACCGACTGACTGACTAGCTGACGGACTGGTTGGCTAGTTGGCTGGCTGGCAAAGCCAAAGCTGCCGTTATTGAAACCCTGGCCATGTGGTAAAATATTAAATTTCATGGGAGAAAATAATAAATATTAATAAATATGAACAGGTGAGTGTATAAATTTCATTATGATTAATTTTAGCCCAGGTAGTTGTTGTTGTTATTATTGTTATTATTTGACGAATAAGTACAAGCATATCAAAAGATAAAGCCACACTGAAATTATTATTATTTTTATTTGTTTTTTTTTTAACAAGTGCATATGTTAGTTCTATTTTTTTCTGTTTCTCTTGATAAGTAATCGAATTCCAATTAAACGTATTGAATTTGCCACAGGGAGAAAGAGAAATAAATTTCATTAAGCACACAGTTGCAAAAAAAAAATACAGTCGAATCCGCTTTAGCGCAACTCGCTTTACTGAAAAAAAAAATCGGATTACTGAAAGCATTACAAATCCCTGCAGTGATTTCCAACGCAGCTAGTCTTATTCATTTCGCTTTAGCGAAACATCGCTTTATTGAAAATATCGTCTTACTGAAAACCAAAAACAAGTCCACAACACTACGTTTTGTATGAAACTTACTTCGCTTTAGAGAAAAAATAAACAATGGCATCGAATCGATTGCATAACTTAAGGCTGAAAAAATTGTGCATGTTTTGTCCGTTAAAAAATTAAATGGCAACATGTATTTGTCCTTTTCGCTCTTACGTACTTTTTTTGAATTTTTCTATTATATTGATATAAAAAGTATTGATTTACTGATTTCCAGCAATACGCTTAACTGTAACAAATTTCAGTAATCCGAACTACGTTTTGGGAAAAAATTGGATAACTGAAAAAAATTGGGTTTTGGTTATTTCCAGTAAAGCGGAGTCGAAATATACAATTCAATTGAACAAGTTTTTAAACCGTAGACGTAATTTCCTTTGCAGTGATTACAAGTCCATATCATTAATATTTATATAAAGCATTTATCTAATAAACTTCTTCAAAATTGCCTCACTGTGGATTCTTCCGTCAAAATCCCTACTATGCACTTATCGTTCTTGCACTTAGGCTCAGTAAAGATTTCTTATTATTTGTTAGTGATTGTATTAGTTACGATTTCTGTTTATGTGCTACACTGTAAGTTCTTCCGTCAAAATGCCTACTATGCACTTCTCATACTTGCACTTAAGCTAAGTAAAGATTTCTAATTGTATTAGTTACGATTTTTGTTTTTGTGCCACACAGTGATTTTAAGTAGAACGCTTAACTGTAACAAATTTCAGTAATCCGAACTACGTTTTAGAGAAAAAATCGGATAACTGAAAAAATGGGTTTTGGTTATTTCCAATAAAGCGGAGTCGACTGTATTGCAGTTTTTTAATTTAGAAAAAATTGAAAGTCTCGTGTAAGTTTAAAAATGTGATGAACGTTACTCGGGCATCAACTAGTAAAACTTGTACATCTTCTTTGTATTTAAAACTCATTTAGATTTTTTTTTTTGTTAAAATATATTTTCGATCCTTATATTAATTACATTTTAATCAGTTAAAACGTAATCTTTTGTCCTCAAAACTGTTCTGGAATTTTATCTTATGCGCCATTGTGTAATTCACAGCAATTTGTTTATCTAATCTTTAATTAACTATTTGAATTGTTTCTACTTTATTATTATTTTTTTTGCAGTAGAAAAGTGCAAAAGTATGTTAATTTTTTTATTTTGTGGTTGCGATAAAGCATATTAAATGTATAAAAAATAAAGTTGTAAAAGTTTAAGCAAAAATATATATAAAAACAAACAGCAGTATTCACAAAAAAATAAAGTAGACTTGATCAACACTTTAAAATAAATTCTCTATGAAATTTTTACTTTAAAGCACACTTGAAGTACGCATTAATTTTTGTGAATACAGCAGAAAGACTTTAAGTTTATAATTTTTGGCACAATGATTAAACGGCAAGTTTTCAAGATATTAAAAAATATAAAGAATTATACGAGGGAGTGCTTATAAAATTCTCAGCTGATAGTTTCTCATGTATTGGCACAATTTGCAAATATTGTTGTATAAGGAATTTCTAGAAACAACGAATTTAACTTTATTTCTTAAATCGCATATGGTGTTGTTTTATGATGCGAAGGAGGAAAATCGTGTCAAAAGTTTCCATTTGACACGATTTTCCGTCATAGCACATCAAATTTGGTTGGCAAATAGACCGGTTTTAGAACTACATATATGCCATGGTTTCTTTTTTAATAATAAAATTGGTTGCTAAGTAATTTTCCATAAAGAAAAGTTTAAATTTAGAATGATTTTCTATTGAAGAACATTAAATTTGGTTTGCTAAAAGACCGGTTTCAGCTAGGTGCCGTCTTCAGTGCTTCCTTTTTGATACTAAAAATGGTAGATAAAGAATTTTCTTGAATACAATTCGACTATAAATGAAAGTTTGAATTTAGAAAGATTTTGCGTTAAAGAACGTAAAATTTGATGTGCTAACAAACCGGTTTCAGGAATATGCCATGCGTATTGGTTCCTTCTTAATAATAAAAATGATACATAAGCGATGTACTTGAGTATAATTCTACCATAAATAAAAGATTTTAAATTGGAACGATTTTCTTTTAAGGGAATGTAAAATTTGGTTGGCAAACACACGGGTTTCAGGCATATGCCATCTTCAGTGCTCCCTTTCTAATGCTCAAAATTTTAGATAAATAATTTTTTTTTAATATAATACGACCATCAAGTAAAGTTTCAATTACGGATGAATTTCCACTAAAGAACGTAAAATTTGGTTTGCTAACAGACCGGTTTAAGTTATGTGCCATGTTCAGTGCTGCCTTCTTAATAGTAAAAATGGTACGTAACTGATTTTCCCGAATATAATTCGAGCAAAAATAAAAATTTTAAGTCAGAACGATTTTACACAACATATCAAATTTGGCATGCAAAAGACCGGTTTCGGCAATGTGCCATATTTAGTGCATGCTGCGCTTCACTTTTATCAGAGTCTTTGCGTAAGTTCTTCATGTTGGATACTAAATATCGAGAGAATGGCCAAAGTAATTAATACAGGATAATAAAATCGAAATGTCAATACAATTTCAATAAAAATTTCAATCGATATGGCAATTTCTAACCGGTTTTTGTAGTCGTTATTATTACAACACTAACAAACTAGAGTTTTTTATATATTTTTTTAATTTTTATTTTTATTTTATTGTTAATTGAAAATATATTAACGTCGCGCACATAAGATAGTCCCAAAACGCTAATTAACCCCTACATACACAACAGAACATAGAAAAATTCTTTCAGGAGATTTTCCATGGCAAATATATTGAATTGCTTTTAAAAAATTAAATGAATTTTCAGACAACTCTCGTGTTTGTCAGGCATTATTTTAGCAAGTATTTAAAAATTTATTAGCATTACGAAAATTTCAAATTTTCTTCTTAAACGTAAATCTTTAAAATTTAATTGACAGCTAAACACGCGTCAAGACAAACCCAAAGTCAAGTTAAAACCTCAATCATTATCATGATCACCACCATCATCGGCTCGTATGAAAATACATATAATTGTTTTACTAGCTGTCATGGTCAAGCTTAAATTAATTAAAAAACCTTGCCAAGTATTTACTTTAAGCGATAAATAAATAAATCTTTTAAACTTTAAAAATAAATAATAAAAAAAATTATTAGTAAAATAAATATTTATAGATATGACTCTCGAGTTTAATATGTATTTTTTCCTCAAGTAATTTATTACGATGCTTCTGCTGCATGAATAGTTATTTGCAAACGAACAGACAGACAGACAGACATTTATTATTTACTAATTTTTTTATTTCATTTTTGATACCAACAACTTTTAACGATTTTGCAAATATTTGCTTGAGTTAGTGATTAAAAAAATAAAAATATAAAGTTATTAACATTAACCTAAGACGTGAGTCTCTACAATTGTTTGTTGATTTGTGTTAATCAAATTAGCTTTTCCATTTAAATTTTTCTAAGATCTTTAACTTTGCCAAATGCACCAGGAGGCCTTAAATAAGGCTGATATATGATATCTTAGAACAATTTGTTATAGCAAAATAGAAAATTTTCTTCCTAAGCCTTTTTAAAAATTTTATCCTAGCAGCTACATTTATAGCCAGTATGTGAGCATTTAAAGCAAGAATAATAAAATATGGAATTTTAAGGCACCCTGTGTAAATTTTTTCACAGGCTCATAAGAAAAATAAAACCCTATTTATGGAATTTTAAGGCACCCTATGTACATTTTTTCCACAGGCTCATAAGCCAAAAAAAAAAAAAAAACAAATATTTTGAAAATTTATGGTTTTCGACCACTGCTAAATGTAGGGTACATGCAGAAAATATGCACCCATATTCAAAGCAAAGCCTTTCATTGTGTAAAAAAACACATTTACCACTTTTAACAAAATTTTTTAGAATTTAAAAAATACTAATTAATTTCTATACCCTACAAAAAAGAATTGTAGGGTATATTAATTTTGTTAATCCGTATGTAACGCATAAAGTATTATATATATTCTAGATCAGTGATGAAATCTAACACGATCTAGCCATGTCCGTCCGCCTGTGAAAATCTTCATTCTGTACAAATGAAAACAGCAAGACCCTTGATATTTCGTATAGATAAATTCTGAAGAATAGCCCTGGTCACGTTCGAAAGTGAGCTAAATCGGTCTAGAGGAGAAAAAGTTTCCCTAAGAAGTACTAAGCCAACCTCTAAAAAACAACATAATTTTTGAAATGTTTTTTTTTTTGTAATCTTATTAAGCAAATGATATATTTCAGGTCCAAAGCGTTAAACTTGCAGCCAGAAAATCGAAAAAATTGATTTTTTTACCCCGCCCCTTTAGTGGGCGTTGAAGAACATATTACTTGAAAAAATAGTGTAAGTTATTAACAAATTGTTAATAAATTGCTCAATATCAAGAGTCTTATGGCCCCGCCTAGACTCTAGGAGAACGAAGGATCTCTTGAACTTCGCAAGAGGTCATCTACGTAATATAGTGGCCACACTTACTGGTCACTGCACCTTTGGGATCCATGCCAGGCGCATGGGGCTCCCCTATAACAACTACTGCTCCAGTTGCAATGATGAGGAGGAGGAGGAAAGCATTGCACACCTCCTCTGCTTCTGTCCTGCTCTGGAGGAGCAGCGCCTACAGTCTCTGGGCAATTCACGCTTTGGAGACATTTCGGAGATATCGGAGATAGGGCTGAGATACCTGAGTCTCTTTATTAGAAGCAGTGGCTGGTTCGGCAGCTGACTCCCTTGGGGCGTGTATGCACGACCATAACTCCTGGTTTATGTATCCCATCTTCTTCCTTACTATCCTTCTTACCTTAACTTTCGACTATCCCTACTTCTTCCTCTTTTCTTATCTTTTCAATCCTCTTAAATACAGGTGTTACAAAGGGATCAAAATAATTGGACCCAAGTGGGCTGGTCTCTGTTTTTTCCTTTCAACAGCAACCTGCTAACCTAACCTAACCTAACAAATTGTATAATTTCAGCCCACATTATTTAAAAATTCAATTTTAAAGCTTTTTATGACAAAGCTGAGATGACCTCTAACCTTCCTCTGCCCTACCCTCTCCCACGCCCTCACCTTTGACCCCTTAAATATTCTATAACAAAATTTAATTTTTTTTTTACACTTAATATAACCGACTTTTTAGTGTTTTATGGCAAAGGTGAGATGTTGGCCCTACGGCCCCTCCCGGGGTGACCCCGAACAAACAGAGTTTATATTTACTAAATATTTGCAGGGTATTTAAGATTCGAACCGGTTGAATATAACGTTCTTACTTGTTACATTTTTTTTAATTTACGATTTTTTACTATTATTATTTTTTTTTATAAATTTTAAAGTTTTGAGTTTAGACCTTTTTTAAAAATTAATGGGTAGAGATATTTCGAAGCTTTGCTCCCAGTGTTCACTTAGAATTTTATCAGAATGGTAACGTAGTAAAAGAGTTACAATCGAAAAACTAAAACTAAAAATTGGGTCAAAATACTAACCCCGGTATTCATAAAAAAATAAAACTTATTTGAAATCTTGTATTACAGGATGTTAATTTCCTAACAGGCTATAGGTTCAAATCTGCGAAACTGCAAATTAATTTTTATTTTTATTTCTTAATATTCCACTCTCAAAAAAATAATAAATAGAATGTAATCACTTTCATTTATTAAAATAAAAATAAAAAATAAATAAAAAATAATTTGCAGTTTCGCAGATTTGAACCTATAGCCTGTTGGGAAACAATTTACATAAATTTACATAAATAAAAGGTTCACTATTAAATAGAAATTCATACATTTATTTAAAATCTGTTTTAAGAAAATTTTGAATGAAAAAATTTGATTAAAATACATTTCAAATTCATTTCAAATTATGTATGAATTTTTGTTAGTTGAACTTTTTCTTTATGTAAATTGTTAATTTTTCAACGGGCTTAAGTTCGAATCTGCATGACTGCAAATTATTTTTTGTTATTTTTTTATTAATAAATGAATTTGTTTTTAAATTCTATTTATTATTTTATATTAAGATTGGAATATTAAGAATATTTTCATTAATCATCAAACCAGCAGAACGGATCAGTACTGATTTCGAGGCCGCTACGCCATCTCATCAGCGTTCTTTGTTCAATTTTTCCACTTTCGCAAGTGGTGCTAGTTAGTAGGAATTTAAAAACAAATTCATTTATTAATAAAAAAATAACAAAAAAAATAATTTGCAGTCATGCAGATTCGAACTTAAGCCCGTTGAAAAATTAACAATTTACATAAAGAAAAAAGTTCGACTAACAAAAATTCATACCTAATTTAAAAACATTGCGGGGGCACGCGCACTTGTTCAAAGTAAATTGACAACTAAATTCAATTACTTGAACATAAATAACAAAGAAGCTTTACCTATCAGCAGCCGATGGCTCTGGAAAAAGCAAATGAGATATTGGAATATTGGGAATATTAATCGTCAGGGTTGGGGAATTTCGTACTAACCAAAAAGGTAATAACTTAAAAATATGAATGTGGGAACTTCTCATATTCAATTTTCGTTAAAATATTGGTTAAATAGTTGATATTCCTACTAACTAGCACCACTTGCATAAGTGGAAAAATTGAACAAAGAACGCTGATGAGATGGCGTAGCGGCCTCGAAATCAGTACTGATCCGTTCTGCTGGTTTGATGATTAATGAAAATATTCTTAATATTCCAATCTTAATATAAAATAATAAATAGAATTTAAAAACAAATTCATTTATTAATAAAAATATAACAAAAAATAATTTGCAGTCATGCAGATTCGAACTTAAGCCCGTTGAAAAATTAACAATTCATTTTAAATTTTATGAATACCGGGGTAAAAACTTAAATTTTTGAAGCAAATAGCTCCTAAACTATAAAATTTAAAAAAAATTACTGTGCAACTTAGTTTTAGGGCCTTAAAATTTAAAAACTTAGGCTGTATTCAAATCCGTACAAAAATTGTCACCTCCGAGATGGCCAATCTTTATCGCCTCTGGCACTGCTGTGGCAGCTAAAGCTTTAGAAAATTTTACTCCCATTTCGTAACCATTTAAATTGTTTTTATAAATCCAGAGGGAAATTTAGAAATTCCCTTTTTATTATTACCACTTTCTTTATATGCACCCCACTGTGCAGCAATTTGCATGTACCTTCCTTATCGAAGTAAAATTTTGTTGTAGAAGATCAGTGTCTTTATAACACCCCTAACAAAAGTTTGATCATAACTTGACTAAATATTTCTGTCTCGTCACTCGGTCGACGTTATTTCCTGTGTTAAACAGAAAATTATTTATGTCAAGTTGGCATCCATAATTTGCCTTAATTTAAGTAAAATATTTTTCAGGCGATTCAGATTCTTTTTTTTTCGATTCGACTACTTAATAATTTTTCAAGGTAAGTAAAAATATATATTTAAAAAAAACTTACCTTTTATGTATCGTTGAATACTCCCAATTGAATTTGGCGATTGATGCTAAAAATAAAGGAGAAGAAAAAATCAAAGTTAATAAAACTCAGTTAAAAAATTCTTATCTTAATAATAAAATTGTAATTTATTAAAAATTTATTAAACTGGCAGACTTCAGGCTTCATAAAAAGATTAGCAAAAACTTAACAATTAATTTTTCTATGGCAAAAATATTTTACATGAAATATGTGTCCATTAAATTTTTATTATTAAATTGTCCCCCAGTCTGAATAAAGTCGTAACATTGGAACATTATATTTTCATTTCCATATATATTTTTTTTATACTCGTATGCTGTTTTTAATGGTTTTGGATTATTTTCAAAACGAGTGACTGGCTGTTTGAATTTTTTTTTTAATTTATAACAAAAAATATTATAAAAAATAATAACAAATACATGCTTGCTTTTTTGCGACACTTTTGGTTTGAAAAGTTTCTTCAACTTTTTTATTGTTAATTTCAATTTTGCAGTGTTTAAATAACCCCCACACACACAAAACTAAACTTTATTTCTGTTATAAGTTGAAAATAATGAGTCATTAAAGTGTTTGAGAGCAGAGCAAAAAAAAAAAAAAATAATAAAAAATTGAGGAAATAAAATTTGCTGGTATTTTCCTAATTGTGGCAAAGAATTAGGGTGACCAGCATAAAGTTATATGAAATGTGGGTAAACCAAAAACAATAAAAATAAAATATTATATAAAAAATCTGAATTGTTAGGATCAATCGCCAAATTCAATAGGGAGCATTCAACGATACATAAAAGGTAACTTTTTTTTAAAATATATTTTTATACACACCTGGAGAAATTATTAAGTAATCGGATCGAAAAAAACGAGACATAAAAAATTTTTTTAGCACGGGAAATAACGTCGACAGAGTGACGTGACAGAAATATTTAGCCAAGTTATGATCAAACTTTCGTTAGGGGTGTTATAAAGACACTGATCTTCTACAACAAAATTTTACTTTGATAAGGAAGGTACATGCAAATTGCTGCACAGTGGGGTGCATATAAAGAAAGTGGTAATAATAAAAATGGAATTTGTAAATTTCCCTTTGCATTTATAAAAACCATTTAAATGGTTATGAAGTGGGAGTAGAAATTTTCTAAACCTTTAGCAGCCACAGCAGTGCCAGAGGCGATAAAGATTGGCCATCTCGGAGGTGGCAATTTTTGTACGGATTCGAATACAAAGTTTTTAAATTTTAAGGCCCTAAAACTAAATTTCACAGTAATTTTTTTTTAAATTGTTAATTTTAATTTAAGTAATTTTTTTTATATTTTATAGTTTATTTTAATTCCCTAAAACTAAGTTTCACAGTAATTTTTTTTTATATTTTAAAGTTTAGGAGATATTTCGCTCAACAATTAAAATTTTAAATATTTTGACCCAATTTTTATTGTTAGTTTTTCAATTTGTAACTCTTTTACTACGTCACCATTAAATCACTGATAAAATTCTAAGTGAACACTGGGAGCGAAGCTTCGAAATATCTCTACCCATTAATTTTTAAAAAAGGTCTAAACTCAAAACTTTAAATTGTACTACAGGATGTTAATTTTCTCAACAAGCTATAAGTTCAAATCTGCGAGACTGCAAATTATTTTTATTTTTTTTTTATTTTTATTTTAATAAATGAACGTGATTGCATTCTATTTATTATTTTTGAGTGTGGCATATTAAGAATATTTTTCATAGTCATTAAACCAGCAGTTTCGCAGATTTGAACTTCTAGCCTGTTAAGAAAATTAACATCCTGTAATACAACTTACATAAATACAGGTTCACTATTAAAATAGAAATGCATACATAATACTCAAAATTTTAAAGTTTACCAAAAAAAAAAAAAAATTTAATTTAAAAAAAAACAAGTAAGAACGTTATATTCAACCGGGTCGAATCTTAAATACCCTGCAAATATTTAGTATATATAAAATCTGTTTTGTCGGGGTTACACCGTGAGGGGCCGTAGGGGCGACATTTCACCTTTGCCATAAAACACCAAAAAATAAATTTTTGCGATTATTAAGTGTAAATTTTTATTTTTTTATTATTTTTTTTTAGAGGGCCATTTAGTGGGCAAACGTGGGGGGAAAGGTAGCGCAGAGGAAGAGAACATCTCAGCTTCGTCATAGAAACTGAAAAATTTTATATCACAACTGATTCTAGGTTTGAAAAAAACCCTGGCAAAATTTGAAGGGAAATACTTTAAACGGGAGAAAAAGGAAGTTAAAGATTTTTTTTTTTTTGCGAAAAATTCACATTCACCTTCACCTTTTTTATTGAAAACTTTGTGTACGCGCATTGCACGGTGTTTTGATATTTTTAGAGCCAATAAGGCTCCCCCTCTTTAGTGTGTATTTTAACCCTAGTAGCAAAATTTAACCCTCGACTGCTACGATATAAAGGTAATTCTCCATATCTCTATCCAAAAAAAAAAAAAAAAAGAATAAAGCAATTCATTTCAAACAGCGATACAAGCGATTAAAATGTTCTATACAAAATCGCTCCTACTATGAATGACGACATCGACAAAAAAAAAAATTATTCCTGTCTACTAGTTGGCGGCAGCAACACACTACTATTGACATGTTCTATCAATATTATATGCCCTTAAAGAATACCAAGAGATGGCCAAGAGTAATTAATTGTTAACGAAAACTAGTAGACAAGTGGTAATGCTGTCGAGTTAATGTGACGTCGATGTCGTCGTCATTCATAATAGAGACGAATATTTTTTATGAAATTGTATTGAAAAAGAGCAAAATCGCTATTAATTTGTTGTGTAAAAAACAATAGGTATTAAAATCGACTAGAAATTATTTTATTGTTTTCCTCCGCAATTTGTACTCTACAATTAGATCTTCGAATTAAAAAACAATTTACAGTCGACTCCGCTTTACTGGAAATAACCAAAACCCAATTTTTTCAGTTATCCGATTTTTTCTCTAAAACGTAGTTCAGATTACTGAAATTTGTTAAAGTTAAGCGTACTGTTTAAAATCACGGTGTGGCACAAATACAGAAATCGTAACTATTACAATCACTAACAAACAATTAGGAATCTTTAAGTGCAAGTATGAGAAGTGCATAGTAGGCATTTTGACGGATGTGTTAAAATGCCTACTATGCATTTTAGTGTAATACAATCACTAACAAACAATTAAAACTCTTTACTTAGACTAAGTGCAAGTATGAGAAGTGCATAGTAGGCATTTTGATGGAATAATCCACAGTGAGGCAATTTTGAAGAAGTTTATTACTTAAATGCGATATATATAAATGCTACGGACTTGTAATATATCATTGCAAAGGTAATTATGTCTACGGTTTAAAAACTTGTTCAATTGAATTGTATATTTCGACTCCGCTTTACAGGAAATAACCAAAACCCAATTTTTTTCAATTATCCGATTTTTTCTCAAAACGTAGTTCGGATTACTGAAATTTGTTACAATTAAGCGTACTGCTTGAAATCAGTAAAACAATAATTTTTATATCAAATGTCTGGCCAATTGCATTGACAATATAATAGAAAAATTCAAAAAAAGTACGTAAGAGCGAAAAGGACAAATACATTTTGCCATTTAATTTTTTAACGGACAAAACATGCACAATTCTTTCAGCCTTAAGTTATGCAATCGATTCGATGCCATTGCTTATTTTTCCCTAAAGCGAAGTAAGTTTCATACAAAACGTAGTGTTGTGGACTTGTTTTTGGTTTTCAGTAATACGATATTTTCAGTAAAGCGATTTTTCGCTAAAGCGAAGTGAATAAGACTAGTTGCGTTGAAAATCAGTGCGGCGATTTGTATCGCTTTCAGTAATCTGATTAATTTCAGCGATTTTTTTAGCGTATTGCGCTAAAGCGGATTCGACTGCAGCTCACTTTTAAAATTATTTAAACTTTTTCATCTCCTAAAGACATGATAAATATTTCAAAGCACAAGAAAAAGTCAACATTAATTTTTTGTTAATAATCAACTTACACAGCAGAGCAGAACAGCTGTTTTCGAAAGCCGCTACACTTTCAGCCATCACTAGTCATGTGGTAACACTTTTTATCGGGCACAGTTGAATATGATAACAATTTTTATTTACACAAATTTTATTACAATTTACATAATTATTACATTTATTATAAAAATCTTATTTCTCTTTAAAATTTTTGCTTCGTCTGAACGCACCCTTACTTCAAGTCTTGCATATAATACGCTATATGCACATACAGATGTATCTAATTATGTATTTTTCTTTGAAAATATGTATTTAATTACAAAATGCATATATTATACCAGCCACATACTCGTACACATTCACATAAGTGTTTTTTTCCACACTTGAAAACGTATTTAAAAATGGATTTTGCGTAAAGAACAGGAAAATAATTTGTGTAAAGGCACAAACTACAAATAGTATGTGGAAATAATAAGAAAGAAAATTTATAGTTATAATAAAATCATTAGGTTCAAATAACTGAACGCCCACAAGGCATCAATTAAATCTGTACGTAAGTATTTTACAGCGCGCCAGACAGACAGACATTTTTCTTAAGAGTGCGTTAAATCATTTTACACCTACAATCCCCAATACAGTCGTCATTTTTGTTGTTGTTGCTATTGTTGTTTTTTGCTTTAAACATAATAGATTTATGTGATAGTTTCCTGTATTATATTTTCCTTAATGACTATAGAAATTTGAAATATTTATTAAAAGTCTGTATGAATTTAAAAGGGAAAAATATTTTAATTTTTTTTTTTTATAAAATATTATTCTTCCAACGAAATGTAATCTAATTGATTTAAATATGACAGAAACTGCATAAACCAACTAATAAATATTTCATTTAGTTTACAACTAAGAATTCTGTGAAAGCAAATATTTGTATTTAATTATCAAAAAAAAATTTTTTATAAATGTCACATTTTCAGCTCCTATTGAGTTGCATGAAGTTTAAAATTAAAGATCTTAAAGTTAAATTTGTGCTGTTGGCATTGCATTTGTAAGGCAACTGAAGGGCCAAATATGGTGGCTTACAGACATGCAACAAATTTAGCAGCCTACTATCTAGGCCATAATTAAGCAAAAAAAAAAGCAAATTGTTAAAAAGTTTGCTTATAATTTTTTTATATGTAGATACTTAAGAATTTTTTTGTGGTACAATTTTAAGTATTTTATTGTCTACCAATATCGGTGAATTATATATGCTTTGAAAGGTATTTCGATGCAGATTTGCACAATATAAATATTTTCTGTAAATTTGTTGCATAAAAATATTAAAATAACGCTTGAAAACTAACAAACAAAATAGTGCTATTTCTTTTTTGTTTTGTAATAGGCAGCACACAAGAAACACGCAGACGTAAACATTTAAAATTTCCCGTGTAATTTTTTTATTACAAAAAAAAATTAGAAAGAGAATATGAGTCTGTTTTCGCAGTTCGGCTAGAAATGACAGGATGTTGTCCCTAATTGTGATCTCGATACTTTCTAGGACCGAAATATTGATTATAACCTGGACTTTATTATACCCTACAAAAAAGAATATGGAGGGTATATTCACTTTGTCATTCCGTTTGTAACGCAGCGAAATATCCATCTGAGACCCCATAAAGTATATATATTCTTGATCAGTGATCAAAACGATCTGAGCATGTCCGCCCCGTCCGTCTGTGGAAATCACGATTAAGTCCAAACGAAAAGAGCTAGACTTTTGAAATCTGAAATAATGAAATTATTTTGAATAATGAAATTATTTCCCCATTATTAACCGAAAATATATAGTATTTCTTTTTATGGCATTTTCAAAAAAAAAAAGTTATTTGGCGGACCCTTTATATACTTTATGTATGGGGTCTTTTTTTTTTTTTTTTTTTTTTTTCTTGGACCAGCACTCAGGGGATGACCCCTACATATGCGATGCATTGTGCCAGAACTAGGAAAGTTGGTTATGGGAAGGAGGAGGGATATTCGCTGCACACGGAATGACAAAGTGAATATACCTTCCAACGCCTTTTTGGAGGAGCCGCACCTCAGGACTCGGATTTTAAGATATACAAAGTACCACTACCGCGGGCGTACAGTGATGCCAACAGCTCTTTTTCTTGTACTACAAAGTGATTATTATTGTTCACTTCTTAATTTTGATTTGAAATTCATGCGAATAAGCAAAGAGTTGCAATAAAATTAAAAAAAAAACCATAATACAAGTGTTTTGAATTTAGTCAATATACAGTGACAATTTTGAAAATAAAACAATATTATTGACAATGTCTTTTGTGTATCAAATTATTTTGTAAAAACGACTGCAGTTTGTACAGGCATCATGTCACCTTTTCATCTTGTCCATAAATGTGGAACAGTGATGAATATGTTATTTGTGTGGGTGATGCAAAAAATGTGTGTCAATTTAATGTTGATAAATAAAAGGTGAAAATAAATGCAATCACTTAAGTGAACACATACGCACGCACGCAGGCACGCACACACGTGTGCCATACACACCTGAATAAGTGAGATGCCCAAAGTACGGGTCACTGAAATACACACAACAACAACACACTACAGTTTGATTGTTTTCATCGTTATTTGCCGTTTCTATTGTATGAATTTGACAAACTCTAGCCATGTTTGTGTGCGTGTGTGTTTGTGCGTGTGTGGGTTAAAAATAAAATGCTTATCACTCCCGTATTTGTGTTAATGCTGCCAAAGTTGTTATAGTTGTTGTTGTTCAAAACACGTGTCAAAATAACATTGTTTTTCGTACATAATAAACAAAAAATATAAAAAAAATTCAAAAAATAAAAAATAGTTATTTGCATAAAATTAAATGAATCTGTGTGTGTGCGTGCACGAGCATGTATGAAATATGCAAATGCAATATTTTGCAACAACATCTGTTAAATAAGTTTTATGAGATAGAAAAAATATTTATTAAAAAAAAAGAATCACTAGCAAACATTTAATTATTTTAAGCGATTTTTTTTTCAATATCCTGATATAGTGTTAAATTTTATATATATTTTTTTAAATTATATAGAAAATAGATATAAAAAATATTTGGGTAAATTAATAAATTTAAATACAAGTTAATATGTTTAACTTAAGGAAATGGAAATTAAAAACATTTTTTAGCACTCACTAGATTTTTTTTTAAATTATAAACAAAGTAAAAAATCGAATCCACTAGATATCCCATTGTAATTGTGCTAATGCTGATTCAGTGAAACAAAATTGTCCCTTCCATACACTAGAGTAGTTTTCAAATTAGGAATCTTATAAGGAGCTCCCACAAAAAGGGAGACTGAAGTCATAAAACTGCTTTCTGCTTCTTAAGGTCAATTGATATAAAATTTAATTGTCTGGAGTCAATTAACTCCAACATACTTATACGTTGATTGCTAATTTTATCAACGGGCTTAAGTTCGAATCTGCAAGACTGCAAACCATTTTTTATTATTTTATTAATAAATGAATTTGTTCAAATTCTATTTTTTATTAATTTATATTAAGATTGGAATATTAAGAATATTTTTCAATAATCATCAAACCAGCAGAACGGATCAGTACTGATTACGTTGTTCAGACACGCATTTTTAATTGAGTCAATATAGACTTAATTGACATAATTATCTTCCTGTTCACATATACAAAATTTAATCAATTCAATTAACGCATAACAAGTTAAAGTAAAAAAAAAAATTAATATTCATAACAACCTCAAGTTCAAATTGGGGGTGGGTGCTGTTGGCTGAAGTAGTAGAACACGAGACTAAGAAGCAAAGAGTCCTGGGTTCAACCCTGCATTCAGTTATAAATATGGTGTCGAATTCTTGTGGTCAGCATTAATGGATGGTAGTCCCAGTTGTTGTCGGCGTGTTTCAGTGATGAAGGCATAGCACTGGTCACTGAACAATTATTGGCAGCAACTGACACAATCATGTACTGAAGAGCAGAGTAACAGCAACCGTGTTACCAATCAAACGGTAACACGGGTATTATAACAATAATATGTTAATATCAGGTTGATACAGTTCTCGTATCCTTTTTCACAATAAAAATTTGTGTAAATAGGAACTGTTATCACATTCAACTAAGCCACTTAATAAGTGGTGACAAACACAATACACATGAGCAGTGATGATGAAAGGGTTGCGTCTTTCGAAAACAGCTGTTCTGCTCTGCTGTGTAAGTTGAATAACAAAAAGTGATGTTGACTTGCCCTTGGAATATTTATCATGTCTTTCTGAGATTTAAATTAAAATTTCGAACAATTAGCCTATAGAATCTTAATTCAATTTAATATAAAAAAATATTTCTGTTTTATAAGAGGTTTATGAAAGAAATTTTTTATGGAAATCTCTTTTATAAACCATTTGTAAATCAAAAATATTTTTTTATGAATAAGGTCTTTTATCTTCATATTTAACAAATACAACTGCCGTAAGTATAAATAACTTGATTACCCTGCCCCAGGTGTAGCACCTCTTGCTTGAGCTCCTCTCACACTTTCAAATCCAAATTTACTTCAGCAAAATTTTTAAATTGATTTAAAACTTTCTCATCTTGTAATTAAACAGACATTAAAAAGTACAACTTTAGCTAATGCAGCAGCGTCAGCAGCATCTGAGAATTTTCCATTAAAAATTGAAAACAGCAAGAAAAATGAAAAGAACATAATTTCTGCCAAGTAATCTAATGGAAAACATTAAATTAATTACCAAAATATATAACAAGCGAAAGCACAGCAAAAGTTATTTAATGCCAGCAACGGCATCAATGACGACTAGAAATGGCTGTTTGCTGGCTGGCTTAAAGTAAAGAAATTATGATGATGGATTGTATAAGTAATTTGTAATTGGCCACAAACTAACAGCAACTACTGCTACTGTTCTCAAGAAATTATGATTTAATAATTAAGAATTGTAAGGGGGAGAGGGGGATGGGTTGAGAGAAGCTTCAGCTTAAAGGTATTTCACGTTTCTTCTAAGGGAAGCAAATCACCCTAGACCTACTGCCAGCAAATGTTTGAAATGAAACCTCATGTGGGCTGTAATTTTGAAATATCATTCTCCACTGCCAACTAGAGACCTTATGACAGTTTGTTATCCTTTTGTTTAAAAGTATTCACGGAAACACATGCTGCGTGTCTGCATGTGTTTAATCATTTCAATATCAACTACTAACCGTGTTCGAGTTTGAATTGTATATTTTTTTTTTTTGTTAAGGTAAAACAAAAAAACACAAAAATAAAAACAATAGAGAACAATGCTTAACTTAGAAAGGATGTTTGACAAACAGGATGAAATATTTATGCTGAAAAGAAACAATTTGTTTGAGAATATCTAAAAAAAAAAAAACATGAAGAGGGTTCGAGAGTTAAATAATGGAAAGAAAAAGTGAAAAGCTGTTTTTGAAATTAGTTCGTGTTGTGTTCGGCTATAAGATATTGTAATATGGCTTGGATGTTATGAAACACCTTTAAATTATGGCTTGAAAATATAATTTTGAAAAGAGTGAGAAAGAGAGAATGAATGAACAAAAATAAATAGGAAATATGCAAACAATATTTTAAATTGCCATATACCAGCGAACATTTCATACTGAAATTAAAAAAAAAAAAAAAATTTTTTTTTTCATATCCCTAATGACTAGTATCACCGTGGAAAGTGGAAAAAGTTGAACTAAGAATGCCGATGAGATGGTGTAGCGCTCTCGAAATCAATACTGATCCCTTCTGCCAGTTTGATGGTTATAAAAATGTTCTAAATATTCTACTCTTAATAAAATAACTTGAAGTACATAAAAATTCTCAAAAAAAATAATTTACAGATTGCAGATTTGAACCTGAGTCTGAACACACATTTCTTATCTTAATAGTAAAGTGAACAAGTTCATTCATGTCCACCGAAAAAAAGACCAGACATTCGACCGGGTCGAATCTTAAATACCCTTGAAATATTCAGTAAGTAAATTTAAAATGTTTAACTTTGCGAGACAGAGTTCCCTT
Organism: Linnaemya tessellans; assembly: GCA_951800035.1. NCBI lineage: Eukaryota > Metazoa > Arthropoda > Insecta > Diptera > Tachinidae > Linnaemya > Linnaemya tessellans. Next base: position 97,032,113 of record OX637536.1, on the reverse strand, counting down.
AAGACATCTCTGTACCCAATTTTAAATCTCTATTTTGACAAAGTCATTCCGGGAAGGGCCGTGGGGGAGACGTTTCTCCTCAGCAAGTTCAGAGAACATCTCAGCTTGTTATAGGCTTAAGGAATACAAAACGTTCATTATATACACTATTTTTGCATATAAAATCGTACGTCAACGCCCACTTAAGGGGGCGGGATGAAAAAAAATGTACTATACATATCATGTTTTCCACAGAACGAATGGGAGTTGATAGATCGTCTTAGACTTCATCATTGATCAAGAATATATTTACTTTATGAAGGCCAATTCTCTTTGGGGGGTATTAAAACAAAATTTTGGCGGGGTCGCTCTGGCAAGGGCCGCGGGGGAGACATTTCACCTTTGTCATAAAACTCTAAAAATACATGTTTGAGATAATTAAATACAAAATTTAATTTTTTTTTATAGGGTCATTTAGGGGGAGAAAAGGGAGGAGGGGGTAGGGCAGAGGAGTACCAGGTTACGTCTCAGTTTCGTTATAAAATTTTAAAAATGTTATTTTTAAGGAATGCAGGCTTAAGTAAAACAATTTATTAAATTTTTACATTATTTTTGCATATAATAACGCCCACTAAAGGGGGCGTGGTCCAAAAATTATTTTTATTTTATGGCTCCAAGTTTAATGCGTTGGATCTTCTTTGACTTAAAAATATATCATTTGCTTAACAAAATTACAAAAAAAACTTTAATAATTATGTTGTTTTTTAGCGGTTGGTTTAGTTCTTCTTAGGGGAACTTTTTGCCCTCTTACCCGATTCAGCCCATTTCCGAACTTAACCTGTGCTATCCTTCAAGATATATTTATACCGAATTTCAAGAGTCTGCTTCGTTTTTTTTGGACTAAATCGTGACTTCCACAGACGCATGAACGGAGGGACATGCCTATATCGTCTTAGATTTCATCACTGATCCAGTATATATATATATATATATATATATATATATATATATATATATATATATATTATATATATATATATATATATATATATATATATTATATATATATATATATATATATATATATATATATATATATATATATATATATATATATATATATATATATTATATATATATATATATATATATATATATATATATATATATATATTATATATATATATATATATATATATATATATATATATATATATACTTTATGGGGTCTTGGAAAGAAATTTCGCGGAATGACAAAGTGAATAAATATATTCTTCAATAAACATAAAACAATTCAGAAAATGGGAACATAAAAATTCATAAAATGGGACATAAAGAAAATAATCAAGCGGCAACATTAAAAGTATGCTATCATCGATTTGATATAATTCTCGTATTGGAATTTCCTAATAAAATTTGTATAAACAAAAGCTGTTATCATATTTAACCACCTAATATGTGGCAACACCCAGCAATAGATTCAAGTGCTGATGTTGAAAGTGTAGCGGCTTGCGAAAACAGCAATTCTGCTCTGCTGTGTTAGTTTGATAATTAAAAAACTGATGCTGACTTTCTTGTGAGCCTTGGAATATTTATTATGTGTTGCTGTATTTAAAACAAATTCTCGAACAATTATCCTATCAACTTTTAATTGAATTAAAAAAAATATATATATTTTTATGAAAAATGTATTCTAACCGTTTGCTGGGTTGTCATGCCTCTATGCCTGCAGTCATTCAGGGCCACTTCAAATTGTACTCGTACATAAAACACTATAAACAACATGTTGTCTGGACTATTTATTCAATATTTATTTCAAACTGAAATGCGTAATTTCGATAAAGCAAATTTTCTATGAGAGGGGGGTTGGGTGCAGATTGTAACTCTAGCCGTTTGTCATTCGTCTTAGGATAATGATGACAATGACAATGAGAGCGATACAATGTTGACTACACTTTTACTAGCACAGACTTTGTACATGAAATTTTCATCCATGGCGTTACATGTTTATTGTTGCCATTGTCTCTGAAGTACTCTAGAGCAAAAAAAAAAAATGATGAAAATGAAAATCAAATTGGGGTTGATGTTGCAAAAATTTCACAGACGCAATTGTTTTATTTTTTTTTTCATTTTTATGGCTTTTCATTAAATTTTTAATCATCATTATCAACAAGACTAGTATGACGCTACTGCGTCTCCTGACTGCTATAAAAGCAACGCGACATGACATCCGGCAGTAACAGTAGCAGGCAGCATCAGCTTTAAAAGAAATAAAAAAAAAACATTGAGATGACTAAAGGACAACAGGAAATTGTAGCAATTTAATGTCTACTGCCCTTTCGCCGTTTGATTTAACAACTCAAATATTAAAACATTTACTCGCATACAGTCAGTCGTTATTATGCAATTATTTCCTTTTTAAAGAAACCCTTATTTTATAAATATTAATTGCTGTTGCAAGACGAAAAAAAAAAATTCATAATAATACAAATTTTACCCTGCTTTTGCACGTTTTACTTTTTAGTCTTATTTTGCAGTATTTTTAAAACAAACGCATTTTTGCATTTTAATTTATGACTCTGGAGTATAGAGTTGGCATTTTTCTTCCCTCTGTCTTTCTGTTCATTATAAATATGTATTTCGTTTTTTTTCTCTTTGTGCCTTAATTATTATCAAGTTTTTGCATACATTATTCAAATTATTTTATAATTATAGGGGTTGCCTTGAATACCATTAAATAGGTTTCTGTCTAAATTAAATTGAATTCTTAAAGCACACAATTTTTAAGGCACAAAAAACAATAAATATGAGGAAGATACTATTTGAAATATAAACATTTTTAATTTTTTGTACGTGGCTTTTTTTTTGAAACATTATTTTTGATAACAATTTTTTTTTATAATTTTTGAAAATGTACTTTTTTGATACGAAACCTTTTGCAGAAGATATTGTTTTAAGAGGCAATTTAAAAAGAGCACTGCTGAAAAAAATACTTGTTTTATAAGGTAGCTTTTGAAGAAATACTTTAAATATATAATACTTTTTGAAAAAGTACTTTTTTTAAGGTATTTTTTTAAAAGGTACATTTTAGGTATTTTTTGAAAAAATACCTTTTTTATAAGGTACTTTTTTGAAAAGTAAAACACTTTATAAAAAAATACCTTATAAAATAAGTACTTTTTAAAAAAGTACCTTAAGAAAAATACTTTTTCCAGAAGTACCTTTTAAAAAAGGTACCTTTTCAAAAAGTAGCTTATAAAAAAGTACTTCAAAAACTGCCTTGTGAAAAATTAATTTTTTCAAAAAATACCTTAAAAACTTTTTATAAGGTGCTTTTTGAAAAACTACTTTTTTATAAGGTACAGTTTGATAAGGTACCTTTTCTAAAAAGAACTTTTTGAAAAAGTATTTTTCATAAGGTACTTTTTTAAAAAAAGTACTTATTTTATAAGGTACTTTTTGAAAAAGTACTTTCGTTTATAAAGTACTTTTTTTAAAAAAGTTCTTTTTTTTATAAAATACTTTTTTCTTTTATAAAATACTTTTTACAAAAGTTTTTTTGTTTTATACGCAACTATTTGAAAAACTACTTTTTATAAGATACTTTACGGAAAATTACTTTTTTATAAGGCATTTTTTGAAAAGATAATTTTTTAAAAAATTACTTTCTGATAAGAACCTCTTTGAAAAAATACTTTTTTCTAAGCTACTGTATGAAAAAGCACATATTTACAAAGCACCTTTTGGAAAGGTACCTTTTTTATAAGGTACTTTTTGAAGAACTACTTTCGTTTATCAAGTACTTTTTGTTTAAAGTTCTTTCCTTTATAAAATACTTTTTAGAAAAGTTCTTTATTTTATAAGCAACTTTTTGAAAAACTACTTTTCATAAGATACTTTAAGAAAAATTACTTTTTTATAAGGTATTTTTTGAAAAGGTAAATTTTTATAAGGTTTTTTTTTTAAAGTAAAATTCTCAAAAGGCAGTTTTTGAAGAAGTACTTTTTTTATAAAAAATACTTTTTTATAAGCTAATTTTTGAAACGGTACCTTTTTTCTAAAGTACTTTTTGAAAGCATTTTGCTTTTTAAGAAAGTACTTATATTATAAGGTACATTTTGAAAAAGTACTTTCTTTTATAAGTACTGTTTTGAAAAAGTTCTTTCTTCTGCAAAATACTTTTTAGAAAAGTATTTTATTTTATAAAAAACTATGAAAAAGGACTTTTCTCTAAGCTGCTGTTGGAAAAAGTACATTTTTATAGGGTATTTTTTTAAAAAATAAATTTTTTACCAGCCAGTTTTTGAAAAATTACTTTTTTAAATGGAATTTTTGAACAAGTACTTTCTTCTAAGCAAATTTTTGAAAAGGAACTTTTTTGTAACGAGCACTTCGAAAAAATACTTATTTCTAAGCTAGTTTTGGGAAAAAAATTTATTTTCATAATGTAGTTTTTGAAAAAGTACTTTTTTTATAAGGCACTTTTTGAAAAAGTACTTGTTTATAAGGGAATTTTTGAAAAAGAACTTTTTTATAAGGAACTTTTCGCAAAGGTACTTTTTCCGAAAAATAGTTTTTTGGAAAAATAGTTTTTCATTAGCCATTGAAAAAGTACTTGTTTATAAGGCACTTTTTGAAAAAGTACTTTTTTATAAGGAACTTTTCGAAAAGGTACTTTTTCCGAAAAATAGTTTTTTGGAAAAATAGTTTTTCATTAGCCAAATTTTTTTTTATATAAAATTATTTAAAGTAAAGAATGATTTTTTGAAAAAGCACCAAACATGTATAAAAAATTAATAAAGGTACTTCATTGAAAAAGGTACTTTATTAAAACATAATTTTCTTATTAAGGTACATCTATTCTAAGTCAAGGTTCTTGTTTCAACACACGTTCGTGGAAAAGGTACTTTTTGGAACAATTATTTTATTATTAATTATTTTAATATTAAGCAAAGGGCAATTGAATGAAGTGTAATATATAGCAAAATAAATATTTCCAGAAGTCGCACAAAATATTCTATTGTTAGAGATCGGTTTGGCTTTTTTTTATTAACCTAACTTCCAAGGCTCTTAGTCATTGTATTTTCTTTGTTAGGTAGTGTAATTTTTGGAGCACTTTTGTCAGTAAAACAATCACATAAAGCAAACAAAACATTTGGAGGAGAGAAAATCCCGGGCATTTATAATTGTTTGATTTATCTCTAGACCTTCAAAAAAAAAAAAAAAAGCCGTAAATTATGCACTTGATATTTAAAAGTTATTTCAGAATATAATTCATATGGAAAAAAAAACTCTGTCCGCCTAGACTCTATTTTAGAAAATAACAACTATTTGAGTTGAATTTTTATGAAACATTACAAGTTGCTTTAACACAATTTAACATTCATTAACAATTCGTTTGTTATATTAAAAAAAATATAATAATAACAATATAATCTAATCGCTTTGCCATGACAAAAAAAGAAACCATTATACGATTAGAATAATTTTAACAATTGCTATTAGTCGAGTAGCAACATTTAAAATTCAGTATAAGCCACCTTAAGATGTCACTTCAAAACATGTCTAAGTTTTAAAATTTATTTCTTTTTTTTCTGTAATTTTTTTTTCTTTGTTTGCATAAATCCTATCAATTGCTTTTTCTGTCACATCGATAATCATATTTCATTGATTATTGAACCAGGAAGCATTAGAACGAAATTGTCAAACCAAACCATTTATGGAATTGCACAGAAATCAAAAACACAATGTCGAAGAATTTTTCATATAATTTTTTTTATTTTTTTTTTCATATGAAATAGTTGGTTTGATTTTAAAATGAATCTCACGTTCCAACTGCTGCCACTAGAATTGGTTGTTGGCTGTGTGCCGTTTGTTGTGTGTTTGCCGTGGTGGTGGTGGTGCTGATGTACAAATGAACGAGTATGTGAACAATGTCATACAATACCTCACACGAGAGTCTTGTTAGCAAGAATTCTGTCTCTTCTATTTCATAATGTTAAGGGAATTTATTTAAATAAAGATGTTGCAGTAGAGTTAGCAGCCGTTGTCAAGTCTACTGATAGAATTTGGAGGAAAAAAAAACAATCGTTTATGCTAAAAAAAAAAATTTTTTTTCTTAAATTTTCAATAAAATTATTTTTATTGAAAAATTAACATTCCAGTCGCATATAGTTAGCAAGTATATTTGATGTTGATAATTAAATTTTAAGTTATGACTCTCACAAATAAACTAAACATGGGAAATAGTTAAGCTTATGGCCACATTTTTTTGTGGTACACTTTAAAGTTTAATTTTTCCACCAAAATTGTTGAAATATATATCGTTTAAAAGGTATTTATAAGTAGATAAGCACAATATCAAGTGTTAGCCTAAATATAGTAAGACAACTTTTTTATTGTGCTTCACAAACAACAACAACAACATCTTTCAGTATAATTTTATCATTTTGTTTTTTACTTGCAATTGCTCAATATTTTAACGTTTCAAATTGCCGGTAATAAATAAAGCATAAAATTTTTTTAAACTAATAAATCAAATGGCTACCAAAAAAAAAAAAAAAATCGCTCTTCTCAACTTAGACCGTTTATCCTGGCAATAGCCATTCCTCTTCTCTATACCTCCCACACACAATTCCTTGCACTGCATGAGCACGATATCTAATACTTTTAAAATAGAAATAAAACACTAAATTTATTACCTTTTAAAATTGTCATAAATAGCAGTGAATTAAATTTTCATTCAAATAATTGAATTATTGCTTTCAAAATTACTTATAATTGAAGCAATTTTCGTAATAAATTTACTATATTCTTAGCATTTTATTTCTATAATAAATAGTGTTTTAATATTTTCTTTGTACTTAAAATCATTGGAGGGAGATATATGTTATTTAGTATAGCCATGCAAATATATAATTTCTTGTTTAAAAGTTTAATGAACTTTGAACTGATTCTTTGTCTTAATATTATTCATAATAAAAGAAACAATGGCCCAGCAAGTCCCAGCACATACTTGAATATAAATCAATAAGAAACAAAGCAACATTGAACTATTAACAAGAATTTACAATTATTATTCAAAACTCGTTAATAATACGGAAAACAAAGACAAACCCACAAAAGAACAAAAAATCTGTTGAAAAACTTTCTAAATCATTTTGAATTAAAAATATACAACAAACCGAATATATCTTTCTATCATTGGATTTTTGTGTGTCTTTTTAAACTGTTGTTGGTTTTTTTATTCTCAACCACGTCTAACTGATTATACACACACTTGAATAAATAAGGTTTTACAATAAAAAAACAAAAAGTAAAAAAAAACCAAGATCGTAGATTTTTGTGTAACAAAAAACAAACCAATCTTCATTCAAACTGGAACAAAATCTGACCTACATTTTATTTTGTAAAAAAAGCCAGACCATTAAAATTGACTTAGAAAAAAAATGCCGTCTACTCCAGCAAATTGATAAAGAAAAGATCACTATCAAACACATGAAACTTAAATTAAAAATACATAAAAGCTCATTATAGACATCATAATGTAAAAAAGATCTGGCCGCTGAGATCTTAAGGCCGACTTTAACTCAATAGAATCTTATAAAGCACAATTTGGAGAAAATATCAACAGCGACTTGAAAGACGAATGAAAGAATAAATTTATTATGCAGACTGGAAAATAAATTTGGTTAAAAAAAAATATAAATTGAAATTAAAGAAGAAAATATATGCATGGAAAAAGAAAATTTCTAGATTACAAAGAGTGGGATTATAAAAATATCAACAATTTCATTAAAACAAATATCAACAAGAAAAAGTGTTATATTCGGTTGTGCGGAATTTTATACACCCTTCAGCTCTGGAACCATCTTTTTGAACTTTCTGATTTCCAATACAAATTTATTTCTTTCTAAAATATAAAATATTTTTAATTACAACAAAAGAAAAAATTAGTGTTACTTAGTTATTTTAATAACAAAAAAAAAAAAAAGTTTCCAGCTCTGCAGCCGTCTTTTTGGTTGTCCTAACTTCTAATCCAATCAAATTTCTTTCAAAAATATCAACTATGTTTCAGATATAAAGAAAAAGAAAAAATGTAATTTTAGTTGCTTACTTTTATGTACCAAAAAAAAGGCAATTGTCCAGCCCTGAAATCGTGTTTTAAATTTTGTTTCATTTTTTATACCAATTTAATTTTTTCAGAAGTATAAAATAGGTTTATTTAATAAAAAATAAATAAAAATTAGTTTTTTGTTGCTTTAATATTCCAAAAAAAAAGTTTGCATTTTCCAGCTCTGGAGCTGCTTTTTTGGCTTTACTTATTTCTAATACCAGTCAATTTCATTAAATAATATCATATATTATTAATATATAAAGAAAAGGAAAAAATTTAATTTATGTACCAAAAAAAAAAGTTATAAAGCAATGTCCAACCCTGGAATAATGATTTTCAATACTAATTTTTTTTTCTAAAATATTACTATTATTATTAAAAAATTGTTTTTAGTTAGTTACTTTAATATTGCAAAAAAATGCTTACGTTGTCCAGCTCTGGAGCTGTCTTTTTAGCTTTTCTGATATCTACTACCGATGAATTTCTTTCAAAAATATCAAATATCTTTAATATATAAAGAAAGAGAAAAATGTTGATTTTATGTACCAAAAAAAAAAAAGTTCAGTTGTCCAGCCCTGTAATCGAGTTTTTAATTTTATTTGATTTTTAATACCAATTTAATTTTTTTGAAGTGAAAAATAGGTTTATTTAATAAAAAATTAACAAGAATTAGTTTTTTGTTACTTTAATATTCCAAAAATATTTTATTTTTCCAGCTCTGGAACTCCTTTTTTAGCTTTACTGATTTCTAATACTAGAAAAATGCATTAAAAAATATCATATATAAAGAAAAGGAAAAAATTTAATGTATGTATAAAAAAGAAGTTTTAAATGTCCAACCCTGGAATATTATTTTTTTATTTTTGTGATTTTCAATACTAATTTTTTTTTTAAATATTACCTACATTTGATTACAAAAGAAAAAAAAAATTGTTTTTATTTAGTTACTTTAAAATTGAAAAAAAATGATGGAAAACGTTGTCCATCTCTGGAGCTGTCTATTTAGCTTTTCTGATATCTACTACCGATGAATTTCTTTCAAAAATATCAAATATCTATAATATATAAAGAAAGAGAAAAATGTTGATTCTATGTACCAAAAAAAAAAGTTCAATTGTCCAGCCCTGAAATCTTGTTTTAAATTTTGTTTCATTTTTAATACCAATTTAATTTTTTCTGAAGTATAAAATAGTTTTATTTAATAAAAAATTAACAACAATTAGTTTTTTGTTACTTTATTATTGAAAAAAAGTTTACATTCTCCAGCTCTGGTGCTGCTTTTTTGGCTTTACTGATTTCTAATACCAGTAAATTTCATTAAAATATATAATATATAATTATTATATAAAGAAAAGGAAAAAACATTATTTCATATACCAAAAAAAAGTTTCAAATGTCCAACCCTGGAATCGTCATATTAATTATGTTTGATTTTTAATGCAAATTGATATGATTTTTAAAGCAATAGATTTAATTAACAGAAAAAAAAGAAAAATTAGTTTCAGCTTGTTACTTTGATATTACATATACGTACATATATTTAAGTTTTCCAGGTCTGGAGCCACATATTGGATTTTGCTGATTTTTAATATTTATAATAGTTTACAATATATCAGTCGAAGAATTCACTTCTCTTGTCCTTCTGAAAGTTTCGGAAAACCAATTTCGCGTACAGACGACTTCCGTATTCACAAGGAACTAAAATATATTGCATACTTTATGGGATCGCATATTACACATGGAATGAGAATTCTATAATACCCTTTTATCAATTTTGGTTAAGGATATAAATGCCACTACCCGCAAATTGTGGCTGGGGAAGCCCTCTTTCTTGCACAAAAAGTCGTATATCTCTTGTCCTTCTGGAGGCTTCGGAAAACTAAGTTCACGTTCAGACGACTTCCGTATTCATAAGGAACCCGAATTTATATAGCATACTTTATGGGGTCGCATATTAATATTAGGGAAATTACACATGGAATGAGAAGTCTATAATACCCTTTCACCAATTTTGGTTAAGGGTATAAAACATTATGCATGCGTACGATATTTGGTCCGTCTTGTAGTGATAAATCAAAGAAAGGGTTCGACTGCGGAGCAAGAAGTTTTAAATAAAATCAATAATTCAATTTACTTTTTTTTTGTTATATTGTCCCAATTAATATATTGACAATTGCTTTATATCTTTTATTAGAATTACATTTAATTCTGTTAGAGCCTAGAGGCAAAACACACAAATATATAAATTATATATTTTATGGAAATAAGTATCTTTTTTAGAAATTTCTTTTAACAAGACTCTAGAGATAATCGATATTTTATTTCTTTCTGCACATCAAACTCCATTCCTTTATTTAATAATTCTTTATTTAAGTCAATTGTTATCACTGGCTTAAGTTAAATTGTTCAATTCAAATGTAAAAGATATTGCGAAGAATTTTATCGCACGTAGAATTTGCAATAAAAGCATTTTTCAAAAGCCGTTCATATTTCTGATTGTAAATTCAAATTTGCATATTGTTTGCTCAGCATCACTTTGCTGTAAAAACAGATTTTCAAGTTTTTATTTTTTTTTTTTTTAAGTACATGTCTTAAATGTCAATTATTTGGGATTTTCAAAAATAAAGAAGTTCAGTCTCATGTATACGGATCAGTGTGTAGATGTGTGTGTATATGTGTTTGTGTTTGTCAGGTATGTGTTTATTACATGTCTAAAGAATAAATTTAATTTTGAAGACTTATTGTATTCAGATAATTATATGGGTGGAAATATTGAAAAAGAAAATTGCTTTAACAAAAGTAACAATTGAAAAAATAAAATAAAAAAATAAAGAAAACTTTTTCAAAGACAGAATTTTTTTTATAAAATAAAATATTACTTCTTTAAGAAATATCTAGTGAAATATCGATAGACGTGCAAAACACCTAGACATTGATAATAGATCAAAGATCTGGTCCAGACCCCAGTTCTACGTGATTTCTGATATGAATCGCATGGCAGCAACGGCAAAAACCGCAATCATGCCATTATAATCTCCCGAAAAGATCCCCCGCAACTTTTTCCCCTAGCCCAAAATTGAGGAGAACTTTGAAAAGGGCGACTTTTGGGGGTTATTGAGGAACTAAAATCCGAATTATTAAAAAAACCTCAAGCACCCACCAAAAAGTGCACAGCAAAACTGCTTCCAGGATTGGAAAAAGCGCTGGCACAACTAATAGATATTCAAAAATTTTTATTTTGTAAAGATAAAACAGCAATTAATAAATAAATAAATATAAAAATAATTTAAAATTCACCATAATTTTTGAACAGGCCTCGTATAAAATAAATCCATTTACAAAAGAGCTGCAGATCACCCTAAAATAAGATTGTGATGTTTACATACTGATTTTGTAGGATTTTTTATCAAAGTGCATATTTCGAATATGTTGCACTTTTTACAAAAGAACACAGGTATGTTTCGAAATGTATAATATTTGCACCTTTTCTGTGAGAAAAGGGCACAGCAATTTTGCAATGTTTTTTACCGACGTCCAAATTTCGAAAATGTTACACTTTTTACAAAAGAACACAGATATAGTCGAAATGTATAATATTTGCACTTTTTTGTGAGTAAAGGGCATCTCAATTATGCAATATTCTCTATCGATGTGCCTATTTCGAAAATGTTGCACTTGTAACAAAAGAACACAGATATGTTCGATATTTGAACCATTTTTAAGAGAATAGGGCACCACAACTTTGCAACATTTTTTACCAAAGTGCATATTTCGAATATGTTTCACTTACAGAAGAACACAACTACGGTAGAAATGTATAATATTTGCATCTTTTTCAAGAGAATAGGCCACCCCAGTTTTGCAATATTTTTTATCAACGTGCATATTTCGAAAATGTTGCACTTTTTACAAAAGTTCAACATGTATAGTATTCGCACATTTTCTGCGAGGAAAGGGCACCTTAATTATTCAATATTTTTTATGGAAGTGCATATTTCGAAAATATTGCACTTTTTACAAAAGAACAGAGGTATGTTCGAAATGTATAGTATTCGCACATTTTCTGCGAGGAAAGGGCAAATTAGTTATTCAATAGTTTTTGAGGATGTGCATATTTCGAAAATGTTGCACTTTTTACAAAAGAACAGAGGTATGTTCGAAATGTATAGTATTTGCACATTTTCTGCGAGAAAAGGGCATCTTAGTTACTCAATATTTTTTATGGAAGTGCATATTTCGAAAATGTTGCACTTTCTACAAAAGAACAGAGGTATGTTCGAAATGTATAGTATTTGCACATTTTCTGCAAGAAAATGGTATCTCAATTATTCAATAATTTATATGGAAGTGCATATTTCGAAAATGTTGCACTTTTTACAAAAGAACAGAGGTATGTTCGATATGCATATTATTTTCTACGAGAAAAGGGCACCTTAATTACTCAATATTTTTTATGGAAGTGCATATTTCGAAAATGTTGCACTTTTTACAAAAGAACAGAGGTATGTTCGATATATATAGTATTTGCACATTTTCTGCGAGAAAAGAGCACCTTAATTAATCAATATTTTTTTATGGAAGTGCATATTTCGAAAATGTTGCACTTTTTACAAAAGAACACACATATGTTCGAAATGTATAATATTTACACCTTTTCTGTCAGCAAGGAAACCCTATAATTATATTTTAACGTCAAAATTATCAAATTTTATAGTTTTAAAAATACTAACTTTTATAAAAGGCAACAAAATAAAATAAATTATGAATGTTAATCGTTAAATAATATGCAAGACCATAATTCTACTTACCTTTTTCAATTAAGGACAATAGAAAATGGCTGATAATTTGTAACCTGAAAAACATAATAGGCAAAAAAGAATATTATTTACATAATAATTTAAAGGCGATTAATTATTTTACTAATATTTGAAAAAGTTTTCCTCTTTGCAAACATGTTTTAAAGCAAGGGCCGCCACAAGGTTTTTAGAAAAACGATATGAATCATGATGTTTAGTTATTTATCCCTCATTTTCATTATTTAGAATTGGCCTACAAACTTAAAATAGCCACAAGTTCAAGATTTATTACAATAGAATAATACTATTGTTAAGGGTTCAAATCTTTACGCTATTGTTTTCGTAATTATGCGCCATAAGTTTTCATTTTTATTTAATATTTTTATTAAAGTTTTAAGTGATGATATCACAACCCATATTTAAAAATAGCGTTATTGAAATGAGCAACATAATTGAAAATGTGAAACATGTTTAAAAACATTAATTCCAAAAAAAAAAAAAAATTACTATTTCAACTTCACACTTAAAGTTTACAAAATACAATTATCTTATCAGCATTAATTATACAACCAAGACGTCTAACAAAAAGTTTTAGAAAACTTGGAATTAATCGTTAATAAATAATTAACTAAAGCCAATAATTGTAAATAAATGTTTTAAGCAAATCGTAAGGTAACCTGATTATTAGCGTGTAACACTCATTATGTCTGAGAATATTAAACACAAAATATTTTTTTTTAAATTTCAGTAAAGCAATTCAAGTCAATTCTGTTTTGTGTTGTTAATTTTTATTAATTAAGTTTGAAATTATTAAACAATATTTTACATAAAAACGTTCAAAAATTTCTTTTGTTTTTGACGATTGCTGTTTAATAATTTAATAATTTTATATTTTTAATATCAAAAAAAAAAATAAATACCTGTCAGTTCGATTTTAATGAAAAGTTTATTATTAACAAAAACGAAATTCAACGATTAAGCACAAAAGTATTAAAAATACATGATGATTTTCCACACACTATTAAAATTTAAAAATCACTTTGTTTTTGTAAACTCTACTACTTCACATCATGTGGGCTACACTCACTTTCACTTGGTCATGCTCTCTTCAATGGGATACATTTAACCTCCTTTATACAGCATGTGACGTGTGATTGAACTAATAAAAAGGGAATTAACCCAAAAAAATTTTGAAATAATAACACAATTTTATACTCGTACAAAAAGATATGGAAAGTTTTTGTTACACCCTTCACCAAAAAAAAATGGTGAATGTAAAAACATTCCGTATGTAATTACCACAAAAGTAATTTGCTACCCCATAAAGTATGCTATATATTCTGTGTCTTTATGAATAGGGAAGTCGTATAACCGATTTCTGTGTCTCCGTCTATCGGTTTTTTGGAGCCCCCTAGAGACTTGGATTGATGTATAGAATGAAGACCGAAATAGCGTTCTATTGAAAATCAGTTAAATTCCGTATACCTTTCCAGAGCTGGAAAATTTAAATTTCTTTTTTGGTCTATAAAATTAACTAGCAAAAACTAATTTGTGTTTTTTTGCCAATTAAACCTGTTTTATACGTTAGGAAGAAATTAATTAGTGAAAAAAATCAAATTAAAAAAAAGACGATTCCAGGGTTGGACAATTGAAACTTTTTTGTTAAATACAAGTAGCCAACTAAAATTTTTTTTTCTTATTTTATATAGCAAAAATACATTTGATGTTTTTAAAGTAAAATCATTGATATAAGAAATCAGAAAATCCAAAAAGACAACTCCAGAGCTGGAAAACTTAGACTTTTTTGTGCAATATTAAAGTAACTAAATAAAACTAAATTTTTTCTTTGGTAAGCAAACATATTTTATATTTTAGAAAGAAATAAACTGGTATTGAACATCATAAAGATCATAAAAAAATTTTTGCAGAGATGGATAACTGAATTTTTTTTCTTTTTTTGTACAGGGAAGTAATCAATTAAAATATGTTTTTTTCTTTTTCTTTAAAAATGAAACATATTTGATGTTTTTAAAAGAGATTCATTGATATAAGGAGTCAAAAAAGCCAAAAAGACCGCTGCAGAGCTGGAAAACCTATATTTTTTGCTATATCAAAATAACTAAGTAAAACTATATTTTTTTATTTTGCAGTTAAATATATTTAATATTTTAGAAGGAACTAAATTAGTATTGAAAATCATATAGATCATAAAAAATTGTTGCAGAGATGGATAACTGAATTTTTTTTTGCACAGGGAAGTAATCAATTAAAATGTTTTTTTTTTCTTTTTCTTTAAAAATTAAACATATTTGATGTTTTTGAAAGAGTTTTATTGATATAAGGAATCAAAAAAGCCAAAAAGACCGATGCAGAGCTGGAAAACCTAGATTTTTTGCTATATTAA
This sequence comes from Linnaemya tessellans, assembly GCA_951800035.1. Taxonomy (NCBI): domain Eukaryota; kingdom Metazoa; phylum Arthropoda; class Insecta; order Diptera; family Tachinidae; genus Linnaemya; species Linnaemya tessellans. The sequence goes on along the minus strand of OX637536.1, from coordinate 97,016,818 downwards.
AATATATTTTTTTCTTTTTGCTATATTTTTTTTCTTTGCAGTTAAATATATTTAATATTTTAGAAGGAAATAAATTAGTATTGAAAATCATTAAAAAAAATTATTCCAGGCCTGGATAATTAAAAAATTTTTGCCACATAAAAGTAACCAACTATAACATATTTTTATTTTTTTATAAGTGAAATATATTTGATATTTTCGAAAAAAAAAATAGAAAGGGTATTAGAAATCAGAAAATCTAAAAACCCAGCTTCAGAGTTGGGAAATTTAAACTTATTTTTTATGTTTAAAGCAAATGAATAAAATCTTTAATTATTTTTTTATTAATTAATCCGTTTTATACTTCGGACAGAACTAAATTGCTTTAAAAATTAAATAAAACCAAAAAGAGGATTGCAGGGTTGGACAATTGAAACTTTTTTTGCTGGGGCCAAAATCTCTACGAGATCACATACACTCTCCCATGGCCTGTAAACTGACCTTTCATGGCCGGTAAATATTTTCACAAACTCTATTCAGCTATACCAATTGTTGTGTGTGATAGAAGACACTCCCATAATAATTTTTTAGTTACTGGCAATGCATACCAACTCCCTATTTGGCCTCTGGGGGCCAAAATCCCTCTAATATCTTACACGCTCTCTCTCATGACCTGTAAATTAACCTTTCAGGGCTTGTAAATTTTTTCACAAAATGTTGAAAAAATTTTTTAAATTTGGATTTTTTTTAGATTTGGATTTTTTGGATTTTGTTTGCCATTTTGTTACGTCATAACATATTTAACTTTACGTTGTTTCGTAACTGCTTACGTCAAAACATGTTTAACTCGGCATATTTATCTTCACTCACATTACTTTTTATCATTGCCTTGTTTTTTTGTGCGGGACCATTTTTTCGAGAGATAACAATTTTTATTTATTTTAAAATGAAGGCAAAATTAAAATTAAAATATTTACTTATGATAATTTGCAGTTGAGAAAAGGAGTTTTTGAAATAAATTGAGTCACAAAAAGTCTACGCAATCTTAATGTTATCGCTTGAGTAAAGCAAAATAGCTATCCAAGATCTCTATAATAATAGTATTATGGCAGCTAAAAACCAACACAATAATGACGGCATAAATGTTTGGCTATTACGTTCTGTATTATTTTACTCTGTTTGTTTAACTCACTTAACTTTTATGAGAATCATAATTATTTTTAACTACTGCCGCTGGCTTCTTTGTACACGAAGCGGAAGTATAATTTTCAAGCAAAATTTTCGTAGTTGGTGTCGGTGTCTGGTTTCTTAGAACGAAGAACAAAACGATTTTATTACACTTTGCGTTGCATGAACATTAGAACTGAAGCGTGAAAATAGAAGTTAATTTTTGCTACTTTTTTTTCTTATATACTAAAACTAAAGAAGCGCTGGGTTTAACAAATTATTAAAAACACAAAAAAATTAAAAAATATGTAGGAAAAATAGTTGGTAAAAATTTTGTGTAATAAAGTTTAAGAGATTAATTATTGTTGGCTTAACAAACTATGAGGATCTGCATACTGGCGTATGTTGAAAGTTTATTAAACCAGGAAGGCAACAAATTATTGTTTTTTATATTTTTTTTTGTAAATATTAATATAATATTTAATAAATAATTTTAAATAGTTTATATCAGTTTCAAGTCTTTATAAGCAATACGTCACAAGTTTGTGCGATAAAAATCAATTGTTAATTAAAAACTTTTAAAGTCTTTTGCAAAATGTTGTATTGATATAAGAGTACTAAAATAAAACAAGTAAAAACGTTATATTTGTGGGTGGTGTTGGCTGAACTAGTAGAACACGAGACTATGAAGCGGAGGGTCGTGAGTCCGAGCCCCCCCCCCCCCCCCCCCCTGAGTCATGAAATATTGTGTTGAATTCTTCTGATCGGCATTAGTGCCTGGTTGTGTTAGTTGTTGCCAGCCTGTATCAATGATGAAGCCATAATCACTGGTCACTGAACATAGTTGGCAGCGACTGACACTATCATGTACTAAAAAGCAGAGTAACAGCACCCACCTTCGTCGGCCCTGTAGCAAAAATTAGCCGGCGAAGGAAAAGGTTGAAATGGCTACAAAAACAACTGTCTATCTTCTCATCTTTCCTAATCTGTCCCCTGAATACTATCGTTTTCAGTTCCAGCGCAATGCATTGCATATATAGGGGACATCCCCTGAGTGCTGGTCCAAGATAAAAAAAAAAATATATATTCGACCGGGTTGAATCTTAAATACCCTCCAAATATTTAGTAAGTAAATTTAAAATGTTTAACTTGTCGAGACAGAGTTCCTTTAAGACATCTCTGTACCCAATTTTAAATTTCTATTTTGACACAGTCATTCCGTGAAGGGCCGGTGGGGGAGACGTTTCACCTCTGCAAGATCAGAGAACATCTCAGCTTCTTATAGGCTTAAGGAATAAAAATTTTTCAATATTTACACTATTTTTGCATATATTATCGTATGTCAACGCCCACTAAAGGGGGCGGGGCCCAAAAATATACTATATCATGTTTTCCCCAGACAAACGTATGGGCATTGCTAGATCGTCTCAGACTTCATCAGTGATCAAGAATATATATACTTTATGGGGTCCAATTCTCTTTGGAGGGTATTAAAACTGTATTTTGGCGGGGTAGCTCTCGTAAGGGCCGTGGCGGAGACATTTCACCTTTGCCATAAAACTCTAAAAATCAATTTTTGGGATATTTAAATACAAAATTAAAAAAAAAAATTTTTTTTGATAGGATCATTTAGGGGGCAAAGGGGGGGGGGGAGGGTGTAGGGCAGAGTAATACCTGGTTACGTTTCAGCTTCTTTATTTTTAAGGAATGTAGGCTTCAGTAAAACATTTTCTTAAATTTTTACACTATTTTTGCATATAATAACGCCCAATAAAGAGGGCGGGGTTCAAAAATTATTATTTTTTTTTTCATTTTATGGCTCCAAGTTTAACGCGTGGGACCTTCTTTGACTTAAAAATATATCATTTGCTTAACAAAATTACAAAAAAAGGCAGTGTGAGTCCGATCACCGGGGAGATGTGTAAACATCTAGTAATGAAAAAGCTATTAATCAGCTGTTTACTGAAATGTAATGCTTGTAGTTATTTTACAGCAATGGTTTTCGAATTGTACAGCGCTAGCGCAATTATATGTTAATGAAAATTAGTAGCTGCTATTGCACACTAGATGGTGTTTATGTGCAGCTGTTAAGTTTCTCTGTACTTCTTGTTGTCCGTATGAATGACAATCTCAAAGACGAAGAAGACTTTTAGTTTGACAAGTTTTGTTTTTTTGTTTTCCTTATTTTGCTTTGTTTTAGTAAATTTCTTATTAAAAATGCAAAAAATCTTTTTAAAAATTATTAAAATTAAATGTGTTTGTACTCATTTAATTATTTGTTTTTATTTGCCTACGATAACACAATGTACGGCTACTACTATTGCACACTAGACTTGTGTCCAATTAGTTCATTCGCTTAGTATTGACAAGAACCTTTAATCAAACCCATATAATTTAAATGGGTTTGATCAGAGGTTCTTGTCAAAACTGAGCGAATGAGCTAGTTGGACACAAGTCTATTGCACACTAGATGGTCTTGAGTGTATTTCTATGCAGCTGTTAAGTTTCTCTGTACTTCTTGTTGTCCGTATGATTACACTAATACACTCATATATAGCTCACACCGATTTGATCTTACTCTAAATTTGTGATTGTATTGTGAAAAATATTTTTACCCCCAGCGTATAGATGTTTACACATCAAAAAACTTTAAAAATGATGTTGTTTTTTAGAGGTTGGTTTAGTTCTTCTTAGGGGAACTATTTTCCCTCTGGCCCGATTTAGCCCATTTCGCAACTTAACCTGTGCTATCCTTCAAGATATATTTTAACCAAATTTCAAGAGTCTGGCTCTTTTTGTTTGGACTGCAGCGTGATTTCGACAGAAGGACGGAGGGACGTGGCTAGATCGTCTTAGATTTCATCACTGATCAAGAATATATATACTTTATGGGGTCTCAGATGGATATTTCGCTGCGTTACAAACAGAATGATAAATTGAATATACCCTGCATATTCTGTTTTGGAGGGTATAAAAATGGCCCCTTGGTGGCCTATGATTTGTGTATTAGCCTACAAACACAATCACACTTGTTAAGAGGGAATTCACATGATGAGTGAAGAGTGTCCTAAGAGATTGTATGTAAACAACAAATTGTTGTGTTCTATTGTGTACACCATGATTAATTAACCTTTATTTGGAATTACGGAGGAATTTTTTTTTTCCATATTTACAAAATCACTAAAATTGTTTATTGGTTTCAATAAATGTTTAATATTTTTATGAAAACACTAGGCGATTAGAGTAAAAGACAGGCAAATGACACACGGCATGACAAGCCTTTCATCATTTTTTGTCTAGGGTACAATTAAATATTTTTAAAAAGTAATAGATTTTAATTCTTTTTTTTTAACTTGTAGTTAAGTTGACAACGTGTGAACATTTTAACACTATCGTTTTGATTTCTATTAATTTGCCTATATTTTCGTTTACACTTAAATGCCTCAGCACTTGTTGTTTTCATAGCAAATAGTTGAAAATTTTTTTAAAAAATTAAATTTTTTTTAATTAAGTGCTATCAATTAATGCTTTTAATTACTGCACTTTCAATTTTAAGCTGCTATCATAAATCAATTCCGTATATATATATATTTTTTTTTTACTAAAAGTTATTGCTGTTTTATTTTATTTTGCACTGCTGTTTGCTTCTTGTGTTCTTTATACCCTGCAAATAAGAATTGGAGGGTAGTATATTAACTTTGTCATTCCATATGTAACGCAGAGAAATAGCCCTCTAAGACCCCCTGAAGATATTATTGATCAGTGATGAAATCTAAGACGATCTAGGCATGTCCGTTCGTCCATCACTCTGTCCTTCTGTGGAAATCACGATTCAGTCCAAACGAAGAGAGCCAGACTCTTGAAATTTGGTATAGATAAAGGATAGCACAGCTCACGTTCGTAAATGGGCTGAATCGGGTTAGAGGGGAAAAAGTTCCCCTAAGAATAACTAAAGCAACCTCTAAAAAACAATCGCCCCTATTATGAATCACGACATCGACGCGTTATCAAGACGACAGAAAAAGATTGTCGCTTGTCCACTCTTTTGCGACAGCAACTGACTACTATTGACATGTTCTATCGATATTATATGCCCTAGAGAATGATAAGAAATCGTCAAGAGTAATTAATTGTTATCGACAACTTGCAGACAAGTGATAATTTTTTGCTGTCGAGTTGATGTGACGTCGACGTCGCCATTCATAATAGGGGCGAATATAATTTTTAATTTTTTTTTTGTAATTTTGTTAAGCAAATTATATATTTTTATGTCAAAGAAGAAAAATTCATTTTTTGGACCACGCCTCCTTTAGTGGGCGTTCACATAAAATATTATATGTAAAATTAGTGTAAATATTTAACAAATTGCATTCTTTAAGACTTAAATGCTTAAGCTTTCACGATGACGGTACGACGTTATCTGCTCTTCCTCTGTCCTCCCCACATTGACCCCCAAAATACCCTAATAATAAAAAAATACACTTAATAACCCCAACAATTTATTTTTTACCCTCTTATTCATAAAAATTATGTGGATCTAATAACAGCGTAATAAAACAAAATTTCAAATGAAATTTGCTCTATTACACTCTTGTAAGCCTCTCATAATTTTTATGAAAATGGGGTTAGTGTTTTATAGCAGGGAGGAGATGTCTGCCCCAAGGCCCTTTATGGAGTGAACCTGTCAAAATAGAGTTTTAAAATTGGCCACACAGAAATGTCTTAAAGGAACTCTGATTCAACAGTTAAAACCTTTTGAATTTTTTTACTAAATATTTGGAGGGTATTTAAGATTCGATCCGGTCGAATATAACGTTCTTAATGGTTTTCAGTTTTTATTATATATTTCCTTTTTGACGACAAACATTTAAATCAAGTGAATTTTAATTTTATGGGAAAACATTATTTTGCACTTGTGCAAAAAAATAGGGTGATAACGCTAAGTAATTTTTATCGGATTGTTTTTTTTATTATTATTAAATTCCATTAAAATTAATTGTTCAAAAGAACTAAAAATCCTGGTAAATATTTCAAGGTTCTAAAGAAAATCAAGATAACTTTTAATTATGCATTTTACTAAGCACAGCAAAACAGCTGTTTTCGAAATCCGCTACACTTTTATCATCAGTACTCATGAGTATTTTGGTTTTTCATCCCTTATTAAGTGGCATTAATGCGATAACAATTTTTATTTCAATAAATTGTATTAGCAATTTGCATACGAGAATTGTTTCAAAGTGACTTAATCCTCGTGTTGCAAAAATTTCAGTGATTTAATAGTGAAATTTCTAAATATTATATGTCCCCGATTTTGTTATTTTTCCACAAATTTTATTAAATTTATATATGTGACGCGCAAAATAGAAAAGGGACCTAAGGGTAAAAACCGGTTTTGTTCAGGAGGGACATTTTAAAGATTTAAATATGTGTATCTTTGATGCACCATCACTTCATATCTCTGGGAGGGAACCCTTCAGGGGCATGGGGTCGGTCTCATTCGATGCTCAGACGTTGTCCACATCAAAAAAAGTGAAAATTGATTTTTTTTTACCCTTAGGTTCCTTTCTCTATGCGATGTCACATATTTAGGTAGTTGTTGTTTTACACAAATTTTTTTTTTTAAATTTTATTTGTGCTGATTTTTTTAAAATATTTTACAAAAAAAATTTTATTAAAAATTTGTTAAGAAGTTTAATTTATTTCGAACCAAGTAAAGTGCGCGCTGCCTTAATAAAATGTGGCCTTATGCTTTTGCCCTCATACAACTTATACTTGTGACGATGATATATGACCATAATAACAAAAAAAATAAAAAAAAAGAACTCCGTGTACATATTGAAAAAACCGAATGCAGTAGCATTAAATCAGCGTTATTGGGAATGTCACAATACGACAATACGCTGCTGAGAAAATCCTTTAGCAAAAAAAAAAAAAAAAAAAAAAAAAAACACACAGACGTGTATTCCAGACTGCCATGCCATATTAATAATGAAGCAATCGAATTGTTATCATAGATTTTCAGACTTTAGAGAAAATCACAAAAAAGAGCTACACAACAACAACAACTAAATACCTGATAGAAAAATAAAATATCTATTTTTTCCAAATAAAATTCAGGTGATTGTCACACATGTAACGTGAAGCTAAAGTGAATGTAGCAAATATGAGAATATTGGCACAAAAAAAATACGGTAAAATGTGTTAAAGGTGGTTTTGGCCGGCTGTCTGGGTTTTCCATAAGAAGGTTGCACAGCAAGCAAGGCAGCTCTCCTCCGCCTGTCTGCTTGGCTGGTGTTAAACCAGATAGAACAATTTTCTGTTCATTTATTTATTTATTTTCTACTGTCATACTCGTACTAAACAGATTGTCGTTGCGCAATTTTCCATGAAATATGACGATGTTTGTGAAAAAACGTGTTTCAATACAGTAGCATTTTTTGCCACTTTTTTTTTATAAAGGTTTTTTATTTCCATAAAACATTGAACTGACTGCATATAGAATATTAATTGTTCAAAAGTTTTTTTTTTTTTTTTGTTTTTATAGAAAACTTACAACAAAAGTAATTGGCAATATTGTAACTAATTCAATGAGGATTGAGTGCGAAAACAGATATAATAAATCCCAATTACAGTTTAAATTTATTTAAATTAACTAATGGAAATTCTAAAATTTTTTCAGAAAAACAAATTTCAACATTTCTTGTGTATAAACACAGCAAACATTTTTTTGTGGTACACTTTTTAGTAAAAAATCTTATAGAAATATTAATAAAAATATATATTTTTTAAAAGGTATTTCTATGTAGATTAGCACAATGTAAATATCTTTTCCTAAATTTTTTTTTAATTTACTAGGAATGCCCAAACAACATTTGAAAAATATATAAAATTCGGCACAAACGAATATAGCACTTTTACTTGTTCTATTTAACGTGTAGCAACAAAAATTCAGCCAGCATTAAAAGAAATATATTTATTTAAGCTTGTGATCACTTAACTCCTTAATAAATTTTAATTAAAAAAAAAATATGATTTTAAGACAAATCGAAAAAAAATATACGGAAATAAGCCAAAAGTTGTTGGGATTTATTTACTTATTAACTAAATGGGATTTATGAAAATCTATGATAACACAACGATCAATTAAAAAAGAGCTTGAACATAATAAGTGAAAATTGTTTAAACTATTTTGAAAGCAACACTTCCTAAACACTTTAGGCCTACAATTTTTTAAAACTAATATTTTAACAAATACGATAATTACTCGTATTAAACAAAGAATAGTAAATTTTATTTTATTTTTTGCTTTCTTAACCTTGACTAATTTTTTTTTTTCATAAATCACCTTAATAATAACAATTCAAGGTTAATTACAATTATTGTTTAGGTATTCTTCAACAGCAACAACAATAAAAATACATTTATATTAAACAAATAAATAAATTGCATTAAAAAAAATATACTCGTAATAATGACATTTACTCGCATAAGCAAAAGAAAAAAAAAACCAAGTGACAAATTAATATGCCACAAGCCAATTTGCTTTTGCCTTAAATGCACAGCAAAGAATTGACATAAAAGTAAAAAAAAAAATATATGAAACGTTTGCAACTTTTGCGGTAGATTGACAAATATTTGTAATTGATATTGAAATATTAATAAAAAAAATAATAATAATAATGAAATGAATCCACAACAATACAAACATGTCGTGCATATCAAAATACCGGCTATTCTTTATGGAGTTGCGCAGAAATATTTTATGGCTAAAGGCACTTGAAAATTATCATATTTTCATTGCGCATTTATATCAATCGTGAACAAAAAGCACTTGAAAGTAAAAAATCGTTTATCAGGCGCACCAAAAAAAAAAAACAAAAAAAATATTACCTCAACTAAAAATGAAAGGGAATCCATAATCAGCTAAAACACAAGAACTCTTACGCAAAGCAAACAATTTACTACAACACAACCTCTTCAGAAAAAAAATTTTGTAATTATTTTAGCTGGAAAAAAATTTTTAATGCTAAATTGCATATCAATACAAGTATTTCATTTTTCACAAAAACTGATAATAATAAATAAATAAATAAAACAAATATCAATCCACCTTATTCTGTAACTATTTGTCAACGTCACTTCAAGACAATATTAAAATTGAGACACTTACGTACTCCTTGTGTACAACAACTAACTACATCTGACAGTCTCTGATTACTCTCTATGCCATAGAAGAATAGTCAGAGTCTATGGGATTGATTGCAGCAAGAGATTGTAAGAAATTTATAGTTGTGGAAGAGAATGGGTACAGAAGCGTTCGAATTTTGATATTTTTTTTTTTTAAGAGTAGGACCAGCACTCAGGGGATGACCCCTACATATGCAATGCATTGCGCCGGAACTGAAAACGAGGGGATAGTATTAAGGGGACAGATGAGGAAAGGTGAGAAGATGGACAGTTTTTTTGTAGCTATTTCAACCTTTTACTTCGCCGGCTAATTTTTGCTACAGGGCCGACGAATGTGGGAGCTGCCGTTACTCTGCTTTAGTGTCAGTCGTTGCCAATTATGTTCAGTGACCACAACCACGCACTAATGCTGATCAGAAGAATTCAACACAATATTTCATGACTCAGCGCGGGCTCGAACTCACGACCCTCCGCATCATAGTCTCGTGTTCTACTACTTCAGCCAACAGCACCCAGGGGAATATTTTTTGAAGAACGCAGTACTTTCTGAGTACGAAATATACTTCTTTCCAAATAAAATAAATTTTGATTTTAATAATATCCAATATTTTTGAGTTGAAGAACTTTTTACTTTTTACAAAAAAATTGTGTTTATTTTTCAATATTTCGCCAATACTTTTGTGCGTCTTCTTCAGGAATATATTTCAATTCAATTTTATTTTGTAGATCAAGAAAATTTTTATACCATATATACACACATTATTTTTATTAAAATTGATAAAGAAAAACTAAGAGAATTAAAGTAATTTTTCACTCAATAAGTACTTTTTTTGACGCACCAGCTACTTTTTGAGGAGCGAAGTACATGTTTGGGGAATAAAGTACTTTTTGATTAAATAAAAATACTCTTTGATAGCGAAAGTGCTTTTTAATGAAGAAAAAAATTTTTTAAGACAGCAAGTACTTTTCGGTTAAGAAAGTACTTTTTGAGGAAAAAATCCCTTTTTTATAAAGAAAGTACTTTTTGATTATAAAAGTACTTGTTTATAAATAAAGTACTTTTTGATTATAAAATTACTTTTTTTTAAGAAAAAATAGAGAGATAGTACTTTTTGACGAAGAAAGTACTTTTTGATGAAAAAAGTACTTTTTGGTGGAGAGCCGAAGTACTTTTTGGTGGAGAACTGAAGTACTTTTCGGTCAAGAAAGTACTTTTTCAGGAAAAAATCACTTTTTTATAACAAGAGTACTTCTTAATGATGGAGGGTCTTTTTTAAGAAAATATTTACTTTTTGGTGAAGAAATAAATTTTCGAGGAAAGAAAGTACTTTTTAGCGAAGAAAGTAGTTTTTGACGAAAAGTACTTTTTGGTGGAGAACCGAAGTACTTTTCGGTTAAGAAAGTACTTTTTGAGGAAAAAATTCCCATTTTTATAGTGAGTGTACTTCTTGATGAACGAAGGACTTTTTTTTTAAAAATTTTGTTTTTGGTGAAGAAAGAAATTTTCGAGGAAAGAAAGTACATTTTAATAAAGAAAGTACTTTTTGGTGAAGAAAGTATTTTTTGCTGAAGAAAATAATTTTTGATAACGAAGGTACTTTTTGATGAAAAAATATCGTTTTGAAGACAGTAAGTACTTTTCGGCCAAAAAAGTACTTTTAGACGAAAAAAAACTCCTCTTTTAATACCGAGAGTACTTTTTGATTATAAAACTGCTTTGTTAAAATAAAAAATTTACTTTTTGGTAAAGAAAGCAATTTTCCAATAGACCAAGTACTTTTTGACGAAGAAAGTACTTTGTGCTAAAGAAAGTACTTTTTGATAAAGAAAATATTTTTTTGATGACGAAGCCACTTTTTGATGAAGAAAGGACGTTTTGAAGACAGGAAGAACTTTTCGGTTAAAAAAGTATTATTTTGTTGACAAAAAAACTCCCTTTTTTATAAAGAAAATGCTTTTCATTATAAAAGTACTTTTTTAAGAATAAAATTTAATTTTTGGCGAAGAAAGAAATTCTTGAGGAAATAAAGTACTTTTTGACGAAGAAGGTTACTTTTTGAGGAAGAAAGAACTTTTTGAGAAAAGAAAGTACTTATTGACGAATAAAGTACTTTTCGGTTAAAAAAGTACTTTTTGAGGAAAAGTTATTTTTTTTATAAAGAAAGTACATAATTTTTGATAATGGAAGTAATTTTTAAAAAATAAAATTTGCTTTTTGGCGAAGAAAGAAACTCTTAAGGAAAGAAAGTATGTACTTTTTGACGAAGAAACTACTTGGTTAAGAAAGTACCTTTTGATGATGAAAATACTTTTCGTTTAAGAAATTACTTTTTGATGAATAAAGTACCTTTTCAAGAAGAAAGAGCTTTCTAATGAACAACATATACTTTTTCAACAAAAAAAAAAAAAGGGAAAAAACTATTTAAAAATTCCTTTCAGAAAGCAAAAGTAACTCAAAAAAAATTATTTTTAGATAAGAAATAACAATTTTGCGAAGAAAAAAAAATTTTTGATTATAATAGATTTTTTTACATAAAAAATTCTTAATGTTTTAAAAGTACTTATTGACGAAAAAAGTACTTTTTTGCAAAAGAGTACTTTTTGACTAAAAATAGTATTTTTGCACGTAGTTCACAATGAAATAAATAGTTTAACGTAAGTTATGACAAAAAAATTCTTTTTAGTAAAAAAAAAAACAAAATACTCCTTGTTTGACAAACAAAATACTTTTTGGTGAAATCGCGACATTTTTTATAAAAAAATTATAAACAGTTTAAGAAGAAATAAGTACGTTTTTGGCTTAAAACCCCCCACTTTTTTGATGAACATATATTTTTTGAAGAGAGTGGCTGTTGCAAGTACTATACGAATTAAGTAATTGCGTGCAATAATTTAAAAATAGCAGCCAAGACTTCTAGTCTTTGCACAGTAAATGGAAAAGTGTGACGTGAAACAACGTTACAAAGTGAATATCCTAATCCAAACGAGTGTGTCATTTGTCTTTTAATTAACAATTTTTTTTTTAATTGATTTATTTTAACAAGATTTGTTTGCTAAAATTGACACCTTAATTTTTACAAGCTGCTATTTTAATGAACATTTTTGTGTGGCCACAATAGGGCTTCTCTAATCAGATATTAACACATAAAAAGCAAAAAGAATTTCCATTAAAATGTTTAAGGTTTCTTGCCAAATTGATGCAAAACCAGGGTGCGGCGTAAGTAGACTGAATAGTTTACAGTGGCGCAATTATTTTTTTTTTTTTGATTTGTACAATTAGAACTGCTAGATTTCGTAAATATTTTTTATAACGAACATAGGGCTCATAGCGATTTGCTGAAAGCACCCAAAGTCTTTGGCGGGAATTGAATCCACGAATATTAGAGTGACACTCTAGTATTGCTACCCCTCAGCCACAGCGGCACTTACCAAAATTTCATGACATGTTCAGATATATAGTCTTAATTGAGATAATTTAATATTAATTGAGCAATTAAATTTATAATTCTCAATAACATTAACTTCAATCGTCTTTACTTTTTTCTTTTGAATTGTGTGATTTTACACAAAGAAATTTTTTTGAAGTTTAAAATTACTGGAGAGAGAAAGAAAGAGGGAGAGAGAGAGAGAGGGAGAGAGACGGAGAGAGAGAGGGAGAGAGGAACGAGAGAGAGAGAGAGGGAGAGAGGAACGAGAGAGAGGGAGAGAGGAACGAGAGAGAGAGAGAGGGAGAGAGAGACGAATGACGAGCGACACATATTTGTTTGTACGGAAAAATTGCTTTAATTTACTTTTCGTATAACATTTTCGTCATGGCGTTCAAGTCTCCTCAGGCAGAATGTTTGCCCAGTCATCGACAGTCATGATGCTTTAACAGGACCGACAGTTTAATATTAAAAAAAATCTACAAAATTATTCTACTTTCATGTGAATCATACAGCGCTGTTTTGATATACGACGCCATTTTCATATATTAAAATATTTTTCGATATCATGATTAATGGTGCTTTAGACTGTACTTCCCCTGGAAAAATATTTGTGTCTAGGTTTGCCTTTCGAATTTTTGTCAATTAGTAAGGTAATTAATTACTAATTGTACAATTTATATTAATTTGGTTATTGTATAGTAAATTGAACTCAATTAAAAGCTAAATTGCATAATTTGTTAATTGTAAAAGTTTCTGCATTCAATATGTAGGGAAATTCGTATTTAAATTGTATTCGTAATTTCAATCGTTATCGTCTGTGAAATTACTATAGAAATCGAAATATTTAAAATGTCATTTTAAAGAGGGGGCTTCCCTTTATTTTAATTTTCTTTTTTTTTTCTTTCTTTGAAACACTTTAACTTCGATTTATTGCCTTGCAAAGCTCTTAGTTAAATTAAGCAAAGTTGTCGCTATTACTTTGTGGCACAGACAACTGTAGCAGCATTTAGTTTTTACATGAAATAGATGCAACTCCTCTGCTGAACTTTTAATGCATTTTACAGCACACAAGACAACAACAACAAAAAAAGATTATATAAGACGCCTGAAAAAGTTTGGTATGTGTGTTATTAAAACTATTCGGCTGCCTTTAGTCTGGCTGATGTTGCAATAGCAGGCATTAAAAGTTCATTGTGTATATATTTGCTGTGCTTTTTTTTCACTCTCTCTCTATCTCTCTGTGCAACGTTAAAATTTTATGTCAAGTCATTTACAAAGTTGATGGCTTCAAATTGAATTTTTTGGTTTTACATACTTAGATTTGAAAAATCAAAGGAAAATTCATATGCACAGTGTAAGTTTAGTGGCAAGGAATGATGTGGCGACAGTATTAGTCTGAAGATGGTTTGCAAAACATTGTTGTGGCCTGTGTTGACGCCAGGCGTGAGTGACAACGAAGCAGCACATGCGGAAGTAAAAGCCATTATAATTATACAAGCAATTTATTAGGCAGCAAATACAGCCAACTAAAGTTGAATTAAAAATTTAAATATTAAAAAAAAATCAATCTTTCAAAAGGCTTTAAGATACTAAATTTTGTGTAGCACATTCTGAAGAGTGCACTAGGGTCTCCCCCTATCACACACTTTCTTATTTAAGCAGGCAAAAAAAGAATGAAAGAAAAAATATATAAACATCAATCAATTGTTCTAAATTTGTGTGCAAAAATCTAGAGCAGCCTTTGAAAGAAAAACTACGACACATTTGCTTTTCTTCGATTTCATTGAATGACCTGATACTTTGGGACCCCGCTGGTCGCCCCTTATGAAAGCGTCTAGTAAGTGTTTTATGAAATTACAGTTTTTGTTTTAACTCTATGTCAACTCGACCTTAATCACCTTTTTTTGTCTTGTTCTATAAGTAAATGTCTGGCAAATGCTTTATGACTTTGTGTGTTTAAACGGAGTGCCAACTAAAGATCTAAACACTGGGGACAATGTCTCTTTAACTTGTATGCAATATTTTAATGGCAACAAAGATTAAACAAAAACTACAAGAAAAGTACAGAACAGAACAGAATAGAAAGAAAAAGTTTGCAAAAAGCAAAAGTAAATAAAAGTAATACCATTTTTTTCTCTCTCTCTCTCTCTCTTTTCTTGCCTTAATTACGCACTTAAATGTAGGCTGTCAGCCTTCGGGCGTAGAACATTTCATTGAAAATGAAAAAAATAAAAAAAAATTACAAGAAAAAAACTCGGTGACATAGTTATTATTAATGTGATGGCTGAGTTGTTAGAATATGAAGATTGAAATGTTTGACAAAAATATATACTTATGTGACCTTAATTAAGAGAAAATAAGAAATTAACAACAAAAACATGTGCTTAAAAACAAGAGACAGCAAAAGGAAATTAAAGAAAATGGCCCCTAAACATAAACAAACTATAGTAACAGCTTTAAAGAGTCGACTTTTGTTAAAAACATACTTTTACTAAACTATAGACAGGCAAAAATATTGTTTAAATTAAAAAATATATATTTAAAAAATAGCTGAATTAAGAATAATATTATTCGTATATTCAGCAAGACGGAATAAATATTCCCACGAACAATGAACAATCAATTTGAATTGAATTTAAATATAACAAGAACAATAGGTCGACCCAAACTGCTAGCCTGAGATGTTAAACACGTTGTTGTCCACGGAAACAGCAACGTAGCATGTGTTACGTAGCGAGCGTCACAACGCTGGCAAACGCATAGTTTTTAATCACACGAAATGGACAAAAGCTAATCTAATGTATGTTATGTAGCGTGCGTCACAAAAATATTTAATGATAAACGCACAAACCTTAATGATATGAACTAACAAATAGCTGATTTTATTAATGAATTATAGAATATGTTACGTGCGTTACGTAGCAAACGTCACAAAGTTGAGGAACGCATAGTTCTTAATAATTCGAAGAGGACAAAAACGAGTCTAATGTTTTAGTTAGATATAATGTAGCATACGTTACGTAGCGTGCGTCACAAAAAGATTTGATGATAAACGCCTCCACCTTAATGATATGAAGTAACAAATAGCTGATTTTATTAATAGATTACAGAATATGTAGCGTGTGTTGCGTAACGAGCGTCACAAAGCTGAGAAACACACAAAATTTAATCATCCGAAACCAGCAATAACGAATTTAATGATTGCATTATATATAATGCAACGTGCGTCACAAAGAGAAACACTTAGTTGTAATCATACGAAAGCAGTAATAACGAATTTAGTGATTGAATTATATATAATGTAACGTGAGTCACGAAGAGAAACGCATAGTTTAAATCGTACGAAAGCAGTAATATCGAATTTATTATGAATAAATTCTAATTTATATATAATGTAACGCGCGTCACAAAGAGAAACACAGTTTTAATAATACGAAAGCAGCAATAACGAATTTAATGATTGTATTATATAATGCAACGTGCGTCACAAAGAGAAACACTTAGTTTTAATCATACGAAAGCAGTAATAACAAATTTATTGAATTATATACAATGTAACGTGCGTCACAAATCTATTTCTTAATAAACGTCTAGAATTTATTCATAATAGCTGACCCAAAATTGATTTGAATACTGAAATAAAGAATATGTAACGTGTGTTATTAGCTCACGAACGCATAATGCTTAATCGTTCCAAGAGACCAATAGCTCATTCAATTCTTTAATTAATTTAAATGTAATACAGGTTACGTAACGTGCGTCACAAAAATATAAGCTAATAAAAGCATACGAAGGGATCAAAAAGCTAAATTATTTATTGAAATTATTATTGTTTAAAAAAAAGGAAATAAATTTAACATTTTAATGAAGAATCCACCCAAAAATATATCGAAATATTGAAAATACAAAGAACTGTATTAGAATTTTTTATATAAAAAAATGTATATTTAAATAGAATGTAACGTGCGTCACACATGTATTTGTTGATAAACGTTTACAATTCATTCGATTTGATTATGTATTTAATTGACGACAATGTAACGTCCGTTATGTAGCGTGCTTTACGTAGCATGCGTCACGTAGCGTACGTCACAAAGATATTAGTTGATAAAAACATAAACCTTAGCCATACAAAAGGACCCTTAACCAGTTTTTTTAATAATTAGATAAAGTGTAGCGTGCGTAACGTAGCTTGCCTTATGAAAGGCTGAAAATATTTAATAAAAGAAGACAAAATTATTTACCGAAAACAAGTAAGAGCCAGTGCAGAATGGAATATAAAAAAAGTAAAATCAAAAAGTTTGTCTGAATTAAAATTGCAAAAAAAAATAATCGGAACAAAGCGGTAACACAGACATTTAATTTGTGTTAACATCAGTTTAATATTGATGCAAATCTCGTTGATGCAGAACTGTTGCCATATTCAACTGATATAAGGCAAAATATATCAGAATACAGATAACGGAAGTGTAGCGGCCTTCGTAAACAGCGTAGTTCTGCTATGGACTTTTTTTTTTGCAAAATTACTCCATGGCTCCTTATCACAATATCAGATATATTTATCTATGGTACTTTTGAATTTTAATACTGTGCGCCTCAAGGCTAGATTATTAGTTTAAATTTTCAATTAAAATGTTTTGCTAATCTTGCGAAAAAAGTTGTGCACAACTATTTCTTATTGAGCTTTCGCTTAAATTTCATTATAATTTCCAACACCGCTTTCATTATATTAATTGATACACTTTTTAAGCTGATTGCGATTATTTTTATTTATTTTTTTGTTTTTCCTATTTTCGTTTTCAATTTCATTGCCTGCAATTTGTTGGTAGTGTGTCTAACTACTTATTCATTTTAACAATAGATTAATTATTGTATGCTGGCTATGAGTACCATTTTTTTTTTGTTTATTGCATTTTCCAAATGAGTACCTTTAAATTACAATTTAAACTGCAATTTTCACTTTTTTCTTGCGAGTGTGTGTGTGTGTGTGTGCGTGCAACATGCCCGACCATTTGTTGAAGATTTTTTCCATTTTCATTTCAAACGAAAAGATATATTTACTATTACTATTTTCCAGTGAAAACTTGTTGTTGGCAAAACAGCAACAACAACAACAACAACAATAAAAACAAATTAAATCACACCCAAACTTGCAAACGCACACAAACACATACAAACAGTACAAGTAGTTGGTGTGTGAGTAAAATTTATTTAGAGCAGAAACATTGGGTTTTGTTTTTTTTTTGTTGCCTTTTTGCAACTCATTGTGTTAGGATGCTGTTTTGCCCAACTTTTATTTTGCAGCTTGAACATACTTGAATTTTAATTACAAAACAAAAAAAAACAAAAACAAATTGATGAATTTCTAATTGTAATGGGTTTGGGCAGCCAGTGGGTTGATGGACTAAGTAACTTTTTTATTGGCAAACAATAGATAAAGTGGTCACAAGTTCAAAGTAGTTGTGGTTACGGTTTCTTATTCTACATAAAAGTTTGGTTATTTACAATTAATAAAGTTTGAAAAATCCTTAAACTACTTCAGTTAGACCAATAGCATAGAGAATTTTTTTATATTAAAACTAAAAGCCCACAAATGTTTCACATACAGTGCAAACAAAGATGATAAAAAAAATTCAAAAAAAAAATGTTTATAGGGTAAAAGTTTTCAAGCATACACATATACTAACATAGAAAGCGCTGCACAAGAAACAGCCGCCACTACATATTTTAAGAAAAATGCCAAAGTCGGGTTACTAGTTTGAGGGGATTTAAAAAATTTTAAATGAAAACTTCTAAAGACTTCACTATTCCCCTACAATAAATTATTTCATTTAAATATTATGATTCGGGAAATAAAAATAATAAAAATTTAAATTCCCAAATAGTTGTCGGAAAATACCCAAAATTCCCATATGCCAAATACATTCTAAAATTATCTGCACATAAAATTTCAGATATCCGACTTTCTCTCTGCTCAATATTTTGCCAGACAAGCGCCATTACCAGGTCCCTACATCCTCCGTATTATTTCTCATAAGGAGCTTAAGCTGAATAGAAGATCACAAAGGAGCCAGTTGCTATGCCCGCCTTTGCACAAAAGTAAAGTAGAAAAACTAAACCTAATAAATATTATGGTAGGGATGCCATATCTCATTTTTCTTCTACATGCATATATATGTATAGATTATTTTATAAAATTATAACAATATTTATAGGTCTTGTATGTCGCCGTTATTGATCTTGTTGCAAATAATTCATTTCTAAAAATCCTACAAAATATTTTTTTTAGCTGCTTTTACAATTATTGCCAAGTGTTATTTTGGATTATACATTTAGAAGTCCATAAATTTTGAAAATAATGAATTCCTAATATATGTTTTCAAAATACCCAAAATCCCCACGTGCAATTTTTTACATCGTTTCGATGATTTTTAGTATATCTTATTTTAAAGAGTACACAGAGTTAAAAAATTAAGATTCCTAGAAATATATTCAAAATCCCCAAAATTCCAGACCAATTCTTTTACTATCATCTACAGTTTTGTTGAATTATTAACTTATGTGCAGTTATAATTTTTAAAATTTTTTTGTTGAGATTTTCAATACAATTATCAATTACGTAAAAGAGTGGCCACATACACTTTGAAAATACCCAAAATCCCCATATGCAATTTTCTCAGTCGTTTCAATAATTTTTGTTATATATTATTTTCAATATTGTAGAGTTAAAAAATTTACATTCCTAGAAATATCTTCAAAATTCCAGAGAAATTTTTTTAATGCGACTAGATTTTTGTTGAAGTGTTGTCTTAACTATATTTATGTTTCTTATATTTTTTTGTTATGAGATTTTATATACAATTATCAAGGACGTAAATGCGAGGCCACATACACTTAGAAAATACCCAAAATCCCCATATGCAATTTTCTTAGTCGTTTCGATGATTTTTGTTATATATTATTTTGAAGAGTATAGAGTTAAAAAATTTAGATTCCTAGAAATATCTTCAAAATTCCCAAAATCGCAGAGGAATTTTTTAATGCGATCTAGATTTTTGTGCAAGTGTCGACTTATCTATATTGATCATTTTTATAATTTTTAGTTATGTGATTTTGTATACAATTGTCAAGGACGTAAAAGCCACATACACTGAAAATACCCAAAATCCCCATATGCAATTTTCTTAGACGTTTCAATGATTTTTGGTATATGTCAGTTTAAAGAGTATAGAGAGAGTTAAAAAATTTACATTCCTAGAAATATCCCCACAATCCCCAAAATTCCAGAGCAATTTTTTTAATTCAGTCACTAGTGAATATATATAAAATGATTAGGAACAGAACGATAATTATAGCCATTACGATCGAAGTGTATGATTTTTTTTTCTTTTTTCCTTTTGTTTTTTGCTCTACTTTTTCTAACCTAAATTTGACTTGTTATATAATATTTACTTTAAATGACATATATACATATATGTTTATTTTGTCAAAAACATTTCTGTATAAAATTAGTGATTGCAAATATTTTTACTCTAATGGGAACGGATGCGAAACAAGTGTCTTTTGTTTTCTTAAACAAATTGCAAAATTGTGACAGTTTAATTTGAACAAGTGAAATTATAAGTAATTGTTTGAGAAAGACAAACACTGACGTAATAAGAAATATGAAATAAGTTAAAAAAAGGGGAAAAAACTTAGTATCAAAATATGTTATAACACACACCTTTAGAATATTCCCCGTTTCGTCTTTGTGATTAAAATTATTTAAAAAAAAAAAAGTAGAACGTTTTTGCACATTTGGCCGTCGTTCGTTAGTAACAATCAAATGGAATAATTAATTGTTATTATTGTGCCAATATTTGTTTAAAGTTTTATAACAATCTAACCCTTGTGATTGACAATTTATTGGCAGAATAAAAAAAATTTGTACAGACGACTCAGAGGAAACTGTCGCAAATGTTGGGCCTGTGAGGTATATCGCCATAGTGAATATGAGTTTGTTTCATATAATAACATCAAATATATCCTTGCAGTTGATCCCAAACTGATTTTATAGCAAATTTTTTTGTTTTATAAATTTTAACCCAAAATTTACTTATAATTTTTTCCATCCATTTACTTTACCACAAAAAAACTGCCCTCCAGCAGTTATACAAGAAATCATATAATTGGCTTAATGCGAACATAAAATAAAACCAAGAGTGTACATTAAAAATACAATCTGTTAAAATGTTTTATAACAAAAACAAAAAAATTAAAGGGGTAAGTAGAGAGCTCAGTGCCCTTAACTAAAACAATTTTACTAAAACCAACTTAACATTAACTGCAAAATTATAAGGTTTCTTAGCACAAAAAGAACGCCAGCAAAAAATTAAGTGCAAACTCACTCTTTTGCCGGTCTTGGCAACAAGAACAAAAGCCAATAACAAACAAAAGGGCAGGATTTTTAAATGCGGCAACAGCAAACCAACATGTTAGCTCTTGGCTAAAAAAAACTAAAGGTACATGTTGCACCATACCTTTTGTTGCAACTGGTACAGAATAATTTTTTTTGTAAGGTTTCTTGTTGTGCTTTCCTTGCTTTCTGCTTCAGTATGCAATACAACAGGAATATAAATAAAGAGCAAAATGCCTTTAATTCTGCGAATTATTTTTATGACCGGCAAAAGAAGAATGAACAAGTGTAAAGAGGGCTGCAAACAGTTTTTTATATATTAAAAACATAATCTTTTATATGAGAAATTTTTAATTTATAGACAGACTAAAGGAAGTCTTGAATAGCCTCTATGGCTTTTATTAAATTATTAAATGTATTGATTATTAATTAATAGGAGTAGCAATTGTAGCACAGCCATACTGCCAAGCAATTATGCATGTGGCGCCATCTGCATTTAATCTTGCAGATTCAATATCTAATGAAGTTCAAAAAATGTAAAAACAAATTATTTCATTTGCTTAAAAATGTGGTTCAATATTCATTTTATGTAATAAAATAAAAATAAATTTGAAAAAATTAAAAAAAAATTAAAAAAAATTTATAACACTGGCAACACTGGTTTCCTTATTTTTCACTCGAAAAAAAAATTAAGCTATATTCACTTAGATGACAGTAGGCTACCGACTACAGCCTGTCGAAAATGGATTGTCTAAGTTTAAATGGCAATGATTATTGTCACGGCTACAAGATAGGTTGTTGTCCATGCTATTTTTGTGATTGCAGGCAAATTTGAGTTTTCCTAAGCGACAAAATAACAATCCCCTTATTGTCATTACAAAATATATATATATAAAATATATGTGAATTTAAAAAAAAATTATTTGGCAAAACACAAAAATATTTTTCAAATAAATCCGTATTTTTAAGCCAAGGAACTGATTTGCCTTCATAATAATTCCGTAGCTGACTAAACGGCGTCCATTCAAGGCAATAGCATTTGCAGTCGTCTAATTTATTAAACACATTCATAACAGCAGGCTACTGGCTACACGACTACAGAAATAGAATAGAAGAATGATTACCTTCACGGCAGGTTGTTGTCCGTGCTATTTTTGTGACTGTATGCAAATTTAGCTAACTTAAATTTTTCTGGGTGAGAAAATAAGAATCCAATGTTGTCAATACAGGAAAAATATATGAAATATATGTGAATTTGAAAAAAATTGATTTTATTTGACAGAAAAAAAGTATTTTTTTTAATATAGACCCGCATTTTTAAGCCATAGAATTGATCTGCTTTCAAAATAATTCAGCAGCTGACTACACGGCGTCAATTCAAGTCAATGGCATTTGCAGTCATGTCAGCAAGCTACCGACTATAGAAATAGAATACATACGAGTATATTTATTATCTTCAAGGCAGGTTGTTGCCCGTGCTATTAACCCCCATATAAACACATGTATTTTACGTCTGTAGTTATGTAGTCGATAGCCTGCAGTCGTAAATGTATTTAATGCATTAAACACATTGCCGATAACAGGCTAGCGACTACACGACTACAAAAATAGAGTACATATATTTCAATGGGAATGATTATTTTCAGGGCTACAAGGCAGGTTGTTGTCCGTGCTAATTTTCCCATATAAACATATACATATATACTATTTCTGTAGTTGAGTAGTCGGTAGCTTACTGTCGTCAATGTCTTTAATGCATAATTGTGTATAGCTTTAGTTTATTTTGACTGCAACGGCAAAATTAGCATGGACATTAACCTATTTCTGTTTTGTTTGTCTCGTAATATATATCATTCTTATACACACCCATATATGGAATTTCTTAGCAGATTGTAGTCAATTATTGGCGGTGCTGAATGTGTTTAATGCTTAAATTCGCTTATGGGGAAATAATTTATTTGTAAGACAATTTCTGCACCAATGGCGGATACGGAAGAGCTTAACAATATTCCCTTGAATACTATTTCTATTCAGGTTGCATATAAACATTTTGGAAATGTATATGTTCCACAGCAGTTTTAGTCTTGTGTACACAATTTTTAATATTAAAAATGTTAAAATTTGTGCTTAATTTCAAATCCCTCCCCGTTCTAATTCAACATTAGAATCGTACCAAAGATCTTCATATGGTTCTTTTGTTGTTGTAGCAGAGTTCATTTCATAAACCCATAATTAATTTTCCAAGAATTAATACTAGACTGTTGTGTATCGGCTGCTTAATTCTATGCGTCATTGCAAGGTTGTTTATGAATAACAATGTTTCATTTATATGTTGATGCTGATGTTGTTGTTGCTGTTGCCGTTGCTGTTGTTAGTATTATTTTGTTGTTCATTGTTGTTATGATTGCTGGTGTTGTTATTGCTGCGTAATTACATATAAACAATGAATAGCATGTCTACAATGATTTTAATCACAATTATGTGGCAACAATCAACCTGCGCTTAATTTGCTCTTTTAACTACACACACACACACACACATACACACGAGTCAGTATAAAAGGGAAAAAATGCTTTAAGAAATATTTTATGCCATTTGCTTGGATATTAAATGAAAAATGCTTTTAAAAACAATTTTAATTACCGCTTCATTATGCGGAATGTATAATTAACGAAACGAATGACACGAGCAAGCACACAGGAAAATTAGTTAAAATTGCAAATTTTTAATTAAAAAATAAAGAATTTTTTTTTATTTATAACTGAGATAACAATATTATTATTCTTTATTAGCTAAGGTTTTAAAAAAATTTTCGTGCTTTAAAATAATAAAAATTTTTATAAAAATGTTGCCATATTAATTTTTTTTTAGGAATATGGCACACCGTTAAAGGGTATAACATACTGAAATCATGGCTGCCCACTATGCATAGGCATACAAGTAGTATCAAGCAGGTCCTAGGTGTTGCCTTTTTTATTAAACTCTTATTTTGAAATTACAATTATTTTCAACAAATTTTTTTTAACGATTGTATTATTTTTTTATTAATAAAATACGTAAATTTTTTAACGCCTGAATTAAAAATTTGTATATGGAAAAAGTTACGAAATTTCCTTAACTAATTCAAAAAATCATTTTTTTAATATGATCCCTTTTAAACACTAATTTCTGCTATAAAAAGCAGGTCACAAGGGCCGAGTTCAATTCTCATATATTTTTCAAATCATATTTTTATTAATACAAAGTTTTTGAATTACAACAAAATTGCGGCAAAAAATTAGTTTTTATTTAATTGCGCTATTTGGGATAAAATTAGCGGATACGAGGTCTGTTCAAAAATTTTAATAAATTGTAATTTTTTTTAATTTATTTATTTATACATCTATTTTAACGTTTTTCTTTAATTGCGCTATTTGGGATTAAATTAGCGGATACGAGGTCTGTTCAAAAATTTTGGTAAATTTTAATTTTTTTTTTTTTATTTTTATTGTTATACATCTATTTTAAAGTTTTTATTTAATTGCGTTATTTGGGATAAAATTAGCGGATACGAGGTCTGTTCAAAAATTTTGGTAAATTTAATTTTTTTTTATTTATACATCTATTTTAAAGTTTTTATTTAATTGCGCTATTTGGGATAAAATTAGCGGATACGAGGTCTGTTCAAAAATTTTGGTGAATTTTAATTTTTTTTTTTTTTATTTATGTATTTATTTATACATCTATTTTAAACTTTTTCAACTTCTCAGATATAAAATTCACTTGTGCTAGCGGTTTTCCTTTCCTCGAATAAGTTCTGATATAAAATTTTTTGTGTGTGGCAAAATTCCACTCTTCTAGGAGTCCCTTGAAACTTAGGAATCAAAATAATTCGAGGAAAGCCAAATGTAAGGGAATAAGCAGACTGAAGCGTAATTACAATCGAGGAGAATAGCAGAGAGATTCCAAAAAATTTATATCAGGGGCCAAATTACCGCATTCGATATCGAGCGAAATTTACATACAATTTAAATATAAATTTCGATCCATATCGAGTGCCGTAATTTGCCCCCAGGATTGGTTTGAGGATTAGGAAAAAATTCTACTTTGAAGAGAGCAAATAAGAATTAAAAAATAAAAAATATTTAACTTATTTTTTGAACAGACCTCGTATGTTAAATAAAGGGTTTTCCTGTACTCCATACATTCCATAAGCAATTTTCTGAGATCAAGTGCAACGCATTGCATGGTTTGAGGGCCAAAGGCCCTGAATGCCGGTTCAAGTAAAAACAAACTGACTTTTTTATAATTCTTTTTTTTCGCTAATTTTTTAATTTTTTTTTTTTTAATTTAATATTTAAACCAAATTAATAACATGGCTAACTGCTGTTTGAGCCACTTAATATTTTTAAGTTACATCAAGCTAAAATTTCAATTTTGAAATGAATAACTTTTTTCTGGCCATTGTGCAAGTATAATTTAAAAGTGTTGTTTTTTTGATACCACGTGTAACTTAACAGCATTATAACTTTCATCACGTTGAAAAGAAATGGCGAAACAAAAACTTGAGCACAGTCAGATGACTGACTGCTTGCATTTAAACAGACAAACGAACGAACAGCAACAAAGCGAAATGTTATAGATACTCTTTTCAAAACAATCTATGAAATTTAAGATTGTTTTGAGCACAAGGTAAACTTAACGGATTATAAAGATTGTATTTTTGCGTGTTATTTTATTTATTTGTATTTTTTATACTTTTTAATAAAATCATGATTTACAATCCCTAAACGAATACATGAGTAGAAACCGGTGGTGCTGATGACGTGCATGGATGTCATAGAATATGCATTCTGTCAGCTGACGCTGTTGCTGTAATTTAGCTCAACTTTCTAGTCTTCCTTAAAAACTCGATACAATATTAAATGAATATATAAAATTTTTAAAGAAAAATGAGCCTAATAAAAGTGATTATTAGCTTAATTATTAAGTACGTGTATAAAGTACTTATAACAGCAGGCCTCTATAATCAAGGGATTTTCTTTTGTGTAATTATTGTTTAAAAGCTCATGGAAATGGTAATTAATTATTTGACTTTCTGCTGCAATTAGAGTGTGCGTTAGAAAGAAGAAATTATATTTTTGCTCTTCTTTGAAGTCTAATTATTAGAGAACTCAATAAAGCATAAAACTGGGTGTGCTGTATAAATTATAATTAAGAAATTTGTGGGATATTAGCAAAAGATATTATTACAGTTTCCAAGGTAATGAATAAATTCAGCAAACACATGATTGACATATTTGATAATTAAAAATTTATTTAAAATATCAATTTTTGTTCCAAAAAACCAAAACTAATTATACAAGACTCTCCCTAAAATTGATGGATTTATATTTTATTTCATATACATACATGGAGATCTCTTGCAAGTCAATACTTTTGTGCTTAGAAAAGTCTTGTATTATTGCCAAATATTTCAATTGCTCTTCTATATAGCAATTTAGGGCAAATGAAGTGAAAATGCTTCAGAAGTTGAGTTGCTACCGATATTCAGCTCATAAAACATTCAAAAAATATATATATGCTATAACATTTTTAATTATTAATATTTTAAACTGAAAAGGCTCATTTAGCTGAGAATATGATTTTTTTCTACAAACCCTGCAATTCCCAAAAAAAATTCAAAATACCCAAATTGGGATTTTTGATGAATTGTTCTGGGATTGTCGCAACAACGAAAATGTTTAAAATGGAGGGCATATTATTGCACAGAAAAAAATGGACTAAACATATTTCTTAAAAGTTACACAAAAACAAAAAACTAGAAGATCCCTGCAATACCCAAAAAAAATTTTCAAAATCCCAATATGGGGATTTTTTAATATTATTGCTGAATTTGTTTTTTTTTTTTTTGCCTAGACTAAATAATTAATTACTTTTTCAAATATTTAGAAAAGAATTTCTAGAGTTAAACTAGAAATTTGCAATAAAAATTGGTCTATTTTGAAACTCTCGATTTATCTCAGTAATGCAAATTTGGGAATTTTTTTTTATTAATTAGTTCCACCCACAATTCACGAAAAAAATGGTGAGAAATTTACAAATTTTTTTTAACTAAAACAAATCAATTAAGATGCCCACAATTCCCATAGATAATTTAAAAAATCTCCAAATTGGGATTTTTCAGTAATTTTGCTGAATATATAAATTTTTTTGCCAGCCACGGATATTTAGATACACTTTTTAAATTAACAAAATTAAAAAAATTTTTAGTACTTAAAATTAATATTTGCAACTAAACGCATTCGATATCTAGCGAAATGTCCATACAATTTAAGTACAAATTTCGAACGATATCGAATGCCGTAATTTGCCCCCAGGTCTACTCTAAAGCACTATGGCGGCCGCAATATCGGAAATTCGACAAGTGGATTGGGTATTATTGCAAAAAACTAAATTGAGAAACTACATTTCTTAAAAATTAAACAGAAAATTTTATGATCCCTGCAATACCCAAAGAATTTTTCAAAATCCCAATATGGGGATTTTTAATATATATGTATATAGTGAATTTGTTATTGTATGCCAGGCGCAGATAATTAATTCTTGTTGTTTAATTTTTTGGAAAAATTCTTAGTATTTGAAGTTGATATTTGCAATAAAATCAGGTAAATTTTAAAGATTTTTTTTGTTAATTTTAACAAAAACCTGAAAATTTAAAAATCCCTGCAATTCCTAAAGAAAATTTTGAAAATCTCCCAATTGGGATTTTTTTGTATTTTTGCTGAATACGTCTGGAATTTTAGAAAAGATCCCTAATTTCATTAGAACACATTCCATTGTTTTTTAATAAAAATATTATAACTCACTGAATAAATTTTATTCGTTAAGATCCTATTTGATTTTTCCACAATGTAATCACTGGAGAAGTAGTGATTGCCTATTTATTAATTTTAATGGAAAGGATGTTGCGGCCTTCGAAAACGGTACTCAGCTAAATTTTATTACAGAACTATTGTCTCTTATTAAGCTTGTCGTATCGACTCGATATTTTGTAATAAATTTAAGAATATTTTTATGGTTTTCTCTAAACAAACAGTCGAGTCGTGTCGACTCGACTACCGTAATAAGCACGATTATAATATAATACATTTTAGTAGGTATATTTTCTAACATTATTGAATTAGTCTAAGAAGAAACTTCTAAACGATCTCTTCATTGAAGTAATACCGTTATTTTATGAAAACTTATTAGCACGTACTATCAAGCGAAAGGATATTGCAAGATTTAGTTCTTTTAAATATATATATTTTTTAAATTAATATATAACAAGTAATTTGTTTTTGGTTGAATATTATAAAAAGAAATATATCAACTTACCTTTACTGATGTTTAAGCCAAGTAATTTCCCTTCGATATTTGATTTAAAAATGCCTGAAAGAAAATCAATTTCAAAACAAATAATTAATTTTAATATGACAACATAAGGTTATAAAATAACTATTATATTAAAATTAAAATTGAAAAGCAGACCAGGTCAAAGGAAATTCTAAAGAGACATGAAAGTACAAAAAATATATAAAAAAATAATAATAATAAATACAAAAATTACACAATAGAGAAAAATAAGCCAAGTGGGTAAAACAGAATTTCATAATCACATACAAATTTTTTTTTCTATAAGGACTTTATAGCAAAAAAAATGCAAAAGAACATATTGAATTAACAAGAGTGATTAACTGAATAACTTGCGTAAAAAATAGCAAATCAACAATATTTAATTATATAAATTCAATAAGATGTTCTATGTGTCCGACCGACACTCCTTTTGCTTCTAGTAGTGGACACTCCTATTGTTTTAGCTTAATAAGAATAATAATTAAAATGTTTTTCCACCAGTTGAGTTTTTTTGTGTTTTTGGTTCATCCACATTTTTTTAATTGAAATTATTGATTATTTTTTGGTAACAATATTTACTTAAGCAGTTATATTGAGGCTAATCATATTCTGTTTATTAAATTCACCCACCTTTTCCATTTATTTTATTACAAATTTTTATTTATTCATATACTTGGGTAATAAATACGCTTCTTTTTTTTTTGCTCGTTTAGGAATCTGAAAACCAAAATCTATTACACTTAGTTAACCTTGAGTAAAAGTTTGTTTCGACCATTAACACTAACTTTGTTGCTGTGACTGACTGACTCACTGTTGGCCTTTACATTCAGCGTTGAAAAGAAAGTGAAATGAATATGTATTATGTTATACAAGGTCGTTAAAACTGAAACAACGCCAACAAATTAAGCAAAAAAAAAAAAAAAAAATACAAAAAAAAACATAAATAAAAAGCAGAAGTTATTAAAACAAGTTTATATGCAAAAATTTTGTTTTAGAAATTTTGCTTTGAACAACATTTATGATTATTGCGGGCCAGAAAACAAAACCGGCAGTAATCAACACCAGACCTTAACAAAACTGATGTCAACACAATATATTTTAAATGTAATTAAGCACTGAGAATTTCAATATAAATCTGTTATATATTTATGTCCTTAATAATATTTCTACAGAGATTTTTCAAATCAAAATAATAAAGTTTACAAAAAACTTGTTTAATTAAAAAAAATATTATACCAAATGTTATTTTCAAGTTATAAAACATAACATAATATTTTTAGCTGTGTTACGCACGCTACATAAGTTACTTTGAAAGTTTAAGAACACAAAATAGAACTAAAATAAATAGCCATATAACAGAATTCTAAAATATATTATTTGCACTCAAAAAAATATTATTAGTTCTTATCAGCAGCTGTAAACGCGTTGTGACGCACGCTACATAACGCTCATTCATTATATTTTTCAATTCAGTACACAAATCAGTTTTAGGGAGTTACTTCCAACTAAGCAATATAGCTTTAGCGAAAAAATGCCTTTGTGACGCACGCTACATAACACTTGTTAAATTTTCTTGTATTCGTCAAACACATCACCTTTGGAGACTTTCGTATAACTTAAACTAATACACTTTTTAAAACAATTTCTTTGTGACGCACGCTACGTAACGTACCTTACATACTATCGAATTGAACCATAAAGTATTGATTTCCACATTTTTTCCAATGCATTACTGCAATCAGAGGCCAAATTACCGCATTCGATATCGATCGAAATTCCAATACAATTTAAATGGAAATTTCGTATGACTAAAGACCATACGTTTTTGTGACGCACGCTACGCAACGCTAATTCCATTTTCTTTTATCTAATAAACAAATCACCTTTGGAATGTTTTCTATAAGTAATGAACATGGATTCTTTAACAAATCTCCTTGTAACGCACGCCACATAGCGCTCGTCACGTTTTCTTGTATTCATTCCACAAATCAGTGTTAGGGCCTTTCGTATAACTAAAAAAAAATATTCAGCTTATAACAAATTTCTTTGTGACGTACGCTACGCAACGTACGTTACATATTGTCGAATAAATTATTTAGCCAATAAACAAATCACCTGAGGGGCGTTTTGTATAACTAATGAACAGGAGTTCATCAGCAAATCTCTGTGACGCACTCTGCGTAGCGCACGTTACATAATATTTAATTCAATAAACAACTATAAATAATTTATTAAGTAATATTTTTGTGACGCACGCTACACAACACACGTTACATTTTCTTGTATTCAAGAAATATATCAGATTTGGATCCCTTAGTGTAAAAAATGATCACGCGTTTATATCTTTTTGTGACGCACGCTACAGAGCGCTCGTTATAATTTTTTGCATTTGCTAAATAAATTAGCTTTGAGGCCTTTCGTATAACTAAAAAACAAACTGCATTTTTCAACAAATTTCTTTGTGACGCACACTACGCAGGGTACTTTAAATAATATTTAACTGAATTATCAACTATTATTAATCATTACTATAATCGTTTAATAATACATTCATATGAAAAAGAACCATGCGTTTGTTAATTAATATTTTTGTCACGCACGCTACACAATATTCGTTACATTTTCTTAAAATCAGTAAACAAAAAAGTTTTGCGGCCTTTTTTAAAAAGCCGCAAAGCTGCGTTTATCAAAAAACAAAATTGTGACGCACGCTACACAACACTCGTTACATTTTCTTCTATTGAATAAATAAATCAGCTTTGGATCCCTTCGTATAACCAATGAACACGCAATTATAAACATATCTCTTTGTGACGCACGTTACATATTCTTTAATGCAATAATCAACTATTAGCTGCTTCGTTTATCCGCTAATTTTCACTGATTCCATTCAATAAGTTCAACAAGCTGATTTATATGAAATGATGGCAGCAGCATCTGCGGTATTCATTTTACAAAAACTGTATTGCAACACACTTTTTGTAAAAAATTACTAAATGCAGATGGGAAGACAGAAAAAATACGATACATGGCTTTCAATAAAAATAAAATAATTGCGTAGTACTAGCAAAATACGCATGTTACATGGAAGATTTATAAAATTATATAATGAGTTTAATACTCCATTTAAAAAATTTATCGGATTGATTCCAAAATACCAAAGAAGATTTTAAGATCAATACAACTGATTAGGAAAAGTAAAATTTTAGTTTTTTTTATAATTGAAGGCAAAGTTGCGTAGAAGAAAAACTAATATATTGCTTG